>OY720444.1:45411450-46071514 GCA_963082915.1 Dolichopus griseipennis | reverse complement strand
ATTAAGAATTTAAATCGCTTTTATTTTGCGTAATAAATGTACCAAATTATACACTATTTAAAGTGGCTTAAGTTATAGGAATAAAATTCAAAAATACTTAACAGCGTTTTTGTAATTGAAAAAATTATTATAAATTTTTTGTTTTAAGCAAATATTAAGCTCAAGAATTATTGACAACATTGTTGCCATTTTTTTTACCCTACACCTATAGAATAGGTAAAAGGGTATATTAACTTTGGTATGGTGTTTGTAACCACCTAAAGGAAGCAAGGTAGATATGGAACAGTATATATATTTGTGATCAGCGTGACCTCCTGAGTCGATATAGCCATGTCCATCCGTCCGTCCGTCTATCCGTCCGTCCGTAGGCACGATAACTCAAAAAAAAATGGAGCTATCTTGATGAAATTTTAACTGTAGGTTACTAGGACTGAAAGTACGGCGGGGATTGCATATGGGCGAAATCGGTCCATTGGTTCGGATTCTGGACCTTTTAATCGATCGAAGGGCTAGCGATCATATATAAAAAATCACAAAAACTCAACAAGTAATGACGCTTTTTTCATCAAATTTGTGCTGTAGGTTACTAGTAATTGAACGACTTCGGGGATTGCGTAAGTTCGGGATTGGACCATGGGTTCGGAACCTAGATCTTTTTGATCAAATTTAGGCCAAACGAGCATAATTCCCAAACCAAAGAATATAGAACCTCCAAATTTTGTATCAGGGTGTCCCTTCCTTTTTCCTTAATGTCTTTGAAATTTGGGCCCCATTGGAGTAGTGGGTCGGGGACCAGCCCCACATTTCCGAAGACCTTAAAGCATATCTTTAAAATTAATAAAGATAACAACTTAAAAAAATGTAGAAGCTTCAAATTTGGCACAAGGTTGTTCTTTACTATCCCTTGCATGTCCCCCTAAGTTGGGATCAATTGGAGTGGTGGTTCAGTATCCCTCTTAGACCTCTTAAGTTTTAAAAGCTTATAATCGAAATTATTAAAAAGAGTAACTTAAAATTAAGATAGAACGTTCAAATTGTGTACAAGGGTTAACTAGTGCTTAAAGTTAAGCGTGGACTGCATAAGGGCGAAATCAGCGCAAGGGTTTGGATTCTGGACCTTTTAATCGGTTTCAGGGCTAACGAACATATATAAATAATCACGATAACTCAACAACTAATGACGCTATCTTCATGAAATTTGTGTTGTAGGTTATTGGTAATGAATCCACGGCGGGGATTGCGTACGGTGAGGATTGGACAATGGGTTCGGAACTTAGAACTTTTTGATCGAATTTAGGCCAAACTAGCATTATTCCGAAACCAATGAAGATAGAACCTCCAAATTTGGTTTCAGGTTGTCGCTTTCGATTTCCTTAGTGTCCTTGAAATTTGAGCCCAATTGGAGTAGTGGGTGTGGACCAGCCACTCAGTTCCAAGGACTTTAAAGCATATTTTCGAAATTAATAAAGATAGTAACTTGAAACAAATGTAGAAGCTTCAAATTTTGCACTTGGGTGTTCTTTACTATTTCCTGCGTGTCCCTCTAATTTTGTACCTTTCTTAGACCCCCCAATGCGTAAAAGTTTATCATCGAAATTAATAAAACTAGTAACTTAAAATTAAGATAACACGTTCCAATTGTGTACAAGAGTTAACTAGTATTGAAAGTAAGACGGGGACTGCATATGGGCGAAATCGTACCATGGTTTCGAGTTCTGAAACCCTTGAAAAGCTCAAGGGCTAAAAAACATATATCTTAAAACACCATAACTCAAAAAATAATGCCGCTATTTTGATGAAATTTAAACTCTAATTGAATTGGAATAAATGTATTTTCATTTATTACAAGTTTTTTTGTTTTTTAATATTTTTAAATAAATAAATTAGTAAGAATTTGTAATATTTTTTAAGAGATAGTGAAATTAGAAAATGTTTTTAGTATTATAAAGTTAATTTGGTTAGCTATGTCTTACGATCAAATTAATAACAGCTTTTATGGTGTTAAAATGACTTATGGATATGTCCTTAAATTTGAACTAAATAGGTGTAGGGTATTTCTAAGTCGGTTGCACCGACTGACTGTTTCTTCACTTGTTTCATTACGTATAGGAACAAAAAAATAATTTTTCGTGTAATATTACTCTAATATAAATTACATAAAACAAACTATTAATATAAATTTAAAAACAAAAATAGCTCGAAATTCGAGCACAGGGCGATACTAGTTTGAATAAATAAAGATTGTTGAAATATTAGCTTCTTTTAATTAAAATCATATTAAAGAAAAGTAGTTGGGTAGTGATGTAAAAATAACTGTGTGCGTTTAGCGACATCTTTTAACCTTATTGTGAAACTGTCAGCTTGAATTATAAAGTTGTCTTATTTCCAACGGCGGTGGCACAAATATTTAATATTTTTTACTTGACCATCTTTTACTTGAGGAGTTCCAAATATTATATTATATGTAATTGTTGTGTAAGACAAAAATCGTACCAAATGTGAGTAAATTTAAATTAAACAAGTAAAGAAGAGCTAGTTGGTTCAACTGAAATATATTAAACATTTTTACTAATTTAACTTTTTAAAAATATTAGAAAACAAAAAAATTTAATTAAATGTATTTATAAAATACAATTACAAAATTGCACAATTAAATCTTTTCATCCAATTCAATAAAATTTTACACACATACAGCAATTACTTCTTTTCAGGATGTCTTGCTATAAAGCATTTACTCTTCATTAGTACGTTTGATTAATTAATTCAATTTTAAATAATTATACCCGTATGACTATATAGTCAAAGGGTATAATAAATTTGCCATAACGTTTGTGACGCAGAGAAGGAGGGAGGGTAGATATAGACTCAAGTGTATGGATAGGATCAGAATCGAAAAAAAAATCTATTTAGCTATGTATGTCCGTCCGTCCGTCTGTCCGTCCGTCCGCACGATAACTCAAAACTAAAGGAGCTAGAATCTTGAAATTTTTTTTGCAATAGCGGTCATCGCTATTTAAATCCAGCCATTTTGGTCCATGGCTTCGGGTGGCTGCCATACAACTTCTTTTTTTATATGAGTATTTCTCTGTACCTATTACAGCTACGTGCCTGAAATTTTGCCAAAAGTAGTTTAGTTTTATGGCGAAAGTTACTGCAAAATTTGGTTGGTCTATTGCAAAGGGTTCGAGTAGCTGCCATACAACTTCTTATTTTATATGAGTATTACTCTATACCTATTGAAGTTGGGTGTCTGAAATTTTGCCAAAAATAGTTTAGTGTAATGGCCAAAGTTACTGCAAAATTTGGTTGGTCTACTGCAGAGGGTTCGAGTAGCTGCCATACAACTCCTTTTTTTATTTGAGCATTATATTTCACCTAATAAAGCTGGTATGTTTGAAATTTTGCCAAAAGTTATTAATGTTTATAATAATAATGATATAATGTTTATATAACGGTCATACGGGTATCCCAGAGTTGACACAGTCTACTCTACTACACGCTTCCTCGTTTTTAAATATATTCTTTTAATTTACTTATTTTTTAATTAACTATATAAATTATATATAGTTCAATTTTTGATTTTTTAATTCTTTTAAGTTGAAAAATTTAAGTTAGATTTAATTTAAAGATTTTTAAGAAACCTATTTAGTTTTCCTTGAAATATGACGTCCCAACTAACATTTATATTCTAATTAGTTTTCGCAGCTAAATTTTAGCTTTTACAACGTCATCCTAATGGTCTAAAATAGCTACTTTGCAACTAATGCTAATTTACAAGTTTTCGAGTCATGAAAACGTAAGCACAACCAAAAATAAATTTAAATAGCTTTTGCGACAAATATGCTTTTATATAAGCAAAGAAGTAATATACGCAATAGCGATTTACTGTAAAATGACAGCTAAATAGCTGTTAAAGTAATTTTGATTACCATAATGCTATTTGGCTTTTATTATTTTTTCAATAACAGCTAAATAGCTTTTTGGAAAACTTATTTGTTATTCTAGTAAACTGGCAATAAGTAATGCTATTTGGCTTTTATTATTTTTTCAATAACAGCAAAATAGCTTTTTGGAAAACTTATTTGTCATTCTAGTAAACTGGCAATAAGTAATGCTATTTGGCTTTTATTATTTTTTCAATAACAGCAAAATAGCTTTTTGGAAAACTTATTTGTTACTCTAGTAAACTGGCAATAAGTAAAGTGTTTTTACTTTAATTTACCATATTGCATAATTTTGGCATTAGCTACAAAAATGGCAATGTGGTCGAAATGACAGGTAAATAGCTGTTAAAGTAATTTTTATTACCATAATGCTATTTGGCTTTTATTATTTCTTCAATAACAGCAAAATAGCTTTTTGGAAAACTTATTTGTTACTCTAGTAAACTGGCAATAAGTAATGCTATTTGGCTTTTATTATTTTTTCAATAACAGCAAAATAGCTTCTCGGAAAACTTATTTGTTACTCTAGTAAACTGGCAATAAGTAAAGTGTTTTTACTTTAATTACCATATTGCATAATTTTGGCATTAGCTACAAAAATGGCAATATAGTCGAAATGACAGCTAAATAGCTGTTAAAGTAATTTTTATTACCATAATGCTATTTGGCTTTTATTATTTTTTCAATAACAGCAAAATAGCTTTTCGGAAAACTTATTTGTTACTCTAGTAAACTGGCAATAAGTAAAGTGTTTTTACTTTAATTACTATATTGCATAATTTTGGCATTAGCTACAAAAATGGCAATATAGTCGAATTGACAAAATTGCCATATTTGAGATTATCATAGCTTTTTTCGATCTATGTTAATAATAGCTTATTTCCAACAAATATTATTAATATTTAAATACTATAAATGAAAAGTTTATTTAATTTCATAGAATAAAAAACGTTTTTAATTTTTAAAGGATAATTTAATTAAAATATTTATGTAGGTATAATATACTGTTCATAGACAAGATTAATTTAAAACGATTTTAAAGAGTGTAGCAAAGGTATAAAAACAGAATCGGTTTTGAATGATAGACATACAAATTTTGCTTTAATTTTTTCGATAACATATATAGCATATATGTAGGTAGCATCTTTATTTTGTCTTGCACTATTTGCTATATAAATGTTGAGATCTGATGATAACATAGGCTGCACAAAAAAATCTCTTTTTGATTTTAATGAATTACCAAGAATATATTTTTGTTAAGAAACATTTGTTCACCATTTGTTTGTAATATACATCCATTGTTAAGAACTATTTGTTCACATTATTTCTTGATAGCGAAATTGATATACCTACTCAAATCAATTTTTTTATAAAAACTTGTGTTTGTAGGAAGTATATCGGATGTTGCTTTAGTTTTTTGAGATGTTTTTTGTAATAAGCTATGTTGAGATGTTTTTTGTAATTTTGTTTAATGCTATTATAATGTCACCACGTGCATGCATAACTATTTAGCTTTGTACAAAGCTAAATAGATATGCATGGAAAGCTGTCCTTTATACTTTAATGCCATTATAATGTCACCACGTGCATGCATAACTATTTAGCTTTGTACAAAGCTAAATAGATATGCATGGAAAGCTATTTTGCTTTGTACAAAGCTAAATAGTTATGCATTGAAAGCTAGTTTAAACATTTAGATATGTACAAAGCTAATTTTCTGTGAAATGTAATTGGTTGCTGCCACAGCTATTTTATTATCAACAAAGAAGGTCAATTATTAATAAGATGTGCCACTGTCATTCACAAATATTAATGTATTTTGTACACCAAACAAAAAAAAATTTCATTAGTAAAATTAGGTAAAATATATGTTTGTAAATATGTGTATGCAAAACCTTTCTGTTATTAAAATTTCTGCAAGAGAGAAACAGAACTATATATTTGCAATGCTCTTTCAAAACCACTATTTTTTTTTGTATTGGTATAATATAAAGTATAAAGATATTTGAAAATGAATTGCAAAGTATTCCTTAATTTTTATACCCTACACCTATAGAATAGGTAAAGGGGTATACTAACTTTGGTATGGTGTTTGTAACCACCTAAAGGAAGCGAGCTAGATATGGAAAAGTATATATATTTGTGATCAGCGTGACCGCCTTAGTCGATATAGCCATGTCCGTCCGTCCGTCCGTCCGTCCTTAGGCACGATAACTCAAAAAATAATGGAGCTATCTTGATGAAATTTTAACTGTAGGTTACTAGGACTGAAAGTACGGCGGGGATTGCATATGGGCGAAATCGGCCCATGTGTTCGGATTCTGGACCTTTTAATCGGTTTCAGGGCTAACGAACAAATATAAAAAATCACGATAAGTCAACAACTAATGACGCTATCTTCATCAAATTTGTGCTGTAGGTTACTAGTAATGAAACTACTTCGGGAATTGCGTAAGGTCGGTATTGGACCATGGGTTCGGAACCTAGAACTTTTTGATCGAATTTAGGCCAAACGAGCATAATTCCGAAACCAATGAAGATAGAACCTCCAAATTTAGTATCAGGGTGTCCCTTCCTATTTCCTAAGTGTCTTTTGAATTTGGGTCCCATTGGAGCAGTGGGTCGGGGACCAGCCACACATTTCCGAAGACCTTAAAGCATATCTTTAAAATAAATAAAGATAACAACTTGAAAAAATGTAGAAGCTTCCAATTTGCCACAAGGGTGTTCTTTACTATCTCTTGCGTGTTCCCCTAATTTGGGATCAATTGGAGTGGTGGTTCTGTACCCCTCTCAGACCTCCCAAGTTTTAAAGGCTTATAATCGAAATTACTAAAAATAGTTACTTAAAATTAGGATAGACCGTTCAAATTGTGTACAAGGGTTAACTAATACTATAAGTACAGCGCGGACTATATAAGGGCGAAATCAGCCCAACGGTTCGGATTCCGGACCTTTTAATCGATGTCAGGGCTAAGGAACATATATAAAAAATCACGATAACTCAACAACTAATGAGGCTATCTTCATGAAATTTGTGCTGTAGGTTATTGGCAGCGAAACTACGGCGGTGATTACGTACGGTGAGGATTGGACAATGGGTTCGGAACTTAGAACTTTTTGATCGAATTTAGGCCAAACGAGCATAATTCCGAAACCAATGAAGATAGAACCTCCAAATTTGGTATCAGGGTGTCCTTTCCTATTTCGCAAGTGTCTTTGAAATTTGGGCCCAATTGGAGTAGTGGATCGGGGACCAGCCACTCAGTTCTTAGGCCCTTAAAGCATATTTTCGAAATTAATAAAGATAGTAACTTGAAACAAATGTAGAAGCTTCCAATTTGCCACAAGTGTGTTCTTTACTATTTCTTGCGTGCCCCCCTGATCAATTGGAGTGGTGGTTCAGAACCTCTCTTAGACCCCCCAATGTGTAAAAGCTTATCACCGAAATTAATAAAACTAGTAACTTAAAATTAAGATAGAGCGTTCCAATTATGTACAAGGGTTAACTAGTATTGAAAGTATGACGGGACTGCATATGGGCGGAATCGTACCATAATTTCGGGTCCTGGAACCCTTGAAAAGTTCAAGGACTAACAAACATATATCTTACAAACACCATAACTCAAAAAATAATGCCGGTATTTTGATGAAATTTAACAGTAGGTTACTAGTAATGAAAGTACCATGGGAATTGGTTGTGGTCGAGTTTAACTTCGAAGCAAAAGAATATATTTCCTATGTCCTATGTGTCTCCGAAATCTAGACTTAATTGTAGTGGTTCAGCTATGTTCAAAGGTACTTGCTGCATTTATGTAAAATTTATTTTTATATTTAAATGAATTATATGAAAAGGTGTAAATTTTTAATTGTATTTTAGAAATACATTTATTGCATATTTTGCGTTTATAAGCTTTTCTATTAGGTATATAAACTAACCTTTTAAAATAATTGCAATTTTTAAAAATTTGGATTATTAAATATATTATGCTTTGATTATCTTTTTATCACAAAATTTAATAATTAGAATTTTTTCATTTTGTAATTGAATTGGAATAAATATATTTTCATTTATTTCAAGTTTGTTTGTTTTTTAATATTTTTAAATAGATAAATTAATAAGAATTTGTAATATTTTTTAATAGATAGGGTAATTAGAAAATGTTTTTAGTATTATACAGTTAATTTGGTTAGCTATGTCTTACGATCAAATTAATAACAGCTTCTATGGTGTTAAAATGACTTATGGATATGTCCTTAAATTTGAACCAAATAGGTGTAGGGTATTTCTAAGTCGGTTGCACCGACTGACTGTTTCTTTACTTGTTATACCCTACACCTATAGAATAGGTAAAGGGGTATATTAACTTTGGTATGGTGTTTGTAACCACCTAAAGGAAGCGAGCTAGATATGGAAAAGTATATATATTTGTGATCAGCGTGACCGCCTTAGTCGATATAGCCATGTCCGTCCGTCCGTCCGTCCGTAGGCACGATAACTCAAAAAATAATGGAGCTATCTTGATGAAATTTTAACTGTAGGTTACTAGGACTGAAAGTACGGCGGGGATTGCATATGGGCGAAATCGGCCCATGGGTTCGGATTCTGGACCTTTTAATCGGTTTCAGGGCTAACGAACAAATATAAAAAATCACGATAACTCAACAACTAATGACGCTATCTTCATCAAATTTGTGCTGTAGGTTACTAGTAATGAAACTATTTCGGGAATTGCGTAAGGTCGGGATTGGACCATGGGTTCGGAACCTAGAACTTTTTGATCGAATTTAGGCCAAACGAGCATAATTCCGAAACCAATGAAGATAGAACCTCCAAATTTAGTATCAGGGGGTCCCTTCCTATTTCCTAAGTGTCTTGTGAATTTGGGTCCCATTGGAGTAGTGGGTCGGGGACCAGCCACACATTTCCGAAGACCTTAAAGCATATCTTTAAAATTAATAAAGATAACAACTTGAAAAAATGTAGAAGCTTCCAATTTGCCACAAGGGTGTTCTTTACTATCTCTTGCGTGTTCCCCTAATTTGGGATCAATTGGAGTGGTGGTTCTGTACCCCTCTCAGACTTCCCAAGTTTTAAAGGCTTATAATCGAAATTACTAAAAATAGTTACTTAAAATTAGGATAGACCGTTCAAATTGTGTACAAGGGTTAACTAGTACTATAAGTACAGCGCGGACTATATAAGGACGAAATCAGCCCAACGGTTCGGATTCCGGACCTTTTAATCGATGTCAGGGCTAAGGAACATATATAAAAAATCACGATAACTAAACAACTAATGAGGCTATCTTCATGAAATTTGTGCTGTAGGTTATTGGCAGCGAAACTACGGCGGTGATTACGTACGGTGAGGATTGGACAATGGGTTCGGAACTTAGAACTTTTTGATCGAATTTAGGTCAAACGAGCATAATTCCGAAACCAATGAAGATAGAACCTCCAAATTTGGTATCAGGGTGTCCCTTCCTATTTCGTAAGTGTCTTTGAAATTTGGGCCCCATTGTAGTAGTGGATCGGGGACCAGCCACTCAGTTCTTAGGCCCTTAAAGCATATTTTCGAAATTAATAAAGATAGTAACTTGAAACAAATGTAGAAGCTTCCAATTTGCCACAAGGGTGTTCTTTACTATTTCTTGCGTGCCCCCCTAATTTGGGATTAATTGGAGTGGTGGTTCAGAACCTCTCTTAGATCCCCAATGTGTAAAAGCTTATCATCGAAATTAATAAAACTAGTAACTTAAAATTAAGATAGAGCGTTCCAATTGTGTACAAGGGTTAACTAGTATTGAAAGTATGACGGGACTGCATATGGGCGAAATCGTACCATAATTTCGGATCCTGGAACCCTTGAAAAGTTCATAACTCCAAAAAATAATGCCGGTATTTTGATGAAATTTAACAGTAGGTTACTAGTAATGAAAGTACCATGGGAATTGGTTGTGGTCGAGTTTAATTTCGAAGCCAAAGAATATATTTCCTATGTCCTATGTGTCTCCGAAATCTAGACTTAATTGTAGTGGTTCAGCTATGTTCAAAGGTACTTTCTGCATTTATGTAAAATTTATTTTTATATTTAAATGAATTATATGAAAAGGTGTAAATTTTTAATTGTATTTTAGAAATATATTTATTGCATATTTTGCGTTTATAAGCTTTTCTATTAGGTATATAAACTAACCATTTAAAATTATTGCAATTTTTAAAAATTTGGATTATTAAATATATTATGCTTTGATTATCTTTTTATCACAAAATTTAATAATTAGAATTTTTTCATTTTGTAATTGAATTGGAATAAATATATTTTCATTTATTTCAAGTTTGTTTGTTTTTTAATATTTTTAAATAGATAAATTAGTAAGAATTTGTAGTATTTTTTAATAGATAGGGTAATTAAAAAATGTTTTTAGTATTATACAGTTAATTTGGTTAGCTATGTCTTACGATCAAATTAATAACAGCTTCTATGGTGTTAAAATGACTTATGGATATGTCCTTAAATTTGAACCAAATAGGTGTAGGGTATTTCTAAGTCGGTTGCACCGACTGACTGTTTCTTTACTTGTTTTTATTCATTTAGGTACAAAGTGGCAAAAAGTAATAAAAAGTGTTTAAAATTGTTAATAATTTTTTTTAATTTTATTAAATTATATAATTAGATTTAGAATTCATAACCTAAAAAAAACTTTAATAAAAATGTGAAGAATTATTGATAAAAGAAGTATTGTAAAAGACATAAAAAAAACATAATATAAAATCTAATTTTAATTTCTTATCTCATATATCTATTTTACATTTTTAAATTATTTGTTTAAGTAATGTTTTTAAGATTTTAAATTAAGTATTCTAAAATAAAAAATATTTTAATATTAAAACAATAATTTAATTTAAATTTGTTTTATCTCGCTACTTTCGACACACTTTGCTCCATAGTGAGATTTCAAGTTTTTTGTTTTCATTTCATATAATAAAATCTTATTTCTATACCTAACCTACATATGTATTTCAATTTCGTTGTGTTTTTTTTTCTTTTTTAAATATTGCAAACCCAAAAAATTGCTCACGTGTTGGAGTGGCTCATCTTATTACAATACCTAGATAATTTTTGATTACCAATTTTTTTTTTATACTCTTTTATTATATATGTATGTATACATATGATATTATGACCACGAGTATATTAAAATTGCTCCACCGTTTGTAACGCATTGATCTAGATGAGCTAGATATAATGTCAAAGATACGTTTCGGATCAGCTTCGAAAAGTAAATTAATCTAGCTATGTGTGTGTGTATTTTCTGTCTCTATGTCTGTGGTTAGGATTCAACCAAAATTTCGGATAGGTCTCGAACAACAAACATTTATAACTCATATAAAAATTTAAATTTTTGCAGTTCAACTTGTATACAACATGCAGTTATATGAATTTTTTGTTTGTTTATTTTTGCTTTTGTTATTGCTGTGTTAGTTTTGTAGTATCTATCAATTTACGATTTCATATGATTCAAATTATGCGTAGTTTAAAAAATTTAAGATTAGCTAAAATTAACACAAATATTTTTTTTAAGTAAATAAATGGCTTGATAAATAATTTATATATATTTATATAACATGTTTATTTGAAATTCTTTGTATGTGTAGTTTGTATTTTAGATTAACAGATAATAATCATTATGAATATGACGATTATTATCTATCTTGATAGTCTTAATATATGAATATGATGTTTATTTTTTTTTTATTATTTTTATACCCTACACCTATAGAATAGGTAAAGGGGTATATTAACTTTGGTATGTTGTTTGTAACCGCCTAAAGGAAGCGAGCTAGATATGGAAAAGTATATATATTTGTGATCAGCGTGATCGCCTTAGTCGATATAGCCATGTCCGTCCGTCCGTCCGTCCGTAGGCACGATAACTCAAAAAATAATGGAGCTATTTTGATGAAATTTTAACTGTAGATTACTAGGACTGAAAGTACGGCGGGGATTGCATATGGGCGAAATCGGCCCATGCGTTCGGGTTTTGGACCTTTTAATCGATCGAAGGGCTAACGAACATATATAAAAAATCACGATAACTCAACAACTAATGACGCTATCTTCATCAAATTTGTGCTGTGGGTTACTAGTAATGAAACTATTTCGGAGATTGCGTAAGGTCGGGATTGGACCATGGATTCGGAACCTAGAACTTTTTGATCGAATTTAGGCCAAACGAGCATAATTCCGCAACCAATGAAGATAGAACCTCCAAATTTGGTATCAGGGCGCCCCTTCCTATTTCCAAAGTGTCTTGGGAATTCGGACCCCATCAGAGTAGTGGGTCGGGGACCAGCCACACATTTCCGAAGACCTTAAAGCATATCTTTAAAATTAATAAAGATAACAACTTGAAAAAATGTAGAAGCTTCCAATTTGCCACAAGGGTGTTCTTTACTGTCTCTTGCGTGTTCTCCTAATTTGGGATCAATTGGAGTGGTGGTTCAGTACCCCTCTCAGACCTGCCAAGTTTTAAAGCCTTATAATCGAAATTACTAAAAATAGTTACTTAAAATTAGGATAGACCGTTCAAATTGTGTACAAGGGTTAACTAGTACTATAAGTACAGCGCGGACTGTATAAGGGCGAAATCATCCCAAGGGTTCGGATTCTGGACCATTTAATCGATCGAAGGGCTAACGAACAAATATAAAAAATCACGATAACTCAAAAACTAATGATGCTATCTTCATGAAATTTGTGCTGTAGGTTATTGGTAATGAAACTACGGCGGTGATAACGTACGGTGAGGATTGGACAATGGGTTCGGAACTTAGAAATTTTTGATCGAATTTAGGCCAAACTAGCATAATTCCGAAACCAATGAAGATAGAACCTCCAAATTTGGTATCAGGGTGTCCCTTCCTATTTCGTAAGTGTCTTGGAAATTTGGGTCCCATTGGAGTAGTGGGTCGGGGACCAGCCACTCAGTTCCGACGACCTTAAAGCATATTTTCGAAATGAATAAAGATAGTAACTTGAAACAAATGTAGAAGCTTCAAATTTGGCCCAGGGTGTTCTTTACTATTTCTAGCGTGCCCCCCTAATTTGGGATCAAGCGGAGTGGTGGTTCAGTACCTCTCTTAGACCCCCCAATATGTAAAAGCTTATCATCGAAATTAATAAAACTAGTAACTTAAAATTAAGATAGAACGTTCCAATTAAAGTACAAGGGTTAACTAGTATTGAAAGTATGACGGACTGCATATGGGCGAAATCGTACCATGGTTTCGGGTTCTGGAACCCTTGACAAGTTTAAGGACTAACAAACATATATCTTAAAAACACCAAAACTCAAAAGATAATGCCGGTATTTTTATGCAATTTAAACTCTAGGTTACTAGTAATGGAAGTACCATACGAATTGGTTGTGGTCGAGTTTAATTTCGAAGCCAAAGAATATATTTCCTATGTCCTATGTGTCTCCGAAATCTACTTAATTGTAGTGGTTCAGCTATGTTCAAAGGTACTTGCTGCATTTATGTAAAATTTATTTTTATATTTAAACGAGTTATATGAAAAGGTCTAAATTTGTAATTGTATTTTAGAAATACATTTATTGCATATTTTGCGTTTATAAGCTTTTCTATTAGGTATATAAACTAACCATTTAAAATAATTGAAATTTTTAAAAATTTGGATTATTAAATATATTATGCTTTTATCTTTTTATCACAAAATTTAATAATTAGAATTTTTTCATTTTGTAATTGAATTGGAATAAATATATTTTCATTTATTTCAAGTTTTTTTGTTCTTTAATATTTTTAAATAGATAAATTAGTAATAATTTGTTATATTTTTTAATAGATAGTGTAATTAAAAAATATTTTTAGTATTATAAAATTAATTTAGTTAACTATGTCTTACGATCAAATTTATAACAGCTTTTATGGTGTTAAGATGAGTTATGGATATGTCCTTAAATTTGAACCAAATAGGTGTATGGTATTTCTAAGTCGGTTGCACCGACTGACTGTTTCTTTACTTGTTTTTTTTTATATTTTACAACATAAATGCATGGATATCTAAAAGTTGGCAAGGGCAACTACAGTCTTCCTCGTTTTTTTTTTTATTTTATGTACAGCATAAGAGCATTTATGTACAGAAATTTTGATTTTATATTAGCTATCAGAATATTTATTTTGCAAAACTAATTTTTTAGCTATCATGAAAGATATATAGTTTTTTAATAAAGGCAAAAATAAACATGGTAGAAAAAAAACATGGCAGAAAAAATTACCAAAATTATTTAAGTTTTATAAATTATAAAAGAATGATTATTGCCCTTAAAACCCCTACTAAATTATTATTATCAATTGTTACAACTTTAACCTTTGATTTAATAAAATTTTTAAAATATATTTTCGAGAAAATAATTTTTTCCTAAAAATAATTTTTTTATTTATTTATTAAATACTCAATATTTTAATGGCGCATTTTTTATTTCGAAGTATTTTTGAAAATTAGTCGATAAAATATTAATCGCAAGTGAATTTAGTCTTTCTTATCTTCTGGAAAATCATATTTGTTCATATAAAAATTATAATTTATACTTTAGACTAGATATAAATTACATAATTACAAAGTTTGTATTTATAAGAACTTTGTAATTTTTAAAATATTTATTTATATATTCAAACAATTTAATTTTATTTACAATTTGTGATATTATAACAGCAAAATAATTTTGGAAGTTATTTTGGCTATCAGAATAGCAAATTTGTTAGGCGAATGATCTTGCAGTAATAGCAGCTTTTAAGCATATATTTCTATTAAGCTGTCATGTAAGTGACATAGAAGATCAAACATGTTTGCATTTGCCATAACTTTTACACATCCGTTGCTATTTGGCTATCATGACAGGTATTTCTATTTTATAGCTATTTTGTAGTTTCAGTATCATAATAGTCACACAGCTAATTTGCTTTATTACGTTGTCAAAACGTCGTGAAAGCCAAAATATGATCACCACTTTGATCACCGCAACATCATGATCACGTCATAAGAACATTTTCATAATTTTTGGACCTAGTAAAAATAGCTAAATAGCTGCGAGTTTTTGCTGTGGCAACGTTTTGGTGACCTAGAATTGCTAGTTGGGGTGATCCATATTATAGGTATGGAAGAGATTAACTTCATATTGAAATATTTCGATTATAATTGGTTAATTCTCAACTATTATATTTATGTTTAGGAATTTTGACCACTTCTGTTATAAATAAGTATCACATTGTTAATGCTGCTAAGGTCTTGGGAATAATGAGAGTGGTACGCTAACCACTATTCTAATTTATTCAAATTTTTACGGACACAAAACAAATTAGAAAAACCAAATTTTAAGGTTCTATGCTCTTTGATTTCAAAATTATGCTCGTTTGTCTTCAATTCCATACACATTGTCCGATCTCGATCTTAAGCTATCATCGCGATACTTTCATTACTAGTAACCTAGAGTTTAAATTTCATCATAATAGTGTCATTAGTTTTTGAGTTATCGCGCTCTTAAATATATGTTCGTTTGGCCTTAAACTGATTAAAGGTTCCAGAACCCGAACCCATGGTCCGATTTCGCCCATATGCAGTCCCCGTCGTACTTTCAATACTAGTTTACCCTTGTACACCATTTGAACGTTCTAATTTAGTTTTAAATTACTAATTTTATTAATTTCGATGATAAGCTTTTAAACCTAAGGAGGTCTAAGAGAGGAATCTGAACTACCACTCCAATTGATCATAAATTAGGAAGACATGTAGGAAATTGTTAAGAATACCCTTGTGCCAAATTTGAAGCTTCTACATTTTTTTCAAGTTATTATCTTTGCAAACAAAAATTTTGTGAAAATTTCAAAATCCTAGCTCTCTTATTTTTATAGCCTACAACTATGAAATAAGAAAGGGTATATCAACTTTTGTATGGTGTTTGGTCGGGATTACATGTGGGGCAAATTGGCCCATGGGTTCGGATTCTGCAATCTTTAAGGCGTCTAAGGAATAACGAACAAATAAAAAAAATCAGGATAACTTAACACCTAATGACACTATCTTTATGAATTTTTTCCCGTAGGTTACTAGTAATGCTAGTAATGAGAATATGGCGGGAATTATGTACGGTCCAGATCGGAACTTGGGTTCGGATTCTAGATTTGTTGATTCGAATTTAGGCCGAACAAGCATAGTTCCGAAACTAATGAAGATAGAACTTGCAATTTGGTATCAGTGTGCCTCTTCCTACGTCCATAGTGTCCTTAAAATTTATGACCAATTGGAGTAGTGGGTCGGGGACCATGCTTGCAGTTCCGAAGACCTTAAAGTATATTTTTGAAATTAATAAAAAAAGGAGCTTAATTAATATAGAACTTCCAATTGTTTAAAAGGGTTAGTAGTATTGAAAGAAAGGTGAGCACGGCATATGAGCGAAATCGAACCATAGTTTCGAGTTTTGCAACTTTTGAAAGATTCAAGGGCTAACAAACAAAAATCTTAACAAGTAAAGAAACAGTCAGTCGGTGCAACCGACTTAGAAATACCCTACACCTATTTGGTTCAAATTCATAGAGAAGTCCATTAGTCAATTGACACAAAAGTTCTATTAGTTTGATCATAAGATATAGCTAAACAAATAAACTTTATAATATTAAATTAATTGTCTAATAACTTTTTCTATTCAAAAATAATAAAAATTATTACCAATTTATTTATATAAAAATATTAAAATACAAAAAAAACTTGAAATAAATGTTAAATAACTGTTAGTTTATGTATTTTTTAGAAAAGCTTGTAAACGCAAAATATGCAATAAATGTATTTCTAAAATATAATGACAAATTTAGAACTTTTCATATGATTAATTAAAATATGTATAAAAAATAATTTTACGTACATGCATCAAGTACCTTTCAAAACAACTTATAAGTATTAAAAATATTTTGTTTTTTAACTTATAAAATACTAGCAGATTTACCCGGCGTTGCCCGGAAGCTTGCAAATTGTAAAAAAGCAAGTTTCAGCCAATTTTTTGAAATAATACTTTGCTTATAAATGAATCCACAAAAAATATTTGTGAAGTTCCGTTAACCCATTGTGGCCCAATAACCCATTTTATAGGTTTTTTCGTTGCTTTGCTATGTATTATAAATGATTTAACCGATTAACTTCAAAATTTTGTATATGTGTTCCTCTTTGAAAATGAAGTTCAATTTACTAGCAGACTTGGAATTTGTTAACTCCTGCCGACCCGCCGATTGTTCAAAAAAAAATTCGTAAGTAAATTAAGTCCAATTTTTGAAAGTAGGTACAACTTCTTTGAATGAGGGAAATGCTTAAAAAAATGTTTTGTCGAGTTCTTTTAACCGATTGTGAAACAAAAACTTTAAAAAACAATTTGCAAAACAGTTTGAACGATTATCTCTAATTTTTCTCTACATGGTCCTTCTTGACAATTTGCTGCTCCTTGATGATAGAGTTGAAGATGGTAGGTGTCCGGCGAATAATGTTAACTGAATTAAAATTACGATAGGTCAAAAGGGTATACTAAATTTGCCGATATGTCATTATACTATGTCAATAGTAGTTTTCTTGAATTGCCATAGTTTTAATAAAATATAGTCGATGGTTTAGAATAGGTTTAAAAATCTGGTTTTCAACTTATATTTTGTTTAGTACTTACCTGAAAGTACAAGCTCTTCCTCGTTATACCCGTATGACTATATAGTCCAAGGGTATAATAAATTTGCCATTACGTTTGTGACGCAGAGAAGGAGGGGGGGGGGGTAGATATAGACTCAAGTGTATGGATCGGATCAGAATCGAAAAATAAATCGATTTAGCTATGTATGTCCGTCCGTCCGTCCGTCCGTCCGTCATCACGATAACTCAAAAAGTAAAGGAGCTAGGATTATGAAATTTTCACAAATTCGTTTTTATGCAAAAAACGGAATCGAGTTTTAAATTCAGCCATTTTGGTCCACGGGTTCGAGTACCTGCCATACAACTTCTAATTTTATATGAGCATTACTCTATACCTATGGAAGCTGCGTGTCTGAAATTTTGCCAAAAGTAGTTTAGTATAATGGCCAAAGTTACTGCAAAATTTGGTTGGTCTAATGCAGAGGGTTCGAGTAGCTGCCATACAACTCCTTCTTTTATATGAGCTTTACACTACACCTGATGAAGCTGGGTGTCTGAAATTTTGCAAAAAATAGCTTAGTGTAATGGTCAAAGTTACTGCAAAATTTGGTTGGTCTACTGCAAAGGGTTCGAGTAGCTGCCATACAACTCCTTCTTTTATATGAGCATTACTCTACACCTAATAAAGCTGAATGTTTGAAATTTTGCCAAAAGTAATTAACCGGATGATATAATGTATATGTTACGGTCATACGGGTATCCCAGAGTTGACACAGTCTACTCTACTACACTCTTCCTCGTTTTTTTTATGATTTTATGAGAGAAATGTAGGCTTATTTTTTGGAAAAACTGTTTTAAAATACTATGTATTTAAACATTATATATATGAAATTGAATTTTTTGATTTTTAGATTTCATTTGAAGAAAACTGCAATTTCACACTGAAATCTATTTATAGAAAAAAACAACTTCAAAGTATATAAAAAACAAAGACTTACGAAAAAATGTGGAGAAGGAAAATGTTATGTTATTTAATTTTAAAGGTATTTTTATTTGGCTTCTTTATTAGTTTTATTTTTATTATTATTAATATTATCTCATTTAGCTTTTAACTATTTGAGACTATTTAAGGAAAAAAATTAGTCTTATTAATTAAGTGAGCTCTTGGAATAAAGGTTAACTTGCGTTCATACCAAAAATTTGAAAATTTCATTGAATCTTTGTTCAAAACGAGCAAACAGGTCAAAATCAAATTAAAATGCTGGTACCAAATTTTCAATAAAATTCTTTTAATCGTTTAAGCAAATAAAATTTATAGGAAACTTCAAAGCGTCGTCGTGGAAAACGGGTTAATCGAATTTAAGTAAAACTTTTTGCAGCCTCTCTTTGAGACTGCAAAATCAACCTGTAAAATTGGACACAAATCGGGAACACAATATTTTTTTAAAGCACGCCAGCCCGAAATAGGTTAATTTATTCCAACCAAATTTATACAACAAATTCCGGTTGCTAAGAGGAAAAAGCTTCTTTGCGCCCACGTTTCCAAACGGGTTAACCGAACTCAAACAAAAATTTGTGCCAGGCTCTCTTTTCGACTGCAAAACCAGCCTGTAAAATTGGATGTAAATCGGAAACACAAAATTTTTTGGAAGCCCGCCAGACCGAAATGGGTCAAATTATTCCAACCAAATTTATGCAACTAATTCCGGTTGTTAAAAGGAACATTTGACAATAGAGTTCACTCTATTAACAGACTTGGAATTTGTTACCCCTTGCCGCCCGACAATTTTTTCAAAAAAAATTTGGAAAGGATATTACGTCCAATTTTGCGAAATATTGCTTGGTTAAAGTTTCAAAAACAGGTTTGTTGAGTTCCGTTGACCCATGGTGGAACAGCGGCTTTTTACAGATTTTTCATTACTTTACTCTTAAGCAGAAACGGTTTGACCACTTGAATGTCAATTTTGTATGCGTACATGTATTTACTTATTCCTCAGATTATTCAAAAAAAAATTTTTGTAAGTAAATTACGTCCAATTTTTGAAAGTAGGTAAAACTTCTTTGAATTAGGGGAATGTTTAAAAAAATGTTTTGTCGAGTTATTTTAACTGATTGCGAAACAAAAACTTTAAAAAACAGGTTGCAAAACAGTTTTAACGATTATCTCTAATTTTTCTATACGTTTTTCTTCTGCTTCTTGACAATTTGGTGCTGCTTGAATTTTTATTGTTATTATTTAATAATTATGAAAAGTTTCAAGTGAAATTTGATAAATTTGTTAAAAAATTGCTAGAATAATCCCTAAAAAACTCGTTTTAAAAAAATTGCTTTATTACATTTTAAAATTAACATGTACACCATTCTTGTGTTAACTTTTTTCAATAACTTCAACTTAAATTAAAACTCCATGGAGAGGTCAAAACGGTATACTAAATTTGCCATTACTGCAAAATCAATAATAAAATTGAACACAAATCGGAACCACAAAATTTTTTGGAAGCCCGCCAAGCCGAAATGGGTTAGTTCATTCCAACCAAATTTATACAACAAATTCCGGTTGCTAAGAGCAACATTTGTGCACAATTTCAAGTCGATCGATCAAACGGTTTTGACTCGACATCAAAAACATTGAAAAAGCTACATTCCGCCCTTGTGCCCAAACGGGTTAACCGAACTCAACAAAAATTTGTGCCAGACTCTCTTTTCGACTGCGAAACCACCCTGTAAAATTGGACACAAATCGGAAAAAATAAATTTGTTATAGCATATTTTGAGACAGCTTTTCAAGCCCTATAATTAGTACATACTAACTTTTTCTCTATCTCTAACCATTTTTGAGATATGAAGAATAGAAAAGTTTGTTATTTTCAATCGGTTCAAACAGAAAAATTATAAAATTTTTTTTTATCTATTTATTTTTTCATTAATATTTTATAAGAAATTTAGAATTAATGGGAGAATTAATTTTTTTTTCTTTATTTTAATTCATTTTAAAAAGGTATAAATTATATAATTCAAATTTGTTTGTGTTGGATGATCGTAGCTAAAGCAGCTATATGATCTT
This sequence comes from Dolichopus griseipennis, assembly GCA_963082915.1. Lineage (NCBI taxonomy): Eukaryota > Metazoa > Arthropoda > Insecta > Diptera > Dolichopodidae > Dolichopus > Dolichopus griseipennis. The sequence goes on along the minus strand of OY720444.1, from coordinate 46,050,813 downwards.
ATATAAAAAAAAAGTATATTAATATAAGTTTAATTCTTAAAAGCTAATGAATATTGCAAAAATCAAGACGATACAATCAATTTAAAAAATAAAAAAAAAATTTTATAATTAAAATTAAATATCAAAATTCATAATTATCACATTTTTTAAAGTTCAATCACTCAATTTCATTATCATTTATCTACAAAGCAACAAATACATCGGTTCACTATATACATATTAACTAAATATTTACATATCCAGTATTTATACTGGTTTTCATTATCTATGGGTTTGATGTTCTTGTAATATATATTTTTTTATTTCTGTTTTGAACAAACCAATTGAATTAATTTGTTTAAAGCCTGTTGGAAGCTCATTATACACCTTTAAACATTTAAATAAGCAATTATTCTGTTGTTGATTTGTCCTAAATAAGGACAAATAAAAATTAGAACTATTTCGCGTATTATAATTGTGTATGTTTATTGCTCTATTTAAAATAAAATTGTGCTTTATTTTATTATTCACAACCTTATAGGCAGTAAGATACAACTCCCTTTTACAAATGTTCTCGAGACTTAAATATTTTTCGGTGTATAGCCTATTCGTTGGAAAAATATTCGGATAGCCGTGGATTATTTTAATCGCCTTCTTATGTACGATATCTAACTGGTACAAAATTTGTTGGCTTGCACCACTCCAAATTGGATTGAGATAAATTATATGAGATTGAATAAAAGAAGAATATATGGAATATAGAGCATTTTGAGTAATATATTTTCGAATACGACGTAAGATGAATAGATATGGCGTTATTTTGCGTATAATATGATGAATGTTATCTATCCATTTAACTTTTCTATCCAAAATTAGCCCTAAGTAACAGAGATTTTCTACATTATCAATAGATATAGAGTCGTAGGAGAAGTTCCTAGAGTTGTAAATTTTGTTGCCAAGTAGCAAAATTTTGGTTTTTTTTACATTTAAACGTAACCTATGATGCGTTATCCACTCTTCGATTTTTGCAAGGTCAGTTTCAATCGAATTTCTTAAAATATTTTCTGTAGCAGCCGCATATTTTAATATAGCGTCATCAGCATATAATTGGATTGACCCTATAAGATCTAGACGAGCGATGTCATCTATATAAATTTTGAATAACTCTGGTCCCAGAATGGAACCCTGTGGGACTCCTTTTTTTATTATTAGCGGGTTACTGATGGAAGATCCGGTACTGACTTTCTGTATTCTATTAGACAGGTAAGTTTGAAAAAGATTTATAGAATTTTGATCGAAGTTAAGATTTCTAAGCTTCGATAGTAGGATTTCATGATCTACACAATCAAAGGCCTTTTGAAAATCTAGGGATATTAAAGCAACATATTTACCACTATCAATATTGTTTGTCATAAAATTTGTTAAGCTTAAACATGCCGCCGTTGTGTTTGAATTTCTTTCAAAGCCATATTGTTCTGTATGTAGTATATTATTATGTGTGAGAAAAGTATTAAGTCTATTTTTCATAACCAATTCAAAAACTTTAGAAATACTTGTTAAAACAGATATTGGTCGGTAATTGGATGGATTTTTTGTATTTCCTGTTTTAAGAATGGGTGTAACTATTGCTATTTTGAGGGAACGTGGAAATATTGAAGTTTGGAAACAGTTATTAATTAATTAGGCTATTATTGGTGAAAGTTGTGTAGAAAATCTTTGCAAAAACTTAGTCGAAATACAATCCCAACCAGTAGCTGCGGAAGATTCTAGGTTTGCAATAATCTGTTCAATTTCAGTACTATTGGTGGAATGTAAGTCAAAGTTGTTGTGGATTGCTCTTTGAATTCTATTGACGTATGTATAATCAATTGGATTAGACGCGATATTTAATTCGTCGGTCACATTAACAAAATATGTATTCATTTTGTCAGCTATTTCATACTCATTGGTTGTGATTATATTATTAGTTAATAGCATTTTAATAGCGGGGTTTTGTTTAGGTAAATCAGTGTTATAGATTACCTTGTTATAAAAATTCCAAAGACTTTTACCGTTTTGAAAACCTTGTTGTAATTCAGTTGAATAATATTTTTTTTTGGCTTGTACGATTAGTTTGTTTACCTCGGCTTTCATCGATTTATAGAGATTATAAATACGAGTATTTTCTCTGTACTTTTTTGAGTACTTATAAAAAGAGTCTCTAATCTTAATTTTATTAAATATATCTCGTGTTATCCAAGGTGCTTTCTTTTTTTCTTTTCTTACTACAATAGTTTTAGTATTTTTTAAAATTAAATTTTGCATATCAGAAATAAAGCTTTCAAATTCAGAGAAAGAGTTAAGATTTATCCAGAAATTATCGGTTGCAACTTTATCGTAATCCAATACTTTTTTACTGAAAATTTTATCTTTCGTTATTGGTTTAAGTTCAATACTGATATGAAACATTTCGTGATCAGATAGAGACGTTTCACAAATTAAAAATTTATTTATTTATATATTTATAAATTTGTAGTTTATAAGGTCTGTAGAGAAGTGATCAATAACAGTTCTTGTTGTACTACTAATTCTCGTTGCGTATTCAGGTGATATTTTGTTGTAAATCAGAAAAGCGTTACTAATAAGCGTATTTGTGTAATCTAAGACATACCGATTATTGATATCAAGTAAATTTATGTTTATATCACCAATTAGAATAGAGTTCTTAAATTGTGCAGTAACACAGTTTAATTTACATATAAAATCAGGAATAGTATTTTCATGTGATCTATATATGCCAATGACATTTATATTATGTTCAGGTAAATTAACTACTAATAAATTACTTTTATGAAATTCTTCTTTTGAAACATAATTAGAATTAACACATTCATCAATATATATCGCAACACCACCGTACGGTTCTTGCCTATTTGAAAAATAAGAATTATATCCTGAAATGTTAAAAAATTGATTTTCTGTCTCGAGTAACCATATTTCAGTTAAATTTCTTCTAAATTAATACTTTTAAATGAAAACCGGTTTTTTGGGCTCGAATTTATACCTATAAAGTATTAAAAATATTGATAAATATTCTATGTAATGAAAACAAATAAAGATAAGGAAATGCAATAGCAAAAACTTTTTTCATTTTAATAATAAAACAAGTAAAGAAACAGTCAGTCGGTGCAACCGACTTAGAAATACCCTACACCTATTTGATTCAAATTTAAGGACATATCCATAAGTCATTTTAACACCATAAAAGCTGTTATTAATTTGATCGTAAGACATAGCCAACCAAATTAACTTTATAATACTAAAAACATTTTCTAATTACACTATCTATTAAAAAATATTACAAATTCTTACTAATTTATCTATTTAAAAATATTAAAACAAAAAAACTTGGAACAAATGAAAATATATTTATTCCAATTCAATTACTAAATGAAAAAATTTGAATTATTAAATTTTGTGATAAAAAGCTAATATATTTAATAGTTAAAACTTTTCAAAATTGAAATTATTTTAAAAGGCTTGTTTATATACCTATTAGAAAAGCTTATAAACGCAAAATATGCAATAAATGTATTTCTAAAATACATATACAAATTTAGACCTTAAGAATATAAATACAAATTTAGACCTTTAGAATATAAAAATAAATTTTACATAAATGCAGCAACTATCTTTGAACATAGCTGAACCACTACAATTAAGTCAAAATTTCGGGGACACATAAGAAATAGGAAATATATTCTTTGGCTTCGAAATTAAACTCGACCAGAACCAATTCCCATGGTACTTTCATTACTAGTAACCTAGAGTTTAAATTTCATCAAAATAGCGGCATTATTTTTTGAGTTATGGTGTTTTAAGATATATGTTTTTTAGCCCTTGAGCTTTTCAAGGGTTTCAGAACTCGAAACCATGGTACGATTTCGCCCATATGCAGTCCCCGTCTTACTTTCAATACTAGTTAACTCTTGTACACAATTGGAACGTGTTATCTTAATTTTAAGTTACTAGTTTTATTAATTTCGATGATAAGCTTTTACACATTGGTGGGTCTAAGAGAGGTACTGAACCACCACTCCAATTGATCCAAAATTAGAGGGACACGCAGGAAATAGTAAAGAACACCCATGTGCCAAATTTGAAGCTTCTACTTGCTTTTTAAGTTATTATCTTTATTAATTTCGAAAATATGCTTTAAGGTCCTCGGAACTGAGGGGCTGGTCCCCACCCACTACTCCAATTGGGCTCAAACTTCAAGGAGACTAAGGAAATCGAAAGCGACACTCTGATATCAAATTTGGAGGTTCTATCTTCATTGGTTACAGAATTATGCTAGTTTGGCCTAAATTCGATCAAAAAGTTCCAAGTTCCGAACCCATTGTCCAAACCTCACCGTGCGCAATTGCCGCCGTAGTTTCATTACCAATAACCTACAGCACAAATTTCATGAAGATATCGTCATTAGTTGTTGAGTTATCGTGATTTTTTACATATGTTCGTTAGCCCTGAAACCGATTAAAAGGTCCAGAATCCAAACCCTTGGGCTGATTTCGGTTTTATACAGTCCGCGCTGTACTTTAAGTACTAGTTAACCCTTGTACACAATTTGAACGTTCTATCTTAATTTTAAGTTACTATGTTTAGTCATTTCGTGTATAAGCTTTTAAAACTTGGGAGGTCTAAGAAGTGTACTGAACCACCACTCCAATTGATCCCAAATTAGGGGGCCACGCAAGAGATAGTAAAGAACACCAAATTTGAAGTTTCTACATTTTTTCAAGTTGCAATCTTTATTAATTTTAAAGATATGCTTTAAGGTTTTCGGAAATGTGGGGCTGTTCCCCGACCCCCAACTCCAATGCGGCCCAAATTTCAAGAAAAACCTATCGATATACTTCATCAACATTCCACAGTACAAATAGAACAACTAAAAACTAAATTTATAAATTCCCAAGAAAAAACTTTAAATAGACTTAACGGAATAATAAAAAGAAAACTTATAACGCAGGCGACAAGGTCTTTCTACGGACGAACAAACGTTTAGGAAACAAATTCTCTCAGATTTTTATAGAAAAAACAATAGAGAAAAATTTAGGCACAACAGTTTTAATAGATTGGAAAAAGATTCATAAAAACAACCTTGGCTAACTTTTTCAGATTACTTTTCTTTTTGATCCGGCTCACCGCAGCCAGGATACTAGACTACACGTCAGCTCACTTTATCGCTATAACAAAGGGAGAAGTAGTGATATACGATGACTTCTACTACATCATTCACAAAACCAACCTTACAGAATTTCATGAAATTATAGACGAAAACAAAGAATCCCTTAACAACTGACGAACGCATCTTGGCACCAAAGTATCTTAGAACAACAAATAGACGAAATTTCACACATAATACACACTCTGGAAATTCCAAAGCGAAAAGCCAGATCCATCGACTTCCTCGGCAGCGCCCTGAAATTTATAGCAGGAACGCCAAACCACGACGACTATGAACACCTACTCACACAAAATAATATGGTAATTGAAAATAATAATCGACAGACAAAAATAAATTCCGTTTTAAAAAACAGAATAAACGAAATTACTGCAAACATTAATACACTACGACAATACAACGAGAACCATATCGAACGCCCTAAAAGTAAAAAAGAAGTCCTTTCACAATTTCTTATCAACCGAAATAATCACGTAATTAATCATTTAAAAGCCATTTCCTTATCAATAGTACTGGCAATAAGTGATATTATAAATCCACTTCTTTTAGATGATATTGAAATGAAAATCAATCTTGACAATATTCCAATAAGCATTAACAGCTTACTGTAAGCAAAATAAAAATATTGCAAAATAAGAACTTGATACACTATATTTTAAAAATACCACGGCTAACCAAACTTTGTAATTTCATGATAATGTACCCGGTGATTCGAAATGGAATCGAATTGCGGAAACTACTCACAACCACTTGTGAGATGGTATGATACTTCTCAATAACGTACCTCAAACTAAACTAGTCGACGATCATCAAGTAATTATAAAAGGAACATTTTTACTGGAATTTAAGAACTCAATTCAAGTTAACGAAACAACATATAGGAACAATCAAGCAAAAATATCCAGCACTTTTATAGAAACACATCCACCTAAAATACTTACAATATCACAGGTGAGCCATGAAACTAAACTATCTCTACCATATTTGCAGAAAATTAACATCGACAACACAAACCATATAAACCTGTTGTATGATGAACTATGTAGCAAATCAGAGTATTTCTAAATGGGTGATCTTCTCATTGTTTATCTTCTTTACCGTCACTATTTTTATCATGAAAATAGTCGCCAAAGTAAAATCCAGAAAACTGAAGCTATCAGCCAAACACATAAAGGACTTGATCGAACACGTTAAACAACCAAACGAGGACGTTCAAACTTAACAAGGGGAGGAGTTAACACACGAACTTCAATCAATTTTATAACACCATACAAATAATACAATTTCATAATACAATACTAAACGCATAACATAAGTTATTAAAATATTACATTTCAGTTAAAGCTTTTTTTATATTTTTGTATAAACTTTATTTAATTTTCCCGTGGGAACCAATGTAAAAACTTATTCTAATTGAAATTGTAATAATGTCTACTCGGCATTAATTTTAATATAAATATAACTGTAATTAACTAGTAAGAAAAGAATAAAATATTTTCTCAACAAATTAACTAGTTTTATTTACTTCTTGTGAATTAAGCCTTTCTCGATACACCCAAGGTGAGGCTGCCTTGGGCACAAGAATAAAAAGTAAAGATAGCAAGTAAATTAACTTATACTATTTTCTATGTGTGTTCCTATTTAACACTTTTATATTTTTAAAAGACTAAGAGTTTTACTATTAAACATATTATGTATTATATTTTATAAATTAAAAACTAAATATTTTTTTAATTTTTATTATATCAATCTATATTTTATTGAATTATTACCATAGGTAATATATAATTAAGAAATTGTTTACGATATTTAAGTTGTAAAATTTATTATACCCGTATGACTATAAAGGGTATAATAAATTTGCCATTACGTTTATGACGCAGAGGAGGAGGGTAGATGTTCAGAATCGAAAAAAAATCGATTTAGCTATGTATGTCCGTCCGTCTGTCGGCACGATAACTCAAAAACTAAAGGAGCTAGGATCTTAAAATTTTCGCAAATTCGTTTTTTTGCAATAGCCGTCATCGCTATTTAAATCCATTTTGGTCCATGGGTTCGAGTAGCTGCCATACAACTTCTTTTTTTATATGAGTATTACTCTGTACCTGTTACAGCTGCGTGCCTGAAATTTTGCCAAAAGTAGTTTAGTTTTATGGCCAAAGTTTCTGCAAAATTTGTTTGGTCTACTGCAGTGGGTTCGAGTAGCTGCCATACAACTTCTTATTTTATATGAGCATTTCTCTCCACTTAATGAATCTGGGTGTCTGAAATTATCCTTAAATTAGTTTAGTGTAATGGCCAAAGTTTCTGCAAAACTTGGTTGGTCTACTGTAGAGGGTTCGAGTAGCTGCCATACAACTCCTTTTTTTATGAGCATATATACTATACCTAATGAAGCTGGGTGTCTGAAATTTTGCCAAAAATAGTTTAGTGCAATGGCCAAAGTTACATATAAATTTGGTTGGTCTACTGCAGAGGATTCGAGTAGCTGCCATACAACTCCTTCTTTTATATAAGTATTCCGCTACACTTAATAAAGCTGTATGTTTGTAATTTTGCTAAAAGTAATTAACCGGATGACATAATGTATAGGTTACGGTCATACGGGTGTCCCAGATTTGTCACAGTCTATTCTACACTCTTCCTCGTTTTTGTATTAAAATTAATTATATGAAACTGTTCAAAATTTATCATTGTATTTTAGAAATACATTTATTGCATATTATGATTATGAAAATTTTGGATAACAAGCTAATGAAAGCATTAATGGTTTTAACTAACATTAAAAACCATGAAATTATATAAACTTTTATATTTATATTATTACAAATTAATATTTCGTTCGAATAACTTTAAGTTTAATTCTATAGAATATTAAAAAAGAGGAAATTAAGAGGATAAATTTAAAATTATTGAAAATTGAAATAATTAACCAAGCGTACTAAATCATTCTACAGTAAATGCATTACGTCTTAAAATCCTGAAAACAAGTAATTGCTGCATGTGTGTAAAATTTTATTGAATTGGATAAAAGTTTTAAATATGTAATTTTGTAATTGCATTTTACGAATCCATTTATCTCAATTTAATTTGTTGTTTAATATTTTAAATAGATAAGTTAGTAAGAATTTTTAATATTTTTGAATTGATAAAATAATTAGCAAATGTTTTTAGTATTATAAAAAAAATTTGGTTAGTCATGTCTTACGATCAAACTAAATAAAAGCTTTTATGATTTTAAAATGACTTATGGACTTCCCATTAAATTTGAACCAAATAGGTGTAGGGTATTTCTAAGTCGGTTGACTTACTGTTTCTTTACTTGATTTTTATATGTATTTTTATACCCTACATCTATAGAATAGGTAAAGGGGTATATTAACTTTGGTATGGTGTTTGTAACCACCTAATGGAAGCGAGCTAGATATAGAAAAGTATATATATTTGTGATCATCGTGACCTCCTGAGTCGATATAGCTATGTCTGTCCGTCCGTAGGCACGATAATTAAAAAAATAATGGAGCTATATTGATGAAATTTTAACTGTAGGTTACTAGCACTAAAAGTACGGCGGGGATTGCAAATGGGCGAAATCGGCCCATGGGATCGTATTCTGGACCTTTTAATCGGTCCAAAGGCGAACGAACATATATAAAAAATCATGATAACTCAACCACTAATGACGCTACCTTCATCAAATTTGTGCTGTAGGTTAATAATAATGAGACTATGGCGGGGATTGCGCGCGGTTGAGATCGGACCTTGGGTTCGGAACCTAGAACGTTTTGATCGAATTTAGGCCAAACGAGCATAAATCCAAAACCAATGAAAATCGAACCTCCAAATTTGGTATCAAGGTGTCCCTTCCTATTTCCTTAGTATCCTTGAAATTTGGGCGCCATTGGAGTAGTGGGTCGGGGACCAAACACACATTTCTGACGACTTTAAAACATATCTGTAAAATTAATAAAGATAGCAACTTGAAAAAATGTAGTAGCTTCAAATTTGGAATAAGGGTGTTCTTTACTATTTCTTGTGTGTCCCCCTAATTTGGGATCTATTGGAGCGGTGGTTCAGTACCCCTCTTAGACCTCCCAAGGTTTAAAAGCTTATCATCGAAATTAATAAAAATAGTAACCTAAAATTAACATAGATGGTTCCAATTGTGTACAAGGGTTAACTAGTATTTACAGTATGACTGGGGCTGCATATGGTCGAAATCGTACCATGGTTTCGGTTTCTGAAATAAGAAAACAAAAATATAGAAGAGTGCTTAAAGATTTATAATTTATTACGATGCGTTTTGGTACCACTAATCTTTTAAATTAAAAAAGAAAGTGCAAATTCTTTAAAAGTAACCAGGTTTTTTGGGTTTTAAAAAATGTAGTTTAGAATATGCGAATTATAGATAACGAGAAAAAAGTAATTCTTGGTAATGAAGATGTGCAGTGTACCTTTACATAAAGACAGAAAGAAAACAAAAGTTCAATTAGCATGCTGTAATATTTAGTAACATTACCTGTTTATATCATTTAAGAATGCTATATAATGAAATAGAATGATTCTGAACATATATACTTACTGCTTTGCCTGATCTACATATATAACCTTGCTGTAAAGAATGAAAACTAAGAACAGGTTAAGTGCTTTTTGTACGTAAAATAAACAAAAATATTATTCTTTCTTTCCTGGGATTCTGAAACTTAAAAAATAATTTTTTTTGTTGTTTTATTGTATTTTTATTTATTATTTTTAATTTAATCTTTTTTTGTCTGAACATTTCTGCTCTAACAAACTAAATCTAAACAAGTAAAGAAACAATTAGTTTATCCAAAATCACTTATGGATAGCTGGTAGTTCAAATTTAATAGGAAGTCCATAAGTCATTTTAAAACCATAAAAGGTGTTATTAGTTTGATCGTAAAACATAGCTAACCAAATTAACTTTATAATACTAAAAACATTTTCTAATTACACTATCAATTAAAAAATATTACAAATTCTTACTAATTTATCTATTTATAAATACTAAAAAACAAAAAAACTTGAAATAAATGAAAATATATTTATTCCAATTCAATTACAAAAGTGAAAAAATTTGAATTATTAAATTTTGTGATAGAAAGCTAATCAAAGCATAATATATTTAATATTTCAAATTTTTCAAAACTGCAATTATTTTAAATTGTTAGTTTATGCACCTATTAGAAAAGTAATAAACGCACAATATGCCATAAATGTATTTCTAAAATACAATTACAAATTTAGAACTTTTCATATAACTCATTTAAATATAAAAATTAATTTAACATAAAGTACCTTTGCATATAGCTTAAGTATCGTACACAATTTCTTGATTATATATCACCTATGGTAATAATTCAATAAAATATATGATATAATAAAAATTTAAAAAAAGGCATTTAATCGTTTATTATAAAAATATTTTGTTTTTAATTTATAAAATATTATACAATATATGTTTTATGGTGAAATTCTTTGCCTTTTAAAAATATACAAGTGTCAGATAAAAACGAAAATAGAAAAGAACACTCGTGTATCAAATTTAAAGTTTCTGTCTTTATAAATTTGTTCTTTCGTTTCGAACTTATGCTCGTTTGGCCTTAATTCGACCAAAAGCTTCCAGAATTTGAATACTTTGTCGGATTTTTACCATAAACAATCTGCACGTTACTTTCATTACAAGTAAACTAGAGTTTACATTTCATCAACGCTGTTCTTTAAGCTTTTCGTCGTTCTCCTTGGTTGGCTTTACATATTGTATTTGTTGATAAATTATTTTGTGAAGATGTATTTTTATATTGTATGTTCTTACAAAATGGTTTATTTGAGTTATTATTGTGATTAGGATTATAATATTGGTTGTTTTTATAATGCCTGTTATAATTATTGCTATATTGAAATTTTTTAGATGTGCCTGGTTCCATTTCAATTGATCCCAATTGTTGCGCATTTCCATTAAGTGGATTTTTATCAAAATTATGATTATTCCAGTTTGGATTGTACTATATTTTATTATTGTTATAATTAGGTTTTTGTACCCATATGCTGGTCTTCTATCATATGAGGAGGATTGTTGCGTCTGATCTGTATTTTGACTACCCATACCCTCTGTTTTTAAACATATTTGTATAGAATGTCTCAAATCCTTTGGTTACCGACTTCCAAGTAACCTTGAGAAGTCTCCATTTAAACCCTTCATAAAAATTTCTAAAGCTCTATTCCAATTATCTCCAGTCATGGGTTCCAAGGCTTGTTTTCAATAATTCATGCTTGACAATTTATCCTGTATTAATGATACTAGTATCGCTCTGTGCTCGAGCTTAAGCCGCTTTAAAGAGAGTGTAATGTGGTACAGTTATTACACAAAAAAAAGCGATTTAAATTCTAAATATAAATATAGATCTAATATATAATGTTCTAAAAATTTGATTTTATTTCTAAACATATACATTTATATATTTACTGAAGTCAAGTAGCCAAAATTCTGTTCTTCATATGAAAACTGTACATTATTTTTAAACATTTTAGTGAAGCTCTATGAATACATAATATGTACAGTAAAATTTAATAGATCATAATTTATAAGTTTAGTACTTAGTATTTTATTATATTGAAGCTGCCAGAAGTAATAACAGCTTTTATGGTTTTAAAATCACTTATGGATAGCTAATTAAATTTGAACTAAATAGGTGTAGGGTATTTCTACTGTTTCTTTACTTGTTTTTATATGGTCGTTGGCCCTAAGAACAATTAAAATTTCCAGAATCCGAACCAATTAATGACTTCGCCATTATGCAATCCTCGCCGTACTTAAAGTCCTAGTAACCTACAGTTAAAATTTTATCTAGATAGCTCAATTATTTTTTGTGTTATCGAACCTACGGACGGGCGACATTGCTATATCGACTCAGGAGGTCACGTTGATCACAAATATATTCACTTTTCCATATCTAGCTCGCTTCCTTTAGGTGGTAACAAACACCATACCAAAGTTAATATACCCTTTTCCTATTTCATAGGTGTAGGGTATAAAAATATGAAGAAATTTTTAGGGGAAATAGAGGAATTTGAATCTTGAAAGGATGATGTTGGGAAAATGTTAAAAGTTAGATTAGCATCAAGGGGATGAACGGAAATAAGAAGAAAAATTTTGGGCAAAACAAACATTTCTTTAAAATGCGACAAAGTAGCTTTAAGCTGACAAAGTTTTACAAATTGTTAAATTTGTATTATACATTTAAGTGTATTAGAAAATCAAATGACATGAGACCAGTAAAAAAATCAATTCAAGATTTTTATAATGAAGTTTAATATTTAATCGGCTTATTTTTTCCCCTACAAATATAAACGTCCCTTTTCTAGGTAAACTATTTGACCGATTTTAATGAAACAACAACCAAAGGTTTTTTTTGTTTTTATATTACAATAACTATTTTTTTTTAGAATTTTACGTTCTTTCAGGTGAAAACCCGCCATAATTTTACGTAAATTTAAATTTAACGGTCACGCGTTTAAAAGTTGTTGGGTTATCATTCGGTATTAAAATTTACCGTTATCTAATACTAAGTTTTGCGAAATTTTTGGTTCTTCATAACTTCTGAACGGCTCAATCTAGAAACTTGAAATTTTAGGAGAAGCTAGATCCTTAGAAATAAGTAAGAGTCAGTTAAAATTTTTTTTTTGTTACGCCCCCTGTTTAGGAGCTGTAAGGGGTCCAAAACCTTAAATTTTGCTATAAATTTAGCTTTTAAACACTTATAGCTTGAACACCTGTCAATATTTTTTTTTATTTATATACAAAATTGAAAACTCCAAAGCGAAAGTTTCAACCAGTGTCAAAAGTTTTTCTTAATTTTAAACTTTGTCTGTCTGTCCGTCTGTCCGTATGTTTACACAAAGTTTTACACCGTTTGAAATAGAGAGAAGAAATTTTAGCTACGAGTAGGTATTGTAAAAAAAATAATTTCATGGAAGAACTTTTTTCTGTAGCCCCACCCGTTACGAAGCTACAGCCCCTCAAATTTGGAAGAAACCCTTTATTTAAAACGTTATAACAAAAGTTTTATGAGGTATTTTTTCAATCTGAAAACGTCGAAAGATAGCTGCTTTTATAAGCTTTACAAACTGTTAAAAAACTTATTCATTGGGTTGCCATCGGTACTAAAATTTACCGTTATCCAAAACTCAATTTTTGCAAAATTTTTGGCCCCACATAACTTCTGAACGGCTCAAGCTAGGATCTTGAAATTTTGGGAGATGGTAGATCCTCAGAAATTAGTTGGAGAATTTTTTTGTTGCGCCCCCCTTTTAAGAGCTGTAAGGGGTCCAAAATTGAAATTTGGCTTTTTTTAAGCACCTGTAACTTGAATACCTGTCCAATTTTTTTTCTATTAATATACAAAATTTAAAGGTCCAACATTATATTTTAACATATGTTAAAGGTTTTTCTTAAATTCAAAAGCGGTTCTTTAAATTGAAGAAAGTGTCTCTCAGTTTTATCCATTTTTGCTTAGATAGTAAAATTCTAAGTAAAATTCCAAATTTTGGTTTAATTCCTAGAACCTAAAAAAATGGAGGGAGGGAGGGGGTGGTGAGTGAGATTAGATTCTTGAGAAATTTGGTAACCTTTCCCATTGAAGAGCTATTAGGACTTAAAAATTAAAAATTTACTAATTTTACAAGTAAGCAGTGACTTATTAGTATATATTTCTATAGTATATATTTCCCCCATAGTAAATATATCCCCCACAGTATATATTTCCAAAAATAAACTGAGTTTTTAACACAATATAATTTTGAAAATGTACTTTTTTAAAACCCCTTGGTTTTTTTCATCACTTGTTTTTGTTTAGTTTAAATGTCCTTTGAGGAGGTTAAAATCTTTTTAAATTTTTGTTTTGTTCTTCTTTTTTTTTTTTTTACTGGAACTGGAATTAAATTCTGGTGAAAAAAAAGAAGTTTTTTATACAGTAGATTTCATTTATAACGAACTTGGCTTTAACTATATGATCTTTACATCGATAGAAAAGTAATAAACAAAAATTGCATATATAATTTTTTTATATTTGCTTCCGTTTATTGCAACTTCGGATATAACAATAATTCGGTTATACCGACATGTTTTTAAACGAAATTGATTAAAAATGTTCGGATATACCGTCCAAACACAAAATATAATATTATGTATGCCTATTTATAGATTTATATAGGTACATACATAGTGTATTTTAATCAATCGATTCTAATGGTTTTAGTTTTTAGCATTTTTTTTGTTATGTATTTATTAGCTCAACGTAAAATAAAAATATGCCTCTATGTACCTATCAATTTTAGTAATAATAATCATAATAACGCAGCAAAAATACAAAAAAAAAATTTCATTACAAGAAAAAGCATTATACATAGGCTTGAGGCTGAGGCTGAGGCTCAAATAAAATTCTAGCAAATGAGTTCGAATTTCAAGTCTTATACTAATTTTTTCAAAATTCACAGCATTCTTTTAAAACGACATTCTTTCATTACGACGAATATTTTCCGTCTTTTCATGGTCGTTATAAACGAAAATTACTGTATTTCGCTTTTGTTTTGCTAAATAAAAATATTTTGTAAGATCGTATATTGTTATTGCTTTTTGTTAAGTTTTTTGTATAAGAAAAAAACCGACTTTTGAAATTTATTCTGTAGTTGCCATTGCGTTTGAGAGACAAAAAAAAGATAAAATTTGTTTGCAAAAAATTTTAAATAAGTAGTTATATAAATAAATTTAAACCGCCAACCAAATATAATATTTCAAAATAACATCTTTTTAGCACATTTTCAAAAAATTTTGTAAAAATGTGCCTATATAGCTTCACTCTGTCCGTCCGTCCGTCCGTCCGTATGTTTACAAAAACTTTTACACCGTTTGAAATAGAGTAAAGAAATTTTAACCATGGGTAGTTTTAGCAAAAAAAATAATTTCGTAGAAGAATTTTTTTCTGTAGCCCCACCTGTTACGGGGCTACAGCCGCCCAAAATTGGAAAAAGCCCTATATTTAAATTGTTATAACACGAGCTCTGTTAAATATATTTTCAATCTGAAAACGGCAAACAATAGCTGGTTTCATAAAATTTATAAATATTTAAAAGAAAAATGTATAGGGTTGCCATACGGTACTAAAATTTACCATTATACAAAACTCATTTTTTGCAAAATTTTGGGTCCCATATATCTCCTAAACGGTTTAAGATAGGGTCCTGAAATTTTGAGAGAAGTTAGATCCTCAAATATTAGTAGGAGTCGGTTAACAAAATTTTTTTGTCAAGTCCCCTGTTTAGGAGCTATAGGGGCTCGAAAATTTAAATTTTGCTATTTTTAAGCACCTGTAACTTGAATACCTGTTCAATTTTTTTTTTATTAATATGCAAAATTTAAAGGCCCAACATTAAATTTTAACATATGTTAAAGGTTTTTCTTAAATTTAAAAGCGGTTCTTTAAATTGAAGAAAGTGTCTCTCAGTTTTACCCATTTTTGCTTAGATTGTATAATTCTAAGTAAAATTCCAAATTTTTGTGGAATTCACAATTTACTTCCTAGAACCTAAAAACATGGTGGGGGACGGGGGGGTTTGGGAGTTAGATGAAGTTAGATCCTTGAGAAACTTGGCAACCTTACCCATTGAAGGGCTATAACAACTTTAAAATAAAAACTTTACTGTAAGCAGTAAATTTTATAAGTAAGCAGTAACTATTTCCAAGTAAATATTTCCAAAGTTAAACTCAGTGTGTAATACAATATAATTTTGAAAATGTGCTTTTTTAAAAACCCTTGGTTTTTTTTCATCACTTGTTTAAATAATTTTGTTTAAAACATTCAAATAAATTGAAAATACCAACAATATGTTTGCCAAACTAAAAAAATTATTTTTCTTAAAAAACATTATTTGTTCCTTAGGTCCCAACCTAAATAAAAGCGTACGGTGGATAATTTCTGTCAAAAGATTTAGAAATAAGTAGGTACAAGAATTAACATGAGAGCAGCGAAAATACAAATTACAAATTGACAAAATGTATAAAAATATTATTATTGGTTTTTCTTATATTTCTAAGATTTTTTTGTTTGTTTTACTTTATTAGTCTCAGAAGAGACTTTAATAAAAAATTAAAAAAATAAAAATTTACATATAATTATTAAATCTTATATCCTAAAAATTATATATTTAAATGTTCCTTAATTTTTTTTTTAAATATACTAAGTCTAATTTCATTTTTGATATTGCTAGGAAGATTATTAAAAAACTGCGTACCCTTGTACAATAGTGAATTTTGCGTACTAGCCTTCCTGTATAATGGTAGTCTGAAGTCACCTTTGTTTCTAAAGAAAAAAAAAATTGAGTTTGCTATGAAAGAAAGTGATATTTATTTGTTTATGAATTATGATGGTCAATTCGAGGAATTAATAATTTACCGGTGTGGAAAATATTAAGCGCGGTATCTTTTGTCGGAAGAATTAAAGAATGGGAAAATTGACAAAATAATAGATTGACCAGAATTAAATTACAATATGAGAAAATTTGTTAACAAATTTTCTCATTGAAAAGAAATTTTAATTTTAATTTCATAACAACAAAAAATATAATTATTTAACGGGATATATGATCCCCCCATCGTTAAGTTAGACACTCTCCTGAGTGTTCTTTATTTTTGTATTAATTTATTCTTTCTTTTTACAAATTTTAATTTTTCTTATAATATATAAAATTACAATAATAATAAATGTTAATACAGGCAAACTTATTGAAACTAATAAATTATTATTTGTTTTATTTTTAATTTCATGAATTTGTTTTATATTTTTAGTTTGTTTTATATTTATATCTTCAATATTTAATTTTAAGCTTACATTATAAATGTTTAAATAAAATGATTTTTTTCAATTTTTTCGTTATTTAAAAATGTTACATTATTTGTTTTTATTGAACAGTTATGGAATTCTACAATATTATTTCCATTTAATATATGTTTTGAATGATCACAATCATTTGTTAAAGAGTTATTTTTACAATTTTTAATTAAAATCATGTGAGGAAAAATTTCAATAATTTCAAAATTATTTTTTATTATTTTCTTACAATTTTTATAATTTTCATTTAGCTAGTTTTATTTTTCATTATTGTCAATATAAATTTTATCCTTATATTGGATTACATTATTATTTTCAATAAATATTTCCTCAAAATTTCTATTTGTAGTTGGCAATATCAAATATTTTGTACCAAGTTCCTTGGTGAGATTTGGAATTAGAATAACGAATATTAATTTATTGTCATATTTTAAAAGAGAACTTTTAATTTCTTTATATTTAAATATATCGAAATTATATTCATCGATTTCGTTATCGGTTAAAATTGAATGACTCATAACGCCTTGCTTTGCAAACATAATATGTTGTTGAATTCTATCTATTTCAGAATTTAATAAGTTAATGTCGGTTAGTAATGATAAGAAATGAAGATTTTTTATACTTTTGTTAGTAATATCTGTTGTGTGATTTAACGTTTGTAAGGTTAATACTTGATTTTGCGTTATGCGATTTTTCAAAATGTTAATATTATTTTGAAGATCTGTGTTAATTTTAATTTGGTTATTTAGATTAGTTATAGAAAGATGATTATTAATATCAATGGTGTTTAGGTGTTGTTCCATTGCAGCTTTGTCGTTGCTGTCCATTGTGCCAAAAAGCAATTTAGCAATTTTCCCTCCTAAATTTATTAAGCCTCGTTTTCGGCGAAAGAGAGTTATAGTTTTTAGATTATGTTCTGTCTTTTGAATTTGAACTTGGAGTTGTTTGATTAGTAAATGTTCTTCTTTTAATGAGAAAATTGTTTCTAAGTTATTTTTAATTTCGTCTAAAGTTAACTGAAATTCGTTTGTATCTATTATGTGAAGTATTTTTGAATAGTTTGATATTAATTGCGTTTTTGTTAATCTTATTATTTGAAATCCTCCTTCATTTTCTAATTTTTCTATCGAAATTGTTGAATTGTTAGTAAGTTGCAGTGTTAATAGAAATATAATTAGTTGAAGAAGTTTGACCAGGGATGTTTTTGGTCTTGCTTTTATTGTTGTCTTGATTTTCTGTAAAGAATTTAAAGTTTCGTTTTATTCTTGTTGGGTGGATGTTTTTGTTTCTAAGATCTTTTAACCTATTATTGTCAAGTTTAGTTTTTATTTTAATGTATTTATGTAGATGTTTATAGCGAACGGCTTCGGGGTTTTCTAGAAGTATTTTAACTTTATTTTCAGGTGAGAATGATTTTGTTTAATTTTGCGATTGTACTATATTTTACTTTATTCAATCTTTCTTTGATAATGTCTAAATTAGTAACTTTATTTTTTAAGAAATCTATAGGTTTTTCTAAAGTAACAGAATGAATACTATTATTACAGTTTTCCGCAGCAAATAGAGTTTTTTCATATGGGGTTAATTTTGATTTTTGAGCTTCTAAAATACGTAAGTGCTTATTTAAGGTTCCATGAACTCTTTCAATAGGCGAGTTGCCAGTATGAGATCGAGGAGAAGTAAAGTGTGATTCTATATTTTCTACCCTTAAAAAATCTTTTATATTAATTGTATTGAATTCGTTATCAAATACGAATTTTTGGGCTTACCGAATATTGAAATCTATTTTTTTGAATTTGGATTATTGTAATCGAATTTCGATCATTTAACCTTTGAATTATAAGATGTTTGGTAAATTTATCTAATATTGTTAAAGAGACTTCCTTGTAACAGAAGAATAAATCTCCATGAATTATTTCATTGGGTTCTGAAGGGGTTTCGGTGATTTCGAATTTGTATTTGTCAGGTTTTCTGTCATATTTAGCTAAGTTACAAATATCACAATTGTTGACATTTTTATGAATTAGCTCTTTGAGTTTTGGATAAAAGTGGGTAGTTCCTAATTTGTTATAATTTTCTAAAATTCCTCTGTGGTTTGTTGTTTTGTGTGTTTGGTCAATAATTTTTTTAATTTTAATTGCGTTATTTTCACTGTCTAATTGTAAAGCTTTATTATTACATTTTATAAATTTTATAGTTTTATCATTTGAAAATAATTCAATTAATTTTCGTTGTAAAACGTTATATTTTGGGTTTTTTAATTCAGAATAAATTGCTGTAGTACCTTTTCTAATATATCTTCTTAATAGGTCATTTAAAATGTTATTATTATTTCAATCACTTTCAGAAACATAGATTTGTCTGAAATGGTTGTATTTCATTATTAATTCTTTATGTTTTTCTTTGACTAAATGAATTTGAGTATGGTATTTGTTAATAATATTTTCTGAGATAGGAATATGGTCACCCAAATCTTCGGCACCACTATGAATAGTTGCTAACTCAGAATCATTTTTATTTAAAACATTTATTCCTATTTAGGTTTTATATTTGCTTATAACCTCATACGGTCTAAGGTCTGTGGTTCGTTCAAGACTGGGCTTATAGGATGTATTCGACGTTTTTTAGTCAAAACATTTATTTCAAATTTATTTGAGTCAATAAGGCTCAAGAAGTCTGCGACTTTGTTTTCTTTTCCTTTTACGTATTCAATGGTGTAATCATATTCATTTAATTTTATTCGCCACCTTTGTAGCTTCGCATTAGGTTCTTTAAGAGAGCTTAACCACACTAAAGGTCGATGGTCAGTTTTAATTGAAAATGTTGTACCGTACAAATAAGGTCTGAAGTATTTGGATGCCCAAATAATGGCAAGCAATTCCTTCTGTATTGTTGAATATTTAGTTTCATGATCGTTTAACGTTCTGCTCGCAAAGCAGATAGGATAGCCGTATTGTTGTAAAACTGCACCAATGGCATAGTTTGATGCGTCTTTAACTAAAGTAAATCTTTTTTTGAATCTTTTTTTGAAGTCGGGGTAATGTAGAATAGGTGGACTTGTAATTAAGTTTTTAAGTTTATTAAAAGAGTCTTTATAAAGTACATCATTTACATTTATTTTACTATCTTTTTTAAGGCATTTTGTAAGGGGTTGTGCTACCTTAGCATAATCTTTTATGAACTTGCGGTAGTACCCTGTTATTCCAAGAAAACCTTTTATTTGTTTACGAGTTTTAGGGAGTTCTAAATTTCTAATAATTTCAATTTTTTTATCATTTGGTTTTATACCTTCTTTAGTTAAAATGTGTCCCAAATATTCGGTAGATTTTGCAAAGAAATTGCATTTATCAACTTGTATCTTTAAGTTATGTTCCCTTAATTTCCTTAATATTTCTGTTATTGCTTCAACATGCTCTTGAAGAGATGTTGAGAATACCAGAATATCGTCGAGATAGACGACACAAATTTTATTTATATAGTCCCTCAGGACATGATTTATTACCCTTTGGAAGGTCGCGGGTGCGTTTTTGAGTCCAAACGGCATTCGTTTAAATTCAAAATGACCCTGTGGTATTGAGAAAGCAGTTTTAGCCCTATCTTTTTCGTCAACCAAAATTTGGTGAAAGCCCTTAGCAAGATCTAAGGTCGAAAAGTATTGGGCGCGACCAAGTTTGTCAAACAAGGATTCGATGTTTGGAATAGGGAATTTATCATTGATGGTAATTTCATTTAATTTGCGGTAGTCGATTACTATCCGCCATTTCTGTTTTTCTGTGTTATCTAATTTTTTTGTAACAACCCATATAGGACTGTTATATGGGCTATTTGAAGGTTGTATAATATCTTGTCTCAACATTTCTTCTATTTGTTTATTAACTTCCTCTTCATGAATTTCAGGAAATCTATATATTTTACTATAAATTGGTTAAGAACAAGTAGTTATTATTTGATGTTTCACATCATTTACGCAAGTAAGATTGTCCCCATCTTTAAAAAATAAATCTTTGTTTTTGTATAAAATATATTTTAAATGTTTTTCTTCTTCTTTATTTAAATTTTCGTTTCGTAAAACTTCAAATAAGTCATGGTTATTTAAATATAATGGTTCTAGTTGGTATATATTTGTTGTGGGATACGCGTAATTAAATTTAGTAGCCTTTTTATTTACCACAATTTCTCCATTAACTAGGTCAATTTTAGCACCTATTGGAGAAAGTAAATTTAGTCCTATAAGAGCACTAAATTTTTTATTAGAAAGGTTAGTTACCTTCCATGACATTGAAATAGACTCATTGAATTCGACTGGTATTTTTGTTATAATTTCATTATAAATAATTTGACTACCAGTAATGGTTTGTAATTCTATAGGGTTAATTAATTTATTATATCTTTTTGAGGGAAAAATGTTATGGTCTATAATAGACGTAGCTGCTCCTGTGTCTATTAGGCAATCTACTTTTTGTCCCTCTATAGTCAAAGTTGTTATGGGTAGTCTATTGTTGGAGGCGTCAAAGGAAAATTTTCAACACGTTTTGTTGTATAATGTTCTAATTCCATTGAATTAGGGTTATAATAATCCACGTCCATTGCGTTTGGATCAGGATTGTTATAATAGTTTCTATTGTTTCTAAAGTTTCCAGAATTAAACCTTTGGGTACTTCTATAATTACCTGATCGGTTGTGGTAACGGGTAGAATTGTTAAAATTATTTTTGTTGTTAGTGTGATGAAAACGATTAAAAGCAGGATTGTTATTAGTCCTGTTAGTATTTTGATTAGAATAATTATTATTAAATTTGTGATTTTTATTATAATAATTATTTGAAAAAGGATTGTTATTATAATTATTATGATGCTTTTTAGGTCTATATGAGTCATTATAAGTTTTCAAACCCGTCTCGACTAAGGCTTGATATGCTTCCTCTAATGTATTTAAATTCCTGGAGCTAATAAACATGGAATCCACCCTGTTAATTTTATTAAGAAATTTATCTAAAATTGACCTTTCGTTGTTTCTGGGTTGGAATTCCGCAGGATGACTAGGGTCCTGTGAATATTTCATATTTAATTTGTCTAGTATTAAAACTAATTTAGAATAAATTTGACTTACATTTTTATCTGGAATTTGGTCCGCTTGATCTTTGAGCTTTAAGTAGCTTTCTGCTATACTAAAATATTTGATTAGCTGCAACTTTACTTGATCCCACGTTGGATTTGTTAAACGCCTAATGGCAATAGCGGCATTCCCTTGGATTTTTGAATGTAGAATTCTATTTATGTAACTTCTTCCTTGTTCGTCTTGGACTAAGTTTAATAATGTTTCTACTTCTAATATATACGATGAAAGTGAATAAGTGTCGCTCCCATAAAATACTGGTATTGAGCGAGCTTCTTTCACAATATCATTAAATGTTAATGCCATATTTGGTTTTTTTGTTGTTATTTTAATTTTAGTTAGTTAATATTTTTTAAAATGTTTGTGCACTAAAAGTTTTTATATGTTTGTTTTTTATTTTAATATGTATGTTTGGTTTATTTTATTTTAATTTTTTTTTTTTTTTGATTTTTGATTTTTAACAAAATAGGAACCGATTAACTCCTTGATAGGATACACTACACTAATCACTTTTATATAACTGATGTAAAGTTTTTTAAAGTTAATCTAATGTCGGCAATCCTACCGACTGCGCCATTTTTTTTTTTATTTATTGTCAAAATCAAAAATAATAAAATATTCAAACAATTATAAAATTTGGTGCTATTCAATATTTTTTTTATTATACCTAAATAGTTAACATTACTTTCTTTTAATTTAAATAATTACTCTATTTAATTAATTTATTTAATTATAATATTAACTTAATATAATATTAATTTTAATATATTCCTTTTATTAAAGAAGGAACTGAGGAAGATTGATAACTTATAAGACTGACCTGTAATTGAAAGAACGTTAGTATTTATAATAAAAAATTGTAAGAATATAAATTTTCTCATTGAAAAGAAATTTTAATTTTAATTTCATAACAACAAAAAATATAATTATTTAACGGGATATATGATCTGCACTTTGATTTACTAACATTAAGCTTTAACTTATTCATATTTAACCAGTTGTACAAATTATCTAAATCAGTATTCATCTTTCTTTCAAAATCTTTAATATCATCGCCTACTATGTAAATTAACGTGTCGTCAGCGTATAATGATACTTTACAATAATTTAGGGCTGTGCTAATATTATTTGTGTATAGCAAAAATAAAAATTAGTTAAATTGAGCCTTGAGGTACTCCTATAAGAATTTGCATTGCATCAGATATGCTCTTGTTGACTTTAGTACATTGAGTTCTCCCCATCAAGAAATCTTTAAACCAGGATAATTTTTTATTTCTAATTCCATATTTTTCCATTTTATTCAATAGGATGTTTCTATCTAATGTCTCGAATGCTCTTTTTAAATCCAAAAAAAAAACTGCCAATATTTTTTGGCCAGAATCAACAAACTTCTTCCATTCTGTTATTATCCAATTTAAAGCCGTTTCAGTCGAATAACCCTTTCTAAATCCAGATTGCATTTCATTTATGATGTTATTGTTCATAATATGTTCTTCTAACTGTGTAGAAAAGGTTGCGTTTCTAATATTTTCTCATAAAGGGGCAATGTGTTGATTGGTCTCATATTTTCAGCTAATTTACAATTTTTTCAACTGGTATTATGGTAGACCGCTTCCATAAAATTAGAAATTTGCCTTCATTTAGTGAACCATTTACAATTTTTAACAAGGCAGGGAAAATAACATTTTTGCAGTCTAGAATGATTCTAGTACTCAGCCCCATTAAGTCGCTTTTTTTCAGAAATATTCTTAATTATGTTTTCTAGTTTGTCATAATCAATTTGGCTAAATTTAAATTCATTTTGTAAATACCTAATATTATCATTATACCTATCAATTGGTATATCATCATTTAGTTTAGAAATGCTATCAATAAAAAATTCATTTAACTTGTTGGCTATATCAATTTCATTAATAATTTTTGTGTTATTTATAACAACTTCATTTATGTCCCGCTTTTCGTTCTTTAAAACATAACGCTTTATTGCTTTCCACATAGCCTTTTGATTATTCCCCTTTTCATTAATTCTATTTCCGATATAAGTGTCTCTAACTTTGTTGCTCTCTTTTTTGTATTTATTTCTATATTTTTTATATTTTTTCCATTTTTCATTATTATATCCCGATAGGTGAAAGGTGTTATATAATTTAATTTTTTCCTCTTTCTGCCTTAGCAATTCTTCATTATATCATCTATATTATCTAAGATATTAAAATTATTTTTAGCCAACTCATCAACTAAGATTTCCTTGTATATATAAGAAAACTGATTTGCCAATTTCAAATTTTCGGACTTACATCTTAATTTAATCCATAACGTACACTAACTTTTGTAAAATAATCTACTAATACATAATCTATAATTGTTTTGCAATTACTTGTAATTCTCGTGTGCTCATTTACCATTGGCTTCAATCCGAAGTATTTTATCAAAGCGTTAATTTACCCTTTACCGTTAGATTCAGTGCCATAATCAAACTTCATATTGTTCTAACAGAAATTTTCTAGAGAACCCACAAAATCGATAACATTCATTCCAGGTGATCTATATAGAGTTACGATATTCCATATTGTATTTTGGATTCTTATTTTTACCACTAGTATCCATAACGTATTTTCAATTGCGAGCATATTTGAAAATTCAGAATTTAGCATTTTACTAACATAAACTGCAACTCCTCCCGTATATCTCGAATTAGAATAACATAAGTACAAGTTATATTCATCTGTAGAAATTTCTCCCAAATCAATATTTTCTGTTATGTGTCTCTGTTAATATAATAAAGTTATATTGGCTTTCTAAAATTAGTTCCTCAATCTCAACAAAGTTCCCAGTGAGACCCTGTATATTCAACATAATGCCATTAAGCTCTCCAAGCACCTTTTCTCTATCTATAAAAAATATTTTCTTTTTTCAACAGCAATTTTTCTACACAAAGCAGGACAATTTTTGTCATCTACTCTATAGTTTATATCCAGGTTTAACTCAAGCTTTTCATTTATTTTAATACAGTTTATACATTTGCACTCAATTTCCTTGCAATCAATCATCAGATGTTCACCTCCACACTTTTTACAGATGTCCGTTTCAACAGAGCACTGGCTTTTTTATGGTTATATCCATAGCATTTTCTAACATCAAAGCTTTCATATACCTTGCATCTATTCCATCCAACTCTAATTTTACCTTCACTTAAAATATTTTTGTAATCTTCTCAGTAGTAAAGCAGGTACCTGGGCATGGGAATTCTGTGCGAGAAAGAGACAGCAAATATTAAAGTAAAAGGTGTTGCTATTGGCGCTTGCATAATTATTGTAGAAATATTTATGCAAATTAATGTCGTGATTGGCGTTTGCATAATTAGTTTCCGGAAAGTGTTTGTAAATAATATTATAGAAGGTCAACTAGATAATGTAGAACAAGTAAGTGCAATGACCTAAACAGGTGTTGTACTATAATAACATAGACCATATTGTATAATAATATGCAAGAATTTAGTTTATTTTTTTATAAAAAGCTTTTACGGTATAAAAGGAAATAATATATATGTATATATATAGAAGGTTAACTAGATATAGTAGAACAAGTAAGTGCAATGATCTTGTTGTGATAGTTTAGTAACATAGATATTATAGTAAATAATAAGAATTTATTTTTTAATAAAAAGCTTTCAAGGTCAATTAGTTTTCTGGAAAATAATATTAATGCAAAAATGCAGTTGTTATTTATGAGATAATATATTATACTAATTATTTTCTTATAAAATACTTTGTATTATACAAATTTGAGGTGTGTATTATGCAAAGTTTAGGTGTGAAAAAAATTTGGAATTTCGTGATTAATTGCTATGTTTAATTGAAAGAATAATTGGAATTTATGAAAATTGAATATATTACACTATTTATTTTCTTATAAATTACTTTGTATAATGAAAAATAAAAATTTTAATTAACAAACAATCGATTTGAATAAAATTTCTTGTCTTTAAAATACATTTCCTGATTTGTAACTGCTGATGTATTATGCAGATAGTCAACAAATAGAATAGATTAATAAATAAAAGGAATTATAAAATATGTTTAATATAAAATATGTAAATAAAGATTTCTTTTTCTTTGTTCAATACATATTGTTAACTACATTGTGTTATGCAAAATTACCCATAAATTAAGTAATAGTAACTTGATGCAAAATATATGTAATTATTAACGGGTATAAAAGTTAAGTTATAACGGTATACACTATCATTATAACGTAAAAACCAAACAATAATAGAAGTACAATGGCAAAAAAGGCAATTTTTGCTAAATATCTCGAAAAAGAATCGCCAAAATTTGAAATTTTAGAAGAAAAAAATCAAATAGCACGAAAATTTGGCGTAGTGTCAAAGAAAATAACATTCAAAATAAAGACCTGTCCCAATGAAGACAACATGCTTCCCTGGACAAAGGAAGGAATTAATCAAATTGTGGAATACTCCGTGAAAAATGTTGAACCAAATGACTTAATTGGAATGACGTTTGTCGGAGAGAATTTTCAAACTCCAGGTTGGATAAACTTTAAACTTGCAAGTTTGGTCAAATTTGAAGATGTCTGGGAGTTAATAAGTAAAATATTTCAAAGCAATTCGGAAGGCTTAAGCTATGAATCTTTTCAACTAACAACAACTACTGTGCGGTTGCCTTCCGGAAGTGGACGTGCAAGAAGATATTTTACTTTTGATGAAGAAAGTTTAAAACGTAAGGGGATCGTTACTATCAGAAACAAGGATAACATTTGTCTGCCTCGTGCTATTGTTGTAGCAAAAGCATTTGCTGATGGAGATATTAACTACAATCAAATTCGTAAGGACACAAAAAAAGTGCAAAAAAATCTTGCATTGGAGTTAATGCAAAAAACAAATATAAATTTAGTAGAAGGTGCAGGTTTGCCGGAACTAAACAAAATACAAGAATTTTTGGGTAATGAGTATAGAATTGTTGTTTACGATTGGGCAAATAATAAGAATATTATTTTTGATAGAAAAAATGAGGGAAAAAGAATCAATTTATTATATTTTGAAAATCATTTTAATGTTATTACTTCCCTAACATCCGTATTTTGCATCGACTATTACTGCGAAAGGTGTAATGTAGGTTTTACTAACCGAAACCGACACAGATGTGAAAATACATGTATTTACTGCCGACAATCTCCTGCATGTAATTCCATACCGACCAACATTTCTTGCAAAAACTGTAAACGGTCATTTCGAGGTGAAAAATGCTTTCGCAATCATAAAAATAATACATGTCAAAAGATCCATAAGTGCACAACTTGTTTAAAAATATATTTTACAAAATTTGGTTCACATAAATGTGATACGATTTTTTGCAAGAATTGCAACAAAATGGTAGAAAGAAACCATTTTTGCTATATTAATGTAGACAGACGTCAACCAAAAACCAATGATTTTCTATTTTTATTTTACGATTTAGAGACAATGCAAGAGAAAACATTATACCAGAAGCATAATGAGGACGTAACATTGCACGAAGCAAACTTATGTGTTATTTTTTCAAGATGTCATAGTTGTATTGCGGAACAAAATTTATTTTTTTGTTCTAAATGTGGTTTTAGAACAAAAGTTTTTGATTCAGATGTTATTTCGAATTTAATTAATCACATTTTTGAAGTGTCCAAAAAGTTTAAGCAAGTAGTAGTAATAGCTCATAATGGTCAAAGTTTTGACCATCAATTTATTTTAAATAAATTACTTCATAAAAGTAATAAAACACCAAAATTAATAATGAGAGGGACAAAGATTATACAAATGCAGCTAAATAACATTAAATTTTTGGATTCATTAAATTATCTACCTATGGCACTATCACAGCTTCCGAAAGCTTTTGATTTACCAGGTTATTTTAAAAAGGGATATTTTCCACACTTATTTAATAAAACAGAAAATCAAAATTACGTTGGTCTGTTACCACCTATGCATTACTACAGTCCAGATACAATGTCAGCAGAAAACCGAAAAATATTTTTAAATTGGTATGAACAAAATAAAAATACAGAATTTAATATGAAGCACGATTTTATTGAATATTGTAAAAACGACGTACTTATTTTAACGGAAGCATGCATCAAATTTAGAAATCTTCTATTGCAAGAAAATAATGTCTGCCCTTTTACTGAAGCTGCAACCATAGCTTCAGCCTGCAATTTGGTTTTTCGAAGGAACTTTTTAAAACCGGAAACTATAGGATTAATACCTAAAAAAGGTAATAATTATTAGTTTTATTTTAATATTTTATATGATTTCAATGCAAAGCACACCCACTGGGGATCGAGACTTGTTACAACGAAAGGTAGAGAGTTGTTAAAAGCTGTTCAGAAATATGGATGTGAGACTATCTCAACAGGCAAACCTACGTACTGTCCTACAGATCCAAATAAGATTCCTGACCTAATAGACTTTTTTGTCATTAAAAATATATCCAGTAATTATATACAGATTGAAGAAAACTTTGAGCTGAATTCAGATCACGTTCCGATTATATTGTTACTTAGCGAACACATTATCTCTAAACCAACTAATCCCAGCCTGGTTAATAAAAAAACTGATTGGGCATGCTTTAAAAAAACATTAGAAGACCGAATTGATTTAAATATACCACTGAGAAATGAGGAGCAACTGGACTTTGAGGTAGAAAAGCTAATCAATGATATCCAGTTATCAGCATGGAAAAGTACCCCATTAATAACAAGAAAATTGAAAGGTAATAATTATCCCAAAGAAATATTAGAGCTAGTTTCTGAAAAAAGAAAAATGAGAAAGAAATGGCAACAGACCAGAGCACCACAATATAAAACCAAATTAAATAATCTTACAGGTCAGTTGAGACATGAAATTAAACAATTAAAGAACGACACAATGAGTGAATTTCTGCAGAACCTAAATAACGATTCTAGTACTGAATACTCTCTTTGGAAAGCTACCAAGAATTTTAAAAGACCAATCACACAAACGCCTCCAATAAAAAATGGTGATGGTAGTTGGTCCAAAAATAACAGACAAAAAGCATTTACTTTTGCTGATCACCTAGAAAACACTTTCCAACCTAATTCTACAGAAAACCTTGAATTACTTCCAGAGGTTTTATGGCAGGAAAACAATAATATTCCATCTGTTACATTGGCTGAAGTTAGAAATGAAATATTAACAAATATAAAACCAAAAAAAGCTCCTGGGTTCGATCTAATAACCGGTCAAATTTTGAAAGAACTTCCTGAAAAAGCACTAATAATATTAACTTACCTGATTAATGCATCGTTTCGAATGCACTATGTGCCACAGCTATGGAAAATAGCTGAAGTCATAATGATACCCAAACCTGGAAAACCGCCACATGAAGTTGCATCGTATCGACCGATTTCATTATTACCGGTAATGTCAAAATTATTCGAAAAACTTCTCCTAAAAAGGCTAAATCCAATCATTGAAGAAAAACAACTGATCCCGAATCACCAGTTCGGCTTCCGAAATCAACACTCAACTATTGACCAGGTACACCGCATTGTCAATGTCATTGAAAATACTTTAGAAGAAAAGAAAGTTTGTTCTGCATTATTTTTAGATGTTGCACAGGCTTTTGATAAAGTTTGGCAAGAAGGGCTAAAGCATAAGTTAAATTTATTTCTTCCGAGCCAATATGCAAAAATATTACAGTCATATTTAACAGAACGATATTTCAGAGTCAAACAGGAAGATACTTACTCTGAATTGAAGGAAATTCGGGCAGGTGTACCACAAGGTAGTGTATTGGGACCAATCCTTTACCTCCTATACACAAGTGATCTGCCGATATTTGAGGAAAACATTATTGCAACATTTGCTGATGACACTGCAATATTGGCTATTGGAAATAATAGTACTGAAGCAACAACCAAACTACAGGCAGCTATCACCGAGGTGCAAAGCTGGACTGATAAATGGCGCATTAAACTAAATGAAACAAAATCTGTACATGTTGATTTTACAAATAAACGTACAATTCATAAACCAGTGTATATCAATGAAAAGATAGTTCGGTTCGAAAATACAGCTAAATATCTTGGTATGACCTTAGACGCAAAGCTGAAGTGGAAACCTCATGTGAAAAAAAAGCAAGAAGAACTAAACTTAAAGTACCGAAAAATGTACTGGCTTTTAGGCCGAAATTCTACCCTGTCAACATACAACAAGCTTCTGTTGTATCAACAAGTCCTGAAACCAATATGGACGTATGGTATACAACTTTGGGGTTGTACCAGTCAAAATAACAGAAAAATTATACAAAGATTCCAAAATAAAGTACTTCGAGGCATAGTCGACGCACCATGGTATATACGAAATATCAATCTACACAAGGACTTAGAAGTAGAAATGATAGATAACGTCATCAAAAAGAATGCACAAAGTCACCAAAAACGACTAGAACAACACATCAATGTCGAGGCTCTTCAACTCCTAGATAATGATGGTATAACTAGAAGGTTAAAACGAATAAAACCGTTTGAACTTTTGTAAAAATTGATATTTCATAATTATAAACGAAAAGCAATTATCATAGGATAAATACTTTGTAAACTTTTAAACGTAGCAAATTAGTATGATAAAATCAAATAACTTATTAGTGTTAATTTACTAGATTGTTATATAATAAATACACCAATTGGTGCTTTTATAAAAAAAAAAAAAAAAAAAAAATTTTAATATTTTTTAAAATATTTTAGAATTTATATAAGACTTTTTTTCTAGGTTACAGATTAACAGACATCCAATCAAAAATAGCACTGCAGTGGTTAATTTGGGAGGAAGATCAAAGAAAAATTTACATTCGTCACGCAGGAAAAGAAAAAGAAGCAATCATAAATGGCATAAAGGTAGATGGGATTTGTGTAGAAACAAAGCAAATCTTTGAATTTTATGGCTGTTATTTTCATGGACATCCAAAATGCTATCCACATAAAAGAGATGAAATTATACGTGACAATGGTGTTGACACTCTTGACATTAGATTTGAAAACACCGTAATGAGAGAAGAAAGATTAAGATCATTTGGATTCGAGGTAATTCAAATATGGGAGTGTGAATTCAGAACGCAGTTACAAGAAAAAGAAGAAATGGCATATCTAATGAATCATCCCATTTTAAAAAATATTCCTCTAAATCCGCGGGATGCTTTTTATGGTGGTCGAACTGGAAACTCCTACATGTATTATAAAGCAAAGGACAATGAAAAAATAAAATACATTGATATTTGCTCGTTATATCCATATGTGTGCAAATATGGAAAGTTTCCTGTAGGACATCCTGAAATTTTGGTGGGAAATG
Organism: Dolichopus griseipennis; assembly: GCA_963082915.1. Classification (NCBI taxonomy): domain Eukaryota; kingdom Metazoa; phylum Arthropoda; class Insecta; order Diptera; family Dolichopodidae; genus Dolichopus; species Dolichopus griseipennis. Next base: position 46,019,228 of record OY720444.1, on the reverse strand, counting down.
AAGTATGTTCTAAAGTTAATATTGAAGATATTAATGGTTTAATCAAATGCAATATTCTTCCACCATGCAATTTGTTGCATCCTGTTCTTCCAATAAAGCAGAATAATAAACTAATGTTTACACTTTGTGCAACTTGCAGTAATGAAGGGTACCAACATGAATGTTTTCATTCGGATAGAGAAAGGGCAATTACAGGAACTTGGGTTATTGACGAAGTAATAAAAGGAATAAAAAAAGGGTATAAAATAATTGAAATCCAGGAAATTTGGAAATACAAGGTACAACAATATGACAAAAACTTGGGCGAACATGGATTATTTACAGAAATGATGGACAAGTTTCTTAAAATAAAACAAGAAGCTTCAGGATGGCCTAAAGAATGCTCATCAGAACATTCTAAAAAAGAATATATAGAAGAATTTTTTAACAAAGAAAACATTCAATTAAATTATAAAAATATTCAAAAAAATGCTGGAAGAAGATCTTATAGTAAGCTCATATTAAACTCATTTTGGGGTAAGTTTGGGCAAAGGGAGAATCAGACAAAAACTGAAATAATAAAAAGTCCTGCCGACTTTTACTCTATATTGACAGACCCCAATAAAGATGTGATGCACATTATGATAATTAACTCTGAAACAGTTTTAGTTAACTGGAAGTACAAAACAGAGGAAATGGATTTACTACGTACTGTTAATGTATGTATTGCAAGTTACACAACAGCGCAAGCACGTCTAAAACTTTACAGTTATCTGGAAAATCTTGGCGACCGTGTTTTGTATTATGACACAGATTCAGTCATATATATTTCTAAAGAAGGCGATTATGAACCGACAATAGGAAATTTTATCGGAGATATGACAAATGAACTAGAATCTTTCGGAGAAGGCAGTTATATAACTGAATTTGTCAGTGGTGGTCCGAAGAACTACGCTTATAAAATATTTTCGCCTAATACCCAAAGTTACACCGTTGTTTGCAAAGTAAAAGGAATTAGATTAAATTATGAAAACTCACAAATAGTAAATTTTGATAAAATTAAGGAAATGGTTTTATCCAATGATAAAGAAGGCGTAAACATTTTAAATAAGAATTTTAGAAGGACAAAAGATCATCAAGTAATAACAGTTCCTGAAACGAAAATTTATAGATTAAGGGCTGAAAAAAGAAAATTTAATGAAGATTTTAGTTCTTTTCCTTTTGGATACAAAAAACAAAGATAGTTAGTTAAATATTTTTTATTACAAATTTTCATTTTATTTAATAAAGTTTATTCATTATACAATTAAACAAAAGTTTTTTTATATTTTAATTTAAATTTACAGACCGCAACACGTCTTTTTATGAAAATTATAGTTCTGTACCATTTGGATTTAAAAGAAAAAATAAAGTTTACTAAATTTTTAATATTTTTAATTTTATAAAGCAGCACAGTTTTTATTTTGCCAGAATTTTATAATAATAGTATGTAGCCGTGAACTGGATGATTCCATCAGGGCCTCTGCGTTTTCCTAACCATTTGCAATTTCTCCTCAATTCTTCTATGTTGATATCCCTCTTTAGGTATGGACAATAAAAAATTATATTTTTTATGTCCATTCGGCAACATAAATACTGATAGTATTTATAATTAAATTGTCTAGAATTAACCCATTTTGCTATTGCTATTGATTTCAATGTTGGTGCGTTCATGTTGTTTTGTTTTCTCAATTAATACATTTTAAAGCATGCATTTTTATATAACCAAATTATTATTATTAGACAAGGAATTCAATAAAATAATAATTTAAGGAGTGTTCAAGAAAACTATTTTAAGTTAATAGATTTATTTTTAAAGAATTAATTAAACGACTGTTCTAGGAAATGATTTTTGTTCTAGGAAATGATTTTGGTTCTAATGATTGTATGTTAATAGATTTATTTTATAATTTCCTGGTAGAAAAAAGGAAGGGATAATATGTTTGACTTGTATATAATAAGCTGCAAGTTTATCATTCTATTACAAGCAAAAAGTCAGTTGCAAATATTATACTAAAATGGTAAGTAAAATTTTAATCTTAAACTTTAATCTTCTTAAACCACAGAAATGTGATAGGAGAGTGGTGTGACGGATTAAAAATATTATTTATTTGGTCGCAAGGGGTTTGTAAAAAAACCCACTTACGACCTGTGCAGGGATCAAACTCCACCTTCGGTTATCTACAAGGCTACCGAAGTCCCAGTACATTTTTTAAAATTATATTTTTAATTTTTTTATTTTTCCTATTCTAGTCATTTTTAGATAGCTTACGGGCAGCAGCCAAGGGGGACCAAGAAGTCTACAAGAGAATAGACGATCTGGAAACGAACCAACTGTATAAAATTATGAAATGGTATTTCCTCACAACAAAAAGAGGACAACAGGTGCTGCTGGCGGAAGTTCGCCACTGTGTAACCAACGAAAAAGCTACATTCTATGTGCCAGAACGTGTAGCTAAGCTGGTGAAAACTAAGGAAGATCTAAAAGAGTTGAACAATGTAAGTCATTTTTTCAAATATTTGGGACGGGATCCAGATCGCCTGAATATGGCTCTTTTTGAGCTAATACCCGAATAAAAAATAAAAATGAAAAAATAAAAAATTAATATTATAAATTTTGGTTTTTTTTATTATATTTTTAAAAGCATTTCAGAAACTTCTGTTGAGGTTTTTAGATTCCTCATTCTCCTCTGCCATTTGTTCGTAACAATGCAGGTCCACTGAGCCCACTGAACCCAGTGGAACTCTTTCATAACAATTTCTGGTGACTGCTCTGACAGTTGCTGGCTGAGGCCATATTCCTATGCCTCTGCAAATTCTCCTCAAATCTTCTATTGTGACATCCCTTTGTAAGTATGGACAATAGAAAATTATGTTTTCTATGTCCATTCGGCGACATAAATATTGATAGTATTCGTAGTTAAATGGTTCAGAATTAAGCCATTTTGCTAATGCCATAATTTTTAATGTTGGTACGTTCATGTTGTTTTGTTTCTAAATTATTGCATTTTAAAGCATGCATTTTTATATCACTAAATAACTATTAGAGAAAGGAATAAATTGAATGGTTCTATGAAATTTATTTTTTTTTTTGTTAATAGATTTATTTTAAAATAAAAAAACTAAAATTATAAATTTGTTTTTTACATATTTTTTAATTCATTGCATTACGGTGGTGATATGTGAGGTTGAGATTTTGAATTTCAGGTTTTTAGATTCCTTGTTTTTTTTTTTCATAACAATGCAAGTCCACCGATTTATTCTCTTTCAGCATTGTTGCTGCAGTCAGAACTCCGGCGACTGCGTCAGAACTCCGGCGATTGCGTCAGAACTCCGGCGGCTGGGGCCAGAACTCTAGCGACAGCGTCAGAACTCTGGCGACTGCGTCAGAACTCCGGCGACTGCGGCTGGTGCCAGAACTCCGGCGATTGCGACAGAACGCTGGCGGCGCATTTGCACTGCAATTTTTCTAAATCCAATTAATAGGCCTCTAATTGCAAAACTGTACATTTTCCGGTTTTTTTTAAATTTACTGTACATCAGGACAGCTTTCTTTTTTTCCTCACTGAGTTGTGTATTATCATAAGTATAAATTAGAGGTTTTCAAATTATTCTAGTTTAGTAAGGTACAAAATGAGCAGCAAGGCAGTAGCAGATTTACAATTTGTTATTGGTAACAATAAACAACATTTTTTGAAAGAATTTGCTTTGGTAGCTGAAGGCTCCCTCATTCCAATATTGTTTGTATTTAAAGCGCCTTATTCACTTGAGGAGTTAAGTGAAAATGTTGAACAACAAAATAAATACAACAAAAATAGAATCAATGGACTTGATTGGGATGATGGATTCTTAGAATACTCAGAAATTAAAAATATCTTAAATAATTATTTGACTTCTTATGATGTCATTTACGTAAAAGGATCTAAGAAAAAAGAATTTTTAGATAAATTTATTTCAAGATCAGTGGAAGTTATAAATTTGGATAATAAAATTCCATCTCTTCAGAAACTAAGGAATTTCACAACTATTTGCCCTCAACATAAGGAAAATCATTTAAGATGTGCTGTAAAAAATTGTATGAATTTATATATGCATTTAATAAAAGAAAAAAATTGGTTTTAAAAAATATTTGTTTTATTTATTATTGAACAAGATATTTTTTCTGACAAAAACATAGGTATTTCATAAAATAGTCTGGAATAGTTACACTGAGCTATGTGTAAGCTCATTGGAATGTAGAAATCTTCCTGTTCCAATCTGAGTTTATTCTTTTCAATACATCTCTCAAAATATTTGAATACATATTCTCGTACATTTAGTTCAGCTCCATTGTTATATGACATCACTGCTTGTATAAAGTCTAGCATAAGACAGAAATGGGTGTACTGATCTAGCTGCAACGTAAGTTTTTTAGTGCGATCAGCATGATTAAATGTTAACGAAAATCCTTTTGCATTTAATTTTGCTTGACTGTTTTTAAAGTCGCGATAAAATTTATACCACTCCAAATAATTCATTTCGCTTATGACTTTGTTTTGTCGTTGGAAAATTATTGATGCAGCAAAATTTTCAATATAAAATCCAATTTGAATTTTTATTGTTTGTTTTTTATCCAAAAAATAAATATAGCTTAATAAAAGGTTCTGCGGTGGCTCACCTTTTTCTGTTTTAAATACTTCTGAATTTGTAGATTGCTCCATTGTTTTGTTTTGGTTTAACTGATGAATTCTATTTTAGAATTTTGTATTTATAGTTTTTCTACCACATTCTTTAAAAATTTTTTGAAATATTCTTTGTATTTTTTTATCGTTTTTAAGTGGGGATGATGTGTCGAATAAATTAAGAAAATATTTTATGCTTTTACGGGAACTTCGCATCCATAGATATACACAACAATAATGTCCACAAACAGATGTTAAATTACTTTGTAAACGCTTATTGTTGAAAACAAAACATGTTGATTGATTTTGTAGAAATTTTATAATCTCATTGTGAAACGGGGGATTTCCAAATGAATCAAAATATTCTGCACACCCTTGAACTGGAACAAATATTGCTAACCAATGTGTTCCCTTTTCATTAGAATTATCGGTATTTACCACCAAAATACTAGGTTTTAAAACTTGTTTTGGTAATTTATCAAGAGCATAAACGCCTCTAAATATTTTATGTGTTAACTTATTACATTTCAGAACCTTTGAAATCTGAAATGTATTCATTATCTTTCAATCGTGAGATATCAATTAGTCGAGTATTTCCTTGTATAAATGCTATCAAAAATTCTGCTTTAAGTTTTCCATTTGTTAAGACTATATCGAATTTTTCAAGCAAATTTATTAAGTTATTAGTTATTTTTTCGTTATCGATATGTCCAAAAGAGTAATTCTCAATATCCGTTTTTTTCAAATCTCTGACAGGAAATTTATACTTTAATTCTTTTACAATAGTTTTACATTTTTCTTTTATACCAGCCACAGCAATATTTTTTACAAATATTGTATTGTTATCGTCCGTACAGAACGATAAATCTACTAGAGCACATGTCATTTTGAAATGAATAGAGATGATTTACTAAACTTCCTTTTATATGTTCACGTAGACGTTACGATTTTTATCAATTTCGATATTAGCATCGAATTCTGCAAATACAATACAAGTTAATGTTGAAGTTAATGGAGAGCTGAGTCTTGCTTCAATCTTTACTACTCCCTGGTTTAATAAACTCTGACATGTGTCTGTTCCCGAGCCGTCTGGTGATAAATCAAAAGCCAGTATTGTATAACCTTTTGAAAATAATTCTTTTGAAATTTGATGTCCTCTATCAGAATGATGTATACCTGTTCCGCTAAATAATGTTAAATATGCTCGAGAATTACAAGAATTATTCGGTGTAAAACTTGTTTCAATTGAAGAGTTTGGTGTAGGCACTCCATTCACATATAATTGAAATTGTGTGAGATTTTGATGGTCGAAATGGTATGGATTTTTTGATCTCTTACCATTGAAATTTTCATTATTAACCATACAAAATACTAGAGCTTTTGGTATTTGCCCTATAAATATATTATCCAATGATATGTTAGATGTGTTAGCTGGAATTGTAAATGTTTTGATTTCACTTCTGGTATAAAAATATTTCGCGTTAGCCTTTTCCAATACAGTATTATGTGCTATCAATATGCTAGGATTAATTGTTAAATGTTTCATGTATAACGTAGCTTCGAGAATTTTTAAATAGCTTTCATCGGCATCGTTAAAGAAAATAAAAAAATCCTGTTTTTCTAGGGCTAAAGCAATTCGAATGTCAACATTATTTAAAAGTAATTTAGGAGTATTGAAGAAATCTACATGTAATTTTCCCATTAATTCTACTACAGTAGAATTGTTGTATGATTTTTGTCTTGATTTAGAACCAGAATTATTAAAATCATTTACATTTGGTTTATCCAATTCCCAACCAGATGCTTCCAGATGTGTTTGACTGGAATCTGTACCATAATTTAGTAAAGTAGTTAAGTATGCTTTATAATGGTATAAGGAGTCTGAAGGAGTGATGTTTTTTCCGTTTAGAGTTACATTACATTGTTTAATTAAAGAGTGTAATAAATTATTTACAACACTAGGTTGCGGAGCTGACTTTGCTTCAGTTCCGGTTCCTACTTTATCATTTGCACTCCAAACTGATCCATCTTTTTTTAATATTTGAACTTTAAATTTTATATAGGTGGAGGATAAATCTCGATATGTATCTCCATTTCCAAGTGAAATAAATTCAATAGTTGACGGTGATGCCTCTAAAGAAGCTAAAGGATTGTATGCTACCTCTTCTGAACGCAAAATACTTGTTTGTACGGGTAATGACGCAAAAAGATCAAGTTCAGATTTCATACATTCCATTTTTAATTGAATATGTCGGATGTTTTACTTTGCTTTTTTCGTCGTTTCGACTTCAAATGTGTCTTTTTAGAAACTGTTCGTCTTTTAATAGCTCTTTGTCTTTTTATAGTTCTTTGTCTTCCACCATACATCGAATGCAGTTGGTTAACTACTGATTTCCGTAAATTTTTTATACCGCCTTTGCTTTGATCAATTAAAGCTTCTTTTATGTTTGCACCAGATGATATATCATTAAAAATATTTTTACTTGTGTTTACAGCCTCTTTTTTAATTAAGTCCCAACCTGATGTAAAAACTGGCTTTAAGTAACGAATTAAACTTCCGAATATATTTCCAAAACCACGACCTCTTTGTATAGCTGGATAAAATTGTAATAAAGGCCCAATATCGTTGACTCCTCCACCTACTTGAGAGGAATAATATCTCACGTAAGCTCTTTCCATGTTTGATAGGATACCATATTTGAGTAGTAGTATTTATATTGTTTTTGGGGAATCAATGCTTTTTAAAGTGTAATACAATTTTTGTTGGATAGTAACTGGAAACAAAATTTATTTCATCACCGTATTGGTTACAAATTTTAATTGCTATTGTTTCAAAACAATTTTTTTCTACGGGTATGTAATGAACATTTTCAAATTCAATATTTGTAGGTATTCTACAATTTTCTATGTTGATAGCTCTCAACGCCCGCACTTTGCTACTTCCAAAAACAGATGATTGAATGATATCTGAATAAATCATCACCATTCCATTCAATTCATCTTTATTATTAGCAACAGCTAATTTGAATAGTTCAGGTAATTTTGTTTTGAAATTTTTTATATTTTTTTTCTGTTGAAATAATTCAGTTAGTAATGTTTTTACATTATAACTTTGATTAACTTTTATATAGAAACTGTCTTCATCAAAAGTCTGCGATATTCGAATTAAATCCCCTCGGTTAGATTCTGACACTTTTTTAAATATTATATCATCATAATTTTTAGGATTAGAGATATATGTCAAAACTTCATTAAAAAATTCTTTGAAAACTTGATTTCGAGTAAACCCGGGATTAGGAGTTATATTTTTAATAAGCGTTGGCAAAAAATTAAACTTCCAATCATCCAAATGTAATTCCGAATCGTTATATGAATAATATGTGTAGCCTATAGATTTGGTTACTTTAATTTTTTCGAGAGGTTTTTCAATATTTGTTACATAAACATTATACTGTCCAATATTAATAAAAACACATTTCTTTTTGTTTAATTCTTCTGTTTGTAGGAAATCGTTCAGATATATTTCTGAAAGACCAACTTTCCAATTTCCATTTCTTAAATCAAAGGGAATAGGTAATTTATTTTTAAATGAAGCTAAAGTGCTGTTTGGAAACAGTGTTAAATTATCATTACTAAACAATGTTACATAGAAGTCATCTTGACTATCCATCTTTGTTAACTTCTACTAAAACATAAAATGTTGAACTATTTATATGTTGTCCATTCCGGTGTTGATGAAGTTTTTAGTTTTGGACTTCTTAGTAAAGGTTTTAGTTTTCGTTTTTTTGTTTCAGGAAATTGTGAAAGTATAGTTGAGGAAATTGAACTACCGGCTGATCTTAGTGTCTTCTTTTTTTCAGGAGATGGTACAGCAACGGTAATTACATCACCGCTTGGTGTTTCAAACATTCGATAATCAGAACTTAGAGATGGTCTTTCGACTAATTTTTCATCTTTCAACATTTCAGTTTGAGCTAATTTTTTAAATGAATTTTCATCATCCAAATCATAATGTGTTAAATCGATATCCATACTTGAATTTTCTTTTTTAGGATCATATTCAAACACATCATCAGTAACTAATGGTAAAAAATCGGTCTGTGCTGATGTTGATTTGTATTTAGGTAATTCAGTTTCTGTATATGCATTTCGTTTAGAAAAAAATTTTGTTTGAGTGCCTATATCAAATGTAAGATTATTAGTCTTTTCTGGTAATTTTTTTGCGTGTCTTTTGTTAATTCCATATTTGAGGAGATTTTGCCGATATAAGTACCATTTTTGCAATGGTTTTAATTTTTTGTCATATAAAACTTTTTTCATTTTTTGATCTAATAAATCCAAGTTTTTATCATCTTGAAATAATTTACTAAATTTTGAAAATATTTCTGGTGACATAACAATCATTCGCTGCATTATGTCTTACTGAGCAATTTTCCTATTACACCAGATAATATAGTACCGATTAAAGTTGGTAAAAATCCACCATGTTGAACTAATATTTTTCGTTTGGCTTTTATACTTTTCTTTGCACAGGCTAGGAATCTTAATTTTTTTTTATGTTTTTTTAATTTAGCTTTTTGTGCTGGTGAAATTTTATTATTACCATTTAATATATTGATTGCAATTTCAGCAATAGTTTTTATAATATCATCATCACAAAATTTAAGAATATTTTCACGAAATTTCTTCTTCTTACACTTTCCTAGTACATGTAATATATGTTGGTTTTTCTTCAATCGTTTCATATTTTTGACAGTTGTTCAAATCACTCGTATTACAGAAGCATATGCAATATTCTTTTGAAAAAATATTAGTTCTAATACGAAACAAATCGTTAACGTCTTGTGTTAAATCCAACACAATATAACTATGTGGACTTGAGGTTGATTCATTATATACCCCCAGGAAACCTTTTATATTTTCCGGATATAGTTGTCTAGCAAGAGGAAAAATCTGTGATTTGTCTCGAGGGTTTTTAAAAAGCACTAAATATTTACAATTTAATGAAATATCTCTTGAATATTTCCCCTGATGAAAAACGTTTTGCGTTAACAATACAATAGATAAATTACGATGGTGTGAACCTTTAGTAAATAATTCGCATACCTGTTTATTTGCAGAATCTTACATTAAATCATCTAAAACTATTAATGTAGGCTTATTTTCATTCTCACTAAACTTTTCCGGAATACTGGTAAAAAAGTCTATATCAGAAAAATCTATATTTTTCGGAATAGCTGAAATTTCTGGGTTACACCATTTTATTGTTTCAATTCTTGGATGTATCAATCTGTTAATATTTATAATTAAGTTGCATATAAATGTTGTTTTTCCACAACCAGATGGTCCCGCCACCATCATTGTAAATGGATGATTAAAATATATCATCATTGGTTCGCGTTTTAAAAGTAATTGAAAGATAATTGGATTTGTTTTTCAAATATATAAGAACGTGTATTAAACTTATTCTCATTTTGAAAGATGGAGGTGAAGGAGGTGGAACAGTTTTTAAAATTATATTCCTCTGTCTTATTAAAAGAGCATAAGCAACGTATTTTTCACATGTATAAATACATTCAAGAATTTTCAACAACAGAAAAATTTACGTCAATATACGGAACTCATTTGGCTCTTTGTCCTTGGGCTTACGATAACTCGTCATCTGGACCGGATACATGTAACTGTTGCTTTATAGAAAATTATAAAATAGAATTGAAAAATCTGATTAAATGGTACAAACATAATGTCAAGGGCACAAATAGTATCGGAAATACATAGACCAGCCAGACGAAACTTCCGTCGAAGAAAATTTATTCAAAAAGGTTTAAACGATACATGGCAAATAGATTTAGTAGAAATGATTCCATATGCAAAGTATAACAAAGGAAATAAATATTTATTAACTGTAATAGATATCTTTTCGAAATATGCTTATGCTGAACCAATTAAAACTAAAAATGCTAATAACGTTTTACTGGGCATGCAAAAGATTTTTAAACGTGCTGGAACACTCCCAAAAAATATTCAATCTGATCAAGGTAAAGAGTTTTTTAACAAAGAATTTAGAAAACTTATGGAAATAAAAAAAATTAATCATTATCATACATATTCTGAAATGAAAGCATCCATAGTAGAACGTTTCAACCGTACTTTAAAAAATGCAATGTGGAAGCAGTTTAGTTTTCAGGGTAATTATAAATGGATATCTATTTTACCCTCACTTATTGAGAAATACAACTCAACATATCATCGTACAATTAAGCTTCAACCTAAAAAAGTTACAAAAGCAAACGAGAAATATATTTTAAAGAATATTTACATACAGCCGAAATTTTATCAGAAAGCTAAATACAAACTTGGAGATTATGTACGTATAAGTAAATACAAAGGAAACTTTGCAAAAGGTTATCAACCAAATTGGTCAACAGAAATATTTACAATCAAAGAAGTAAAACGCACAGACCCAATTACTTACAATTTACTTGATTATACAAAAACACCAATTTCAGGTTCTTTTTACGAGCCTGAACTTACTCGAGTCAAAAATCCTGACACTTTTCTTGTTGAAAAAATATTGAAAAGAAAAGGAAATCAAGTTTTTGTTAAATGGTTAGGTTTTGATAAAGATCACAATTCTTGGGTAAATAAAAACGATATTATATGAAACTAATTTGCTTTTTTATTTTTAATTTTTTTTGACGTTTATTTATTCGCAAAATACAAAGTAGTTAATATAAAAAAATCAATTAACATTAACATAAATTCATATCAAACACCTGGATTTTTTCTTTAAAAATTTTTTCTGCAACACAATAAATCTATTTAATTTTATAATGTTCTAATTTGTATCTACAATAACAGAAAATTTAATTTACATTATACAAAGTAGCAGAAAATTTAATAATAACTGACTTTTTTATTTACAAAATACAAAGTAGTTAATATAATAAATCAATTAACATTAACATTTTAATTAACATAAATTTTTATCAAACACCTGGATTTTTACTTTCAAAAATTTTTTCTGCAATAAACATAACAATTAATCAATAAATACATTTTTTAAATTACTTTAAAACTAAGATACAATATCAAGGTCAATATTTGCATTTTATTTCTCTCATAAATAACAACTGCATTCTTGTGTTAATATTACGTTAAAATAATTGATTGACCGTGAAAGCTTTTTATTAAAAAATAAAATAAATTCTTATTATTTACAATAATCTATGTTACTATATACAATCACAACAAGATCATTGTACTTACTTGTATTATTTACAAAAGCTGTTTCCGGAAACTAATCATGCAACCGGTAGAAATACTACACACCTGTTTAGGTCATTGCACTTACTTGTTCTACATTATCTAGTTGACCTTCTATAATATTATTTACAAACACTTTCCGGAAACTAATTATGCAAACGCCAATCACGACATTAATTTGCATAAATATTTCTACAATAATTATGCAAGCGCCAATAGCAACACCTTTACTTTAATATTTGCTGTCTCTTTCTCGCACAGAATTCCCATGCCCAGGTACCTGCTTTACTACTCTTCTCAATTAATTTCAATTATCGCATTATATGAATAATTACTTCTACTAGTTTTATAACCCCTTACATATTTCACCTCATTTTTATAAATAAAATTATTTTGAGCTAAACTAAAGTTTTATATCTTCTCCACTATATTCTTCAAATATTGCTACTATTAGTATTTTAGGATTTTTTTAACTGGTATTGTAACTTCATACTTATCTTGTAATTTTTCTTCAATATGCCTTTTGATACTTTGCATTGAATCGATATTTTCGCAAAAAACTGCTGTCGTCCCATTTTCTCTACTTGAAATACCATATATGAATAATTTAGTGTTCACAGGATCAATTTAACATCTCAAATCTTCTTTTGTGCAGCTGTTTCTTTTTGTTTTGGTTTAAATAACACAACTGGATCTTTTTTGACTATATCAGCATATGATCGATTTTTGGAAAAAATTTTAGTTTTATTAAAAGTAATTTCTTTGCTAATTTTTTCAGTATGAGCTTTGAGGTTTTCCGTCAGATTACAAATTTTTTTGAGTTCAACTATACTTTTTTCACAAGAATCTTGGGCAATTTTCATAGATTATGTTTTAAAACATTGTACTTTTCAAAATGAATATATAATATGTATTCAAAATAACTCACTCATTTCACACTTCGTTCCCAAAAGAGGCATCGCCATCTACATAAAAAAAGACATTGCTTTTAACACTTTTGTCAAATATTAGTCTTCAAACCCAACTTTCAATTATGTTTGGGTCAAAATCCATGTTGAAAAGCATGTTATACATTTCTGTTTTCTTTACAGATCACCCAATTTGAGTGAACAGGAAACTGTTATGGAAATTGAAAATCTTTCAAACCAGATCAATGAAATTCTCGATTGTTATCCTGAAACTGAACTTGTTCTAGCGGGTGATTTTAATGTTCATAACAAAGACTGACTTCCCTTATCCAGCAGCTCTTCTCCGAGTCAAAACTCGATTGGGAAACAAGTTGAATTATTTTTCACTCTATTACACCTTTCTCAATTTGTTAAAAACCAAAAAAGGAAAAATTCTTGTTCAACCAAAGGTTGAAACGAAAATTAATCGACATGCATAAGAATAGCAAATCCTTTTGGACTTTTGTAAAGAACTTAAAAGAAGACAATAGCGGGTCTCTTTTCATCCACTTATTGATATAAACAACCACATTATGTCAGATTCGAAAGAAAAGGCAAATTTGTTTGGCAAACTGGTCCCGACGGTATTACAACCACCGTACTTAAAAACACATATATCTCAATTTCAAAACCTCTGCGCTACCTTTTCCATCTTTCCTTTACTTCGGGTATGTTTTTCCAATTCCTAAAAAAGCGATAAAAGTAATCCCTCTAACTACCGACCTATTGGTCTTTTCAAAAAGTAATGCAAAAAATTATAAACAATAAGCTTTTGAAATATCTAGATCGTAAATATTTGCTTCATGATCGACAATACGGGTTCATAGCCCGTCGTTCAACTGGTGATCTCATTAGCTACCTGTGAGAAAAGCTTAATACCAGTCTTCACCATTCTGGCGAGTCTGATGTTGTAGCTCTGGATATTTCTAAAGGTTTCGATCGAGTTTGGAATGATGCTTTATTGGTTAAATGCAGGGCTTTACGTCTAGATAGGGTATTTGTTAAATGGATTGGAGATTCCCTTTCGATATTCATCCAAATATTCATCCAAAGATTTTAAAATAAATGATGGTGTACCTCAGGGTTCTGTTATATCTCCCAGTCTTTTCCTAACATTTATAAATGGCCTAGTTTCAATAACCTCCAATCCATAGCTTTGCAGATGACAGTACCCTCGTTGCTTCCTATGAATTTCATAGCCGCTGTAACATTAATCATAAGATTAATTCAACAGCAATAAATTTCACTATAAGCGAATCAAATAAAAATTTAGCTAAAACACCAAAAAAACCCAATGCTGTCTAATCTCGGGAAAAATAGCAACAACTATTCCAAACCTTTCATATCAAGGAGAAGCTTTGCATCACACAGCAGACTTGAAAATTTTGGGGCTTGAGCTAAACCAAAAATTGATTTGGTCAAATCATATTTTTGGAGAACTTAGGACGCTGCTTAGTGTTTGGATTTCTTGTATCGCTGCAAAACTTACTTCTCCTCCTCCAATCTCCTTAACATCTATAAAAATTATATCAGGCCAATAATGCACACAAGGGATATCTTGATAATGTGCAAAATAGAGCTGTTCGTTTTATGAATGATTCCAATGTTACCTCAACGCTCACTCCACTTAGCCATCATCGTACTGTTGGGTCACTGACCTTGTTTTATAGATATCTTGTAGGCACTAACACCTGTTCTAAATAAATCAAACTTCTTATTTCTGCACTCAAGATTTTGCAACGGGAAACAAGGAGGGCAACAGATGCTCATCCCTACACAGTCAAGCTAACCAGATGGCGTAACACGGCTTATGGAAATTTGTTTGCCATGCGCTCACGACGTCTGTGGAATCATATTCCACCAAATGTGTTCTCCAAACTTGATAATGTATATGTAGACGATTTATCTAAATTTAAGAAGAACATTAACATCTTTCTTCTAAATATACCATTCAATTTTGACTATGCCCATAATCCAGAAATCTCAAATAACTTCCAACATAATCTCAATTCCTTCCTTCTCCCCATTCCTGTAGCCAAACTGTACATTTGTATCACAGGTTCCTTCCTAAAGTTTTGCTAAAAAAGGGTGTGGTGTTGGTGTGTTAAAATCGCACACTACCATAAGAAACACCGCATAGTTTGAATGGTTGACTTTAAAGCTTTCCATTCCCTCGTAACAAAAAAAAAAAAAAAACACCAAATATACCTGAAAATATATTATTAGAAATAGATGGATTTGTTTCTTGAAATACTCTTTCCCAATTTTTTGGAAGAAATTCTGAGAACTTTTTCGGAAATTAATTTTATTTGTAAATAATCTATTAGTATTATCGTTGTTCTTGGAGAGTGTTTCATTCTAAAATTTTAAAGAAAGGCATCACATAATGATCGCTTATACCGAAATTATAATTTTTGGTAACTGGATCCATTTTGAAGTTTGTATCATATAACCTTAAAAAATCGATACATGTACTACTGTAATCGGAAATACGAGTCGGAGATTCTATAAGAGAATTTAAAAAATGTGACAACAATCATTAATAAATAATTATTTTTTAGTTGTGATTCATTCATAAAATCAATGTTCATATCTCCAATTGCAACAATATTTTTAAATCTTACACTTTCTAATATGTCATTAAAATCGTTAAGAAATATTGTATAATCGACAGTCACATTATTAAATCTACATACACAAATAATTAAAAATTAATGCATTATGTCAGCAGTACTTAAGGAAATTAAAGTACTATGACCTAGAATACCTAGTCTTTTATATAAACCGCTACACCACCAGATGAATAAGTATATTAAGTATATAGTATATACATATAGATAAGCATAATATATAGTAATAAATAAAATTACAGTAAAGACTACAGCCATCTATGTTATAATTTTTTTCTTTATAACTATGAATCCATATTTCCGTAAGCACAATGGAAATAGGAAGGTAATTTTAAGCTTCTAAGTGGGATAAAAAGTTATCAAAATTTTTTCTAAAACTGCCAAAATTTTGATGCAAAATAATTTGAGAATTTATATTTTTAAGAGAAGATGAGATAATTTTTTGGTTTTTTTGTTTTTTTTTTTTTTTTTATAATAAAAGTAGAGCAAAGATTTACAGGCTATTTAAAAATTCAAAATTTTTAATTAATATTTGAATTCCTTTTTTCTCTTTTCTTAGGAATATCATACCGCTATCGCGAATATTATACTGCTATCCAAATAAATTTATATTTTATTCTTATAAGTTAAGCTATGATTAATAAAAAGTTTCTTACCATCATATTATATTTTATTGTTTATTTCCTTTTTCTTCTCCGTTACGACATTTTTGAAATATTTTAATCGAAACTTTATCCTCATCATGTTTTATTTTGAACTTGCAGATTCAGCCTTCTTGCACAACTCTCGATGTCCTCAGGTATGATGTTCGTTTTCAAGCTGGAATTCAGTATTTTTGTTGCAAATCCAACTTTCTTTGAACCTTCAAAATCAGAAAAAATAGTACATCGATTGAATTTTTTAGTGTTTCCTGTTCCATCGAATCAAGTGTATTTTCCAAAAGTGATACCCTTTTATGCAGCGCCATATTTTCTTTCTCAAGAGAGATGAGTTTCTCCACATATTTTTCGTGGATTGACTCTATGCTCTTCATCATTTCATGGTTTTGCCTCATGATGTTGTATAGAGATCCATATTAAAAGAATGGAAATAAGAAATAGTGTAGAAAATCTGAAGTTTCGATCTATATTAATTTCAAGGTTAAGCTTTTTAATTTTGGGATTTCTTAAGAGGTACCTGAACCACCAATACAATTAAGTCTAAATTTCGGGAACACAAAGATAATAAAAAAAACACTATTATACCAAATTAAAAGATTCTATATTTATCTTAAGCTACTATATTTATTAATTTCGAACATAAGCTATGCGTGGGTGGTACGCAAACCGCTGTTGCAATTCATGCAGAATTTTACGTACAAAGCAAATAAGAAGAAAAACCTGTGCCCCAGCTATTAAGATTTTATCTTTTTTGGATTCGAAATTGTACCCGTTTGGTCTCAATTCGATCAAACCTACTAGAATCCGAACTCGACCAGAACCTAAATTCCAATTGTCTAGAGTTCAAATTTCATCAAATTAGCGTCATTAGTTTTCGAGTTATGGTGTTTATGGTATGATGTTTGTTAACCCTTGAATATTTCCCTTGAAAATGATTTCGTACCCTTGGTTAATTATTTCAACTTTCAATAATTTTTAAATTTATTCTCTCAATTTACTTATTTTTTAATATTCTATAGAATTAAACGCAAAGTTATTCGAACGAAATATTAATTTGTAATAATATAAATATAAAAGTTTATATAATTTCATGGTTTTTAATGTTAGTTAAAACCATTAATGTTTTCATTAGCTTGTTATCACAAAATTTAATAATCAAAATATGCAATAAATGTATTTCTAAAATACAATGATAAATTTTGAACAGTTTTATATAATTAATTTTAATACAAAAACGAGGAAGAATGTAGTAGAGTAGACTGTGTCAACTCTGGGACACCCGTATGACCGTAACATATACATTATATGATCCGGTTAATTGCTCGTTTGATGAAGTTAACTCAATTTATAAAAGCAGAATTTAACATTGGTTCGGTAGTGTGTACTAATTTAACACCTAACCGTATAAAGAAGAACAAAATGAAATATTTATGCTTTCTTATCTCTCATTCTGTTTATTCTATGAGAATTTTACAACATCCAAGCAACGTCAATATATGGAATAAAATTGGTGCAGCTATTGAATTAAGTAAGCCTCAGGTCAAAGGTAACCTAAACAAAAATATGAAAACAGTTTTACAAGACACGAATACAGGTTATACAATAAGAAATTCTAAATTAAATTACAAATCCTCTTTAAACACTAAATCTAATTTAACAAATTTACTTGATTTATCTTTTCCTATACCTCCTACTAATTTTTCTAAATCAATTGATATTTCAAATACTAAAACACTAATTAATCCTAACAAATCTGATATTATTGCACAAACTGATACTAATACTATTCTTATTTCGAATATTAATATAAAAAATAATTCTAAAAAGGTCATTTCTAGTAATTCAAATGATCTTACCAAATCAGGTAATAACAACCAAATTAGCGATTCTTATCTAAAAAATAAATTTTCAAAATTCAAAAAGTCTGTATCAAATAAATTTAATAAATACCAAAATTTTGTTCAAGGTGAAACTATTATGCCCCAAAGTAAACCTTCTAGCTTAACTGTAACAAAATCTTCTTCTAGTAAAATTAATAGATCAACTTCTTTATCTTTACATCCTGAATCACAAGCTAATCCCTTCTTAGCTAATTCTGAGGATATTTTATTATCTAACTCAAATACAACTCCACCAATTTTAGATCCTCTTTTACCGCCTGTTGTGAAACTTACTCAAAAAGCTCTTCATGAAAGTAAAAATAACAGTAGGTACGTTTTAGCTAGATTAAGGGACAGTAAAATTTATGATAATGTTAGACTTTACCTTGCATATCTTCACGATAAATCAAATGATGTTTGTATTGGTGGTAAAACAAACACATCGCTTAAGATAGCCATTCAACAGGAAGGACTACCTACTGATATTAAGGACTTACGTAATATTTTTGTAAAATATCATGAAACATATATTATTTCAGCTGAAAATGCTCTAACTAACTTGAAATCTTTTGCCTCACATATCTCATCTAATAGAATTAACTATCTTCAACGTGTGAGAGAAAATCATGATAAGTACTTTCGTCCCCTTCCAAGCGAGAAAAAGTCTAGTTAATATTAGTCTTGCGGAACCCACTCATCATAATAATAAATCTTTAAATTAACTATTTATTATCAAAATGTTAGAGGTCTACGCACAAAAACTAAAAAAGTTTTCTTAAATTCTACTGTTTTAGATTTTGATCTATTCGTTTTAACAGAAACCTGACTAACTCTTCAATTAATAATCTTGAAATTTTCTCTTCTTCTTACACTATTTATAGGAAAGATAGATATGATTGTCGTTTATCTTATAATGTTCCTAAAGGCGGTGGTGTATTGATAGCTGTTAAAAATACTTTTTGTTCATCGCAATTGTTACTTTCTCAATGTGATCCTACCGATATTATCGAAGTAATTGCTGTTAAAATTGAACTACAACTAAAAAATGTAATTATTATAAATTGTTATATTCCTCCGGGAACTAGTATCGAAGTGTATACTAAATATATTTTAGAAATTGATTCACTAGTCAGTAAACTTAATGTTAATGATGATGTAATTCTCTGTGGTGACTTTAATCTTCCTAACATTAAATGGGTTCCGCACGATGAGGAATCCTACTTCATTCCATACGAATTAGTTAGTAATACGGAGTGCTTTGTAATTGACTCTTTTAATTCTTTTAATTTTCAACAAGTATCTTCAATCTGTAATAATCGTGGTAGACAGTTAGATCTTTTATTTACAAAAATTCGATGAATATTGCTATTATTAACTGTCCATTTGAACTATTTGAAATTGATGAGCATCATCCTCCAATTTGTTCGTCTCTCTGTTTTCTCATACCTCCAATTATTGATTCTGAACTTTCTTATCGTTTTAACTTTCATAAAGCCAATTTTGATGCTATTAATAACTATTTAAGTTGTTATGATTTCTCATTTTTAACCTCTTTTAATTTAAATGATGGAGTTAATCATTTCTATAAAATTGTTCATTCTATTATTTCACAATATGTTCCGTTAGTTGTAGACAATAGTTACAAATCCAGTCCGCCATGGTTTACTAAAAGTCATTAATAAAAATTAAAAAATAGAAAAAAGAAAGCCTGGCGTAAATTTATTAAAAGCAATAATAATTATGACTTTAATTTTTTCATAAATTTATTTAATGAATTTAAAACAATGTCTGATAATTTATATTCTAATTATGTGCAAAACATGTCTTTTAATATTAAAAATAGTCCGAAACTCTTTTGGAAATTTGTTAATTCCAAAAGAAAAAGTGATCAATATCCAATGTGTATGAATTATAAAAATTCTAGTAGTATAGATTCTAATGTTATTTCAGAATTTTTCCGTGATTTCTTCTCAAGTAGTTATTCTTGGCCCGCTTTCTCGTTAAATGAAGATAATTTTCGACATTTATCAAACTTTCCTAATACTACACTGGGTAATATTCATATTGACTCTAATTTGGTATTTAACTATTTGACAAAACTTGATAGTAAACCTAGTCCTGGGATTGACGACATCCCTAACATATTTTTAAATAAATGCTCATCTTCATTATCTGGTCCTCTTTCTTCTTTATTTAATTCTTCTTTAGCTTCTGGTATCTTCCCTTCTATTTGGAAAACTGCCATAATTAGGACAGTTCATAAAAAAAATCTTAAAAACGATTTTACTAACTATCGTTCAATTGCTAAAGTTTCTTCTATACCTAAGCTTTTCGAACTAATTGTATTTCTATTTATGATCATTGTACTTGTTTTTTATCGCCTTTCCAACATGGCTTTGTAAAGCTTAAATCAACCGTTACTAATCTGTTGAATCTATATCTACATTTATTAATAATATGGAAGATGGCTTCCAAACAGATGTAATATATACAGATTTAAGTAAAATCTTTGATCTTCTTCCACATAATGTTATTATTTTTAAGCTAAATAAATTAGGATTTCCGACTTATTTTATAGATTGGATTAATTCTTACCTCTCTGATCGTAGATATAGTGTTTCTTTTAGATCCTCGATATCTTCTGAGTTTGCAGCTCCCACAGGGGTGCCTCAAGGTAGCCATCTTGGACCTTTACTTTTCATTATTTCTATTAATGATGTTTCTTCTTTAATAATTAATAGTCACATTAAAATTTATGCCGATGACATGAAACTTTTCAAAAAAATTGTAAATTTGGAGGATGCATTAGCCCTACAAGCTGACCTTAATCGTTTTTACAATTGGTGTTTCAACAATAATCTCCAACTCAATGTTACCAAATGTGCTTCAATCAGTTTAACACGCCGCTTAAGTCCAATTTTTTATGTATATTCTTTTAATAATCAAATCATTTCAAAAGTCACTTCAATTAAAGATTTAGGGGTACTCTTTGATAGTAAACTTTCATTTCAAATTCATTATTCTGATATATTAAATAAAGCCAGTTCTATGCTCGGTTTTATTAAACGTTGGGCAAGAGAATTTGAAGACCCTTATGTATTAAAATCTCTTTATACCTGCCTGGTTAGACCTAATTTAGAATATGCCAGTCAAGTTTGGTGTCCATTTTATGGTGTCCATATAAATAGAATTGAATCGGTTCAGAAAAAATTTCTCAGGTATGCTTTACGTCTTCTCCTTGGGAGGACCCTTTTAGATTACCTCCTTACGAACATAGAATAAATTTAATACATCTCAATACACTTGAAAAGCGCCGTAAAGTTGCAGATATTGTATTTCTAATTGAATTAATTAAAGGCAACATTTCTTCTTCTCAACTACTCGCTAAACTTAATTTTTCTTCTCATTCTAGATTAATATCTGCTAATTTGTTTAATTTACAGTTTCACCGAACTAACTATGGTAAATATGAAGCAATTAATAGAATGATGTCTCTCTGTAATATATACAAATCCAATATTAACTTTTCCCAAACTAAAAAATCATTAAAAAATAACTTGTTTTTGTGTTCTTGAAATTTTTGGACTTACATTCTTTGACCTTTGTCTTCTTAATTGAAGCTTTTTTGTTTTTTTAAATATAATCAGTATAATTTTTTACTTTTTTTTCACACTTTTTTTTTTTTTCTTATAAATTTTTTTTTATGTAAAATTAATTATTAAATTATTAATTTCTATAATCTTTACTTTCTTTTTTGTTTTTTTAATGTTTAATTTTAGTTTATTAATTTAATATAAATTTTGTAACTTGCTTGAAATAAGCTCGGAATAAATAAATAAATAAATAATTACTTTTATCAAAATTTCATACATACAGCTTTATTAAGTGGAGTGGAATACTCATATAAAAGAAGGAGTTGTATGGAGCTACTCGAATCCTCTGCAGTAGACCAACCAAATTTAGCTGTAACTTTGGCCAATACACTAAACTATTTTTGGCAAAATTTCAGACACCCAGCTTCATTAGGTGTAGTATATATGCTCATAAAAGAAGGAGTTGTATGGCAGCTAGTCGAACCCTCTACAGTAGACCAACCAAATTTGCAGAAACTTTAGCCATAACACTAAACTACTTTTGGCAAAATTTCAGACACGCAGGTGTAACAGGAACAGATTAATACTTATATAAAAAAAGAAGTTGTATGGCACCTACCTGAACCCAAGGACCAAAATGGCTGGATTTATATAGCGATGACGGCTATTGCAAAGAAACGAATCTGCAAAAATTTCAAGATCTTATCTCCTTTAGCTTTTGAGTTATCGTGCAAACGCACGAACGGACATACATAGCTAAATCGATTCTTTTCGATTCTGAACCGATCCATACACTTGAGTCTATATCTACCCACCCTCCTTCTCTGCGTCACAAACGTAATGGCAAATTTATTATGCCCTTTGACTATATAGTCAAACGGGTATAATAAATTTTACAACTTAAGTATCGTACACAATTTTTTAATTATATATTACCTATGGTAATAATTCAATAAAATATAGATATGATATTATAAAAATTAAAAAAATATTTAGTTTTTAATTTATAAAATATAATACATAATATGTTTAATAGTAAAACTCTTAGCCTTTTAAAAATATAAAAGTGTTAAATAGGAACAGAAATAGGAAATAATATATCAGTATTATCAAATTACTCAATTGAATCACACGCTTTTCGCGAAATAAATTTTATTACGGTTTATATTAATTATTTAAATAAAAAGAAAACAATAGTGTCTTTTTTTTTCTAATTAATTAACAAAAACAAAATTTTAATGTGGTGCAATTGTTTTCATATGTAATTTGATCACTCATAATTTATTTTGCTTTTTTTTAATGAACAATTTAATAATAAAATAAAAAATAATAAAAAAACTTTTGTGTACTTTTAATTAATTTTTTTTTTTTTGGCTTGTGCTTAATCGTAATTTGATCACTTTGATTAAGTAATTTTAATTTAAATTAAAAATAAAAAAAAATAAAATATAAAAAAAAAAAACTTAAAACTTTAAACTTTTATAAATTAAATTATTAAAGTGAATAAACTCAGTTAACCTTCGTTTTTTTTTTTTCTCTTTTTTTTATATAATTTTTTACTCTTCATATTTAAAATGAGTTACAAATGCGATTTGGCAAATTGCTTCGATTTTGACAAGAAAAGCAAATTTGTTATTTGCAAAGCGTTTTGTAAACGAAAGTTACATGGAGTTTGTATGGGTTCTAGCAGAGATTGGTACCATCCATCTCTTGACTCATTTTTCATTTGTGAGGATTGTCAAAACCATGAAGGTTTGTTGCGTGGTATGTTTGACAATATTCATAAAACAATATCTGATCTTGCAAATGAAAAAACATCACTATGTAATAAAACTAACAACACCATTGTGAGTAATACAAACGCTTTTCAGGACATGGCGAAGTCGTTTGATGGACTATGCAGCCGTGTCTCAGGCCAAAATAATAATGACAATGCTGTTGAAAAAATCAAAACAGAAGTTCTCGCACATCTGACTAAACAATTTGCCAACTTAGAAAATAACATTAGAGATATCATCGGAGCTGGTTCTATTCGCCAACATGTTGATGTATCTGCATTTAACAAACTGTTAGCTTCTCAACATAATTCTCTTATTGAAAAACTAGAACAACAACATAACTCTACAAATTTATTTTTATTGGAACTGCTCACAAACCTTCAAGATTCTAACTTCAAAAGGGTTGAAACTTTTAATAAAGGAGTCCAGAGTACACTTACAACATGCGAATTTGGTACTCAAAATACTCTGGAAACATGTGATATTGGTATTCAAACGGATCCAATAATAGTACATAAATTTGGGACTATATGGACTGAAGATGAATGGGATCGTAGAATATCGAAACTACACAATTTTAACCTCTCTTCAGCTAATATTGAGAAGTTAAAAAATTCATCTATTTGTATTAACGGAGCTCCACGTTCCTTCGATTGTATTAAAATGCTTCGATTTATAAAAGCTGAGTTTCGCGTCAATTCAGTTTCCTGTCTTAATGTTACTCCAAATCGTATTAAAAGAAAAAACATTAAATTTCGCTGTTTTAAATTAACTGCGGCCCATATGGTACAATGCAGTTGTTACTGGATCCCAATAATGGTTATATTTGGGACAAAATTGGAGCACATACTACCAACTGGACTTCGGATGCTGTTATTTTTACGTCAAATAGACCTGTTAAACCAGAGCAACCTGATAAACCTAAGCGACCTCTTACGCCACAGCAGCTAAGGACTAAAGGTAATCCCAAATTTTTGTTAAATCTGATAGATGCAAATTCAAATTTTTCTAAACCTAAAATAGATACAATTAAACCTAACATACATTCTACTAACGCTAATAATACTAATAATAATTTTGAAAATTCAATTAACCCACTAATAACTGATACTTCTACAGATATTAATAATTCTAATACAGTTAAAGCAAACAATTCAGGTAATGATTTAATTAATCTTTTCGATGTACCTAAAGTTCCTTCTAGTGATACTTATACACTTAACTTCACTGCTAACACAAACTCAAAAGTAAATAACATTAAGAGCCTTCTTGAACTTCCAATAACAGCTTCTACTTGTTATGATAAAATTAATCGATTAAACTCTAGCAATAATACTAATAACTCTTTAAATAATATTAATCATATACCTCTTAACAATAAAAAACAAATTAAATTTAAATCTAAATCTTCACTTTCAAATGATCCGAAATCCTCCTTAAATAAACATGTTAGTGATTCTTTTCTTAAAACTAAAATTTCTAAATTAAAAAAATCTCTTTCTTCCACTTTGACTAAGTACCATAACTTTGTTCAAGGTGAAACCTTAAATCCTCATGTAAAATCTTCACTACCAAAAAAATCTCAAGTATTGAAAGCTTCAAATTCTTCAAATATTTCTAATTCTATACCTACACTACCACCAGTGCTAGACCCTCTTTTGCCACCTGTTGTTAAGGTCACACTTAAATCTTTAGAAGATAATAATAATAGCAGGTATGTTTTAGCCAGACTTAGGGATAGCAGAATTTTTGAAAATGTTACACTTTATCTAGCCTATCTTCATAATAAGTCTAATGATGTTTGTATAGGTGGAAAAACTAATACATCACTGAAAATTGCTATTCAACAAGAAGGATTGCCAACTGATGTTAATGAGTTGCGTGATATTTTTATTAGATATCATGACACATTTGGAATTTCTGCGGTAAATGCCTTGAATGATCTTAAGTCATATGCTTCTCATATTTCGTCTAACAGAATTAATTATCTTCAAAGGGTAAGGGAAAATCATGATAAGTACTTTCGTCCGCTCCCAAGTGAGAGAAAATCTAGTTAATATTAATTTATCTCCTCTTATCTTAGTTAATCCTTGCAACACTTTACCTAAATTATCTATCTATTACCAAAACGTAAGAGGTCTACGTACCAAAACGAAAACGGTTCTCTCTAATTCAACCCTTTTAAACTTTGATATTTTTATTTTAACTGAAACTTGGCTTACTTCTTCAATTAACAATTTAGAACTTTTTTCTTCATCTTTTAATGTTTTTAGAAAGGATAGATATGGTACTCTGGATAATACTTCGAAAGGTGGAGGAGTATTAATCGCAATAAAAAATTCATTTTGTTCCTCAAAATTGACTTGCTCTCAAACTGAATCAATTGAAAATACTGAAATTATGGCTATTAAAGTTGAACTGCTATCCAATAATCTATTCATCATTAACTGTTATATTCCACCAGCTTCTAACTTTGAACTTTATTCTAATTATTTATCAGTAATTGAGTCATATATTAGCAAAATCAACGCAAATGATGATATCATCCTATGTGGTGATTTCAATTTACCTAATATCAGTTGAATCGCTCATGATGAAGAACCTTACTTCGTACCAAAAGAACAGATTAGTAATATTGAGTGCTTAGTAATTGATTCTTTAAACTCCTTCAACTTTCAACAAGTATCTTCGATATTCAATTATAGAGGTAATCAATTGGATCTTATTTTCACTACGAACTGGAACGATTTGGTTATTCTTGATTGCCCAATTGAATTAGTCAGAATCGATCCTTACCACCCCCCTATTTGTTTTTCCTTTTCCTCTTTTCCCCCTGCGAAAGTTGAATCTACTTTATCACATCGTTTTAATTTTGTAAAAGCCAATTTCGATGATATTAATAATTTTTTGACCTCTTATAATTTTTCATTTATTCCTTCTTCTAATTTAAATGATTCTGTTAATAACTTGTATGGAATTATTCGGTCTTCTATTTCTCAATTTGTTCCTCTTGTAGTTGATACTACGAATGCATCCAGTCCACCCTGGTTTAATAAAAATCTCAAAACATTAAAAAATAAAAAAAAATAAAGCCTGGCGAAAGTTTGTCAAAAGTAACTTGAATTCTGACTATAACTATTTTCTTACTCTGTTTAATGAATTTAAATTTTTGGCTGATAATCTTTATTCAAATTATGTTCGCAATATGTCATCGAATATCAAAGCTAATCCAAAACAATTTTGGAAATTTGTAAACTCTAAAAGAAAAAGTGATCAATATCCAACCTTTTTCAATTATAAAAATTCTGTTAGTAATGACTCCAAAATCATTTGCGAATTTTTTCGTGAATTCTTTTCTTCTAGTTACTCTACTTCAACCTTTTCTGTAAATGAAGCAAATTTCTCTCACCTTGAAAATTTTCCGAAAACTACACTTACAAATATTAATATAGATTCTAACATAGTATTGAATTACATAAATAAAATTGATGATAATCCAAGTCCTGGAAGTGATGGTATCCCTAACTTATTTTTAAAAAAATGCGCTGCCTCTTTGGCTGGCCCACTGTCCACCATATTTAATTGCTCGTTAGCTACTGGGGTTTTTCCATCTATTTGGAAAAGTGCTTTTATTAGACCTATTCATAAGAAAGATCATAAAAATTACATTACTAATTATCGACCGATAGCAAAACTATCCTCGATTCCAAAACTTTTTGAATTAATTGTTTTTGATTCTATTTATGATCACTGCGTCACCTTCTTATCACCATATCAACATGGCTTTGTGAAAAATAAGTCTACCGTTACTAACCTTGTTGAGGCTACATCAATTTTTCTTAAAAATATGGAGGATGGCTTTCAAACTGATGTAATTTACACCGACTTCAGTAAAGCATTCGATCTTCTTCCCCATAATATTATCATTTTTAAGTTAAGAAAATTAGGTTTTCCCTCATACTTTATAAATTGGATTTCCTCATATCTTTCAGATCGAAGTTATTCAATTCTATTTAGATCTATAATTTCGACCCCATTTTTGGCTCTCACTGGGGTTCCTCAGGGTAGTCATCTTGGCCCTTTATTGTTCATTATTTCGATAAATGATGTTACTTCATTAATTTACAATAGTCACATTAAAATATATGCCGATGATATGAAAATTTTTAAAAAAATTAAATCATTAGATGATTCGTTAGCTTTACAAGGTGATTTAAACCGTTTTCATAACTGGTGTGTTAAAAATAACCTTGTTCTTAACATTACTAAATGTGCTTTTATTTCTTTTACGCGTCGTTTAAATCAATTATCATGTACTTATTCTTTTAATAAGCAAACTATTTTATCTGTTGCTTCAATTAAAGATTTGGGAGTATTTTTTGATAGTAAACTCTCATTTCAACCTCATTATACCTATATATTAAATAAAGCTAATTCTATGCTGGGTTTTATCAAGCGTTGGGCAAGAGAATTTGAAGACCCCTATGTTCTTAATTCTCTTTATACTTGCTTGGTAAGACCCAATTTGGAGTATGCCAGCCAGGTATGGAATCCATTTTATAGAGTCCATGTTAATAGGATTGAATCTGTCCAAAAGAAATTTCTTAGATTTGCTCTTCGTCATCTGCCCTGGGAGGATCCGTTCAATCTCCCTCCGTATGAGCATCGGCTAAATTTATTAAATCATAACACTCTTGAAAACCGTCGTGAGGTTGCTGATATAATATTTTTAACAGAATTACTCAAAGGCAACACTATTTCTAAGGAATTACTTGATAGGGTAGTTTTCTGTCCAGTTTCTAGATTAAGAACACATAACATGTTTTATCTTCAGTTTCACCGTACCAATTATGGTAAATACGAGCCTCTTAACAGAATGATGGCTTTATGCAATAAATATAAACACTGTATTAACCTTCAACTAACCAAATTAACATTAAAGAAAGATTTATATTTGCATCGGTAAAATTTTGGGATTATCTTTAGTTTATTATTGATTTTTGTTTATTATACCCTACACCTATAGAATAGGTAAAAGGGTATATTAACTTTGGTATGGTGTTTGTAACCACCTAAAGGAAGCGAGCTAGATATAGAAAAGTATATATATTTGTGATCAGCGTGACCTCCTGAGTCGATATAGCCATGTCCGTCCGTCCGTCCGTAGGCACGATAACTCAAAAAATAATAGAGCTATCTTGAAGAAATTTTAACTGGAGGTTAATAGGACTGAAAGTACGGCGGGGATTGCACATGGGCGAAATCAGCCCATCGGTTCGGATTCTGGACCTTTTAATCGATCGAAGGGCTAACGATCATATATAAAAAATCACTATAACTCAACAACTAATGATGCTTTCTTCATCAAATTTGTGCTGTAGGTTACTAGTAATGAAACTACTTCGGGGATTGCGTAAGTTCGGAATTGGACCAAGGGTTCGGAACCTAGAACTTTTTGATTTAATTTAGGCCAAACGAGCATAATTCCGAAACCAAAGAAGATAGAACCTCCAAAGTTTTTATCAGGGTGTCCCTTCCTATTTTCCTAATGTCTTTGAAATTTGGGCCTCATTGGAGTAGTGGGTCGGGGACCAGCCACACATTTCCGCAGACCTTAAAGCATATTTATAAAATTAATAAAGATAACTTAAAACAAGTAAAGAAACAGTCAGTCGGTGCAACCGACTTAGAAATGCCCTACACCTATTTGGTTCAAATTTAAGGACATATCTACAAGTCATTTTAACACCATAAAAGCTGTTATTAATTTGATCGTAAGACATAGCTAACCACATTAACTTTATAATACTAAAAACATATTCTAATTACACTATCTATTAAAAAATATTACAAAATCTTACTAATTTATCTATTTAAAAATATTAAAAAACAAACAAACTTGAAATAAATGAAAATATATTTATTCCAATTCAATTACAAAATGAAAAAATTCTAAGTATTAAATTTTGTGATAAAAAGATAATCAAAGCATAATATATTTAATAATCCAAATTTTTAAAAATTGCAATTATTTTAAATTGTTAGTTTATATACCTAATAAAAAAGCTTATAAACGCAAAATATGCAATAAATGTACTTCTAAAATACAATTACAAATTTTGAACTTTTCATATAATTCATTTAAATATTCAAATAAATTTTACATAAATGCAGCAAGTACCTTTGAACATAGCTGAACCACTACAATTTAGTCTAGATTTCGGAGGCACATAGGACATAGGCAATATATTCTTTGGCTTTGAAATTAAACTCGACCAGAACCAATTCGAATGGTACTTTCATTACTAGTAACCTAGAGTTTAAATTTCATCAAAATACCGGCATTATTTTTTGAGTTATGGTGTTTTTAAGATATATGTTTTTTAGTCCTTGAACTTGTCAAGGGTTCCAGAACCCGAAACCATGGTACGATTTCGCCCATATGCAGTCCCGTCATACTTTCAATACTAGTTAACCCTTGTATACAATTGAAACGTTCTATCTTAATTTTAAGTAACTAGTTTTATTTATTTCGATGATAAGCTTTTACACCTTTGGGGGTCTAAGAGGGCGCATGGAAGAAATAGTAAAGAACACCCTGGGCCAAATTTGAAGCTTCTACATTTGTTTCAAGTTACTATTTTTATTAATTTCGAAAATATGCTTTAAGGTCCTCGGATCTGAGTGGCTGGTCCCCGACCCACTAGTCCAATGGGGTCCAAATTTCAAAGACACTTACACAATAGGAAGGGACACCCTGATACTAAATTTGGAGGTTATATCTTCATTGGTTTCGGAATTACGCTAGTTTGGCCTAAATTCGATCAAAAATGTCTCAGTTCCGAACCCATTGTCCAATCCTCACCGTACGTAATCACCACCGTAGTTTCATTACCAATAACCTACAGCACAAATTTCATGAAGATAGACTTATTAGTTGTTGAGTTATCGTGATTTTTAATATATGTTCGTTATCCATGACACCGACTAAAAGGTCCAGAATCCGAACCCATGGGCTGATTTCGCCCTTATACTGCCCGCGCTTTACTTATAGTACTAGTTAACCCTTGTACACAATCTGAACGGTCTATCTTAATTTTAAGTAACTATTTTTAGTAATTTCGATTATAAGCTTTTAAAACTTGGGAGGTCTAAAGGGGTACTGAACCACCTCTCCAATTGATCCCAAATTAAGGGAACACGCAAGAAAAAGTAAAGAACACCCTTGTGGCAAATTGGAAGCTTCTACATTTTTTCAAGTTGTTATCTTTATTAATTTTAAAGATATGCTTTAAGGTCTTCGGAAATGTGTGGCTGGTCCCCGACCCACTACTCCATAGGGGCCCAAATTCCCAAGACACTTAGGAAATAGGAAGGGGCACCCTGATACCAAATTTGGAGGTTCCATCTTCATTGGTTTCGGAATTATGCTCATTTGGCCTAAATTCGATCAAAAAGTTCTAAGTTCCGAACCCATGGTCCAATCCCGACCTTACGCAATCCCCGAAGTAGTTTCATTACTAGTAACCTACAGCACAAATTTGATGAAGATAGCGTCATTAGTTGTTGAGTTATCGTGATTTTTTTTATATGTTCGTTAGTCCTTCGATCGATTAAAAGGTCCAAAATCCGAACCCAGGGGCCGATTTCGCCCATATGCAATCCCCGCCGTACTTTCAGTCCTAGTAACCTACAGTTAAAATTTCATCAAGATAGCTCCATTATTTTTTGAGTTATCGTGCCTACGGACGGACGGACGGACGGACGGACGGACGGACATGGCTATATCGACTAAGGCGGTCACGCTGATCACAAATATATATACTTTTCCATATCTAGCTCGCTTCCTTTAGGTGGTTACAAACACCATACCAAAGTTAATATACCCCTTTACCTATTCTATAGGTGTAGGGTATAAAAATGTAGAAGCTTCATATTTGGCACAAGGGTGTTCTTTACTATCCCTTGCGTGTCCCCCTAATTTGGGATCAATTGAAGTGGTGGTTCAGTATCCCTCTTAGACCCTCTTAAGTATTAAGAGCTTATAATCGAAATTATTAAAAATAGTAACTTAAAATTAAGATAGAACGTTCAAATTGTGTACAAGGGTTAACTAGTGCTTAAAGTTAAACGTGGACTGCATAAGGGCGAAATCAGCCCAAGGGTTCAGATTCTGGACCTTTTAATCGGTTTCAGGGCTAACGAACATATATAAATAATAACGATAACTCAACAACTAATGACGCTATCTTCATGAAATTTGTTCTTTAGGTTATTGGTAATGAAACTACGGCGGCGATTGCGTACGGTGAGGATTGGACAATGGGTTCGGATCTTAGAACTTTTTGATCGAATTTAGGCCAAACTAGCATAATTCCGAAACCAATGAAGATAGAACTTCCAAATTTGGTTTCAGGGTGTCGCTTTCGATTTCCTTAGTGTCCTTGAAATTTGAGCCCAATTGGAGTACTGGGTGTGGACCAGCCACTCAGTTCCAAGGACCTTAAAGCATATTTTCGAAATTAATAAAGATAGCAACTTGAAACAAATGTAGAATTTTCAAATTTGTCACATGGCTGTTCTTTACTATTTCCTGCGTGTCCCTCTAATTTTGTACCTTTCTTAGACCCCCCAATGTGTAAAAGTTTATCATCGAAATTAATAAAACTAGTAACTTAAAATTAAGATAGAACGTTCCAATTGTGTACAAGGGTTAACTAGTATTTAAAGTATGACGGGGACTGCATATGGGCGAAATCGTACCATGGTTTCGGGTTCTGCAACCTTTGAAAAGTTCAAGGGCTAACAAACGTATATCTTAAAAACACCATAACTCAAAAAATAATGCCGCTTTTTTGATGAAATTTAAACTTTTGGTTACTAGTAATGAAAGTACCATTGGAATTGGTTCTGGTCGAGTTTGGTCAATGAGTTCGGATTCTAGAAGCTTTTAATCGATTTGAGGCCGAACGGGTACAATTTCGAAGCCAAAGAATAGAAATCATATCATATGTGTTCCCGAAATTTAGGCTTAATTGTAGTGGTTCAGCTTTCTTCAAAGGAACTTGCTGCATTTATGTAAAATTTATTTTTATATTTAAATGAATTGTATGAAAAGGTGTAAATTAGTAATTGTATTTTAGAAATAAATTTATTGCATATTTTGCGTATAAGCTTTTCTATTAGGTATATTAACTAGTCATTTAAAATAATTGCAATTTTGAAAAATTTGGGTTATTATATATATTATGCTTTGATCTGATTTTTATCAAAAAATTTAATAACTAGAATTTTTTCATTTTGTAATTGAAGTGGAATAAATATATTTTCATTTATAACAAGTTTTTTTGTTTTTTAATATTTTTAAATAAATAAATTAGTAAGAATTTGTAATATTTTTTAAGAGATAGTGTAATTAGAAAATGTTTTTAGTATTATAAAGTTAATTTGGTTAGCTATGTCTTACAATCAAATTAATAACAGCTTTTATGGCGTTAAAATGACTTATGGATATGTCATTAAATTTGAATCAAATAGGTGTAGGGTATTTCTAAGTCGGTTGCACCGACTGATTGTTTCTTTAATTGTTTTTTTTTTTATTATTTTTCATATTCAATTTTATTCTTAAATTTGTTTAATAATTTTGTTTTTTGTTAAACCTTTAATTATTATTATATTGAATATTGTTAATGAATTTTGTTTCTTATTTTAATTGAATATTCTATTTTCCTTTTTTTTTTTTGCATGATTTTTTTTTATATAAATTTAGTTTTGCATTAATTAGTTTTGTAATATTTAATATATTTTATTAAACTTTGTTAGTTTTAAGTAAAAAATTTGTAACGTTTTTGAGTTAAGCATGAGTCAAATAAATAAATAAATAAATATCAAATTTGATTTTTTTATCTTTATTAATTTCGAATAAATTATGCTTTAAGGTTTTGGGAGTAGTGGAGGTATATAAATTTCATCAAAATAGCGTAATTAGTTTCTGAGTTTTGGTGTTTTTAAGATATACGTTTGTTAGTTTTTGAACCCGAAACCATGGTTCCTGCCCATATGCAGTCCCAGTCACACTGTAAATACTAATTAACCCTTGTACACAATTGTCCGAACCCAAGGTTTGAACTCCTTCGTACGCAGTCCCCGTCATAGTCTCATAACTGGTAACCTACATCATAAAATTCATGATTGTAATGCATTTAGTTATTGAGTTATCCTTATTTTTTTTATGGTTCTTGACCTTTAGAACAATTAAAAGATCCAGAATCCGAAACCATGGGCCGATTTCGCCCATATGTATTCCCTGCCGTACTTTAAGACCTAGTAACATACAGTTAAAATTTCATCAACATAGCTCCATTAGTTTTTGAGTTATCGTGCCTACGGACGGACATGGCTATATCGACTCAGGAGGTCACGCTGATCACAAATATATAATATACTTTTCTACATTTAGCTCGCTTATTTTTGGTGATTACAAACACCATACCAAAGTTAATATACCCTTTTCCTATTTCATAGGTGTAGGATATAATAAATAACTAAAAATTTTTAATAAAATAAAAAAAAAAAAAAATTAAATTTTTTTTCTAATTAATATTTTTTTTAAAAATAAAAATAAGATTTTTTAATAAATGACATTTTAAATAAATAATTTACTAAATAAATACATACATCATCCATACGTTTGATTTCGAAAATCTAAAGAAAACATTAAGAGAAATCAACGACGTGCTAGAGGAAGAAGGAATGAAAAAAATTACGTGCATGGATACTTGAAATACGAAGCTTTGCAAAATCAGGATTTTTCAAATATACAAAATTTAAAGCTGCAGCATTATATTTCAACATATGTTAAAGGTTTTTCTTTAGTTTAAAATAGGTTCTTTAAATTGAAGAAACTGTCTCTTTGTTTTAAACATTTTTGCTTAGATAATAAAATTCTAGGTGAAATTCCAAAATTTTGGTGTAGTTCCCAACTGATTTCCTAGAACCTATAAAAATGGAAGGGTGAGGACAGGAGTGGGATGGACAGATCCTCGAGAATCATCATAAGTTTGCTTAGCAAAAATTTGGGAACCTTATCCATTCAAAGGCTATTAGGGCTTAAATATTAAAACTTTTATGTTTTTATAAAACAGTAAATTATTCACTAGTGTATGTTGTTCCAAAATTAAACGTTAACATTGAAGCTCCAACATTGCATTTCGCACTTGTTAACAGGTTTTGTTGAGTGCATTAGGATTATATTCTAAGTATCTATTGATTTCACTATTATTCATAATAATAATAATTATAAAATTGATGAAATAACTAAATTATAATATTATCATTTATTATACCCTACACCTATAGAATAGGTAAAGGGCTATGTTAGGGGACCTCCTGAGTCGATATAGCCATGTCCATCCGTCCGTCCGTCCGTAGGTACAATAATTCAAAAAATGATGGAGCTATCTTAATGAAATTTGAACTGTAGGTTACTAGGACTGAAAGTACGGCGGCAATTGCAAATGGGCGAAATCGGCCCATGGGTTCGGATTCTGGACCTTTTAATCGGTCCAATGTCTACCCCTCATAGACCTCCCAAGATTTAAAAGCTTATAATCGAAATTACTAAGAATAGTAACTTAAAATTAATATAGAACATTCCACTTGTGTACAAGGGTTAAATAGTATTTAAAGTACAGCGCGGACTGCATATGAGCGAAATCAGCCCAAGGGTTCGGATTCTGGAGCTTTTAATCGGTCTAAGAGCTAACGAAAATATATAAAAAATCACGATAACTCAACAACTAAAGACGCTTTCTTCATAAAATTTTTGTTGTAGGGTACTCGTAATGAAACTAGGGCAGTGATTCCATATGGTGGGGAACGGACAATGGGTTCGGAACGTAGAACTTTTTGATCGAGTTTAGGCCAAAAGAGCATAATTCCGAGACCAATGAAGATAGAAACTCCAAATTTGGTATCAAAGATTCCCCTTCTATTTGCTTGGTGTCCTTGAAATTTGGGATCAATTGGAGTAGTGGGTTGAGGACCAGCCACACAGTTCCGAAGACCTTAAAGCAAATTTTCGAAAAAAAACTAAATTTTTAAATTAAAAACAAAAATTTTTTGAATAAACGACGAAATTTTTTTTTTTTTTCATTTTTATTACATGATATATCTATTTGATATCTTATTGAATTATTACGATAGGTAATATATAATTAGGAACTTGTGTACGATACTTAAGTTGTAAAATTAATTTTTATATTTAAATGAGTTATATTAAAAGTTCTAAATTTGTAATTGTATTTTAGAAATACATTTATTGCATATTTCGCGTTTATTACTTTTCTATTAGGTACATAAACTAACAATTTAAAATAATTGCAATTTTGAAAAATTTGGAGTATTAAATATATTATGCTTTGATTAGTTTTTTATCACAGAATTTAATAATTCAAATTTATTCACTTTTGTAATTGAATTGGAATAAATATATTTTCATTTATTTCAAGTTTTTTTGTTTTTTAATATTTTTAAATAGATAAATTAGTAAGAATTTGTAATATTTTTTAATAGATAGTGTAATTAGAAAATGTTTTTAGTATTATAAAGTTAATTTCCTTAGATATGTCATACGATCAAACTAATAAAAGCTTTTATGGTTTTAAAATGACTTATGGACTTCTAATTTAATTTTAACCAAATAGGTGCAGGGTATTTCTATAGTAACTTTGATATGGTGTTTGTAACCACCTAAAGGAAGCGAGCTAGATATGGAAAAGTATATATATTTGTTATCAGCGTGACTGAGGAGTCGATATAACCATGTCCGTAGGCACGATAACTCAAAAAATAATGGAGCTATCTTGATGAAATTTTAATTGTACGTTACTAGGACTGAAAGTACGGCGAGGATTGCAAATGGGCGAAATCGGCCCATGGGTTCGAATTCTGGACTTTTTAATCGGTTCAAGGGCTAACGAACATATATAACAAATAATGATTTGTTACTCAACAACTAATGACGTTACCTTCATCAAATTTGTGCTGTAGGTTACTAGTAATGAAACTAAAGCGGTGATTGCGTACGGTGTGGAATGTACAATAGGTTTGGAACCTAGAACTTTTTGATCGAATTTAGGCCAAACGAGCATAATTCCGAAACCAATGAAGATAGAACCTCCAAATTTGGTTTCAGGGTGTCGCTTTCGATTTCCTTAGTGTCCTTGAAATTTGAGCCCAATTGGAGTAGTGGGTGTAGACCAGCCACTCAGTTCCAAGGACCTTAAAGCCTTGTACACAATTGTCCGAACCCAAGGTTTGAACTCCTTCGTACGCAGTCCCCGTCATAGTCTCATAACTGGTAACCTACATCATAAAATTCATGATTGTAATGCATTTAGTTATTGAGTTATCCTTATTTTTTTTATGGTTCTTGACCTTTAGAACAATTAAAAGATCCAGAATCCGAAACCATGGGCCGATTTCGCCCATATGTATTCCCTGCCGTACTTTAAGACCTAGTAACATACAGTTAAAATTTCATCAACATAGCTCCATTAGTTTTTGAGTTATCGTGCCTACGGACGGACATGGCTATATCGACTCAGGAGGTCACGCTGATCACAAATATATAATATACTTTTCTACATTTAGCTCGCTTATTTTTGGTGATTACAAACACCATACCAAAGTTAATATACCCTTTTCCTATTTCATAGGTGTAGGATATAATAAATAACTAAAAATTTTTAATAAAATAAAAAAAAAAAAAAATTAAATTTTTTTTCTAATTAATATTTTTTTTAAAAATAAAAATAAGATTTTTTAATAAATGACATTTTAAATAAATAATTTACTAAATAAATACTTTAAGATTTTTCCTTCAAAAAATAATTAGAATTCAACATTTACATTATCTTAATAAATAACTTTATAAATAATTACATATTTTAAAATTCTTTATATAAGTTTTTTACAAATAAATTTTCAAACAAGTATCTCAAGATTCTGTTTTAATAAATAAAATTTCAAATAAATAAATATCTTAAGATCGCTCTTGTTAGTAAATAATTATTATAGAAAAATTTGGTAAGACAAAAATAAATATATTTTTTTTTTTTTGGAACTATTTAACTTTAAATAATTTTCTAATTATAACTGAAAACTTTAATCTTTGTTAATGATAATAAAAACCATTAAGTTTAGCAAATTTTTAATTTAATATAAGATTATATAAATTTTTATGTTTTTATTATTACATAAATTTTAAACATTATTAAATAGAATAAATTTTCTTTTTAAATAATTGAACAAAAATGAATCAAGAAGGAACAACGAATGTTGTAATGTCATCCACCCTAGAAAATTTAAATCCAAATCTGAGTCCAATAAGAGGAAATGGACATGATGAAAACTTTAGCGAATCAATCAGAGAGATGATTCAATACGAGGCCAGAAAACCAATAAGAGCAGGCTACCATCAAAAGTTACATCAGGAAGTAGAAGAGGAAGAAGAAGAATGCAAACGGGGGTCTATATTCTTCCTGACGACAACCTTGACGGCATGGACCAAGTTCCTAACATCATAAGGAAATCGATGTTTTCTATGTGGAATTTCTCTAAAAATCTTCGATCATCAGATAGGCACATAGAGATACTATGGGATACTCAGAACCATAAGAAATGCCGTGATTGCAATAGCCCAAACACTTAGAAATTGGGCATTGAATGCATTCATTAATAGGTTGAAAGGGTGTCTATCGTCATTGTAAATATACATCATAAAACTATTAACAGACACCGGATCAAACAAGAGCTAAATCCAACAAAACAAAATTCTATGCTAACTCTATAAGGGGTGACGTTAAAATTACCCACCACGCTGAAATAGACCTTTTCAAATATAAAATTCCAAAAAAAAATATTATGTTTATCTGCTACCAAACTAAACTTCTTTTCAAGGCTTAATAGGAAACGATACATTAAAAACGCTAAAAGCAATCATTAACATAGACGAAGAATACTTGGAACTACTAAATAACATAAGGATTCCGTTAAAATAGCAAATGTCGGAATTCGTAAACAAGATCGAATTGAGAACTTCACATCTGAACAAGGAAGATCGAGAAAAACTAGAATCAATAAAAAAAAGGTTTACTAATTTATTCGCTGATCCTGACGAAAAGTTGACTTACACTACTCACAATTCCATACAACGACCACGGAACCGGTGTATTCAAGGCCATACCCATACCCTATGGCATTAAAAAGCGAGATAGACGACCGTCTAGATGACGGAATAATTAAACAATCAAGGTAACCATACAACTCCCCTGTATGGATTGTCCTAAAAAAGGAAGATCCTTCCGAAAAAAAAAATATCGGATGGTAATCGACAACAGGGAACTGAACAAAATCACCATAGCATATAGGTATCCAATCTCCGAAATTAATGAAGTTCTAGCAACTTTAGTAACCTGTTTTCAATAATAGACCTAAAGAGGGGTTTCCTCAAATACCGATGAAGGTAAGTGAAATAGAGAAAACTGCATTTCCGTAAACAATGGAATTTACGAATTTAACAGATAGCGTTCGCTTTAAACAACGCACCCTCGATTTTTCAAAGGACTCTTGACGAAATTCTGAAGGAACACTTTGAATTACTACAGGAAGAAGTTGAATTTCTAGGATTTGTAGTTTTCGCGGAAGGGGTTAAAACTAATCACAAGAAGATGAAAACAATCTGTGACATGCCCATCCCTAAAACTTTGAAAGAGGGTATGTCAGGGTGCTACCGTAAGTTCATTTGCGTCATCGCCAAAATTGCAAAACCACTGACATCCCTTCTAAGAAGAGAAGGAGGACGTGTGTCCAAAAACCAATCAAAAACTACCCCCATCACAATTAGTAAAGAAGCTTTTATCCTGTTAAAAATGTACTAATATCTGATGAAGTTATCCTGAGATATCCAGATTTTGATAAGAAGTTTGAGCTAATAACGAACGCTTCAAATTACGCCATCGGAGCCGTGTTAGCTTAAGGAAGAAAACCAATCACGTTCATATCCAGAATCCTCACAAAGACCGAGGAAATATATGCGACCAACGAAAGAGAAATGCTGGCCACCGTATTGGCACTAACAGCATTAAGGAATTACTTGTAGGAATAAAAAAAAATAATAATCTTCACGAACCACCAATCCCTCACGTATGCATTAAGCACCAAAAACTCAAATGATAAACTACAGAGGTGGAAGGCGATCCTTGAAGAGTACAACTACGAGGTAAGGTAAAAATCTGGTCAGTCAAATGTAGTAGCCGATACGTTATCGAGGATAATTCAGAAACCGGCAATGAACACGCTGACAGCAACGCAGCATAGTGATGAGAGCTCCTCGCAGAATTATGTCCAATTTATAAAGGCCTCTATTAATGACTTCAGAAATCTATTAATACTAAAATTAGAAACGAAATAAACTATGAAATAAATAACATCTTCTTAGGATACGCCCGACACATAATAACCAGACCAGGATACACAGAAAAGGGACTTGTGAACATTTTAAAAAAAATACTTAAACCCTAAAACGATAAATGCAATAATGATAGAAGAAAGCATCATGGGTAAAATACAACAAATATATGCTAAACACTTCGAGTGTTATAAAATGATAATCAACAGACTGAACTTATACTGGATACCCATCGACGTGCTCATAGGAACGCACAGGAAAACAAAGATCACATAATGCAGAACTACTATTTTCCTCGAATGAGTAGGAATATCACCAAATTTGTTAAGATGCGCACGGTATGTAAAGAAGACAAATATGATTGGCATTCTAACAACTCCGAAATAAGCAAACCACAATTCCGAGCTTTGCTGGTCATACTGTACATTTAGACATCTTCTCAACCTTATCAAAGTTGACTTTAACAGCGATCGATAAGTTAACAAAGTTTGATCAAGCAAGATTCATAGAAAGCTGATCAACAGAAAATGTCGGATTAGCATTAAGGGATATTTTGTTTTACTATGGCGTTCCAGAATGGGTCGTTATAGACAACGAGAAGTCACTAAATTCCGCTTCGATAAAGGCAATGATGCAGGATGAAATGAAGATAAAGATGTTTACTACACCCCCATATAAAAGTTAGGCGAATGGAGAAATAGAACGCTTTCATTAAATCTTATCGGAGATTATGAGATGCCTCAAAGCAGAGGGAGACAACAGAAGTTTTGAAGAATTGCTACAAAGAGCAGTAGATGAATATAATTGTACCATCCACTTGGTAACCAAAAAAAAGGCCCTTAGAGCTATTTTCCGGTAGAGTTCCAAATATAGCACCAGAGGAATTTGAGAAAACTAAACTTAGCAATATTGAATAAATTAAGAACAAACGGATCAAAGATCTGGAATTCCACAATAAAATAAAATAAAAAAAAATATTTTTTTCAATATATACTTTTATTAAAGTAGTACTAGCCCCCTAAAATGTAAAAAATAACAAAATGAAGGTAGATCTTGGGAATTTGTTACTGTGTTAATATAAAAGTGAATTGCTGGTATAAGAAACAGTTATATTAAACAGTTATTTTAAAACACGTTTAAATGCAAAAGATCTACCATCAATTTTTGGTTATTGAAAATTTTCAACATTTTAAGCATAAAAGTCCTAAAACATTAAAAGACAACAACTTTGATCCGTTTGTTCTTAATTTTTTCAATATTGCTATTATATAATAATATTTCTGCATACATATACATACATATGCTCATAATAATATAACAATAACATGGTTGAAAATCTAATTCGAAATAATAATGTCATTAATAAAAAATATTAACTGAAAAATTGGTTGCGTACATTTGCATGTGCACCAAAAACAAAATAGGCACTTGCTTATTCATATAAGATTTTTATCTTACAAAATACAAATAAATTTATATTAAAAACATTCTATGAATACCTATTATGTTATATACATTACCATACATATATTGTATTTGCATATCAATACCATATTATACTAAAACAAAATCTTTTCACAACGCTATGCATTTTGTATTACGCAGATTATGCTTTGATTCTAATGTACACATATAGAAAAGTCAACAAAAAAATGACTGATAAATTTTTATTGTTGCATTTTAAAAATTTCAAGATGATTAAGTTACATATTTTGGTTTTTGTATGGTTCGTATTTTATAAAATGTTGGAATCGTGGGTTCAAATTCGCTTCATGGTGAATTTTTTTTTTAATATCAATCTAAATTTTTTTTTTATTTAACTTACTTCTATACATTTTAAATTAATGAACCAAAAATGTACGGACTGACTTAAAAAAAACCCTAAAAATTTTTTATATGAAACTGATCGTCTATATAATTATTTGATCTATGTTTTTATATTATCAAAGTGAAGGATTTTAGTTCTTAAAGTTACAAATTTTTAAAGAAACTATCCAAATAAATTAATTTTATTTGTAATTTTTTTTTATTATTTCTGTTGAATTTAAAAAAAAAAGAAAAAAAATATTTATCTTTGAAGGAGGATCGAATTTAGATCTATTTACACCCTAAGCCACTTTGCTAACCCCTGAACCATACAATTCTTATAAACTTATGGTCAGATTTCTATTATAAATGTATAATTAAC
Source organism: Dolichopus griseipennis (assembly GCA_963082915.1). Lineage (NCBI taxonomy): Eukaryota > Metazoa > Arthropoda > Insecta > Diptera > Dolichopodidae > Dolichopus > Dolichopus griseipennis. The sequence goes on along the minus strand of OY720444.1, from coordinate 45,977,137 downwards.
TGACAGAATAAAAAATAAAGCCATAGACACAGGCAAGTTCATATAAAACTAAATAAAAAGGGAACCAATTAAACACTATCAACCAGGTGATACAGTTTACGTAAAGCAGAACAAAAGAAGAGGATCTAAGCTAAAACGACGCTTTAAAAAGGAAATAGTAAAGGACTATAAAAATACAGTTTTCTAAACGAAATCAGGAAGAACTGTTCATAAATCAAACATAAGATCATAATGATACTCATTCTTCATATAAACCTTATAAAAGTTTGTTTTTCTCTCACTTAACTCTTCTAGAAAATTATTATTTGTATTTTTCTTCAAATTTTTGCTTTTTGTTAATTTTCTCATTACAATATTATTCTTTATATCATTTTAGGTGCTTATTATACGAGTGTCTATCATTCGTCGAAATATTAGACTACACAGGATCACATGCAGTATCTATTATTATGGAAAAAGCCAAAGTGCAAGAAGGAAGTTTTAGAATCATCCATACGTTTGATTTCGAAAATCTAAAGAAAACATTAAGAGAAATCAACGACGTGCTAGAGGAAGAAGGAATGAAAAAAATTACGTGCATGGATACTTGAAATACGAAGCTTTGCAAAATCAGGATTTTTCAAATATACAAAATTTAAAGCTGCAGCATTATATTTCAACATATGTTAAAGGTTTTTCTTTAGTTTAAAATAGGTTCTTTAAATTGAAGAAACTGTCTCTTTGTTTTAAACATTTTTGCTTAGATAATAAAATTCTAGGTGAAATTCCAAAATTTTGGTGTAGTTCCCAACTGATTTCCTAGAACCTATAAAAATGGAAGGGTGAGGACAGGAGTGGGATGGACAGATCCTCGAGAATCATCATAAGTTTGCTTAGCAAAAATTTGGGAACCTTATCCATTCAAAGGCTATTAGGGCTTAAATATTAAAACTTTTATGTTTTTATAAAACAGTAAATTATTCACTAGTGTATGTTGTTCCAAAATTAAACGTTAACATTGAAGCTCCAACATTGCATTTCGCACTTGTTAACAGGTTTTGTTGAGTGCATTAGGATTATATTCTAAGTATCTATTGATTTCACTATTATTCATAATAATAATAATTATAAAATTGATGAAATAACTAAATTATAATATTATCATTTATTATACCCTACACCTATAGAATAGGTAAAGGGCTATGTTAGGGGACCTCCTGAGTCGATATAGCCATGTCCATCCGTCCGTCCGTCCGTAGGTACAATAATTCAAAAAATGATGGAGCTATCTTAATGAAATTTGAACTGTAGGTTACTAGGACTGAAAGTACGGCGGCAATTGCAAATGGGCGAAATCGGCCCATGGGTTCGGATTCTGGACCTTTTAATCGGTCCAATGTCTACCCCTCATAGACCTCCCAAGATTTAAAAGCTTATAATCGAAATTACTAAGAATAGTAACTTAAAATTAATATAGAACATTCCACTTGTGTACAAGGGTTAAATAGTATTTAAAGTACAGCGCGGACTGCATATGAGCGAAATCAGCCCAAGGGTTCGGATTCTGGAGCTTTTAATCGGTCTAAGAGCTAACGAAAATATATAAAAAATCACGATAACTCAACAACTAAAGACGCTTTCTTCATAAAATTTTTGTTGTAGGGTACTCGTAATGAAACTAGGGCAGTGATTCCATATGGTGGGGAACGGACAATGGGTTCGGAACGTAGAACTTTTTGATCGAGTTTAGGCCAAAAGAGCATAATTCCGAGACCAATGAAGATAGAAACTCCAAATTTGGTATCAAAGATTCCCCTTCTATTTGCTTGGTGTCCTTGAAATTTGGGATCAATTGGAGTAGTGGGTTGAGGACCAGCCACACAGTTCCGAAGACCTTAAAGCAAATTTTCGAAAAAAAACTAAATTTTTAAATTAAAAACAAAAATTTTTTGAATAAACGACGAAATTTTTTTTTTTTTTCATTTTTATTACATGATATATCTATTTGATATCTTATTGAATTATTACGATAGGTAATATATAATTAGGAACTTGTGTACGATACTTAAGTTGTAAAATTAATTTTTATATTTAAATGAGTTATATTAAAAGTTCTAAATTTGTAATTGTATTTTAGAAATACATTTATTGCATATTTCGCGTTTATTACTTTTCTATTAGGTACATAAACTAACAATTTAAAATAATTGCAATTTTGAAAAATTTGGAGTATTAAATATATTATGCTTTGATTAGTTTTTTATCACAGAATTTAATAATTCAAATTTATTCACTTTTGTAATTGAATTGGAATAAATATATTTTCATTTATTTCAAGTTTTTTTGTTTTTTAATATTTTTAAATAACTCAAAAAATAATGGAGCTATCTTGATGAAATTTTAATTGTACGTTACTAGGACTGAAAGTACGGCGAGGATTGCAAATGGGCGAAATCGGCCCATGGGTTCGAATTCTGGACTTTTTAATCGGTTCAAGGGCTAACGAACATATATAACAAATAATGATTTGTTACTCAACAACTAATGACGTTACCTTCATCAAATTTGTGCTGTAGGTTACTAGTAATGAAACTAAAGCGGTGATTGCGTACGGTGTGGAATGTACAATAGGTTTGGAACCTAGAACTTTTTGATCGAATTTAGGCCAAACGAGCATAATTCCGAAACCAATGAAGATAGAACCTCCAAATTTGGTTTCAGGGTGTCGCTTTCGATTTCCTTAGTGTCCTTGAAATTTGAGCCCAATTGGAGTAGTGGGTGTAGACCAGCCACTCAGTTCCAAGGACCTTAAAGCATATTTTCGAAATTAATAAAGATAGTAACTTGAAACAAATGTAGAAGCTTCAAATTTGGCACATGGGTGTTCTTTACTATTTCCTACGTGGCCCTCTAATTTTGTACCTTTCTTAGACCCCCCAATGTGTAAAAGTTTATCATCGAAATACATAAAACTAGTAACTTAAAATTAAGATAGAACGTTCCAATTGTGTACAAGGGTTAACTAGTATTGAAAGTATGACTATTTTGATGAAATTTAAACTCTAGGTTACTAGTAATGAAAGTACCATGGGAATTGGTTCTGGTCGAGTTCCGACAATGATTTCGAATTCTAGAAGCTTTTGATAGATCTGCGGCCAAAAGAGTATAATTTCGAAGCCGAAGAAAATATTTCCTATTTCCTATGTGTCCCTGAAATTTAGACTTAATTGTAGTGGTGGTTCAGGTGCCACCTAAAAAATCCCAAAATTAAAAAGCTTATCTTCGAAATCCATGAAGATAGGAACTTCAAATTTATATATTTCTAACCTGAAAACGGTAACAGGCAGTTGTTCTTATAAGCTTAACAAATTTTTAAAAACGAATTGTATAGGGTTTATAAAATTTTTGGTCCCTCATAACTTCTGAACGGCTAAATCTAGAAAATTGAAATTTTGGGAGAAGATAGATCCTTAGAAATAAGTAAGAGTCAGTAAAGAATTTTTTTTGTCACGCCTCCTTTTCAGGAGCTGTAAGGGGTCGAAAATTGAAATTTTGCTATAAATTTTGCTTTTAAACATCTATTACTTGAATACCTGTCATAATTTTTTTTTTTTTATTTATATACAACATTGATAGCTGCAAAACTAAAGTTTCAATAAATGTCAAAGGTTTTTCTAAATTTTGACTCTGTGCATCCGTGCGTTCGTCCGTATGTTTACAAAAATTTTTACACCGTTTGAAATAGGGTAAAGAAATTTTAACCACGGGTAGGTATTGCAAAAAAATAAATTTCGTAAAACAATTTTTTTCTGTATCCCTATCTGTTACGGAGCTGCAGCCCCCCAAATTTGGGAAAAGCACTATATTTAAATTGTTATAACAACAGTTCCGTTGGATATATTTTCAATCTGAAAACGTTAAAAGAGAGCTGCTTTTATACACTTTAGAAAAATTGATTGCTTAAATATATAGAGTTGCGATACGGTACTAAAATTTATCATTACTCAATTTTTGCAAAATTTTTGCCCCACATATCTTTTAAACGGTTCTAGCTAGGGTCTTGAAATTTTTGGGGAAGTTAGATCCTTAGAAATTAGTAGGAGTCGGTTAGCAAAATTATTTTGTCACTTCCCCTATTTAAGAGATATAGGGGCTCGAAAATTGAAATTTTGCTATTTTTAAATACCTGTTCAAAATTTTTTTTACAAATTTACAAAATTTAAAACTGCAGCATTATATTTCAACATATGTTAAAGTTTTTTCTTAAATTTGAAAAGGTTCTTTAAATTGAAGAAATTGTCTCTCAGTTTTAACCATTTTTGCTTAGATAATAAAATTCTAGGTAAAATTCCAAAATTTTAGTTTTTGTTCACAATTGATTTCCTAGAACATATAAACATGAAAGGGTGAGGATAGGAGGGGGATGGGCAGATCCTCGAGAATCATCATAAGTTTGCTTAGCAAAATTTTGAGAACCTGCTCTATTCAAGGGCTATTAGGACTTAAAATTCAAAACTTTTATGTTTTTATAAAACAGTAACTTATTCACTAAAGTTTTTTTTTCCAAAATTAAACGTTAACATTGAAGCTCTACATTTGTTATCAGGTTTTCTTGAGTGCATTGGAATTCTATTCTAAGTACTGATTTTACTATTATTCATAATTATTAAATTGATGAAATAACTAAATTATAATATTATCATTTATTTTTATATGTATTTTATAAAAATAAATTATAAAATACTCAATAAGAAACTCTATATAATTTTGAAAATATGCTTTTTAAAAACCCTTGTTTTTTACATTACTTGTTATTTAGCACTTTTATATTTTTAAAAGGCTAAGAATTTTACCATAAAACATATTTTGTATAATATTTTATAATTATTACCATAGGTGATATATAATTAAGCTATTGTGTACTATACTTAAGCTATATTCAATGGTACTTGCTGCATTTATGTAAAATTTATTGTTATATTTAAATGAATTATATGAGAAGTTCTAAATTTGTAATTGTATTTTAGGAATACATTTCTGCATATTTTGCGTTTATAAGCTCTTCTAATAGGTACATAAATTCACCATTTAAAATAATTGCAATTTTGAAAAATTTGACTTATTAAATATATTATGCTTTGATTAGTTTTTTGTCACAGAATTATATAATTCAAATTTTGTCACTTTTGTAATTGAATTGACATTAATATATTTTCACTTAATTCAAGTTTTTTTGTTTTTTAATATTTTTAAATAGATAAATTAGTAAGAATTTGTAATATTTTTGAATAGATAAAGTAATTAAAAAATGTTTGTAGTATTATAAAGTTAATTTGGTTAGCTATGTGTTAGGATCAAACTAATAACAGCTTTTATGGTTTTAAAATGACTTACGGGTTTCCCATTAAATTTGAACCAAATAGGTGTAGGGTATTTCTAAGTCGGTTGTACCGACTGACTGTTTCTTTACTTGTTATAAAAATAAATGATAAAATACTCAGTAAGAAACCCTATATAATTTTGAAAATGTGCTTATTAAACACCCTTGGTTTTTTACATCCCTTTTTTAGATAGCCCTTGAACTTCGTCAGCCCTTAAACTTTTCAAAGATTCCAGAAACCCGAAACCATTACCGATTTCGCCCATATGCAGCCCCCGCCTTACTTTCAATACTAGTCAACCCTTGGACACAATTGGAACATTTTATCTTAGTTTTAAGTTACTATCTTTATTAATTTCGATGATAAGCTTTTAAACATGGGAGGTCTAGCAAAGGTACCTGAACCACCACTCCAATTGATCATTAATTAGGGGAACACAGGAAAAAACAAAGAACACCATTATGCCAAATTTGAAGCTTGTTCATAGTTAGTATTTTTATTATTTTCGAAGATATGTTTTTAGGTCTTCGGAACTGTGTGGAGGGTCCCCACCCACTTATCTAATTGGTTTCAAATTTCGAGGAAATTATCGACACCCTGACACCAAATTTGAAAGTTCAATCCCCTCCAACTCGTCTATATGCGATCCCCGCCGTAACTTCAGTACTTGTAACTTACAGTTAAAGTTTCATCAACTAAGAATTGGGAGGTAAGAAAGGAACAAGTATAAAAATTTTAATTGATAACGAAGGTTTACCAACCAGATACAAAGAATTAATCAATAATTAATAATTATAAATCTTTAATAAAAAATACTTTAATATAAAAATATATAAACAAATGCAAAATATAAACAAATAATTTAATTAAATCATATAACTCGCAGATATAGAATACCATATTAGTAAAATAAAATATTACAATATAAACAAAAAATAGAATTGTAAATATTGAAAATCTAAGACGTTTCTACATGTTATAAGGCCTAGTACTATCTCATGTTTAAATTGTATGTGGAATTCAATAAGACCAATTCTAATAACACGAATATAATATGACACCCTGTTCCAACATGTACCTATGGTATAGACAGGCTTATTAGCCTAACAGTTGAACAGTTAGCGCTTAAAAAAAAAAAAAAAAAAAAAAAAAAAAATATATATAAATTATATATTAAATTCGATGAAACTAAAGGTATACCTTCCAAAGATGTTCCTGACGACTTATAGGCATACCGTAGTCATTGCAGTAGTAACTTCTACAATCATTTACAGGTTTCAGATGATAATTTAAATACATTTTTTATTGTTGAAAAATAATTTAAATAAGACCTCCACGTCTTTGATTGAACCTTCAATTTTGATAAATTTTTCATTATATTATCAAAATGTCAGAGGTCCTAGAACAAAAACAAGACAAGTTCTACTTAACTCACTAAATGTAAATTTTGTAGTTTTTGCATTAATTGAAATTTGGCTTTTTGATAGCTCATTTTCTGTTTTTAGAAAAGACAGATGCTCTCAACTTAATGTATTTAATTGTTTCATTCCTAAAGGGGGAGGAATTTCAAAACTTTTTTGTTTTTGTTTGAAGAAAGTTAACAAATATGAATAAAAAGAAGAATTATAAGAAAACAAAAATATGGAAGAGTGCTTAAAGATTTATAATTTATTAGGATGCGTTTTGGTACAACTAATCTTCTAAATTAAAAAAAAAAAGTGCAAATTCTTTAAGCGAGCTTTTTTGTGTTTTAAAAAATGTAGTTTTGAATATGCGAATCATAGATAACGAGAAAAAAGTAATTCTTGGTAAAGAAGATTTGTAGTGTACCTTTACATAAAGACAGAAAGAAAACAAAAGTTCAATTAGCATGCTGTAATATGTAGTAACATTACCTGTTTATATCAATTAGGAATGCTATATAATAAAATAGAATGATTCTGAACATATATACTTACTGCTTTGCCTGATCTACATATATAACCTTGCTGTAAAGAATGAAAACTAAGAACAGGTTAAGTGCTTTTTGTACGTAAAATAAACGAAAATATTATTGTTTCTTTCCTGGGATTCTGAAACTTAAAAAATAATTTTTTTTGTTGTTTTATTGTATTTTAATTTATTATTTTTAATTTAATCTTTTTTTGTCTGAACATTTCTGCTTTAACAAACTAAATCTAAACAAGTAAAGAAACAATTAGTTCATCCAAAATCACTTATGGATAGCTGGTGGTTCAAATTTAAGGACATATCCATAAGTCATTTTAACACCATAGAAGCTGTTATTAATTTGATCGTAAGACATAGCTAACCAAATTAACTGTATAATACTAAAAACATTTTCTAATTACCCTATCTATTAAAAAATACTACAAATTCTTACTAATTTATCTATTTAAAAATATTAAAAAACAAACAAACTTGAAATAAATGAAAATATATTTATTCCAATTCAATTATAAAATGAAAAAATTCTAATTATTAAATTTTGTAATAAAAAGACAATCAAAGCATAATATATTTAATAATCCAAATTTTTAAAAATTGCAATTATTTTAAATGGTTAGTTTATATACCTAATAGAAAAGCTTATAAACGCAAAATATGCAATAAATGTATTTCTAAAATACAATTAAAAGTTTACACGTTTTCATATAATTCATTTAAATATAAAAATAAATTTTACATAAATGCAGCAAGTACCATTGAACATAGCTGAACCACTACAATTAAGTCTAGATTTCGGAGACACATAGGACATAGGAAATATATTCTTTGGCTTCGAAATTAAACTCGACCACAACCAATTCCCATGGTACTTTCATTACTAGTAACCTACTGTTAAATTTCATCAAAATACCGGCATTATTTTTTGAGTTATGGTGTTTGTAAGATATATGTTTGTTAGTCCTTGAACTTTTCAAGGGTTCCAGGACCCGAAATTATGGTACGATTTCGCCCATATGCAGTCCCGTCATACTTTCAATACTAATTAACCCTTGTACACAATTGAAACGCTCTATCTTAATTTTAAGTTACTAGTTTTATTAATTTCGATGATAAGCTTTTACACATTGGGGGGTCTAAGAGAGGTTCTGAACCACCACTCCAATTGATCCCAAATTAGGGGGGCACGCAAGAAATAGTAAAGAACACCCTTGTGGCAAATTGGAAGCTTCTACATTTGTTTCAAGTTACTATCTTTATTAATTTCGAAAATATGCTTTAAGGGCCTAAGAACTGAGTTACTGGTTCCCGATCGACTACTCCAATGGGGCCCAAATTTCAACGACACTTACGAAATAGGAAGGGACACCCTGATACCAAATTTGGAGGTTCTATCTTCATTGGTTTCGGAATTATGCTCGTTTGGCCTAAATTCGATCAAAAAGTTCTAAGTTCCGAACCCATTGCCCAATCCTCACCGTACGTAATCACCGCCGTAGTTTCGCTGCTAATAACCTCCAGCACAAATTTCATGAAGATAGCCTCATTAGTTGTTGAGTTATCGTGATTTTTTATATATGTTCCTTAGCCCTGACATCGATTAAAAGGTCCGGAATCCGAACCGTTGGGCTGATTTCGCCCTTATATAGTCCGCGCTGTACTTATAGTACTAGTTAACCCTTGTACACAATTTGAACGGTCTATCCTAATTTTAAGTAACTATTTTTAGTAATTTCGATTATAAGCCTTTAAAACTTGGGAGGTCTGAGAGGGGTACAGAACCACCACTCCAATTGATCCCAAATTAGGGGAACACGCAAGAGATAGTAAAGAACACCCTTGTGGCAAATTGGAAGCTTCTACATTTTTTCAAGTTGTTATCTTTATTAATTTTAAAGATATGCTTTAAGGTCTTCGGAAATGTGTGGCTGGTCCCCGACCCACTACTCCAATGGGACCCAAATTCACAAGACACTTAGGAAATAGGAAGGGACACCCTGATACTAAATTTGGAGGTTCTATCTTCATTGGTTTCGGAATTATGCTCGTTTGGCCTAAATTCGATCAAAAAGTTCTAGGTTCCGAACCCATGGTCCAATACCGACCTTACGCAATTCCCGAAGTAGTTTCATTACTAGTAACCTACAGCACAAATTTGATGAAGATAGCGTCATTAGTTGTTGAGTTATCGTGATTTTTTATATTTGTTCGTTAGCCCTGAAACCGATTAAAAGGTCCAGAATCCGAACCCATGGGCCGATTTCGCCCATATGCAATCCCCGCCGTACTTTAAGTCCTAGTAACCTACAGTTAGAATTTCATCAAGATAGCTCCATTATTTTTTGAGTTATCGTGCCTACGGACGGACGGACGGACGGACGGACGGACATGGCTATATCGACTAAGGCGGTCACGCTGATCACAAATATATATACTTTTCCATATCTAGCTCGCTTCCTTTAGGTGGTTACAAACACCATACCAAAGTTAATATACCCCTTTACCTATTCTATAGGTGTAGGGTATAAAAAGGCATTTAGTCGTTTTTTAAAAAAATATTTTGTTTTTAATTTATAAAATGTTATACAATATATGTTTTGTGGTAAAATTCTTAGCCTTTTAAAAATATAAAAGTTTTAGATAAAAACGAAAATAGAAAAGAACCCTCGTGTATCAAATTTAAAGTTTCTGTCTTTATAAATTTGTTCTTTCGTTCCGAAATTATGCTCGTTTGGCTTTAATTCGACCAAAAGTTTTCAGAATTTGAACCCTTTGTCGGATTTTCAACATAAGCTACTTTACTTACAAGTAACTTACTTAACTTACTTACTTACGTTACTTTCATTACAAGTAAACTAGAGTTTACATTTCATCAACGCTGTTCTTTAAACTTGTCCTCGTTTTCCTTGGTTGACTCTACATAATGTATTTGTTGATAAATTATTTTGTGAAGATGTATTTTTATATTGCATGTTCCTACAAAATGGTTTATTTGAGTTATTATTGTGATTAGGATTATAATATTGGTTGTTATTATAATGCCTGTTATAATTATTGCTATACTGAAATTTTTTAGATGTGCCTGATTCCATTTTAAATGATCCCAATTGTTGCGCATTTGCATTAAATGGATTTTTATTAAAATTATGATTATTCCAGTTTGGATTGTACTATATTTCATTATTGTTATAATTAGGTTTTTGTACCCGTATGCTGGTCTTCTATCTGTATCATATGAGGAGGATTGTTGCGTCTGATCTGTATTTTGATTACCCATACTCTCTGTTTTTAAACATATTTGTATAGCATGTCTCAAATCTATTGCTTCCCGACTTCTAAGTAACCTTGACAAGTCTCCATTTAAACCCTTCATAAAAGTTTCTACAGCTCTATTCCTATAATCTCCAGTCATGGGTTCCAAGGCTTGCTTACAATAATTCATGGTTGACAATTTATCCTGTAAATTTAAAAAAGTTTCTAAAGCTCTATTCCTATAATCTCCAGTCATGGGTCCCAAGGCTTGCTTACAATAATTCATGCTTGACAATTTATCCTGTATTAATGATACTAGTATCGCCCAATGCTCGAGCTTAAGCCGCTTTAAAGATAATGTAATGTGGTACAGTTATTACACAAAAACAAGCGATTTAAATTCTAAATGTAAATATAGATCTAATACATAATGTTCTAAAAATTTGATTTTATTTCTAAACATATACATTTATATATCTACTGAAGTCAAGTAAGTCAAGTCCTTCGTATGAAAACAGTAAATTTTTTTTAAACATTTTAGTAAAGCTCTATGAATACATAATATGTACAGTAAAATTTAATAGATCATATTTTATAAGTTTAGTACTTACTATTTTATTATATTGAAGCTGCGAGAAGTAATAACAGATTTTATGGTTTTAAAATCACTTATGGATAAATAATTTTAATTTAATAATTAAATTTGAACTAAATAGGTGTAGGGTATTTCTACTGTTTCTTTACTTGCCTTTATATGGTCGTTGGCTCTTAGAACAATTAAAAATTCCAGAATCCAAACCCATGGGCCGATCTCGCAATTATGCACTCCCCGGCGTACTTGAAATCCTAGTAACCTACAGTTAAAATTTTATCTAGATAGCTCAATTATTTTTTGAGTTATCGTACCTACGGACGGACGAACATGGCAATATCGACTCAGGAGGTCACGTTGATCACAAATATATTAACTTTTCCATATCTAGCTCGCTTCCTTTAGGTGTTTACAAACACCATACCAAAGTTAATATACCCTTTTCCTATTTCATAGGTGTAGGGTATAAAAATATGAAGAAATTTTTAGAGGAAATGGAGGAATTTGAATTTTGAAAGGATGATGTTGGAAAAATGTTAAAAGTTTATAATTGCATCAAGAGGACAACGACAAATTACGGAATTTGAACGGCAATTAGAAGAAAAATTTTGGGCAAAACAAACATTTCTTTAAAATGCGACAAAGTAGCTTTAAACAGGCAAAGTTTTACAAATTGTTTAGGTATGTATTATACATTTAAATGTATTAGTAAATCAGATGACACGCAGGAGACAAGTAAAAAAATCAATTCAAGAATTTTATGAAGAAGTTCAACACCATATCAAAATATTTAATCGGCTTATTTTTTCCCATACAAATATAAACGTCCCTTTTCTAGGCAAACTATTTGACCGAATTTAATGAAATAACAACCAAAAGAAAGGTTTTTTTTGTTTTTATATTACAATACGCGTTTCACGTCATAAACCCGTCATAATTTTACGTAAATTTAAATTTAACGGTCACACGTTTAAAAGTTGTTGCTTATGACTCTAATATTATGCGATAATTCTATATAATTATTAAATTTATAAATAAATTTACATGAAGGTATACACAGCGTACTGTACCGCGGACTTTAAAATTAAAAAATAGACAAAACGTATAAAAATATTGTATTTGTTTTTTATGTTGCTACGATTAAGTTTTAAAAATATAATATTTTAAAATAACATTTATTTTTAAATAATTTTGTTTAAAACATATATTCAAATAAATTGAAAATACCTACAATATGTTTGCAAAACTAAAAAAATTATCTTTCTTAAAAAAAATTATTTGTTCCTTAGGTCCCAACCTAAATAAAAGCCTACGGCGTATAATTTCTGTCAAAAAATTTAAAAATAAGTAGGTACATGAATTAACATCAGAGCAGCCAAAATACTCATAACGCGTTGTTGTACCTTTGATTTTTAAAATTTACAAATTGACAAAATGTATAAAAATATTATTATTGGTTTTTCTTATATTTCTAAGATTATGTTTTAAAAAATAATACTTTTTAGCACATTTTCAAAAAATTTTGTAAAAATGTGCCTATATGGCTTCACTCTGTCCGTCCGTCCGTCCGTCCGTCCGTATGTTTACAAAAACTTTTACACCGTTTGAAATAGAGTAAAAATAGTAGGAGTCGGTTAACAAAATTTTTTTGTCAACCCCCCTATTTAGGAGCTAGAAGGGCTCGCAAATTGAAATTTTACTATTTTTAAACACCTGTAACTTGAATACCTGTACAAATTTTTTTTTAGTGATATACAAAATTCAAAGCTCTATAATTATATTTCAATATGTGTCAAAGGTTTTTCTTAATTTTGAAGAGCTACGAAGCTACAGCCCCTGCAAATTCCAAAAAAGCCCTATATTTAAAATGATATAACATGAGTTCTGTTGGGTTTATTTTCAATCGAAAAACGGTATAAGAGAGCTGCTCTTATAGACTTAACAAAAATACGTCGACCAAATTTGAAGGTCCAACATTATATTTTAACATATGTTAAAGGTTTTTCTTAAATTTAAAAGCGGTTCTTTAAATTTAAGAAAGTGTTTCTCAGTTTTACCCATTTTTGCTTAGATAATAAAATTCTAAGCAAAATTCCACATTTTGGTTTAATTCCTAAAAACTACAAAAATGGAGTGGGAGGGGGAGGGGGGGTTAGATGAAGTTAGGTCCCTGAGAAATTTGCTAACTTTCCCCATTGAAGGGCTATTAGAACTTTAAAATAAAAAATTTACTGTTTTTATAAGTAAGCAGTAACTTAGTCACCCACGTATATATTTCCTAAATTAAACGTTAATATTAAAGCTTGAACATTATATTCCGATAAAATACTTAGTATAAAACACTATATTATTTTGAAAATGTGCTTTTTTAAAAACCTTTGGATGATAAAAAAATCACTTGTTTAAAATAATTTTTATTAAAAAAAATCTTAAATCTTATATTTATTCAAAATAACTCACACATTTCACACTTCGTTCCCAAAAGAGGCATCGCCATCTACATAAAAAAAGACATTGCTTTTAACACTTTTGTCAAATATTAGTTTTCAAGCCCAACTTTCAATTATGTTTGGATCAAAATCCATGTTGAAAAGCATGTTATACATTTCTGTTTTCTTTACAGATCACCCAATTCAAGTGAACAGGAAACTGTTATGGAAATTGAAAATCTTTCAAACCAGATCAATGAAGTTCTCGATTGTTATCCTGAAATTGAACTTGCTCTAGCGGGTTATTTTAATGTTCATAACAAAAATTGGCTTCCCTTCTCCAGCAGCTCTTCTCCGAGTCAAAACTCGACTGGGAAACAAGTTGAATTATTTTTCACTCTATTACATCTTTCTCAACTTGTTAAAAACCCTACTATAATCCCTAACCGTGCCTATCAAGAAGGACACCTATTGGATCTGATTCTAACCACACACCCTGAAAAGTATGTGGCTTCAGTTGGTTGCCCTCTGGGGGGCTCTGATCACTGTTTGGTCAACACAAGCTTCTAAGCTAGCTCGATAAATGTTTAAAAGGTCACGCGTTTAAAAGTTGTTGCTTATGACTCTAATATTATGCGATAATTATATATTATTATTAAATTTATAAATAAATTTACATGAAAGTAAATTTAGAAATAAGAAGGTACATGAATTAACATGAGAGCAGCCAAAGTACTCATAAGGCGTTTTTGTACCTCGGATTTTAAAAATTTACAAATTGACAAAATGTATAAAAATATTATTATTGGTTTTTCTTATATTTCTAAGATTATGTTTTAAAAAATAATACTTTTTTAAAATAATTTTTATTATAAAAAATCTTACATCGTATATGTATTCAAAAAAACTCACTCATTTCACACTTCGTTCCCAAAAGAGGTGTGTCAAATATGAGGTGTTCAAAATTGAGGTATCATTGTAATTTTAATAAAACAAGACTTTTTTTTTGAAATATTAAATATATTTTTATTTTAATTTATTACAAATAGGTTCCGGTTAATAATGAAAAATTATGTCGGCCAAGGGGCCCCCCCCACTACTTCGACTGGCTTCCAATCTTTTACTAAAATTATGAATCACGTTGTTCAATAAACTGTTCTCAATGGTTGAAATCTGCTCGATAATGTTGTTTTTAAGCTCTTGAGTTGTTGTGGGATTATTGCTGTACACTTTCGATTTCACAAAACCCCACAAAAAAAATCCAACGGTGTCAAATCGCACGATCTTGGTGGCTAATTCACTCGTCCTCTACGAGAAATAATGCGATCTTCCAACTTTTCCTTCAAAAGATCCATTGTTTCTCTTGCTGTGTGGCAAGTGGCACCGTCCTGTTGAAACCACATTATTCTGTACGTCACAAAAAGCTTCGGATCATATCCTTGTAGCAATTTCCATTGACCTTAATCGCATTTCCATTTGCGTTTTCAAAAATGTCCGATGATTCCTCCTGACCACAAACCACACCAAACCGTAACTTTTTGTGGATATAATGGTTGCTCTAAGATTACCCTTGGATTCTCTTCCCTCTAAAAGCGGCAATTCTGTTTATTGACGTAGCCATTGAGCTGGAAATGAGATTCGGTGAAGATTATTTTGTTAAAAAATTCTCATTTTCTTCTTGTTTTTCGATTGCCCAAGAAACGAATTGCCGACGTAATGCATGGTCAGTTGGTTATAATTCTTGCATCAGCTGGATCTTATAAGCCTTTAAATGGAGATCACGATGCAAAATGATGAATAATGTGGATGGTTTGATGTTTAATTGCTGCGAACGATGACGAATAGAAGTTTATGGATCTTCTTCAACACTTCTGCTCACAGCTACTACATTCTCGGTTGAACGGCCACTACGTTGATAAAAGTTGCCTCTGTTATCAAAAACAGATCCAGTTTCTAGAAATTTATCAACCATCAGCTTGATGGCACGATTTGTTGGAGCATTTTCTCTACCAAATTTTGTTCGAAATTTCCTAATTACATTTCGAAAACTTTTACCATTTTAAAAAAATGTTGTTATAACAAAAACACGTATTTCCTTCGTGTAACGTTCCATATTAACTAACCGGAATGTATTTAGAATATACCTAAAGAAACCTCGTATAAAAATTCCAGGTAGAAAAAAATGGCGGCAAAATCAAAATGATACCTCAGTTTTGAACACCCTTATAAGTCTTCAAGCTCAACTTTGAATTACGTTTGGGTCAAAATCCATGTTAAAAAGCATGTTATACATTTCTGTTTTCTTTACCCAATCACCCAATTCAAGTGAACAGGAAACTGTTATGGAAATTGAAAATCTTTCAAATCAGATCAATTAAATTCTCGATTGTTATCCTGAAACTGAACTTGTTCTAACGGGTGATTTTAATGTTCATAACAAAGACTGGCTTCCCTTCTCCAGCAGCTTTTCTCCGAGTCAAAACTCGATTGGGAAACAAGTTGAATTATTTTCCACTCTATTACACCTCTCTAAATTTGTTAAAAACCCCACTAGAATCCCTGACCATGCTGATCAAGAAGAACACAGATCCACATGGATCTGTTTCTAACCACACACCCTGAAAAGTATGTGGCTTCAGTTGGTTGCCCTCTGGGGGGCTCCGATCACTATTTGGTCAACACAAGCTTTCAAGCAAGCTAGGTGCTCAACCAAAGGCCCCCTCTCAAAAAATTAGTATGGTGCTATAACCATGCTAACTGTGAAGGTCTAAACAATTTTTACAAACCTTTGATTGATCACTGTGTTTCTGTGCTAGGAATGTCGACTTTGCGGCAAATGGGATTAGTGTAACTATTATACTTGGAATGAGACTATTTATACCTCACTCCATTAAATCTGTTAAACGGAAACCCAAAACTTGGTTTAATTTTCAAAGAAGTCATTCTTAAAACAGAGTAAGCCTTCAAAAAGTACTGGGACAGTGGTTTGGAGGCTGACAGGGTCAACTTTATAGAGGTTCGGAACAGATACAAGAGAGTTATCAACAAGCAAAAATTCTTGTTCAACCAAAGGTTGAAATGAAAATTAATCCACGTGCATACGAATAGCATATCCTTTTGGACTTTTGCAAAGAACTTAAAAGAAGACAATAGCGGGTGTTATATGGCAGGGTCGCCATGTTATAATACTTTAGTCGTAGATTGTCAAAGTCTTTTCCTAACACTTCTGATCAGCCAAATATAATTTGCCTGATGCAAAAGTTCCTTCACTTATTTAATTACAGCAGGAAGGCTCTGCTCATCCACAGGCTATAACGCCTATTTGCTTATTTATTAAATATATTGGAAATAATCATGCATAATAAGAAAGCATGATTATTCTAATATGTTATATAAAATATTAAATATTTATTATATGATATTTATTTATTCCAAGCAAAAGATCTGCAGGAATAAAATATATTAAATAAAAAAGATTTTGTTATATTTCGAGTATGATTAACTCTGATTTTTATTTTAAAAGTACAGGGTTTATATGCAATTTTTGATTCTATTGAATATTTATATTCTATTTTGATCCATAATAATTTTATCTAGAGCAATAAATTATTTATTGAGAAATATATAATTTATTGCTTAGTTACAAAGAATTTCTATTAAAGAAAGTATCATAATATTCTTGACCTAATGCATTTCCATGTAAAGATCAATAACCAATGTACATCAATGCATTGCACTTGCATTCATACAAATATTAGCGAACAGATGTTCCCACTTGAAATTGTTGACCTATGTCAGCATTTTTTATCTACATTAATGTTAACTAATAATTATTATTTTTGATCGTTTACATTTGTGGAAATTATTTTATGTACAAAATCATTTTATGTATTTGGTCAAGATATCCTACACGGGTTTTCTTTTCCTTCACTTATTGATATAAACAATCACATTGTGTCAGATTCGACAGAAAAAGCAAATTTGTTTGGCAAACGATTCGCTTCTACCTCGTCACTGCTTCAGTCAACTCAAAGACCCCCAACTGTTCCACAAGTTGGCTGCTCCTTTGGTAGAATAAACTTAAGGACGCAAACAGTGATGAAAATCTTGAAAAATCTTGATACAAAAAAATCAGCTGATCCCGACGGTATTACAACCACCGACTTAAAAACACATATACCTCAATTTCAAAACCTCTGCACAACCTTTTCAATCTTTCCTTTACTTCGGGTATTCATCCTACCCAATGGAAGGTTGCACATGTTTTTCCAATTCCTAAAAAAGCGATAAAAGTAATCCCTCTAGTTAGAGGTGCAAAATAGAGCTACTCGTCTTATAAATGATCCCAGTGCTACCTCAACGCTCACTCCACTTAGCCACCGTCATACTGTTGGGTCACTGACCTTGTTTTATAGATATCTTGTAGGCACTAACACTTGTTCTAAAGAAATCAAACTTCTTATGTCTTCACTCAAGATTTTCCAACTGGAAACAAGGAGGGCAACAGATGCGTATCTCTACACAATCGAGTTAATAAAATGGTGTTACACGGCTTATGGAAATTCGTTTGTCATGCGCTCATCACGTCTGTGGAACCATATTCCACCAAATGTGTTCCCCAAAGTTGATAATGTATAAGTAGACGATTTATCTAAATTTAAGAAGAACATTAACAGTAGTTACCGACCTATGGCTATTACTTCGGTGTTTTCAAAAAGTAATGCAAAAAGTTGTGAACAATAAGCTTTTGAAATATCTAGATCGTAAATATTTGTTTCATGATCGACAATACGGGTTCATAGCCCGTCGTTCAACTGGTGATCTCATTAGCTACCCATGCGAAAAGCTTAATACCACCAGTCTTCACCATTCTGGCGAGTCTGATGTTGTAGCTCTGGATATTTCTAAAGGTTTCGATCGAGTTTGGCATGATGCTTTATTGGTTAAATGCAGGGCTTTACGTCTAGATAGGGTATTTGTTAAATGGATTGGAGATTCCCTTTCGAATCGTACGATTCGTGTTCTAGTCGAAGAATATTCATCCAAAGATTTTAAAATAAATGATGGTGTACCTCAGGGATCTGTTTTATCTCCCAGTCTTTTCCTAACATTTATATAATGGCCTACTTTCAATAACCTCCAATCCATAGCTTTGCAGATGACAGTACCCTCGTTGTTTCCTATGAATTCCATAGCCGCTGTAACATTAACCATCAGATTAATTCAACAGCAAATAATTTCACTATAAGCGAATCAAATAAAAATTTAGCTAAAACACCAAAAAAACCCAATGCTGTCTAATCTCGCGAAAAATAGCAACAACTATTCCAAACCTTTCATATCAAGGAGAAGCTTTGCATCATACAGCAGACTTGAACATTTTGGGGCTTGAGCTAAACAAAAAATTGACTTGGTCAAATCATATTTTTGGAGAGCTAAGGACGCTGCTTAGTGTTTGGATTTCTTGTATCGCTGCAAAACTTACTTCTCCTCCTCCAATCTCCTTAACATCTATAAAATTTATAGCAGGCCAAAAATGGAGTATAATGCACACACTTTGGGCTGGTACTCCATTACGGCGCTAGGATATCTTGATAAAGTGCAAAATAGAGCTACTCGTCTTATAAATGATCCCAGTGCTACCTCAACGCTCACTCCACTTAGCCACCGTCATACTGTTGGGTCACTGACCTTGTTTTATAGATATCTTGTAGGCACTAACACTTGTTCTAAAGAAATCAAACTTCTTATGTCTTCACTCAAGATTTTCCAACTGGAAACAAGGAGGGCAACAGATGCGTATCTCTACACAATCGAGTTAATAAAATGGTGTTACACGGCTTATGGAAATTCGTTTGTCATGCGCTCATCACGTCTGTGGAACCATATTCCACCAAATGTGTTCCCCAAAGTTGATAATGTATAAGTAGACGATTTATCTAAATTTAAGAAGAACATTAACATTTTTATTCTGAATATCCCATTCATATCATATCATATTGTGATCGCTTATACCGAAGTTATACACCACTAGATGGAGAAATATATTAAGTATATATATATAGATAAGTATATAGTAATAAATACAATTACATAAAGACTATAGTCATCTATGTTATAATTTTTTACTTCATAATTATAAATCCATATTTCCGTTAGCAGAATGAAAATACGAAGGTAATTTAAGCTTCTAAGTGGTTTAAAAAGTTATCAAAAGTTTTTCTAAGACTGCCAATATTTTGATGCAAAATAATTTCAGAATTTATATTTATAAGAGAAGATGAGATATTTTTTTGGTTTTTGTTTTTTTTTTTTTTTTTTATAATAAAAGTAGAGCAAAGATTTACAGGCTATTTAAAAATTCAAAATTTTTAATTAATATATGAATTCCTTTATGTACCCTACACCTATAGAATAGGTAAAGGGGTGTATTGACTTTGGTATGGTGTTTGTAACCACCTAAAGGAAGCGAGCTAGATGTGGAAAAGTATATATATTTGTGATCAGCGTGACCTCCTGAGTCGTTATAGCCATGTCCGTCCGTCCGCCCGTAGGCATGAAAACTCAAAAAATAATGGAGCAACCTTGAAGAAATTTTAACTGTAGGTTACTAGGACTGAAAGTACGGCGGGGATCGCATATGGGGGAAATCGGCCCATGGGATCGGGTTCTGGACCTTTTAATCGATCGAAGTGCTAACGAACATATATTAAAAATCACGATAACTCAACAACTAATGACGCTATCTTCATCAAATTTGTGCTGCAGGTTACTAGCGATGAAACTACTGCGGGGACTGCGTACGTTCGCAATTGAACGTTGGGTTCGGAACCTAGAACTTTTTGATCGAATTTAGGCCAAACGAGCATAATTCCGAAACCAATGAAGATAGAACCTCCAAATTTAGTATCAGGGTGTCCCTTTCTATTTCGTTAGTGTCTCTAAAATTTCGGCTCCATTGGAGTGGTGGGTCGGGGAGCAGCAACACATTTCCGAAGACCTTGAAGCATATCTTTAAAATTAATAAAAATAGCAATTTGAAAAAATGTAGAAGCTTCAAATTTGGCAAAAGGGTGTTCTTTACTATCTCTTACTTGGCCCCCTAATCTGGGATCTATTGGAGAGGTGGTTCAGTACCCCTCTTAAACCTCACAAGTTTAAAAAGATTATAATCGAAATTACTAAAAATAGTAACTTAAAAATTAAGATAGAACGTTCAAATTGTGTACAAGGGTTTACTAGTACTTAAAGTACAGCGGGGACTGTATAAAGGCGAAATTAGCCCAAGGCTTCGGATTCTGGACCTTTTAGTCGGTTTCAGGGCTAACGAACATATATTAAAAATCACGATAACTCAACAACTAATGACGCTATCTTCATGAAATTTGTCCTGTAGGTTATCGCTGATGAAACTACGACGGCGATTGCGTACGGTGAGGATTGGACAATGCGTTCGGAACTTAGTACCTTTTGATCGAGGCCAAACTAGCTTAATTCCGTAACCAATGAAGATAGAACCTGCAAATTTGGTATCAGAGTGTCGCTTTTGATCTTTTAGTCTCCTTGAAATTTGAGCCCAATTGGAGTAGTGGGTGAGGACCAGCCACTCAGTTCCGAGGACCTTAAAGCATATTTTCGAAATTAATAAAGATAGTAACTTGAAACAAATGTAGAAGCTTCAAATTTGGCACATGGGTGTTCTTTACTATTTCCTGCGTGTCCCTTTTATTCTGGATCAATTGGAGTGGTGGTTTAGTACCTTTCTTAGACCCCCCAATGTGAAAAAGCTTATCATCGAAATTAATAAAACTAGTAACTTAAAATTAAGATAACACGTTACGGTAGTGTAGTGGAATACTCATATAAAAGAAGGAGTTGTATGGAGCTACTCGAATCCTCTGCAGTAGACCAACCAAATTTAGCTGTAACTTTGGCCATTACACTAAACTATTTTTGGCAAAATTTCAGACACCCAGCTTCATTAGGTGTAGTATATAAACTCATAAAAGAAGGAGTTGTATGGCAGCTAGTCGAACCCTCTACAGTAGACCAACCAAATTTGCAGAAACTTTGGCCATAAAACTAAACTAATTTAAGGAAAATTTCAGACAGCTGGGTGTTCATTAAGTGGAGAAAAATGCAGATAGAAAATAAGAAGTTGTATGGCAGCTACTCGAACCCACTGCAGTAGACCAAACAGATTGTGCAGAAACATTGGCCATAAAACTAAACTACTTTTGGCAAAATTTCAGACACGCAGGTGTAACAGGTACAGAGTAATACTTATATAAAAAAAGAAGTTGTATGGTAGCTACCCGAACCCAAGGACCAAAATGGCTGGATTTATATAGCGATGACGGCTATTGCAAAGAAATGAATCTGCGAAAATTTCAAGGTCCTATCTCCTTTAGCTTTTGAGTTATCGTGCTAACGGACGGACGGACATACATAGCTAAATCGATTTTTTTTTCGGTTCTGAACCGATCCATATACTTGAGTCTATATCTACCCACCCTCCTTCTCTGCGTCACAAACGTAAGAAACTAATCACAAGAAGGTGAAAACAATCTGTGACATGCTTATCCCGGAAACTTTGAAAGAGTGTATGTCAGGGTACTACCGAAGGTTCATTTGCGTCTTCGCCAAGATCGCAAAACCACTGACATCCCTTCTAAGAAGAGAAGGAGGACGTGTGTCCAAAAACCAATCAAAAACTACCCCAATAACAATTAGTAAAGAAGCTTTTATCCTGTTAAAAAATGAACTAAAATCTGATGAAGTTATCCTGAGATATCCAGATTTTGATAAGAAGTTTGAGCTAATAACGAACGCTTCAAATTACGCCATCGGAACCGTGTTAGCTTAAGGAAGAAAACCAATCACGTTCATATCCAGAATCCTCACAAAGACCGAGGAAACATATGCGATCAACGAAAGAGAAATGCTGGCCTGTTAGTGCCAATACAACAGCATTAAGGAATTACTTGTAGGAATAAAAAAAAATAATAATATTAACAAACCACCAACCCCACACGTATGCATTAAGCACCAAAAACTCAAATGATAAACTACAGAGGTGGAAGGCGATCCTTGAAGAGTACAACTACTTTCATACGTTATCGAGGATAATCCAGAAACCGGAAATGAACACGGTGACAGCAACGCAGCATAGCGATGAGAACTCCTCGCAGAATTATGTCCAATTTATAAAGGCCTCTATTAATGACTTCAGAAATCAATTAATACTAAAATTAGAAAACGAAATAAACTATGAAATAAATAACATCTTCTTAGGATACGCCCGACACATAATAACCAGACCAGGATACACAGAAAAGGGGCTTGTGAACATTTTAAAAAAAATACTTAAACCCTAAAACGATAAATGCAATAATGACAGAAGAAAGCATCATGGGTAAAATACAACAAATATATGCTAAACACTTCGAGTGTTATAAAATGATAATCAACAGACTGAACTTATACTGGATACCCATCGACATGCTCATAGGAACGTGCTCAAAGATCCCATAATCCAGAACTACTATTTTCCTGGAATGCGTAGGAATATAACCATATTTGTTAAAATATGCACGGTATGTAAAGAAAACAAATATGATAGGCATCCTAACAACCTCGAAATAAAGCAAACCACAATTCCGAACTATGCTGGTCATACTGTACATATAGACATCTTCTCAACTGCATCAAAGTTGACTTTAACAGCGATCGATAAGTTAACAAAGTTTGATCAAGGAAGATTCATAGAAAGCAGATCAACAGAAAATGTCAGATTAGCATTAAGGGAAATTTTGTTTTACTATACACTTGAGTCTATATCCACCCACCCTCCTTCTCTGCGTCACAAACGTAATGGCAAATTTATTACACCCTTTGCCTATATAGCCAAACGGGTATAATAAATTTTACAACTTAAGTATCGTACACAATTTTTTAATTATATATTACCTATGGTAATAATTCAATAAAATATAGATATGATATTATAAAAATTAAAAAAATATTTAGTTTTTAATTTATAAAATATAATACATAATATGTTTAATAGTAAAACTCTTAGCCTTTTAAAAATATAAAAGTGTTAAATAGGAACAGAATTAGGAAATAATATATCAAATTTGATTTTTTTGTCTTTATTAATTTCGAATATATTATGCTTTCAGGTCGTGGGAGTATTGGAGGTATATAAATTTCATCAAAATAGCGTAATTAGTTTCTGAGTTTTGATGTTTTTAAGATATACGTTTGTTAGTTTTTGAACCCAAAACCATGGTATGATTTCGCCCATATGCAGTCCCAGTCACACTTTCAATACTAATTAACCCTTGTACACAAGTGTAACATTCTATATTTATTTTAAGCTACTATTTTTATTTATTTCGATGACAAGCCTTTCAACCTTTAATGATCAATTCGATCAAAAACTTCTAGGATCCGAACCCAAGGTTAGAACTCGTTCGTACGCAGTCCCCGTCATAATCTCATTACTGGTAACCTACATCATAAAATTCATGATTGTAATGCATTTAGTTATTGAGTTATCCTTATTTTTTTTTATGGTTCTTGACCTTTAGAACAATTAAAAGGTCCAAAATCCGAACCTATGTGCCGATTTCGCCCATATGTATTTCCTGCCGTACGTTAAATCCTAGTAACATACAGTTAAAATTTCATCAACATAGATCCATTAGTTTTTGAGTTATCGTGCCTACGGACGAACGGACATGGCTATATCGACTCAGGTGGTCACGCTGATCACAAATATATATACTTTTCCATATTTAGCTCGCTTATTTTTGGTGATTACAAACACCATACCAAAGTTAATATACCCTTTTCCTATTTCATAGGTATACCCTAAACCTATGAAATAGGAAAAGGGTATATTAACTTTGGTAATAAATTTCCAGAATAAATTTCCTTTTTAAATAATTAAACGGAAATGAATCAAGAAGGAACAACGCCGTTTGTAATGTCAGCCATCCCAGAAAATTTAAATCCAAATCTGAGTCCAATAAGGGAAAATGGACATGATGAAAACTTTAGCGAATCAATCAGAGAGATGATTCAATACGGGGCCAGAAAACTAATAAGAGAAGGCTACCACCAATAGTTACATCAGGAAGTAGAAGAGGAAGAAGAAGAAAGCGAACGGGGGGTCTATATTCATCCTGACGACAAACTTGACGGCATGGCCAAGTTCCGAACATCATATGGGAAATCGATGATTTCTATGTGGACTTTCTATAAAAATCTTCGATCATCAGAAAGGCACATCGAGATATTATGGGATACTCAGAACCATAAGAAATACCGTGATTGCTATAGGCAAAACACTTAGAAATTGGGCATTGGATGCATTCATTAATAGGTTGAAAGGGTGTCTATCGTCAGTGTAAATATACATCATAAAACTATTAACAGACACCGGATCAAACAAGAGCTACATCCAACAAAACAAAATTCTATGCTAACTCTATAAGCGGTGACGTTAAAATTACCCACCACGCTGAAATAGACCTTTTCAAATATAAAATTCCAAAAAAAATATTATGTTTATCTGCTACCAAACTAAACTTCTTTTCAATGCTTAATAGGGAACAATACATTAAAAACGCTAAAAGCAATTATTAACATAGACGAAGAATACTTGGAACTACTAAATGACATAAGGAAAACAGTGGATTCCCTCAAATACCGATGAAGGTAAATGACATAGAGAAAACTACATTTTCCGTAAACAAATGATATTACGAATTTAACTGATTGCCGTTCGGATTAGAGAACGCACCCTTGATTTGTCAAAGGACTCTTGACGACATTCTGAAGGAACACTTTGGAAAATGCTCCTACGTCTATATTGATGACATCATAATATTCGGAAAAAATAAGGAAAGCCATTTTGAAAATCAGAGAAAGGTATTTAACACACTCGAAGCAACCAATATGAAAATTCTAAAAAAGTGAATAAACTTTGTAGTTTTCGCGGAAGGGGTTAAAACTAATCACAAGAAGGTGAAAACAATCTGTGACATGCCCATCCCGAAAACTTTGAAAGAGGGTATGTCAGGGTACTACCGAAGGTTCATTTGCATCTTCGCCAAGATCGCAAAACCACTGACATCCCTTCTAAGAAGAGAAGGAGACGTGTGTCCAAAAACCAATCAAAAACTACCCCAATAACAATTAGTAAAGAAGCTTTTATCCTGTTAAAAAATGAACTAAAATTTGATGAAGTTATCCTGAGATATCCAGATTTTGATAAGAAGTTTGAGCTAATAACGAACGCTTCAAATTACGCCATCGGAACCGTGTTAGCTTAAGGAAGAAAACCAATCACGTTCATATCCAGAATCCGCACAAAGACCGAGGAAACATATGCGACCAACGAAAGAGAAATGCTGGCCTGTTAGTGCCAATACAACAGCATTAAGGAATTACTTGTAGGAATAAAAAAAAATAATAATCTTCACGAACCACCAACCCCTCACGTATGCATTAAGCACCAAAAACTCAAATGATAAACTACAGAGGTGGAAGGCGATCCTTGAAGAGTACAACTACGAGGTAAGGTAAAAACCTGGTCAGTCAAATGTAGTAGCCGATGCGTTATCAAGGATAATCCAGAAACCGGAAATGAACACGCTGACAGCAACGTAGCATAGTGATGAGAGCTCCTCGCAGAATTATGTCCAATTTATAAAGGCCTCTATTAATGACTTCAGAAATCAAAACGAAATAAACTATGAAATAAATAACATCTTCTTAGGATACGCCCGACACATAATAACCAGACCAGGATACACAGAAAAGGGGCTTGTGAACATTTTAAAAAAAATACTTAAACCCTAAAACGATAAATGCAATAATGACAGAAGAAAGCATCATGGGTAAAATACAACAAATATATGCTAAACACTTCGAGTGTTATAAAATGATAATCAACAGACTGAATTTATACTGGATATCCATCGACGTGCTCATAGGAACGTGCTCAAAGATCCCATAATCCAGAACTACTATTTTCCTGGAATGCGTAGGAATATAACCATATTTGTTAAAATATGCACGGTATGTAAAGAAAACAAATATGATCGGCATCCTAACAACCTCGAAATAAAGCAAACCACAATTCCGAGCTTTGCTGATCATACTGTACATATAGACATCTTCTCAACCAAATCAAAGTTGACTTTAACAGCGATCGATAAGTTAACAAAGTTTGATCAAGCAAGATTCATAGAAAGCAGATCAACAGAAAATGTCAGATTAGAATTAAGAACATTTTGTTTTACAATGGCGTTCCAGAATAGATCATCATAGACAACGAGAAGTCGCTAAATTCCGCTTCGATAAAGGTAATGATGCAGGATGAAATGAAGATAAAGATGTTTACTACACCCCCATATAAAAGTTAGGCGAATGGAGAAATAGAACGCTCTCATTAAATCTTATCGGAGATTATGAGATGCCTCAAAACAGAGGGAGACAACAGAAGTTTTGAAGAATTGTTACAAAAAGCAGTAAATGAATATAATTATACCATCCACTCGGTAACCAAAAAAAAAAGCCCTTAGAGCTATTTTCCGGTAGAGATCCAAATATAATATCAGAGGAATTTGAGAAAACTTGACTTAGCAATATTGAAAAAATTAAGAACAAACGGATCAAAGATCTGGATTTCCACAATAAAAAAAGGGAACTAATTAAACACTATCAACCAGGTGATACAATTTACGTAAAGCATAACAAAAGAATAGGATCTAAGCTAACATAACGCTTTAAAAAGGAAATAGTAAAGGACTATAAAAATACGGTTATCTTAACGAAATCCGGAAGAACTGTTCATAAATCAAATATAAGACCATAATGATACTCATTCTTCATATAAATCTTATAAAAGTTTGTTTTTTTCTCACTTAACTCTTCTAGAAAATTATTATTTGTGTTTTTCTAAAAATTTTTGCTTTTTGTTAATTTTCTCATTACATTATCATTCTTTATATCATTTTAGGTGCTTATTATACGAGTGTCTATCATTTGTCGAAATATTAGACTACCCAGGATCACATGCAGTATCTATTATTATGGAAGAAGCCAAGGTGCAAGAAGGATGGCTTAGAATCATCCATACGTTTGATTTCGAAAATCTAAGGAACTCATTAAGATAAATCAACGACGTGCTAGAGAAAGACGGAATGAAAAAAATTACGTGCATGGATACTTGAAATTCGAAACTTTGCAAATTCAGGATTTTTTGGATGAATTTAAAATTAGACGGAAACCAAGGTTCTTTAATTCTCTAGGCATCCTGTGGAAATAAATAGCTGGAAGTCCAGACCATGCAGATTTCATCATGATTAAAAGAAAAATGAATAATCTCTTAGAATATAACAATCAGCAAACTATAATAATTGATCTTTTAGTGATAGGATTAATAATATAAGTAGAATTACGTTAGGTCAGGAAATAGATATTCAAAATATTCAAAAATTATGGTATAAATTAAAATTTATAAAAATAGAAATAGTTAATATAAAATATGCCGTACATTGGGCTAAAGTAGGAATTGTAAACACATTATTTCTCTCAAAATCAGAAACAATACCGTCAATTTTCGACAAAGAAAATTTTCCATATTCAGACGCTGAAGAAGCTCTAAATCTCTCCAATTTAAACGTAATAACAAATGGTACTTGCTTGCTCTACGTCATTGAAATACCAATATCAGAAAATTAAATATTTAAAAAAATTATGGTTAAACCAAGAGCATTTAAAAATATTATCATTAAGATTGATTATAAAGAAATATTATTTGATTAATTCACTAATAATATGTCATATAGATCAAATTGTTAATATTTCAAATTCTACCTGCATTCCAAACTTATTAGAAGGAAGATCAACCACCTGCAACGTTACCAACGCTCATCATATCCCAACAATAGAAAATTTGCGAAGGTATTATATTATTGAATCAATTCAATGGTACGATAACAATAGATGATAACTACTTAAGTTTCAAAATTGTACAGTAATAACTAACGATATGGTATTTACATCGAAAGAAACCGTAAGCGTTAAAGTGCTACCTGCAATTTTATATTTATTTTACAACCTCATATTTCTTATTAATGATTTCCAATCCAAACAAATTTATTCTTATGTCATTATTAAGTTCTTCGAATAAATTTAGTTCAGACAATTTAGTTGGAAATTGCATATTGCCAAAATTAAGTTGTAAAACATCGCCAAACTCAAGCTTGACTATGGGTTGAGAAATGTCACTAATTTTGTATGAAGGTGTTCGTTTCGCACTTTCAGCGCAAGTTTGTAAGGCTGATACTAAACTCCACTTAAAACAGAAAATATCATTATTGTGGATATTAATGCAGGCTTTTTTATCTTCTATGTTTTTTGGTAACTTAATATAACTAGAAACGTGGATTGGTTCATATTTTTTAATATTTATTTCCACGTGTAAAATTGTAATCAACGCCCAGCCACTATCCTTTTCTTGGAAGTCTTCTGCTTATTGTTGAATAACGTCTTTAGCATTTTCAAAAAAATCATTAAGATCGTCTGCTTGTGTAATGCTTAACATTCGAGTTTGAAAAGATTTGATTGATATATTTTCAAACTCTTCTTCTATTGGTTTTATATATTCACCGAAAAGTTCAAGATTCGCCTTAATGACATTGGGCTTTTTTAGTTATTGTCTCAACAATTCAATGATATACGGTTTGAGCCTTTTCTAAAATGTGTGATGGGTTTAATATGCCTTCATCATCATTATCTCTAATAAATGTTTCTATTTTATTTTGAAAACATTCATTAATACACCTAACATTAGTTTTAATGACTTCTGCTGTATTTTTCTTATGTTCATTTATCCGAATGTGGTAGTTCCACAAATTATTTGAGATGGATGTTTTGCACTCCTTACAAAATTTTGTATGTTCATAACTTTCTCTGTGGTTTTTTATATGTTCTAATTTTTTTTCTATCAAATGCTTTTTGACATAAATCACATTTATGTTTTAATTGTGTTGTACATTTATGGTTTTTTAGATCGTTTGGCCTTGTGAAAACTTTTTTGCACTCATTGCATTCCGATTTCATTTTTTTATTTGCTGAACTCATTTTTAGTTGTTTTTTTGTTTGTTTTAATTTAAGTAAAAATTTTTTGGTAACTAAAATGGATTATAACATAAGATCATATATATATATATATATATACTTTTCAAAACCACCTATTAAAAACCGGTATTTACTTATTTTTTGGCACCAGCTGCAGCAGCCTTCACAACTTTTTAATTTATATGATATTTTTCAAAATATTGCAACAATGTTGTATCGTATTAGAATTTTAACTTTAAAAAACAAAAGAAAAAAAAAATTGCATAAATCCAACTTTTTAATTTATAATATATTTTTCAAATACTGCAACAATGTTGCATCTTATTAACATATTAACTTTTTTAGAAAGGCGCGCCCGCATTACTATACTAATCATAAAATCAAATAAATCTATAAAAAGATGTTTTTGGTACCGCGCAGTCCTCACAACTTTTTAATTTATATGATATTTTTCAAATACTGTAACAATGTTGTATCGTATTAGAATTTTAACTTTAAAAAACAAGAGACATAAAAAAAAAATTGTATAATTGCATATTTGGTTGGTTTTTATTTTATTTTTATATGAGTAGGGAATTCATATATAAAGTTTTTCATATAAAAGAACAACAATTTTCTTTTACTATTATCAAAAATTATTTACTTTATTATGAGTACATAATATTACAAAATAAAACAAACAATATTGTAAGATATTTGTTTATTTTTTTTTTTTGTTTTATATTTTTAATTTTCTATTTTTAATTAGGCTGGTTTTTTAAAAAGCTTAATGGAATTGGGAGTGGGTTCGAGTGAAAAATATCATAATATTGATATTTTACACCAAAATTAAATATACGAGGTGCTTTCCTGGCGCTTTCTAGAGACGAAAAGAAGTTATCAATTTAAATAACAAAATTCCATCTCTACAGAAACCAAGAAATTACATCACCTCACCATCATAATACAGAAAATTTGTTGCTAAGATGTGCTGTAAAAAATTGTATAAACTTGTACATGTATTTAATAAAAGATAATAATAATTGGCTTTCAAAAATATTTGTCTTATTTATTGTTGCACAATATATTTTTTCAGACATAAACAATGGCATTTCATGAAATAGTCTAGAATAATTACACTGAGCTATATGTAAATTCATAGGAATAAAAAAATCTTCTTGTTACAATTTCAGTTTATTCCTTTCAATATATCTGTCGAAATACTTGAATACATATTCCCATTTAATTCAGCGCCATTGTTATATGACATCACTGCTTGTATAAAGTCCAACATAAGGCAAAAGCCAATGTTAGTTTTTTAGTTTGTTCTGTATGATTGAATTTGAGTGGAAATTTATTTGAATTTAATTTAGGTTGAGTGTTTGTAAAATCTACATAAAAAGCATTCCACTGCAAATAATTCATCTCGCTAATTACTTTGCGATGACGTTGGAAAATTATTGTTGCAGCTAAATTTTCAACATTAAATGCAGTTTGTATTTTTATTGTTTGTTTTTTATCCAAATAGTAAATTTAGTTTAATAAAAAATTTTTTTGTTGTGCTCCGTCGTTATCGTTGTTGAGATCGTTGTTTATTTGTTTTTCTATAAATACTTCAGCATTTGATGTTGGCTCCATGTTTTTTTTAAACTGTTTACTCGAAAGTTTTGTATTTATAGTTTTTATCGTATACATTTTTTGAAAATTTTCCGAAACATAATTTGTATTTTTTTATGGTTTTTGGGTGGGGATGACATTGTGTTGAATAAATTAATAAAATTTTTCATGCTCTTGCATTTACATCGCATCCATAAATATACACAACAATATTGTCCACAGACTGATGTAAGGTCACTTTGTAAACGCTCATTGTTGAAAACAAAACATTTTGATTGATTTTGTAGAAATTTCACAATCTCATTGTGGAATGGTGGATTTTCAAATGAATCAAAATATTCTAAACAGCCTTGAACTGGCACGAAAATTGCTAACCAATGTGTTCCTTTTTCGGTAGAAGTGTCGTTGTTTATTACTAAAATACCAGGTTTTGAAATATTTTTCGGTATTTGATCAAGAGCAAAAGCACCTTTAAACAATTTACTTGTGACACTATTACATTTCAGCGCTTTCGTTATCTGAAGTGTATTAATTTTTTTGTAAACGAGAAATATCAATTAGCTGAGTATTTCCACTTATGTATGCCGTTAAAAATTCAACTTTAAGTTTACCATTTGTGAACACTATACCGAATTTTTCAAGCAAATTTATTAAATTATTAGTTGTTTTTTCATTGTCCATATGTCCAAAAGAGTAATTCTTAATGTTCGTTCTTTTTAAATCTTTGGTTGGGAATTTATACTTTAATTCCTTTACAATAGTTTTACATTTTTCTTTTATTCCAGCCAAAGCAAGGTTTTTAGCAAATATTGTATTGTTATCGTCCGTACAGAATGATGAATCTACTAGAGCGTATGCCATTTTCAAATGAATAAAGATGCTCCACTAAGCTTCCTTTTATATGTTTACGTAGATGTTGCGGTTTTTATCAATTTCGATACTGGCATCGAATTCTGCAAACACAATACATGCTAATGTTGAAGTTAATGGAGAACTGAGTCTTGCTTCAATCTTTACTACTCCCTGGTTTAATAAACTTTGACATGTATCAGTTCCAGAACCATCTGGTGATAAATCAAAAGCTAGTATTGTATAACCTTTTGAAAATAGTTCTTTTGAAATTTGATGGCCTTTATCAGAATGATGTATACCTGTTCCGCTAAATAATGTTAAATATGCACGAGAATTGCAATTGTTATTCGATGTAAAACTGGTTTCAATTGCAGAGTTGGTGTAGGCACTCCATTCACATATAATTGAAATTGTGTGAGATTTTGATGATCGAAATGGTATGGATTTTTTGATCTTTTACCATTAAAATTTTCATTATTAACCATACAAGATAAAAGAGCTTTTGGTATTTGCCCTATAAATATATTATCCAATGATATGTTGGATGTGCTAGCTGGAATTGTAAATGTTTTGATTTCACTTCTCGTATAAAAATATTTTGCGTTAGCCTTTGCGGGTACTTTTCCACTTTCGCTCAAAACAGCTATTGAAACTCCAATTTTTAAAAAAGGGGATAAAACTGATTGCTCCAATTATCGTCCGATATCCATATTACCAGCTTTCTCGAAAATATTCGAAATTATAATTAAAAATAGGCTAAATTATTTTATAAACCAGTTTGGTTTTGAAAAAAGATCAAATACTACAGCTGCTTGCTTACACTTATCTGATTTTATTTCTAAAAATATAGACAATAGAAAATATGTAGGATGTGTCTTCCTTGATCTTCAGAAAGCATTTGACTGCGTTGACTACGAAATAATGTTTCATAAATTAGCAAAACTGAATCTTACTGACTTACAGTTGCGTTTGTTTAAATCATACCTTAGTAATCGAGAGCAAATGGTTCGGGTAAATAACATTTATAGTTCAAAAAAATCAATAACTAAAGGAGTACCACAGGAATCCATCTTGGGTCCTGATCTCTTCAAACTTTATATAGATGATATCACCCGTTTAAACATAAAAGGAACTATGCAGTTATATGCAGATGATGCGGTGATTAAGTATGCTGCTGATAATGAGGCAGATTTAACCAATGCAATAAAAAATTATCTTAATATCATTCAAGCTTGGTTAGAAAACATCGTCTTAGTTTGAATGTGCAAAAAACCAAAATTTTATTTTTTGAAAACAAATCTCTAAACTCAGCGAACAGGTTTACCTACAACAATGATGCTATCGAAGTAGTTAAAAAGTTCAACTATCTAGGCTTAATTCTAGATAGTAAAGGAGTTTGGAACCACCACATTGAGCACATAATAAAAAATATTACTCCATATATCTTCATTTTACGTAGGCTAAGAAATTTTCTTTTAATCAAAGCATTATTCACGATATACTCTTCATTTATTAAGTCACACATCACTTATCTAAATCCAATTTGGAGCAGAGCTCTTCAAATTTACCTTAATAAACTTGACGTCCTTAACAAAAATTGTATCAAGATAATCCATAGATATCCAATTCAATATCCTTCTAGCTTACTATACTCTACTCAATATATTAGCTTTACTAATATATATAAATATGAATTATATATCCTAGCTTTCAAAATAGTTAATAACGAAATTAAGCATAACTTTTTATTAAGTAGAAGTATTAATATTCATGCTCATAATACTCGCAACAAAGACAATTTCTACTTAACTTTTTTTCGCACTAAAAACCAGAAAAATAATTATCTATATAATTGCTTAAAAGTGTACAATGAACTCCCTGAAATCTTAAAAGTAATAGATAACATAGTAATCTTTAAAAATAGAATTAAAGCATATGTGTTGGAGCAACATTAAGAAAACGTACACATAATAAAATAGACATTTTTTTTTTTTTTTGTTTGTAAAGATATTTAACTGAAATATAAAATAAAATATAAAATAAACTCTGAATGGAAAGGAATTAAGTATGTATTAAGTAAAATATTTGAATAAGTAAAAATTAAAAAGATATATTACGAAAAACTTGTAATCTTTTATATCTATGTAAAATGAAAAATAAGATGTAAATAAATTGTAAATAAGTTAATTAATATCTATTTTTATATCTATAATAATTTTACCTAATTAAATGATATCTAATATTAAATATTACCACATTAATGTATATCTTTTTAAAAAAAAAAAATTGTAAATTTCAAAAATGAAAAAATATACGTTTGTAATTTATGAGACCAAAGGCTAAAGCTAAGGTCTAAAAATCAAATTATTATAATCCCAACTTAACTATGTTTTGTAAATAATATAAATTTTAAAATTATAAAAATAAAGGAAAAAAAAAAAAAATGCTTCTTTCATAAACATTATACTCTCCAATATTAATAAGAGCACAATTCTCCTTGTTAAATTTTTCCGTTTGTAGGAAATCGTTCAGATAAACTTCTGAAAGACCTACTTTCCAGTTTCCGTTTCTTAAATCAAAGTGAATAGGCAATTTATTTTCGAATAAAGCTAAAGTGTTGTCTGGAAAAAGTTTTAAATTATCATTACTAAACAATGTTACATAGAAGTCATCTTGACTATCCATCTTTGTTAACTTGTTTTAAGACATAAAATGTTGCACTATTTATATGTTGTCCATTGTGGTGTTGATGAAGTTCTTAGTTTTGGACTTCTTAGTAAAGGTTTTAATTTTCGTTTTTTTGTTTCAGGAAACTGTGAAAATATAGTTGAGGAAATTGAACTACCGGCCGATCTTAGTGTCTTATTTTTTTCAGGAGATGGTACAACAACGGTAATTACATCACCACTTGGTGTTTCAAAAATTTGATAATCAGAACTTAGAGATGGTCTTTGTACTAGTTTTTCGTCTTTCAACATTTCAGTTTGAGCTAATTTTCTAAATGAATTTTCATCATCAAATTCAGTTTCTGTATATGCATTTTGTTTAGAAAAGAATTTTGTTTGAGTGCCTGTATCAAATGTAAGATTATTAGCCTTTTATGGTAATTTTTTTGCGTGTCTTTTGTTAATTCCATATTTGAGGAGATTTTGACGATGTAAGTACCATTTTTGCAATGGTTTTAAGTTTTTATCATATAAAACTTTTTTTATTTTTTGATCTAATAAATCCAAGTTTTTATCATCTTGAAATAATTTACTAAATTTTGAAAATATTTCGGGTGACATAACAATCATTCGCTGCATTATGTCTTACTGAGTAATTTCCCAATTACACCAAATAATATAGTTCCGATTAAAGTTGGTAAAAACCCACTATGTTGAACTAATATTTTTCTTTTGGCTTTTATACTTTTCTTAGCACAGGCTAGAAATCTTAATTGTTTTTTATGTTTTTTTAATTTTGCTTTTTGTGCCGATGATATTTTATTATTACTACCATTTAATATATTGATTGCAATTTCAGCAATAGTTTTTATAATATCATCATCACAATATTTAAGAATATTTTTACGAAATTTCTTGTTGTTGCACTTTCCTAGTACATGTAATATATGTTGGTTTTTCTTCAATCGTTTCATACTTTTGACAGTTGTTATTCAAATCACCCGTATCACAGAAACATATACAATATTCTTTGGAAAAAATATTAGTTCTAATACGAAATAAATCGTTAATGTCTTGTGCTAAATCCAACACAATGAGGTTTTGTTGAATTTAAGGAGGAGTAGTTCTTAAATATTTATTCCTCCGTCTTATTAGATGATCATAAGAAACTAATATTACATCTATATAAACACATTAAAAACTTTTCTGGAGTAAATAAATTCACTTCAATTTATGGTACTCATTTTACCCTTTGTCCGTGGGCATATGATAATTCTACTTCTGGAGCGGACACATGTGAATGTCACATAATAGAAAATTATAGAATCACTTTAGAAAATTTAATTAAATGGTACGAGAATAATGTCGAGGCTACAAGTTGTGTCAGAAATTCATAGAGGCGCTAGAAGAAACTTTACACGAAGAAAATTTATTCAAAAGGGTTTAAATGATACTTGGCAAATTGATTTGGTTGAAATGATTCCATGTGCAAAATTTAATAAGGCATATAAATATTTATTAACCGTCATGATACATTTTCAAAATTTGCGTATGCTGAACCGATTAAAAACAAAAGCGCTGATAATGTTTTAATCGCAATGAAAAATATTTTTCAGCGTGCTGGTAAAAAACCAAAAAATTTACAATCTGATCAAGGTACGGAATTTTTCAACAAAAAATTTCAAAATCTAATGAGGAAATATAAAATTAACCATTATCATATATATTCAGAACTAAAAGCATCAATTGTAGAACGTTTCAATCGCACCCTAAAAAACATGATGTGGAAACAATTCAGTTTACAAGGCACATATAAATGGTTACCTATTCTGCCATCGCTAATAGAAAAATATAACTCAACATATCATCATACAATTAAACTTCCACCTAAAAATGTTACAAAGAAAAATGAGAAAGGTATATTTGCAAAAGGTTATTAACCTAATTAATCAACAGAAATTTATACAATAGCAAAAATAAAAAGAACTGATCCAATATCATACAATTTACTTGATTACACACAAATACAAACAAAAGACAGTTTTCTTATGAACCTGAACTTTCATCTGTTAAATTTCCTAATGTTTAACTTGTAGAAAAAATAATAAGAAAAAAAGGAAATTAAGTTTTGGTTAGGTGGCTTGGCTTTGATAAAAACAATGATTCATGAATAAATAAAAAAGATATTATTTAATGAATAATAATTTATTAACTTTTACTAAAACATGCTATGCTGTTATTTAATATTAAAACCAACTTTTTAAAACCAAGTTTTACATTTTTTT
This sequence comes from Dolichopus griseipennis, assembly GCA_963082915.1. NCBI lineage: Eukaryota > Metazoa > Arthropoda > Insecta > Diptera > Dolichopodidae > Dolichopus > Dolichopus griseipennis. The sequence goes on along the minus strand of OY720444.1, from coordinate 45,939,997 downwards.
TTTTTTTTTTTTTTTTTTACTTGAACTTGATCACGTTTTCAATTTGTATTCATGATCACGCCTTTATATTATTAACAATATAATTTCAAACGTTTATTTGTTTAATTTTTTTCAAAATTTTTGCAGTTGAGTTAATAATCAAACAAAAAATTTCCATCGAATTTTTAAGCTTTTAAACTTTAAAATGGCAGTTGGACGCTTAATTTGCAAACATAATGCACGAGCTTTATCAGCTTTGAATTTTTTAATTTTTTCACGTAAATATTAAATCAAGCTTAAACTTTGATAATATTATGTATAAACCAAATATAAAAAACTTTTCATATCTATTTAAGAATATTCAGCTCAATAGCTTATTTTTGTTAATTTATAAAACTTATTTTTAATTTTCACGGAAATGTTAAATCAAGCTTAAACTTTGATAATATTAACTTTGTATTTAACCAAACTTTAAAAACTTTTCATATTTAATTAAGAACAGTAAGCACAATATCTTAAGCTTACTACTGTTTTAATTTTATATTTAAACATAACTGATATCCTAACCGCCAAGCTTAATTTATAATACTCAAAGACTCAAACTAGCTTAAGCTTATTATTGTTTTAATTTGAAATTTAAACATAACTGATATTTAAAAAACTTTTCATATCTAATTAAGAATAATCAGCTCAATAATTAAACTTTGCTTTTTAATTTATAAAACTTTTTTTTAATTTTCACAGAAATATTAAATCAAGCTTAAACTTTTATAATATTAACTTTGTATTTAAACCATACTTTAAAAACTTTTCATATATAATTAAGAACTGTTTTAATTTTAAATTTAAAAATAACTGATATCCTAACGGCCAAGCTTAATTTAAAATACTTAAAGACTCAAACTAGCTTAAGCTTATTATTGTTTTAATTTGAAATTTAAACATAACTGATATTTAAAAAACTTTTTATATCTAATTAAGAATAATCAGCTCAATAGCTTAAGCTTATTTTTTTAATTTATAAAACTTTTTTTAATTTTCGCGGAAATATTAAATCAAGCTTAAGCTTTGATAATATTAACTTTGTATTTAAACCAAACTTTAAAAACTTTTCATATTTAATTAAGAACAGTAAGCACAATATCTTAAGCTTATTACTGTTTTAATTTGAAATTTAAACATAACTGATATCCTAACCACCAAGCCTAATTTAAAATACTCAAAGACTCAAACTAGCTTAAGCTTATTATTGTTTTAATTTGAAATTTAAACATAACTGATATTTAAAAAACTTTTTATATCTACTTAAGAATATTCAGCTCAATAGCTTAAGCTTATTTTTTTTAATTTATGAAACTTTTTTTTAATTTTCACAGAAATATTAAATCAAGCTTAAACTTTGGTAATATTAACTTTGTATTTAAACCAAACTTTAAAACTTTTCATATTTCATTAAGAACAATAAGCACAATATCTTAGTTTGGAATTTAAACATAACTGATATCCTAACAACCAAGCTTAATTTAAAATACTCAAAGACTCAAACTAGTTTAAACTTATTATTGTTTTAATTTGAAATTTAAACACAACTGAAGTTCTAACCACTAATCTTAATTTAAAATACTCAAAAGTACAAAACTTTTTAGTTATCACAATTTTATTACATAACTTTAGGATAACTACCGAAAAAAACTCCTACTTACGCTGAAACGGCATATACAAACTACTTATTAAATTTAAATTACGTAATTTTTTATTACCGCTTCAAATTAAAATTTGATTACTTCATTATTTAAACAATCGAGCAGTAGTTGCCCTTACAACCATAAGCTTGATAGAAATATTAAAACTACTAAAACATAAAAATAGTTTATATAAGAAACAAAAGCAGTATCCCAATTGTGTGGAGTATAAGAGAAATTATAAAGTGTTAAAAAATAAGGTGAATGCTGCGATAGAAAAAGTAAAACAAAGTTATTTTAATAGAAAATTGCAAGCAGCTGGTACAAATACTAGAAAGATTTGGAATGTTTAGAATTCTCAGATAGTAAACCAAAATCGGATTGTATCAAAATAATTAAGCAAGTACGATATAGTGATGAACTGTTAAATAATAGCGAAAACATAGCCAACGGCTTTAATGAGTATTTTAGTAATGTTGGAAAAAAATTAGCTGACAAAATACAAATTGAAGAAGAAAATATTGTAAAAAAACGAATAAATGTAACCTCCATGTTCCTCGTACTTACTAATAAAAAAGAAGTATGTAATGTTATAATGGATCTGAAAGACAATTCACCTGGCTGTGATAACATTGCAGCTAAAGACTTAAAAGCTGTAGCTAATATCATATCTCCGATAATTAGTAACTTTGTTAATGATAGTTTTCGCACAGAAAATTATTAGTACTACATTAAAATGTAGTACTGTGATTCCAATATACAAAAGTGGCTCTCCTTTGGATACATCTAATTATCAGCCTACACTTATTAAAATATTCGAAAAAATAATTAATAAAAGAATATGTGACTTTTTTTAAAATTTCATGCGGATTTGACATCAACCAATTTGGCTTTCAAAAATCGCATGGCACTGATGTAGCAATCAATGATTCAATAAGAGCTATTATTGGAAATCTTGATAAAGGAAACTATATCTGCTCAGTTTTTGTTGATCTGAGCAAGGCATTTGACACAGTGGACCATCAAATATTGTTGAGCAGAATATACGAAATTGGAATAAGAGATCTGCCCCATGAACTACTAAAACTTATTTGGAAAACAGATATATCAAAACCAAAGGTAATGGTGTTTGTAGCAATGAACGTGCCATAACTATAGTAGTGCCTGGGTCCCACGTTATATTTATTATATGAACAATAATATGACATTTGCAAATATTAAAGCCGATTATAAAATATTTGCTGATGATACGTTGCTAATCTATAAGGCAAAAAATGCTGAGATATTAGAATTGGTCAATGAGGATTTAGAAAGATATATGAAATGGTTAAATGGAAATAAACTAACAATCAACATTGAAAAAACAGAATATGATTTGAAAAGTATATGATTTTCAAACAACTAAATAAGCCTCATATCAACACTAAAATTTGTATTGAACAGGAAATTATAAGAGAAAAGAATTATAAATATCTCGGTATAATAATAGATGATAAATTATGCTGGAATGATCACGTAATTACATTTTAAAAAAGATAAAGCCATTACTAGGTTCTATTAGGAAAAGCGGCATTATATTAGATGATAAATCAGCTAAGTTATTATTCCATGCGCACATTATGTCACTTATAAGATACAATGTGGAGATGTGGTCGTGTTGTTCAAATATAAGTTAATAATTATTAACTAAAAATTATTTAAAATTTAAATAAGATCATATTTCAATTTCACAACTTCATAATTTGGCCAACGCATTAATTTTACTGTGAACTACTTGCAACATAATTTCACACACTTCGAAATCACGCGGAAAAAACACGTGAGTCAGCAAAAATGCAAGTGGAATTATCCAAATTAAAATTATTATTAATCAATGTTAATTTAATTGTTCAGGCTTCATAAGCTGAGTTGGTACAAACTAAAAACAAAAAAGAGAAACAGACAACAAAGAATCAATATTCAATTAAAATACTTATCTAATCATCCAGTCAAAAACAACTCCAAGCTTCAAACATCAGGACTCCGTTTTGAAACTGCAAACAGCAACAGTGATAACTAATAACTTCAACAGCAACATTGATAATTTTGAGATTTTTAAAATAGTTTTCTTTTAACAAATGTAAAAAATTGTTTGTTTACATTTGGTTCTGTACTATCGTTTTAATATGGTACCTAATCAAAATGTCAAATCAATTTTATATCTATTATACTTACCTATAAACAAATTATATATGTCAAGTTCAATTTGTATAAAAGTTTATCAGTCATCATACCAACATTTTTTACTTTCAATTTAGTTTCAATTAATTTACACAACACATAGATTTAATATTTACTTTCAATTTCAATTAAGTTTCAATTAATTTATACAATACATAGATTTAATATTTTTACATTTGTTTAAAGTTACTTTACTATTACATGCTTAGATTTTTTTGTAAAGGTTAATGAACTTGGTTTAAACGTTAATCCTAAACCGTTTATCTCCAGTGTATAAAAGGAGCAAAATTGCTTAAAAATCATTATTGTCTGATCGATCGATAGTAGAGTATTTAAGTTATTGGAAAGGTGTTATTTATATTAAATTATTAAATTATAAAAGAATTTATATTAAAATTATTAAATTATAAGAGAATTTATATAAAAAGAATTTATAGTAAAATTATTAAAATTATAAAAGAATTTATATACAAAGAATCTATATTAAAATTGTTAAATTATAACCGAATTTATATAAAAAGAATTTATAGTAAAATTATTAAAATTATAAAAGAATTTATATACAAAGAATCTATATTAAAATTTATTAAAATTATAAAAGAAATAAAGAAGTGATTTTTAACCAATTAAAAATTAAAAGGTTTTTTTTATGTATTCGCATTAAACATTTTGGTCCTTCGAGCCGGATTTTAATATAATTAGTTAGAATTTTAAATTATGAATATTAGTTTAAAAATAGTGTAGAACTAAGAATTAAAATCTAAAAGAATTACTTGTGTGAAAATTATAAAGAACTAAAAACTAAAAAATATATAAAGTGTGTAAAAACTAAAAAACTATATAAAGTGTGTAAAAACTAAAAAAAACAAACTATATAAACTAAGTGTGTGAAACCGTGGAGAAAAGATTTTTTATATAACAGATAGAAGCGGTACGGTAGCAGATAGAAAACGGTTACGCGACGCGAACGGTCAAGTACATAAGCTGAGAAGACCATAAGCAAACTAAGTATTGCCAGTTTTCAAGTAAGTCTGTTCCAATTACATAAATTACAATTAATATAAAAAACTACATATTCCAATTACATAAACACACTACATATTACAATTACATAAATTACAATTATATAAATTACAACTAATATAAATATAGTTAATATAAATTGTTAGCACATAGAATACATAACATATTATTACATTTTTTAATAAAAGTTGATACTTAACAACAAATAATAAATTATTAAATACATAAGTACAACAAAATTAAAATCACAAAATATATTTTACATAAATTATATTATTACATATTACATAATTACACTATTATATACTACACACGACTACATTGAGTTAAACAAGCTTTATATTCCATTATAAGTACTTAAGTTATATTTTCAAACCGTAAAGACATATAGCTCATAAATATATAACGTTAACAAATATACTAAGCAAATTTTCGAAAGGATGGACAAATTATTAAAGTTGCAAAAGTCCCACAAGGGTTTAATCGAAGCGATGGCTGACAGAGTTCAGAGAGACGATAGCAGTAAAACTAGGTTCTACTATGCTTCCATTTTAGATGATTTACAATCATACTGGAATAATTTCAAGAAGACGCACTCCGAACTGCATCTGATACATACAACTAAGGCATTGGATGGAGATGACTATTTCGATGATGATGTGTATTCTAAAGTAGAAGGAATAGCGCTTACAGCGATGGAATGGTTGGTAAATAAAATCGAACAGTTAACACCAGTGTCAACAAATACATCAACACATGCCAGTGGTGCAATCGAAGCTGGCCAACGAGAACAAAATCATCAAGTAGTTCTACCTAGAATAAACTTGCCAAAATTTAATGGGGATTATGCGAATTGGCGCTCCTTTAGAGACTTGTTCATATCAGTGGTACATGACAATAACAGTTTATCAAAGGTTCAGAAGTTGCATTATTTAAAAGGGTGTCTGATAGGAGAAGCAGAAAAGTTATTAAGGAGCATTCCTGTTACCAACGAAGATTATGACCCAGCATGGCAAAAATTAAAGGATCGATATGAGAATAAACGAATTTTCACTTATACGCAATTAAATAAATTGTTAAATCAGAATAAAATGCCAGTAGAAAGCTGCCAAGGATTAAGGAACTTTGCTGATATTGTGGAAGATAGTTTACAACAATTAACGTCAATAGGGATTCACACAAACAACTGGGATGTTTTATTAATCCATATCTTGACGCAAAAATTGCCAACGAATACGGCCAAAGCCTGGGAAGAAGATCTTGGACAAAAGTCCAAAGATACTTTACCAACAATTACACAATTTATTAAATTTATTCTACATCGATCGCAGGTACTGGAAGTAATTTCTAATTCTTTAGGGGTAAGAAATAATCAACCAATTTTAAAGACACATCACGTAAATCAACAAGAAATCCAAACACGAAGTTGTCCGAGTTGCAGAGGTAATCATTATATCAATCAATGTCCGGAATTCATAAAAATGAACACTGCAAAGAGAAAAGAGTGCATCAAGAAAGCACAAAAATGTTTCAATTGTTTTTCCAATAATCATTCAATGGCAAAATGTACGAGTAAAAATAGTTGTAAACATTGTGGTAAGAGGCATAACACAATGTTGCATGAATCAAGACCTGAGCAGTCAAGCGCTATATCAGAAAATCCAAAATTTAACCATCAACAGTTTACAAATGGCCCAAGTTCAAATAATCAATCGTCACGTTTTCAGGATACTACTCAAAACCTGACGTCTTGCATGGTCTCCAAGAGCTCCATGCAACAAGTTTTACTAGTCACAGCATTAGTTAAGGTTCTTGCACCGACAGGACAAGAAGTCGTGCTAAGAGCACTCATCGATCAAGGGTCGCAGGCATCTTTTGTGAGCGAAAAAATCGCCCAAAAGTTACAACTAAGGAGAGAGAAGGTATCAATTAATATTCAAGGCATTGGTAACACTCGAGTACAAAATATAAATGCAAAGGTTAAGTTTGTGGTTAAGAGCTTGCACAATATGAATCAAATAGAAGTACATGGATTCGTATTGAAAAAATTAACAAACATCAATTTAGGAGTCGATCATCATTGGCACGAGTGGACTCACATACAAGGAATTGAATTGGCTGATCCTACCTTTTATGAATCGGGCAAGGTGGATCTACTTTTGGGAGCTGATGTATATTCAAAAATTATACTAAATGGTATTATAAAAGGAGGCCCTGGGAAACCTCAAAATACAATATTTGGATGGATCTTGTCAGGAGAAGTTCACCAAAACACACCCATTAAAACGTTAAACAACTTTCATGTAACAACCTCATTAGAAAATCAGATAAAACAATTCTGGGAGTTAGAGAAGCTACCAGATGATAGAAAACACCACACAAAAGAAGAGCAAGATTGTGAGGAATTCTATAAAAATACAACGGTCAGACTTGCGTCTGGGAAATATCAAGTGTCGTTGCCACTAACTCAACCTTCGCCTGCAACACATTTGGGGGCATCACGCAACATTGCTTTGCGACGACTGTATCAGTTGGAGGCTCGTTTTAAACGGGATCCAAAGTTCAAAGCTGACTATTCAAAGGTCATTAAGGAATATCTACTTTTGGGACATATGGTCCCAATAACACTAAAGGAAAATATAAGTAAACTGAACTCGTCACAAGAAGAAGTCCAATCCACGTGCTATTTACCACATCATGGAGTGGTTAAGGAATCCAGCACTACAACAAAACTGAGAGTAGTATTTGACGCTTCACAAACAACGGAAAGTGGAGTTTCATTGAACGATATCTCATTAAAGGGCCCGGTTATCCAAGGTGATTTGGTGAACCTATTTATTCGTTGGCGTAGGCATAAAATCGCTTTTACAGCCGACATCGAAAAAATGTATAGGCAAATTTGGGTAAACGAAAAGCACGCAAATTACCAAAGGATATTATGGCGAGAGAATACAGAAGAGCCCGTTCAGGATTACAAACTTGTGACAGTTACATTTGGAACAAAAGGTGCACCGTATTTAGCAATCAAAACGCTACAAAGATTAGCATTGGACGAGGCAAAAAGGTACCCAATTGCATCAAAAATTACGTTGTCAGACTTTTATGTGGACGATTTGCTATCCGGTGCCGAAGATGTAGAAACAGCTCTATACATCCAAAAAGAAATGATCGATCTAATGCACAGTGGAGGTTTTCCCTTACGTAAATGGATGTCAAACGCTTCGGAGTTAACCTCCAACAATGAAACAACGAAATTGGTATTACCATCTTCAGAAAAGGACGACCAAGTGAAAACGCTGCGAATCATGTGGAATCCAAAAGAAGATTGTTGTTCATACTCGTTACATTTAACACCAATACAACAATCTTATTCAAAACGAGAAATATTGTCCCAAATATCAAAATTGTTTGATCCGCTAGGCTGGCTTACTCCAATAATTATAATTGGGAAATTAATTATGCAAAAATTATGGTTGGAAGGGTTTAACTGGGATGATAACATCAGTGACGTGTTGAAGCAGCAATGGATTAAATATTACACTCAGTTAGTAGACATCAAGAAAATAAAAATTCCACGATGGATTCAGTATTCAAAGGAAAATGCGGGAGTTGTACTTCATGTTTTTGCGGACGCGTCTATAAAGGCCTATGCAGCAGTGGTTTATTTATGTACCACCGATTCAATGGGTTTACGAAAAATAAGCTTAGTTGCTGCAAAAAGTAAAGTAGCTCCAGTGAAAACCATCTCTCTACCCAGATTAGAACTATGCGCCACCAATTTAGCTGCTAATCTTATCAAAATAGTAAAAGGATCATTGAAGTTGACTGAAAAAATATACATATATGGTTGGAGCGACTCAGAAATTGTTTTGGCATGGCTCAAAGATCATCCGAGCAAATGGACAACCTTTGTATCCAACCGTATATCACATATACATGACGTTTTAGAAAAAAATATTTGGGCATATGTGCCACCTAAACAAAATCCGGCAGACTGTGCGTCAAGAGGTTTATTCCCAGCTGAATTAATAAATCATAAATTGTGGTGGCATGGTCCAGAGTGGTTATCTAAACCAAGAGAGTACTGGCCTACTCAAAAACAAACTACAACTGATTTGGAAAAAAGAAAAACTATCATGTGTCATAGTACAACTTTAAAAGAAGAAATTTTTGAAACAAATTTTTCTAAATTAAGTAAATTAATAAGAGTATTAGCATATTGCCAACGATTTATTTTCAACTCAAGACTAAATAAAGATAAACGCACAGGACACTTATCAACATCGGAATTACAACAAGCTATACATCTACTTATAAGGAGATCACAAAATAGAAGTTTCTCGGATGAATTAAAAACATTAAAGGGAGGTGAATCCTTGCCGAATAAAAATTCAATAGTCAAATTAAACCCATTTGTAGATCAAAGTGAATTATTAAGGGTAGGAGGTCGTTTAACAAATGCCAGCAACATCAGTTATAATGAGAAATTTCCTATAATTTTAAAAGATCGAGATCACTTCACGATATTATTAATTGATCAGATACATAAACAAACATTACATGGTGGTACTCAATTCATGCTCTATCATATTAGGAAAAATTATTGGATTACGAACGCCAGAAATACAATTAGATCACAAATTCAAAAATGCATTACGTGTTTTAAACAAAAAGCTGAAACACGTAAACAACTAATGGGAAATTTACCACACGAACGAGTACAAATGGCAAGACCCTTTTCCAATTCTGGTTTAGATTACTGCGGTCCCTTCGAAGTGAAGTATCACAAATTTAGAGGTTCATCAAAATATAAAGCATACATCGCTCTCTTCATATGTACGGCTACCAAAGCCATACACTTGGAATTAGTCAGTGATATGTCGTCAGAAGGATTCATTTCAGCCTTTCGAAGATTCTGTGCGAGAAGAGGTCTATGCAAAAATATCTATTGTGATAATGGGACAAATTTTGTGGGAGCAAACAAAATGCTCACCAGGCAGAGCAAAAGGATGCTACATGATTTAGATATAAAAATTGCAGAATGTTTAGCAAATCATGGAGTCACCTTTCATTTCAATCCGCCTTCTTCTCCACATTTCGGAGGCTTATGGGAAGCTGGTGTCAAGTCTACAAAACATCATCTAAAAAGAATTCTAGGCAACACCACCGTAACATTTGAAGAGTTCAACACCGTATTGTGTCAGATTGAAGCGTGTCTAAATTCACGACCACTAACGGAAATCAGTACCGATCCACAAGACCTCACTCCATTGACACCAGCACACTTCTTAATAGGTGATTCAATGTTATCCTCACCACAAGAAGAAGTTACCGATGTAAATATCCATAGGTTGAACCGATGGCAGTACTTACAATCATTAGTTCAAAATTTTTGGCGCAGATGGAATTCGGAGTACCTTTCAAGATTACAGCAACGCCCTAAATGGACAACGAAGGTGGAGAATATAAAACCTAATCAACTAGTTTTACTTAAAGAAGATAATTTGCCAACATGTTGCTGGTTATTAGCACGAATAATCGAAACACATCCTGGCTCAGATGGACTAGTACGAGTGGTCACATTACGTACGAAGAATAACGTTTTAAAACGACCTATTACAAAAATTTGTTTGCTACCAAATAATTAATTCAACACTACGAAATTTATCACGCACCAAAACAACCTTATCACTACATTCTCGTCACACATCAGTTTAAAAAAAAAAAAAATTTTTGTTTTTCTACTTAAAGCTAGTATAGTTATACTTTTTGTTTAACTTACATATTTTTGTTATTAATTATTTCCGCTTTCTCGTTACATGCTCAACGGTTAAAATTAATTCAAGATGCTCTGCTCTGATTTCAATGATGAAACATGACCTAAAAAACACAAATCAACAGAATTAGTAACATGTCAAAAATTAATTGGAAAAATTGGAACAAGTGCTTTTGATTAAGTTTGTTTTCTTTTTGACATCTCTTTGGGATGATGTCAAGGTCGGGAGTATGTTCAGGCTTCATAAGCTGAGTTGGTACAAACTAAAAACAAAAAATAGAAACAGACAACAAAGAATCAATATTCAATTAAAATACTTATCTAATCATCCAGTCAAAAACAACTCCAAGCTTCAAACATCAGGACTCCGTTTTGAAACTGCAAACAGCAACAGTGATAACTAATAACTTCAACAGCAACATTGATAATTTTGAGATTTTTAAAATAGTTTTCTTTTAACAAATGTAAAAAATTGTTTGTTTACATTTGGTTCTGTACTATCGTTTTAATATGGTACCTAATCAAAATGTCAAATCAATTTTATATCTATTATACTTACCTATAAACAAATTATATATGTCAAGTTCAATTTGTATAAAAGTTTATCAGTCATACCAACATTTTTTACTTTCAATTTAGTTTCAATTAATTTACACAACACATAGATTTAATATTTACTTTCAATTTCAATTAAGTTTCAATTAATTTATACAATACATAGATTTAATATTTTTACATTTGTTTAAAGTTACTTTACTATTACATGCTTAGATTTTTTTGTAAAGGTTAATGAACTTGGTTTAAACGTTAATCCTAAACGTTTATCTCCAGTGTATAAAAGGAGCAAAATTGCTTAAAAATCATTATTGTCTGATCGATCGATAGTAGAGTATTTAAGTTATTGTAAAGGTGTTATATATATTAAATTATTAAATTATAAAAGAATTTATATTAAAATTATTAAATTATAAGAGAATTTATATAAAAAGAATTTATAGTAAAATTATTAAAATTATAAAAGAATTTATATACAGAGAATCTATATTAAAATTGTTAAATTATAACAGAATTTATATAAAAAGAATTTATAGTAAAATTATTAAAATTATAAAAGAATTTATATACAAAGAATCTATATTAAAATTTATTAAAATTATAAAAGAAGAAGTGATTTTTAACCAATTAAAAATTAAAAGGTTTTTTTTATGTATTCGCATTAAACATAATCGTGGAATAAAGCAGTCAAGCTTAAAATTATAAAAAAAAATCTTTTATTAAAAAAAAGGAATTTTTAACTTTTTTTAAGGTTTTTATTTTTTTTTTTGTGAACAGGAGCAATAAGAACTTAACTGGCGCCCGAGCAGGGACCGTTAAGGTATAAAAACTGAAGTGAATAGTGATAAATGATTAAAGTATAAAAACTAAAATATTTTCCATTTTTTAACTTTTTAACTTATTAACAAATGAATAATAAGTTATCAAATTGACAAAAAATTAAAAGACTAAGAAACTATAAAATAAATTAAATTACAAAACAAAAAAAAACTAAAATTATTATTAAAATAAATAAATAAGAGATTAAAATAAAATAAAAAACATAAGAAAATTTTTTTTTACAAACAGTGATCATTAAAAAGTATAAAAAAAAAGAAACAAAAAACCAAAAAAAAAACAGTGTTAAAAAAAAAAAATAGAAAAAAAAGGGTTCTTTATAAAGGAGATTAGCAAAAATCAAGAAATCACTAGAAGAACAACAGTTTTGTATACCGAGCAGCAAGTAGGTGAAAACCGAAATTATCTCAACTACAGAGTAGGGAAAGGGGCCCCTTAGTAGGACTTAACCACAGAACAAACAGGAGCTGCAGTACAATTGATTTGGTAATAAATTACTGCCAAAGACTTAAAGCTTAAAGTTCACTTGAGTCTGGGTGAACGGTAATTACTGCCAAAATCACACAAGTGCTAGTAACAACCACCTATTCGTTGGGATAAAAGACTGCAGACGGCTCCTTGATGCTCCAGTTCATAATTACCACGTAAGTCATAACACTTATTTAACTTACAGAGTTAATTACTCAAATTTCATAAGAAAAATGTTAAAGAAAATTTTGAGATAAATATAAAACCAAAAATATAACAAAAATTATTAATATCCTATCTCACAGAGGAGAAAAAAAAATTTGATAAATATCCTCATAGAGGAGAATTAATTTTGATAAATATCCTCATACAGGAGAATTAATTTTTATAAATACCCTCATAGAGGAGATAAAAAATTTTAACAAATATACCCATAGAGGAGAAATTTTTAATAAAAAAATATATAAAATAAAAAAATCTAGCTAGATCATTTACTAACATTCATTAAATAGCAAAATACTAACCAAATCACTGACACTTAGAGTTTCTGTCTCGAGAATTCTCTCCCGGGAATTCTCGAGAAAACTTATAATTTTTTTTTCTCTTTTCTCGAGATTATTTTAAAAACGATTTTTCGGGATTCTCGAGAAATTTTATTTTTCTCGAGAAATTGCACTAAATTCATATTCTAAGAAAATACAAACAAAATTATAAAAAAAACAATATTTTATGTCAAAAAATCCAAATTTAGTTTAAGAACCGCTGCAAAAAGTTTCAGAAATTTAACATATCTCGCTCGAGTCTCGATATTCTCGATATTTGAACTCCTGTCAAACTTAAATTTTTTGTTTGGCTAATCAGTTTACATTTGATTTTTTGCTGTCAAGTCAACAACAAATTTTGTAATTTTGATTTTCGTATACATTAAATTTATATTTGCTTTTAGAATTTTATTAAATTATTGTGGTATCAAAACAAAAGTGATTTGATTAAAATATTATATAAAATCGATCCCGAATTTTAAATATAAAATTATTATATGGAACAATATAATATTTTGGGGTTAGTAGTGTTAAAATATAAAGGAATCTGTATGAAGTTTGTCTATTTTTTAATACCTCTTTAGATCATGGGAAATGAAAACGAATATTTAAGTAAAAATATATGGAATTATTTCAAAAGAACTGGTAATATCGATAAAGCTACCTGCAAATTTTGTAGTAAAGAAATAGGGTGCAAAGCCTCTTCTACTAGTGGATTACATAGGCATTTGAGTGGAGGGCAGCATCGGATGAAACGAAAATTGGATGACAATGAAACAAATAAACTAATTGTTGAATCAAATAAAAGATCGACATTAGAAACATATTTTAATGTAAACAAAAAACGGAATATTGATTATATCGTTTCAAAACTTGCTGCCCAAGACGGTATTTCAATTAATGCTATTACAAAAAGTGAATTTATTAGAAATAGCTTAACATCCCTCGGGTTATATTTGCCAAGAAATCCAACAGATGTATTTAATCTCATATATAAATATTATGAAAATAAAAAGTCAGAAATAATCCAAAAAATTAATTTGATGAAATTAAATAATAAAAAATTCTCACAGTCAATCGATGAGTGGACAAGTTTTCGAAACAGGAGATATATGAATATCCAATTATATTATCATGATGGAGAATCTGAAAATTTGGGCCTAATTCGTATAGATGGATCTTGCCCTGCCGAAAAGGCCATTGAATTAGTTGATGCAAATTTGAAATCATTCGGTTTAAATTTTTCAACCGATATTGTTTCCACTACAAGCGATGGTGCGAGTGTGATGATAAAATTCGGAAAACTTTCACCAGCATATCAACAATTATGTTACAATCACGCAGTGCATTTAGCTGTGATTTCAACTTTTTATCAACAGAGTTCTAGTGTCCAAATACAAAATAGCGTAGATAGTGATATCTCCGAAGCATCAGAAGATGAATATGACTGTCAATATGAATATGGTATTGGCGATAGTAGTATATCCACCGCTGCAGCTACTGAATTTAATTTGAAATTTTCAATTATAAAAAAAATACGAACTATCGTTAAAATGTTTAAAAACTCGCCTGTAAAAAATGCTTTACTACAAAATTATGTGAAAGAGGAAGAAAAACAAGAATTACAATGTCTATTGGATGTCAAAACACGATGGAATTCAATTGAAATAATGATTGAGAGGTTTTTAAGAATTATAAGTCCTATAAAGAAAGTTTTAAAAGATTTAAATTCAGAACATTTGTGGAATCCTGCAATTGATGAAGTGTTGGCATTTGATATATTAAATGCTTTGAAACCAGTTAGACTATCTGTTGAAGCATTCAGTCGTCATGATATGAATTTATTAACTGCTGAAGGTGTATTGAAATTTCTATTTACAACTCTTACAAATAACAAGACTGAAATAAGTTCATCTCTATTAGAAGAATTAAAAATTCAAATTTTAAAACGAAGAGACGTTACATTAATATCACTGCTTAAATTTTTACATGATCCTAATATTCCTAATAGTTGTGATATTCTTGAAGATCATAACGATATTTTTTTTAAAATGAGTTCTAGAAATGAAATAATTAAAAGAGCAAAATTATTTTTAATACGGTTGTTTAAAAACACTGTCACTGATGATGATGAAAATGTGGATATGGTATTGGAAGAAGATGGTAACGAAAATGATATTACAATTATCGAAGAAAATAGCAATTCTAATATAAAAATATGTAATATGAGGAAACAACTGGAAGAATCTATTTCAAAAACATTAGCATCAATCAAAAATGTGAACGATGACGAATATCGTGCACTTTCCAAAGAAATTAATATTTATTCAGCTACTGGGAATATAACCGAAAATTTAAAAAAATTAAAGGAAGCAATATTGACAATAAAACCTACTTCGACACAAAATGAGAGAAACTTTTCTATTTCAAATAATTTTGCATCGAAATTAAGAGGACGTTTGACAGATAAACATTTAAATTGTCTTTGTTTTTTGAAAAATCATTTTCAAAAATATGAAAAATAATTTACATATTTACATTATTCTATGTAGAGACTGGAGATTAGGTTTTGTGGACATTTTTGCTTTCTTTAATTTTTGTAGTATTATTCTTTTTTGTTAAAATTTGTCTTATTTTTTTGCTGGTATTAAGGAATTTTTATTCGGGAATTCCCGAGAATTCTCGAGAATTTTAAAATAATCCCGATTCTCGAGAAATATATTTTTATGAAAACTGAGAATTCCCGAATCTCGAGAATTAAAAAAGTTCAAGAAATCAGAAACTCTGCTGACACTACTAATAAACTAAAATTTTGTATTAATTTTGTATTTGAATATCAAATTTTATAAAAAAAATTTTAATAAAAATAAAGGTTAAATAAAAAAAAAAAATATTTAAAAAACAAGAAGCACTAAATTTATTAAAATAATAATTAAAAATAAAAAATTCTTTAAAATCAAAAAAAAAGAAATTAAAATCTTAATAAAACTCCAATTAAAAATAAATTTTAGGAAAAATAGCAATATAGTAAAAAAAAAAAACTTTTGAATAAATTACATTTAAATAATTTTTAATTTTATTTTATTATCATTAAATTAAAAAATTAGGTTTAATAATAAAATAATTTTTTTTGTTATAATTACCGTAAAAAAATAAAAGATAAATTTTTTTAAGATTAAATTAAGATTGAAATTCTTTTAAGAAAAAAAAAACGAAATTTTATTAATATCTTTTACATAATACAATAAAAAAATATTACGTTTTTATTTAAATCAATTATTGTAAGAAAAATTATTTAACATTTAAACTCATATAAAAAATTAAATTATAAATTTGCGTGACTTTTTCTCAAAAGGAAAATTTTTTTTAGGGAAAATTGTAAATCTAAATTTTTTATTGAAAATAAAATAGAACCTTTTTGTACAGAAACTAATTACTTAAAATAAATATTTAAATTTTGAAATTATAATTATTATAAAAATTAAAATTAAACGATTTAAGATTTTAGAAAATAAATTATTTTAAGGTAAATCAAATAAAATAAATATAGTAAATAAAAATAAAATAATAAATAAATTTCATAAATTTTAGAAATTTTTTATTGAATACAGAATCATAATATTTAATCGGCTTATTTTTTCCCATATAATATAAAAATCCTTTTTTAGAACAAACTATTTGACCAATTTTAATGAAACAACAACCAAAAGAAAGGTTTTTTTTGTTTTCATAGGACAATGATATTTTTTTTTAGAATATTTCGTTTTTTCGGGTGAAAATCCGTTTTTAATTTAACGTAAATTTGAATTTAACAGTCACGCTTTTAAAAGTTGAGGCTTATGACTCTAATATTATGCGCCGACTTTCTGTGTAAATGTAATTAATTTTCGGTTTTAACGCAGCTAAATCTAAATCAAAAGATTATAGGCGCCGACTTATGTATATCTTTCTTTTTTTTGTTTAGTTCAAATATTCAATGAACAAGGAGATATCAATTTTTTTTAAATTTTTTTTTTGTTTTTGTTTTTTCTTTATCTTAAAAAGTGAACGAAAAAAATGAGTTTGTTCGAAATGAAAGCAATACATTTGGTTTATACAGTAGTTTTCATTTATAACGAACTCGGTTCAATTTTAATTATAATAAACGTAACACTTTTTGCCAATGAATTAAATTTTACCTTAAAATGTAAGTTATTTATTACATTTATATTTTTTTTATGTAAACTTATTATATCTATTAATGTTGCTTGGTGATTATTTTAGTATTTTTATATATATTTTTGAATATAAAGAAAAATCATAATAACGCATCAAAAATACAAAAAAAAATTCATTACAAGAAAAAGCATTATATACATCTATAAACATAGAGGTGAGGCTGACACATCAAATAAAAATCTAGCAAATGAGTTCAAAGTGCCCATTCTAGAATTAGCACAATCTACAATGTTCAATTCTAATACTAATTTTTCAAAATTCACAGCATTCTTTTAAAACGACATTTGTTTATTACGACGAATATTTTCTGTCTTTTCATGGTCGTTATAAGCGAGCTTTACTGTATTTTTTTTTTTTTGCTATATGTTTGCAGAAACAAAAAAATTACTTTCCTTAGGAAAAATTATGTGTTCTTTAGGAATCAACCAGAATAAATGCATACGGCGTGCAGTTTCTGTCAAAAAATTTTGAAATAAGTAGGTATGTTATGTACTGTACTTCGGAATTTAAAATTTTAAAATTTGACAAAGCGTATAAAAATATTGTAATTGGTTTTTCTGATGTTGCTACGATTAAGTTTTCAAAATAAAATATTTTAAAATAATATTTTTTTTTAAAAAAACATAGGTACATTCCAAATAATTGAAAATACCTATAATATGTTCGCAAAAAAAAACTAAAAAATAATCTTCAACTGAAATAAAAGTTGACGTATAATTTCTGTCAAAAAATTTACAAATAAATAGGTACATGAATTTACATGAGAGCTGTTCGAAATGAAAGAAATACATTTGGTTTATACAGTAGTTTTCATTTATAACGAACTCGGTTCAATTTTAATTATAATAAACTTTACACTTTTTGATAAAGAATTAAATTTTACATAAAAATGTAAGTTTTTTATAACATTGATATTTCTTTTTTTTAAGCTTATTATATCTAATAATGTTGCTTGGCGATTAATTAAGTGTTTTTTATTTAGTTTTGAATATAAAAACAATCATAATAACGCATCAAAAATACAAAAAAAATTTCAATAGAAGAAAAAGCACTATACATAGGCTTGAGGCTGAAACATCAAATAAAATGTTAGCAAATGAGTTCGAAGTGTCCATTCTAGAATGAGCACATTCTACAATGTTCAAGTCTTATACCAATTTTTCAAAATTCACAGCATTCTTTTAAAACGACATTTGTTTATTACGACGAATATTTTCAGTCCCATAATGGTCGTTATAACCGAAAAGTACTATATTTTTTTTTATTTTGCAATTTATTATAATACAGCAGGTACTAAAAAAAAAATTTTTTGTAAATCGTAAATTGTGGTTGCTTTTTGTTAAGTTTTTTGTAAAATTAAAAACCGAATTCTGAAATATGCAGAAACTTAAAAAAAAAAAAAATATTTATTAAGAAAAATGATTTGTTTCTTATGGATCAGCCAAAATCAGCATGTACGGCATTCAGTTTCTGTCAAAAAATTTTGAAATAATTAGTAATGTAAAAAAATTTACATGATAGCATACGCGACGTTTTAAATTTTAAATTTTAAAATTTAAAAATTGGCAAAGTGTATAAAAATACATATTGTAATTGTTTTTTCTTATGCTGCTCCGATTAAATTTTAAAAATAAAATATTTTAAAATAACATTTTTTTTTAAATAATTTAGTTTAAAACATACAAATATTCAAATAAATTAAAAATACCTACAGTACAATATGTTTGCAAAACTAAAAAAATTATCTTTCTCAAAAAAAGTTATTTGTTCCTTAGGTCCTAACCTAAATAAAAGCGCGCAGCGTATAATTTCTGTCAAAAAATTGAGAAATAAATAAGTTCATAAATTTACATTAGAGCAGCGAAAATACGCGTAACGCAATGTACTGTATCTCGGATTTTTAAAATTTACAAATATTGACAAAATGCATAAAAATATTATTATTGGTTTTTCTTATATTTTTAATATTATGTTTTAAAAAATAATATTTTTTTACAATAATTTTTATTAAAAAATATCTTATATTCAAAATACCTATAATATGAAATTAAAAATATTTTTTGTAGGTACTAAATTAAAACATTCAAATAAATATTTTTGATACATTAAATATTGTACGCGCGTATCGATTTACCGATAATGGATATGTAGACAGACGTATTGACGTACTGCCGTATAAAAATTGTACGTCGTATGTTTTGATTTCATTCTAATAATTGAAAAGTTTATTTCACACTTTCAACATCGAATAATGTTTTTTTATAATTAAAAAAACTAGTTTTAGTTTATTTACTTTGACAAAACGAACGAATTTTATATATAAAAAAGTGTACATGAAGATTATATAGGCGTAGTTTGTAAATGGAACGCTAATTTTTGTTTCAGGAGTACATAATTGTCAGATTATCATCATATATATATTTGACATTTCAAAACTACCTGTCATTTGAGAAGTTAATTATATTTAATAGTATTTAAATATTAATAAAGTGAAAAAATTAAGGTTTATTGCTGATATAAATATAAAGAATATTTTTTAAAATGGAAGGGAGTAAGTGCTTATTGGTTATCAAATAAAAAATATGATTTAACATAACCTATTCAAGAGAATTTTAATTAAATCCATCTGCCGGAAATTATTTATCTACTCTGTCATATACTCTTTTACAAGGGCTGAAGTAGCTGGCAATAGTTGAGAGTAGAAAAGAGTTTACTCCTCTTAAAGGAATAAAGGCAATAATATTTATTTGTTTTAAGAAACTTATGAGTCATGGCTCATGACCATGTATAGAAATATATTTTTGTCAATAAAAAACTTAGGAAATATAAAATAAATAAACTAGACAAAAAGGTATAAAGTAAACTAAGCAATTCAGAATCATTTTTCGCATGTCTTCAGAACTTTAAATAGGCATACATTTGTAGTAAAAATTTACCTATGTAGCTATTAAATTTGAAAATGAAAAAAGGGTAGGAAAAATTTATTCTTTGATTTATTGAAAAACTTTTTTTTTTGCTATAAATCTTAAGATTGAAATTTAAAAAAAGACTTCGGTCAACTTGCCTATTATTTGTACTTCTGGCAGCTTCAATATAATATAATACTAATTACTAAACTTATGAATTATGATATGTTATATTTTGTTGTACATATTATGTATTCATAGAGTTTTTTAATTAGGATACAGAATACGTACAACATAGTTCATATCGTACTAAAATGTTTAGAAAAAATTACAGTTTGCTATATGAAGGACAGCATTAACTCGAATTTTGGGTTCTTGACTTCAATAAATATATGTATATGTTTAGGAATATGTCTTTATTAGAATAATATTTATATGTATTTAGAATTTTAATTTAATTTAACTGTACCAATTTATCCTCTCTTTAAAGCGGCTTAAGTTATAAAAATAAAACTCAAAAATCGGTACTTAACAACGTTTTAATAATTATGAAAAATTATAAATTTTTTTTAAGCAAATTTCAAGCGCAAGAACTGTTGACAAGACTGTTGGCATAATTTTTATTATGTATAGTCTAATATAATTTACACAAAACGAATTTTATATGTTAACTTAAAAGCAAAAATAGCTCCAATTTCGAGCACAGGGCGGTACTAGTTTATATAAATTTTGTAAATATTACATTAAACTTGTGTAAATTTTTACAGGTTGTTTTGATCACCTTAATTATTACTTACTATTAATTTTGTCAAATTTTGATCCAAATAAATAAAATAAAAAGGAATGGAAATTTTTTGAAAATCTTCAAGATTGTGCAGGATAGAACAAGCAAGGAATAATAAATAAATTTCTTCAATACCTATAAATTTATATTGAATAAATTTTGAATTTTTTAGGAAATTTTTTTTTATCTATATTCTTGACATCTCTCGATTCTTCTTAACTAAAATTTTTGGATTTCTGAATTTCAATTCGTCTTACGCCCATATATTTAATTCACAGACAAGATAGTGGGAAGTGCCGAAGAAGCGCTAGAAGCTTTCCATACTCCATTGAACTGGAATAAAATTGTCGAGTGCTTGGATCTGCATTATGCCGGTAAAAGAGATCTGAAAACTTTAGAGAATGATCTCTCGAACCTCAACCAAGGCAATGAAAGTATACAGGATTTCTATAAAGAAGTCTACAAACATCTTACTTTGATACTAGAAAAAATTGGTTGCATGGATCTATCACAGGACTCATATTGTACTACGGCAAAGCTATATAGGGGCACTTTTATCCAAGGATTAAATGATAATTTACCCGAACTACTGGAAATTAGAGAACCACAGAGTTTGCCACAAGCATTGCATATAAGTTTAAGAATTGAAACTATGAAAAATAAAGCCAAAACAACACAAACTAGTAACAACAAGCAAACAGTAAATTCACTCACGGCAGTTCCAAGGAATAATCCAAATCAGCAAAAATATCCTAGAAGTACCTATTATCAACATAATCCAACAAGAAATAATACTTATCAACCAAACCAATCAAATAGGAATCATTACAATCCAAACTACTATAGAAACAATTTTTACCAACAAAATCAACAACAACGTTATTTTCCAAATCAACAACAACGTTTTTATCCAAATCCTCAACAGCGCTTCTATCCATAGCCGCAACAAACTGCATGGGTACAAAATCAAGATATACTTCAAAATGAAATATCAACTAATTCACAAACTAAAGTGGAACCGGCATTCCAACAATATCGAAACCCCTTACAGACCTAATTATACCCAAATTAAAAATTTTAATAATAATAAAAGACCAAATCCAAATCAGAACTACTATATCAATAAAACCCAAAGGATTAACTACATTAAACCCAATAAAAAGGAAGATGAAAGTCAACATGGACAGGATAGAAGGAAAAAAGGCGACCAATGTTCTTGCAGTCATAACAAAAACTCCAACAGCTCATTTTAAACCCTAAGTTACAAAAATTAAAATTCTATATCTTATCAAACCTAACATTATTTGATGGTATTATAGGAAACGATAGTATGAAAGAATTAGATGCAATAATTTATACCAACGAAATGAAGAACTACTTAGAATTCGGAAAAAACATAAGGATTCCAATAAAACTACATGCCTCAGAATCTGTCAATAAAATAGAACTTCGCATTACTCATCTTAGTAAATTACAGAAACAAAAAATTAAATATATCGTGGAAAAATATTAACTTATTCGCTGATCCTGATGAAAAACTTACTAATACCACTAGGGTACAAGCGGAAATCAGGACAACAACAGAAGACCCGGTTTATACAAGATCTTATCCGTACCTAATGGCACTAAAAAATGAGATAGAAAACCAAGTCCAACAATTATTAGATGGCGGGATCATAAGACCATCTAGATCGCCCTACAATTCGCCGGTATGGGTAGTACCGAAAAAGGAGGATGCGTCAGGGAAGAAGAAGTACCGGATGGTGATAGACTACAGGAAAATTAATAAAATCACGATACCAGATAAATACCACATACCCGAGATAGCTGAAGTATTGGCAAATTTAGGCAAAAGTAAAGTATTTTCAGTTATTGACCTAAAGAGCGGATTCCACCAAGTACCTCTTAAAGAAAGCGACATAGAAAAACAGCTTTTTCTATCAATAATGGGAAGTATGAGTTTACCAGACTCCCTTTCGAGTTGAAAAATGCAACATCACAGTTCCAAAGGGCTCTTGATGACATTCTAAGACAACACATCGGCAATAAATGTTATGTTTACATTGATGACATAATCATACTGGGCGAAAATGATGAAGAACACTTTAAGAATTTGGAGGACGTATTTAAAACGCCAGAAAACGCGAACATGAAAGTGCAATTGGACAAGTGTGAAAAATCTCAAGAAGGAGGTAGAGTTCTTGGGTTTCATCGTTACAGGAGAAGGAATAAAAACGAACGCAAAAAAATTCCAAACAATTTGCGATATGCCGACACCAAAAAATTAGAAGGAACTCAGGTCCTTTTTAGGAATGTCAGGGTATTACAGAAGGTTTATCTGTGATTACGCAAAAATCGCGAAACCCCTGACATCCCTTTTAAGAGGGGAGGGTAGACGTGTGTCCAAATCTCAGTCACGAAATACACCAATAATCCTAGATGAGGAAGCAAAAGAATCGTTCCTTAAGCTGAAAAACGCTTTTATTTCTGAGGAAGTAATTTTAAGCTACCCAAACTTTCAGAAAATTAATAATAAAGAAGATTACGAATTAATAAATCCATTTCCCAACTACAACAGACACATAATAACTAGAACGAAATTTTCAGAGAAAGTTTTAGTAGACATCCTAAAGAAACACTTCAACCCAAATACATTAAACGTTATTAAAACGGAAGAAAGTATTACGGGCAAAATTCAACGAGTTTATGGAATACATTTTAGAAGTTATAAAATCAGATTCTCGAGAATAACCGTTAAGGACATTGTAAATGAATTGGAACCGTAAGAAATCATTATCACAACTCATAGACGTGCCCATCGAAATGCAAAAGAAAACAAAAAACAAATTATTGAGAAATATTACTTACCGAAAATAGCTAGAAAAACAAATAACTTAGTAAAAAACTGCTCAATTTGTAAGGAAAACAAATACGACCGCCACACCAATAGACCAGAAATACTGAATACTCCAATACCTAACTACGCAGTACACACCGTACACATAGACATTTACTCAACAGAGTCAAAACTCTGCATCACCGCAATAGATAAACTTACCAAGTTCGCTCAGGTAAGAGCCATAAAGAGTAGATCAACCGAAGACATTAGACTGGCGTTAAGAGACATATTATTTTACTACGGCATACCCGAATACGTGGTCATAGACAACGAAAGGTCTCTTAACTCTGCGTCAATTAAGTGCATGATGGAGGATGAATTGAAGATAAAAGTCTATACTGTACCGCCATACAAGAGTGAAGTAAATGGTCAGGTGGAAAGGTTCCACTCGACATTGTCTGAAATTATACGTTGCTTAAGAGCAGAAAAAGAATATAGGAATTTCGATGAACTAATGCAAAGAGCGGTGAATGAATATAATTTCTCTATCCATTCTGTTACCAACAAAAAGCCAATTGAACTATTTGTAGGTCGAGTCCCTAATATTACACCAAGGGAGTTTGAAAATACTAAGCTCATGAATATAGAAAAACTAAAACTTAAACAAGAAAAGGATTTGAAGTTCCACAATAAAAAAAGAAAACCTATTAAACAATATAAAAAGGGGGATATCGCATATGTGAAACATAATAAAAGATTGGGTTCAAAGTTAACATTTAAATATAAAAAAGAAATTGTCCAAGAAAATAAAAATACAACATTTCTCACTCAATCAGGAAGAATTGTCCACAAATCTAATTTAAAATCATAAAAAATTAATTCTGTCAAAAAAATTGTTTTCTGTTTCTCATCCTTTTTCCTAATACCATTTTTACTTTCCTGCATTTTAGATTTTTGGTGAGCACAAGTTTAGCGGAAGTGCAAATACTGGTTTATAAAGGATCCTACATAATAGGAATAGAGTTCGGAAAAGCAAAGATAGAAGATGGCAAATACAGAATAATACACATAACGGACCTTACAACACTCCAAAATTCAATAGCCCAAATAAAAACAGTACTGTCTGAGGAAACAATAAAAACTCATCCACTGTACTCATATTTACAACACGAGATTGGACAAATACAAGATTTCCTAGATGAATTCAAGCTACAACGTCCAAGGAGGTCGCTAAATTTTCCTCGGGAGCACATGGAAATGGATAGCAGGAACACCGGATCATGACGATTTCGTTATGATAAAAAAAAGGACGCACAATTTACTGGAAAATAACAATAAACAAACTATCATTAACAAAATTTTTAATGATAGAATTAACAATATAACCCATATTAGTAACCAAAACTTAAAAAATATTTCTATAGAAAATAATATAATTAACCAACATGTCTTCAGAATTCAATATAAACTTAAACTACAAAAAGAAGAAATAATTAACCTTAAATACGCAATTCATTGGGCTAAGCATAATATAATAAATCCTATTTCACTATCCAAAACAGAAATAAAAATGCTCACCCAAATATTAGACGACGAAAATTTTCCCTATGCCAACGCCGAAGAAGCTTTTGACTTATCAAATATAAAAATAATAACGAACGGAACTTGCTTATTCTATTTTATAGAAATTCCCTTAACTACTAAGAATATTTATAAAAAATTGTTAATAAAACCAATAAAAATTAAAAACACAATTGTAAAAATAAAAAATTAACAAATATTGTTAAACAAAAATGAATTGTATGGAATAGAAAAAAATTGTAAAAAAATAAATAATATTTCAATTTGTAAAAAACATGATATTGTAAACCTAGATAATTCAACTTGCATTAAAAACTTACTCCAAGGAAAACATTCTACATGCGATCTGGTAAATAATCAATAATGGGACAATATTAACCAGCGAGGAACTTCAAAGGCTGAACGGAAATTATCTCATCAAATTTCACAATGCTACTATACAGGTTGGCAGCCAAATCTTCACTTCAAAAGAAGTTTCTATCGCAAAAATATGGCCAGCAATTCTGCAACCGCACTTCACGAAAAACGAATTGCATCAGCATTTATCATTGGAGTTATTAAAAGAAATTCACATAAACAACACAAAAGAGATAGAGATATTGAAACCTAACAAATTTGATAGAGTCACAGAAACTATCGTAAACTACGGACCAATATCCATAGTCATTATATTGGTTATCGTTCACTATATTATAACACAGAGAAGAAGGACCAAGTTAATAATTAATAACGCAGCGGAAACAAAGTCGGTAATCGACAGTAAAAAGGGTTTAAAAGAATCAACCACCGAAGTTATTTATCAAGAACCTAAAAGAACTTCAGAGACAACACTTCCCTTGAAGACAGCCATACAACCAAAACCATGTGTTCCGAGAAGAAAGCTAATCACCAACAGCCAAATGGGGACATTTGGTCTTAAGAGGGGAGGAGTTAATAATTATTAACTAAAAATTATTTCAAAATTTAAATAAGATCATATTTCAACTTCACAACTTCATAATTTGGCCAACGCATTAATTTTACTGTGAACTACTTGCAACATAATTTCACACACTTCGAAATCACGCGGAATAAACACGTGAGTCAGCAAAATATAAAAAAAAATTCAAAAATGTTGAGTTGAAAATTTGTACAATTGTATTAAAATTTGATTAAGATTATTCAACATAATTATTAAAAAATTTAAAATTAAAATATATTAAAAAAATTAAAATAAAATTAGAAAAAGAAAAATAATAATAAAAATAAAAATGGTTACCAAATGCGAAAAATGTGATAAATCATTATCTGCCAAATCAAAGGCACTAGGCAAGGTATGCCAGAAATTTTATCATACAAAATGTGCGACAATTTCTGATGACGCATATGAGTTAATAAAAACCGGGAACATAACATGGAAGTGTTCTTGCTGTCCTGCAGAATTGAATGATTCCCTTGCGGTGCTTGCGGAGGTGGATGAAGCAGAGGAGGATGATTTGGTTGCGTTTGATTTGACCGATTGTACTATGGACAAGATGGCACAGTATCTGAAACTCGCAGTGTCGAAACTGAGTAATTCATTGAGTTTTTTGTCAAACAAACTCGATATGACTCTAAAAGAAAATATAATCTTAAAAAAACAAAACGAAAACTTGTCCAGAAAAGTCGAAAATATGGAAGAGTACACAAGGTCTTTGGAGCATAAACTAAATGAATTGGACATATGATTTTTTACATAAATTATCTTACTTTTTTCTACGAGCAACAAATATTCTAAAATCACATTTAATACATATTAAACACTTATTTATTACTTATAACACTTATTAATTAAAATTTATTTTAACAACTTTTATATTATTATTGATCATCACAATATATTATATAAGCGAAAGAATAAGTAACATGATATTATTTGTCCAAAAAGAAATATCTTTGGATATACATGGACTTATCCCTTTACATATTAAATACCGCATTGCTCCATTAACATATTTTAAAAATAAGCATTACAAAAATTTATTTGATTTTTTCACTAAATTAAAAATTATTTTAAAAATTTTTTTATTATTAATGTTATTATATTATATTATTATTATTACATCGAGCAACTTTCAAGCCACGCACGTAACAATTACTAAATTATTTATTATTAATTTATTTATTCTATTTACAAAAGCCACATTTGAAACCGGTTTTGAAGTTTTAAAACCAATATTTTTACACGCATTTTTTTTTTTTTTTATAATAATACACGCACATAACAATTACTAAATTATTTATTATTAATTTATTTATTCTATTTAAAAAAGCCACCTTTAAAACCGGTTTTGAAGTTTTAAAACCAATATTTTTATTTATTCTAATTTTTTCTAATTTCTTATTTTTTTTAGTTTTTATTATTTACAACCTATTTTATTATTCGGTTAAAATCTATATATACATATTTGCATATATATAATTTGGTTATTTAATTTTTACATTCATATATTAAAAAAAAAACAATGATCAATCATGATGAAATAAATATTTCTGAATTAAAAAATATTGTACATTTGACAGGGGTTTGCAACCTACCTGCGCTTGAAAAAAATAAGGAAAATTTAAATATTATTTACATTAATATACAAAGCCTTCGAAATAAACTATATAGCTTAGAATCCCTAATTGATTCGTACAATCACAAGATTCACATCATAGTATTAACTGAAATATGGTTACTCGAGACAGAAAATCAATTTTTTAACATTTCAGGATATAATTCTTATTTTTCAAATAGGCAAGAACCGTACGGTGGTGTTGCGATATATATTGATGAATGTGTTAATTCTAATTATGTTTCAAAAGAAGAATTTCATAAAAGTAATTTATTAGTAGTTAATTTACCTGAACATAATATAAATGTCATTGGCATATATAGATCACATGAAAATACTATTTCTGATTTTATATGTAAATTAAACTGTGTTACTGCACAATTTAAGAACTCTATTATAATTGGTGATATAAACATAAATTTACTTGATATCAATAATCGGTATGTCTTAGATTACACAAATACGCTTATTAGTAACGGTTTTTTGATTTACAACAAAATATCACCTGAATACGCAACGAGAATTAGTAGTACAACAAGAACTGTTATTGATCACTTCTCTACAGACCTTATAAACTACAAATATAAATTTTTAATTTGTGAAACGTCCCTATCTGATCACGAAATGTTTCATATCAGTATTGAACTTAAACCAATAACGAAAGATAAAATTTTCAGTAAAAAAGTATTGGATTACGATAAAGTTGCAACCGATAATTTCTGGTTAAATCTTAACTCTTACTCTGAATTTGAAAGCTTTATTTCTGATATGCAAAATTTAATTTTAAAAAATACTAAAACTATTGTAGTAAGAAAAGAAAAAAAGAAAGCACCTTGGATAACACGAGATATATTTAATAAAATTAAGATTAGAGACTCTTTTTATAAGTACTCAAAAAACTAAAACTTACCTGTCTAATTTCTCAAAAAAGTACAGAGAAAATACTCGTATTTATAATCTCTATAAATCGATGAAAGCCGAGGTAAACAAACTTATCGTACAAGCCAAAAAATAAAAAATTATTCAACTGAAGTACAAGACGGTTTTCAAAACGGTAAAAGTCTTTGGAATTTTTATAACAAGGTAATCTATAACACTGATTTACCTAAACAAAACCCCGCTATTAAAATGCTATTAACTAATAATATAATCACAACCAATGAGTATGAAATAGCTGACAAAATGAATACATATTTTGTTAATGTGACCGACGAATTAAATATCGCGTCTAATCCAATTGATTATACATACGTCAATAGAATTCAAAGAGCAATCCACAACAACTTTGACTTACATTCCACCAATAGTACTGAAATTGAACAGATTATTGCAAACCTAAAATCTTCCGCAGCTACTGGTTGGGATTGTATTTCGACTAAGTTTTTGCAAAGATTTTCTACACAACTTTCACCAATAATAGCCAAATTAATTAATAACTGTTTCCAAACTTCAATATTTCCACGTTCCCTCAAAATAGCAATAGTTACACCCATTCTTAAAACAGGAAATACAAAAAATCCATCCAATTACCGACCAATATCTGTTTTAACAAGTATTTCTAAAGTTTTTGAATTGGTTATGAAAAATAGACTTAATACTTTTCTCACACATAATAATATACTACATACAGAACAATATGGCTTTGAAAGAAATTCAAACACAACGGCGGCATGTTTAAGCTTAACAAATTTTGTGACAAACAATATTGATAGTGGTAAATATGTTGCTTTAATATCCCTAGATTTTCAAAAGGCCTTTGATTGTGTAGATCATGAAATCCTACTATCGAAGCTTAGAAATCTTAACTTCGATCAAAATTCTATAAATCTTTTTCAAACTTAGCTGTCTAATAGAATACAGAAAGTCAGAATCGGATCTTCCATCAGTAGCCCGCTAATAATAAAAAAAGGAGTCCCACAGGGTTCCATTCTGGGACCAGAGTTATTCAAAATTTATATAGATGACATCGCTCGTCTAGATCTTATAGGGTCAATCCAATTATATGCTGATGACGCTATATTAAAATATGCGGCTGCTACAGAAAATATTTTAAGAAATTCGATTGAAACTGACCTTGCAAAAATCGAAGAGTGGATAACGCATCATAGGTTACGTTTAAATGTAAAAAAAAACCAAAATTTTGCTACTTGGCAACAAAATTTACAACTCTAGGAACTTCTCCTATAACTCTATATCTATTGATAATGTAGAAAATCTCTGTTACTTAGGGCTAATTTTGGAAAGAAAAGTTAAATGGATAGATCACATTCATCATATCATACGCAAAATAACGCCATATCTATTCATCTTACGTCGTATTCGAAAATATATTACTCAAAATGCTCTATATTCCATATATTCTTCTTTTATTCAATCTCATATAATTTATCTCAATCCAATTTGGAGTGGTGCAAGCCAACAAATTTTGTACCAGTTAGATATCGTACATAAGAAGGCGATTAAAATAATCCACGGCTATCCGAATATTTTTCCAACGAATAGGCTATACAGCGAAAAATATTTAAGTCTCGAGAACATTTGTAAAAGGGAGTTGTATCTTACTGCCTATAAGGTTGTGAATAATAAAATAAAGCACAATTTTATTTTAAATAGAGCAATAAACATACACAATTATAATACGCGAAATAGTTCTAATTTTTATTTGTCCTTATTTAGGACAAATCAACAACAGAATAATTGCTTATTTAAATGTTTAAAGGTGTATAATGAGCTTCCAACAGGCTTTAAACAAATTAATTCAATTGGTTTGTTCAAAACAGAAATAAAAAAATATATATTACAAGAGCATCAAATCCATAGATAATGAAAACCAGTATAAATACTGGATATGTAAATATTTAGTTAATATGTATATAGTGAACCGATGTATTTGTTGCTTTGTAGATAAATGATAATGAAATTGAGTGATTGAACTTTAAAAAATGTGATAATTATGAATTTTGATATTTAATTTTAATTATAAAATTTTTTTTTATTTTTTAAATTGATTGTATCGTCTTGAATTTTGCAATATTCATTAGCTTTTAAGAATTAAACTTATATTAATATACTTTTTTTTTTATAAGATCATATAGCTGCTTTAGCTACGATCATCCAACACAAACAAATTTGAATTATATAATTTATACCTTTTTAAAATGAATAAAAATAAAGAAAAAAAAAAAAAAAAAAAAAAAATGCAAGTGATCCAAATTAAAATTATTATTAATCAATGTTAATTTAATCGTGGAATAAAGCAGTCAAGTTTAAAATTATAAAAAAAATCTTTTATTTAAAAAAAGGAATTTTTAACTTGTTTTAAGGTTTTTATTTTTTTTTTTGTGAACAGGAGCAATAAGAACTTAACTTAAATTAAAAAAGAAAGTTAGCACTTTAATAAACAAGGCAATCAAGATACTCTACAGGTTAAAATGACGTACTCCGACTGATGAGTTATACAAAAGTATGGGATTCTTTAAGTTATATGAATTATTAATTTTAGAAAAAGCTAAAACTATTCATAAAATGAAACATGGTGTCACTAAAAGTAAAACGTTTTTACAAAAGAGAAGGAATATTCACAACTACAACACAAGAAATATGGACAAGTTATGTCATGAAAAAACTCGAACTGAATTAGCTAAAAACAGTAATTTTTAAGAATTATTTATATAATTTTTGTTCTTTAAAAAGAATTTACATATATCTTCCTGAGAAATTAAAGAGTAGTATAAGTAGATTCACGTTGAAATTGAAATCTTTTTTAAAAAATGAACAGGTTTAATTAAAAAGATTGTTAGAGTTATAAGTAAATTAAAAAATTAGGCTATAATAATAATAGTTAATATACATAATTTTTGTATTTATCTATATATAAGTTAATAATTATTAACTAAAATATTTTTTATAATTTTTTATAAGATCATATTTCAATTTCACAACTTCATAATTTGGCCAACGCATTAATTTTACTGTGAACTACTTGCAACATAATTTCACACACTTCGAAATCACGCGGCATAAACACGTGAGTCAGCAAAAATGCAAGTGGAATTATCCAAATTAAAATAATAATTAATTAATGTTAAATTAGTCGTGGAATAAAACAGTCAAGCCTAAAATATAAAATAAAAAAATAAAATCTTTCATTTAAAATAAAAAAAGGAATTTTAAATTTTTTTAAAGGTTTTTATTTAATTTCGAACAGGAGTATAAGAACTTAACTGGCGCCCGAGCAGGGACCGTTAAGGTATAAGAACTGAAGTGAATAGTGAGATTAAAGTATAAAAAGTAAAATATATTAAAATTATCATTAAAATAAATAAATTAGAAAATAAAATAAAATAAAAAAAAAAAAAAACATAAAAAATTTTTTTACAAACAGTGATCATTAAAAAGTATAAAAAAAGAAACAAAAAACCAAAAAACAAAAAAACAGTGTTTTTTATTTAATAAATATCCTCATAGAGGAGAATTAATTTTTATAAATACCCTCATAGAGGAGATTAAAATTTTAACAAATATTCCCACAGAGGAAAAATTTTTAACAAAAAAA
The DNA here is from genome assembly GCA_963082915.1 of Dolichopus griseipennis. NCBI lineage: Eukaryota > Metazoa > Arthropoda > Insecta > Diptera > Dolichopodidae > Dolichopus > Dolichopus griseipennis. Next base: position 45,907,456 of record OY720444.1, on the reverse strand, counting down.
TATATAAAATAAAACAAATCTAGCTAGATCATTTACTAACATAAATAACAAAATACTAACCAAATCACTAACACTACTAATAAACTAAAATTTTGAATTAATTTTGTATTTGAATATCAAATTTTATAAAAAAAGAAAAAATAAATTTTTTAATTAAAATAAAGGTTAAATAAAAGGAAAATTTTTTTTTACAAAAAAAATTTATAAAAAACAAGAAGCACTAAATTTATTAAAATAAAAATTAAAAAAAAGAAATTCTTTAAAAACAAAAAAAAAAGAAATTAAAATCTTAATAAAACTTCAATTAAAAACAAATTTTAGGCAAAATAGCAAAAGAAAAAAAACTTTTGAATAAATAATAATTGCTGTTAAAATATAAATTACATTTAAAATAATTTTTAATTTTATTTTATAATCATTAAATAAAAAAAATAGTTTTAATAATAAAAAAAAATTTTTGTTATAATCACCGTAAAAAAATAAAAGATAAATTTTTTTAAGATTAAATTAAGATTAAAATTGAATAATTCTTAATTTTATTTTATAATCATTAAATTAAAAAATTAGTTTTAATAATAAAATAAATATTTTTGTTATAATTACCGTAAAAAAATAAAAGATAAATTTTTTTAAGATTAAATTAAGATTAAAATTGAATAATTCTTAATTTTATTTTATAATCATTAAATTAAAAAATTAGTTTTAATAATAAAATAAATATTTTTGTTATAATTACCGTAAAAAAATAAAAGATAAATTTTTTTAAGATTAAATTAAGATTAAAATTGAATAATTCTTAATTTTATTTTATAATCATTAAATTAAAAAATTAGTTTTAATAATAAAATAAATATTTTTGTTATAATTACCGTAAAAAAATAAAAGATAAATTTTTTTAAGATTAAATTAAGATTAAAATTGAATAATTTTTAATATTATTTTATAATCATTAAATTAAAAAATTAGTTTTAATAATAAAATAAATTTTTTTGTTATAATTACCGTAAAAATAAAAAAAAAATTTTTTTAAGATTAAATTAAGATTGAAATTCTTTTAAGAAAAAAAACGAACTTTTATTAATATCTTTTACAAAATACAATAAAAAAATATTATGTTTTAATTTAAATTAATTATTGTAAGAAAAATTATTTAACATTTAAAACATTTAAACTCATATAAAAAATTAAATTATAAATTTGCGTGACTTATTCTCAAAAGGAAAATTTTTTTTGGGGAAAATTGTAAATCAAAGTTTTTATTGAAAATAAAATAGAACTTTTTTGTACAGAAACAAATTACTTAAAATAAATATTTAAATTTTGAAATTATAATTATTATAAACATAAAAATTAAACATTTTTTTAAATTATAAAAGCAAGGTATAAATTAAGATTTTAGAAAATAAATTATTTTAAGATAAATCAAATAAAATAAAATATAGTAAATAAAAATAAAATAATAAATAAATTTCATAAATTTTAGAAATTTTTTCTTGAATACAGAATTTATATAAATTTTATAAATATTGCATTAAACTTGTGTAAATTTTTACAGGTTATTTTGATCACTTTAATTATTACTTACTACTAATTTTGTCAAATTTTGATAAATAAAATAAAAAGGAATAGAAATTTTTGAAAATTTTCAAGATTGTGCAAGATAAAACAAGCAAGGAATAATAAATAAATTTCTTCAATACCTATAAATTTATATTGAATAAATTTTGAATTTTTAGGAAATTTTTTTTTTATCTATATTCTTGACATCTCTCGATTCTTCTTAAAGAAAATTTTTGGATTTCTGAATTTAAATTAGTCTTGCGCCCATATATTTGATTCACCTCGCATTTTTATTCTTAATCTAGGGTACATTTAACTAAAAATTTAAAAAGCCGACAAGTTTTTAAAAATGAAATTAGAGTTGAAATCTTATAAGATGGAAGCACAGAGACCGACCACACCTTTTATAATGACATCTACACTAGAAGATCTTCCACACATAAGTTGCATTAGAAGCGGTAACCAAGCAACCGAACAAATTGAAAATCTCAGATCTGATAGCATAAGAGAAATGGTACAATTTGAGACTAGGAGGGTACTAAAAGAGGGGCTTAGCGAGCCGCAACCACAAGAAGAGGACTTGGATGAAGACTTTAATATGGAAGAAGAGGGTGCACTGGAATGTTTAGAAAGAATGCCGTATATGGTGGAAAAACTACGAACATTTTCCGGTGAAAAAGGAAGCTACGGACCATGGAAAAAGAGAGCCGAAAAGATTCTTAATATTTATGGGCATCTTAGAGGGACCTCCAAATATTTTGGAATTCTTGATGCCATAAGAGACAAGATAGTGGGAAGTGCCAAAGAAGCGCTAGAAGCTTTCCATACTCCATTAAACTGGAATAAAATTGTCGAGTGCTTGGATCTGCATTATGCCGATAAAAGAGATCTGAAAACTTTAGAGAATGATCTCTCGAACCTCAACCAAGGCAATGAAAGTATACAGGATTTCTATAAAGAAGTCTACAAACATCTTACTTTGATATTGGAAAAAATTGGTTGCATGGATCTATCACAGGACTCATATTCTACTACGGCAAAGTTACATGGGGGTAAGGCACTGGACACCTTTATCCAAGGATTAAATGATAATTTACCCGAACTACTGGAAATTAGAGAACCACAGAGTTTGCCACAAGCATTGCATATAAGTTTAAGAATTGAAACTATGAAAAAGAAAGCCAAAACAACACAAACCAGTAACAACAAGCAAACAGTAAATTCACTCACGGCAGTTCCAAGAAATAATCCAAATCAGCAAAAATATCCTAGAAGTGTCTATTATCATCATAATCCAACAAGAAATAATACTTATCAACCAAACCAATCAAATAGGAATCATTACAATCCAAACTTCTATAGAAACAATTTTTACCAACAAAATCAACAACAACGTTATTTTCCAAATCAACAACAACGTTTTTATCCAAATCATCAACAACGCTTCTATCCAAAGCCGCAACAAACTGCATGGACACAAAATCAGGATATACCTCAAAATGAAATATCAACTAATCCACAAACTAAAGTGGAACCGGCATCCCAACAATATCGAAACCCCTTACAGACCTAATTATACCCAAAATAAAAATTTTAATAATAATAAAAGACCAAATTCAAATCAGAATTACTATAGCAATAAAACCCAAAGGATTAACTACATTAAACCCAATAAAAAGGAAGACGAAAATCAACATAGACAGGATACAAGGAAAAAATGCGACCAATGTTCTTGCAGTCATAACAAAAACTTTAACAGCTCCAACCAAAACCACAATAATCCTTTTTTAGATTAAAGACCTCCTCGCTCCCCTATATTGAGCATACAACGGGGACAGGGGAAGTCTTAAAAATTCTCACAGATACAGGCTCTAATAAAAACTACATACACCCTCGATTAATAGAAAACCCCATTCCAAATGAAGAAATTTTTGAAGCAAGCTCAATTGGAGGAAACATTGCTGTTACACATCATGCCTTTAAAAACATTTTAAACCCTAAGTTACAAAAATTAAAATTCTATATCTTATCAAACCTAACATTATTTGATGGTATTATAGGAAACGATAGTATGAAAGAATTAGATGCAATAATTTATACCAACGAAATGGAGAACTACCTAGAATTAGGAAAAAACATAAGGATTCCAATAAAACAACATGCCTCAGAATCTGTCAATAAAATAGAACTTCGCATTACTCATCTTAGTACATTACAGAAACAAAAAATTAAAAATATCGTGGAAAAATATAGTAACTGATGAAAAACTTACTTTTACCACTAGGGTACAAGCGGAAATCAGGACAACAACAGAAGACCCGGTTTATACAAGATCTTATCATTACCCAATGGCACTAAAAAATGAGATAGAAGACCAAGTCCAACAGTTATTAGATCATAAGACCATCTAGATCGCCCTACAATTCGCCGCTATGGGTAGTACCGCAAAAGGAGGATGCGTCAGGGAAGAAGAAGTACCGGATGGTGATAGACTACAGGAAAATAAATAAAATCACGATACCAGATAAATACCCCATACCCGAGATAGCTGAAGTATTGGCAAATTTAGGGAAAAGTAAAATATTTTCAGTTATTGACCTAAAGAGCGGATTTCACCAAGTACCTCTTAAAGAAAGCGACATAGAAAAAACAGCTTTTTCTATCAATAATGGGAAGTACGAGCTTACCAGACTCCCTTTCGGGTTGAAAAATGCACCATCACAGTTCCAAAGAGCTCTTGATGACATCCTGAGACAACACATTGGTAATAAATGTTATGTCTACATTGATGACATAATCATACTAGGCGAATATGATGAAGACCATTTTAAGAATTTGGAGCGGACTACTCCTACTAAATCAGTATAATGGGACAATATTAATCAACGAGGAACTTCAAAGGCTGAACGGAACTTATCTCATCAAATTTTACAATGCTACAATACAGGTTGACAGCCAAATCTTCACTTCAAAAGAAGTTTCTATCGCAAAAATATGGCCAGCAATTCTGCAATCGCACTTCACGAAAAACGAACTGCATCAGCATTTATCATTGGAGTTATTAAAGGAAATTTACATAAATAACACAAAAGAGATAGAGATATTAAAATCTAAGACATTTGATACAGTCACAGAAACTATCGTAAACTACGGACCAATATCCATAATTATAATATTGGTTATCGTTTACTATATTATAACACAGAGAAAAAGGACCAAGTTAATAATTAATAACGCAGCGGAAACAAAGTCGGTAATCGACAGTAAAAAGGGTTTAAAAGAATCAACCACCGAAGTCATTTATCAAGAACCTAAAAGAACTTCAGAGACAACACTTCCCTTGAAGCCATACAATCAAAACCATGTGTTCCGGGAAGAAAGCTAATCACCAACAGCCAAATGGGGACATTTGGTCTTAAGAGGGGAGGAGTTAATAATTATTAACTAAAATATTTTTTATAATTTTTTATAAGATCATATTTCAATTTCACAACTTCATAATTTGGCCAACGCCTTAATTTTACTGTGAACTACTTGCAACATAATTTCACACACTTCGAAATCACGCGGCATAAACACGTGAGTCAGCAAAAATGCAAGTGGAATTATCCAAATTAAAATTATAATTAATTAATGTTAAATTAGTCGTGGAATAAAACAGTCAAGCCTAAAATATAAAATAAAAAAAGAAAATCTTTCATTTAAAATAAAAAAAGGAATTTTAAATTTTTTTAAAGGTTTTTATTTAATTTCGAACAGGAGCATAAGAACTTAACTTATATAAAAGCGAAAGTTTGTATGTTTGTTTGTTTGTTAGTTTGTTTGTTTGTTTGTGTCTTATAGACTCCCTAACTGCTCAGCCGATTCTTATGAAAATTTGTACATAGGGGTTTTTGGGTACGGAAGGAAATCGTGGGCGAAAAATTTTGCTCTAACGGACCGCCAAGTTGGGGCTGTGGTGCAAGTATTTAAGCTTTTTCGTCCTAAAATGAAAACGTTTCGACCGATTGACTTCAAATTTTATATACGTGATGCTCCTTGAGAATTGAGTTGACACTAATAACAGTTTTGGAATTTGTTAACCCATGTCGGCCGGACGGTTGGTCAAAAAAAATTTTGGGTGGAAATTTTGTCCGATTTTACGAAATACTGCTTTGGCCAAAAAGTAAGCCTGGAGTGTAAAATTTCTAAGATAACAAAGTTGCAGGAATTGACCAAATACCTGCCGAACTTCTAAAAGCAGACATCCCCGCAACGGCAGATATACTTCTCCCATTAATTCGGGCTATATGGGAAGAAGAAAAGTACCTGAGTGAATGGAAAGAAGGAGTTTTTGTTAAGCTGGAAAAAAAGGTAACCTGAAGCATTGCAATAACTGGCGCGGTATTACGCTGTTACCTATCTTCTCGAAAATAATGGCAAATATTATACTCAAAAGGATCAAAAGCAGGATTGAAAATACATTGAAAAGACATCAAGCTGGCTTTCGCAGTGGTCACTCTTGTGTTGACCATATCATCACGCTACGAATAATACTCGAGCAATCAACAGAGTTCGGGTCGCCGCTACATCTCATGTTTGTAGACTTCGAGAAAGCTTTTGATCGTGTAAACCGCGGGTATATATGGAGAGCTCTTAGTAGGTGTGGTATCGCGGAGAAAATTATTGCCATTATTAAGGGATCCTACGAAAATGCGAGGTGTCGAGTCTTACACAATGGACTGTTGACTGATTCGTTTGAGGCGCAGCATGGTGTAAGGCAGGCTGTATATTGTCGCCTATATTATTTTTGGTTGTGATGTACGCAATTTTAACCGCAACCGTAGGCGTTGATGAGAGGTATGGCATTCAGTGGCGACTAGGAAAACATTTAAGCCACTTAGATTATGCTGATGATGTAGTTTTCATGTCACACACAAGAAGTGGTCTGAACGAAATGTGCCAAAATTTGAACAAATATGGCAAACGAGCTGGTCTAAAAATAAATGCAGCTAAGACCAAAAGCATGAGTACAGAGCACTCCACACATCAGCAAATTCTACTAGAAGAAAGCCAAATTGAAGAAGTAGAGCAGTTCAATTATTTTGGAAGCATGGTGACATCAAATGGGGGAACAGAAGTTGATGTTGACAGCAGAATAAATATAGCTAGAGCTGCTTTTGGAACTCTATCAAACATATGGCAGTCAAATAATATAGCCCTGCATAAAAAGCTATAAATATTTGAAACAAACGTCAAATCAGTACTTCTATACGGCTGTGAAACATGGAAGGTATTCGTAATTATCACCAAAAATTTGCAGACGTAAATAAACCGTTGTCTACGCCGCATCTTAAGGGTTCGTTGGCCGCAAATCATTACCAACACACACCTGTGGCAAAAAACGAACCAAAAGATGATTGAGGCCGAGATCCGAGAGAGAAAATGGCGATGGATCGGACATACCTTGAGGAAGCCAGAAGAAAACATTGCAAGGCAAAGTTTTGAGTGGAATCCACAAGGCAGACAACGAGTGGGTAGACCAAGGAAAACATGGAGAAGTACTGTTTTGAAAGAGGCAGAAGCGCAACGCAAAACGTGGTTACAGCTAAAAGGAATTGCTAAGGATCGTGAAAGGTGGAGAGGATTTGTTGATGCCCTATGCCCCACCAGGGGTTCTAGGATCCAGTAAGTAAGTAAGTATGACATTTATTGAGGAAATATGTGTAACTCAACAATAAATTTGTGTTCTGACCTGATTCCTCCATTGTTACAATGTTATTAAAATTGTTTATGTAGGTTTTTTATTTATATGTTTTAGGAACACAGGTTTGTAACGAATTGTATTTTCCAAAAAGCTTTTGAAAGGTATTTAGAACCAATTTGTCGTTTTCTTCATAATTTTCTACATTAAATTTTTTTTCATACTATAACCGCTACATCTATACCATGAATAAACACAACAATACTGTACACAGACATCTGAATAGTTGCTTTGTATTTGTTTTTCATTAAAAACTATACATTGGTTTTTTAACCAACTTAAAATTTCTAAGTAACTTTAACTAAATTTAATTTATTAGGTTTTCTGCCAAAAGAATCAAAATATTCGATACAACCATGTTTAGGAATATAAATAGCCAACAAATGTGTTTCTGGGTTTTTTGCTTTATCTGTGTTTACAATTAAAAAAGTTTGTGTTTTAATTGTTTTGGGGAGTTGATCTAAAGCAAAAACTCCTTTAAAAATTTTACTCGTTTGTTTGTTACATCTTAATACACTGCTTATTTCTAGGGTGTTCATTAATCAAATTGACTCAAGTCATATACCTTGGTTGCTTCTTTTATGTAGTTCGATAAAAACTCTTTTTCGATTTTTTTATTTGTTATAATAACATCAAATTTTTCTAGTATCTGACAGAGCTCTTTATTTATTTTATCGTTATACACAGTTCCAAAAGAATAATTTTCAAAATTATCATTTATAAATTCTCTTGTAGGAAATTTATACTTGAGCTCTTTCACAAACTTTTTACAAGGTTCTTTGATACCAACTATACAAATAACTTTTACAAATAAAGTATTATTGTCATCACAACTAAACGTTACATCCAGTAGTGCATAAGACAGCGACATTTTGTCAAATATTTAAATTCATTTTTATGTGTAGTATTTATAGATTTGTAAATATATTTCCGTTTTTATCAATTTGTAAGCTTGCATCAAATTCTCCATAAACAATACCAGTTAGGGTAGATGTAAGTGGTTTTGATAGCCTTGCCTCAATTCTAACTGTACCTTGATTTAATAAACCTTGACACACTTCATTTCCTGATGCATCTGGAGTTAAATCAAAAGCTAACATGAAAAATCCATTACCAAACATAAACTTTGTTATCTGATGACCTTTATCATTGTGGTAAATTCCAGTACTTGAAAAAAGTTTACTGTATGCTCTTGTGTAGCAATTATTTTCATCCGAAAAACTGGTTTCAATTGCTGAATTAGGTATTTGAATTACATTTACATTTAACACAAATTGTGAAATATCAAAATGTTTAATATTGTATGGGTTTTTTGATCTTTTTCCAGAATAACCTACATTTCCTGTCATACAAAATATTATTGTGTTTGGTAGCTGACCAATGAAAACATTATCAAGTAATACTGATGAACTATTCTGTGGACTGGTAAAAATTTTTACCTCTACACGTTTATAATTGTTTTTGGCATTAGTTTTTTCCAATACAGTATTATGTGCTAATAGTACACTAGGATTAATAGTTACATGTCTCATAAATAAAGTCGCTTCTAAAATTTTTAGTTGTGATTCGTCAGAATCATCTGCAAAAAAGTAAAAGTCTGGTTTTTCAAGTGTTAAAAGAATTCGAATATCAACATTGTTTCTGAGGAGTGTTGGTTGATTAAACATGTCTAAATGTAGTTTTCCCATAAGTTCTACTACATTGCTATTTTGGTACAATTTTTGACGTTCTTTTGAACCATTATCAAATTTGGCTATATTTCGCTTGTCTAACATCCATCCAGCACATTATAAATGTGTTTGAGCGGCATCTGTACCATAACTTAATAATGATTCAATATAAGCTCTATAATGATAATTTCCATCGGATGGAGATATATTTTTTCCATTTAGTTGAACGTTACATTGTTTTATTAATAAATGTAAAAGATTATTGACTACACTTGGTTGTTGAATTAATTTTCCCTCAGTGTTTTTATCATTATCCCATTTAGTGTTCCATCTTTTTTTTAAACTTGTACTTTTAATTTTAGATATGCAGAAGAAAGATCCCTATATGTATCCCCATGACCTAATGAAATAAATTCTATGACTGATGGATTATCCAAAGAAGCAATAGGGTTGTAGGAAATTTCTTCAGATCGAAATATACTGGACTGAATAGGTTGTGTTCTAAAAATATGCAACTTGGACTTCATACATTCAATCATAATTAAAATATCTTTTTGTTTCTTTTTGTTACTCACTTTGCGTCGCTTTGACGTAAAATAATTTAAATTATTAGTGAGTGGTCTTTTTATAGGTTTTCCTCTTTTAGTTTTCCCTTGTCCATACATTTCATTTAGTTTTTGAACTGCACCTCGTCTTACATTTTTAATTATCTCTTTACCTCGATCTTGTACCACTTCTTTTAAATTTGCTCCTATTGCAATATCAGACAATGCATTAATACCATAGTTAATAACCTCCTTTTTTAGTATATTAGCTCCAGACGTAAATATTGGTTTTAAATATCTGAAAAGTCCACCGAAAAAGCTTCTTAACCCTCGCCCCCTTTGATAAGGTACAACTAAATGTAACAAGTGACTAATATCGTCAAGTCCTTTTCCTGATTGAACTAAATAATATTTATAGTACGCTCTCTCCATAATGTTTAAATAAAATAATATTTAATGTTTTTAAATTCCTTTTATTTATAGTTTTTTGAAATGCAATACAACTTTTGTGGGAATACTACTTCCGGAAAAATTTATTTTATAACCATATTTATCACATAATAATACCGAAATACTATCAAATGATTTTTCCACATTGCAATATTGAATATTGTTATATTCCTTCATTATGTCTGTAAAAGTGTTCTCTATGTTGATAGTTCTTAAACATCTTACATCTTTTCCACCTACATTCTGTGGTTTAATAATATCAGTATATATAAAAAACATATCAGGTTTTCCTACAGGAAATAAACCTAAACTATTAATTAAAAGTTTGTAAGCTTCAAGTACTTGAGGTTTATGTTGATTAAGCTCCTTTACCTTAGGTAATACTTGTTGGAAACATGTTTTTAAAAGTCCCTCTAAAGTATATGCGAATTTTCTTCTGATCTTAATATCTACCTTTGGTTTACTTAAACAGATAGTAGTATAGGTCAAAGCTGTTGGAAAATCTTCATTTCTATCTGGTTCAGTGTAGTTTTTATCATCATTCAAAAAGTTAAAAATTCCCCAAATCAGCTGCCGCACAACTTCTTTCCTTGAATAACCAGGAAATGGTCGTACATTTTGAATTAATGTTGGTATTAAAAATACCTTCCAGTCGCATAACATTTATTTTGAATTGTATGGTTGTATGTAGTTCTTACACCAAGCATATCGTTTTTCATACCTGAGATATAAATTTGTGTACTTTTATCCCACTCTTCTCCGTAAACATTTGGTATAAAATTATTAACATATATTTCAGAAATACCGACTTTCCAATTTGAATCAATAATGTATTTATCCATTTTATTTGTAAAGGACGACAATGTATTTTCCGGGTAATAATTCATGGATGAATCGTTTAGTAAAGTGACGTAAAATTCATCATTCCAAATCCACAAATCCACCTCGTTGAATAATGATTTTTCTTTTCCTATTTATAGATTTTTTACGGCAAATGAGTGATCTCAATTCCTTTTATACTTTCGTAATTGAGTTGTTGCTTTTTTACTCAGATTGCAATTGCCTTTTAAAATATTTAAAATAATTTCACAAAAAGTTTTTATTACTTCGGCATCACAATGTTTCATTATTACTTTTTGAAATTTCGGGTTAGAACCTTTTAATAGATGTAAAATGTGTCGATTTGTTTTCAAACATTTCATATTCTCTCCCAAATTGTTCTAATTGTTCTCTCGTACAAAAGCAGAAATTTTTTCCAAATATATCACTTCTTAATCGAAATATATCATTAATGTCTTGAGTAAGATCTATTAATTATACCCGTATGGGTCTGACGTTACTTCATTATATACTTTTTCAAATGCTTTGATTTGATTTGGATAAATCTGGCGAGCTAAAGGTAATATCTGTGATTTATCTCTTGGATTTTTAAAAAGCACTAGATATTTACAGTTAAGTGAAATATCTCTTGAAAATTTACCTTGATGAAATATATTTTGAGTTACAAATATTACAGACAAATTCCGATGATGTGAACCTCTAGTAAATAAATCACACACAATCTTATCATGAGAATTTAACATCATATCATCGATTACAATCAACAAAGGTTCTTGATTATCATTAAAATCTGGTATAGTTTTACTATATTCAACATCTTTCATATATTGCGGAACTGCATTTTTATCAGGATTACACCAAACAATTCTATTAATTTCTGGTTGCATATTTTCTTTTTCATATTTAATTAAATTATGAATAAAAGTGGTTTTACCACAACAGGATGGTCCTGCCACCATCATAGGAAATGGGTGAAACAACATAGTTGTATTAGTGAAAACTAATATTACTAACCTATATTTATATAAAAACTATTTTAAAATTAATATAAACAGAAGTTTAAATATGAAAAGGTTATTCCACTGATAACATTCAACATGTTTAAACAAGTTTTAGTAGTTGATCTTCAATTTTTATTAGGAAATGATAAACAAAATTTCATAAAAGAACAAGCCATACTTGAAAGAGGAAGTTTAATTCCGACTGTGTATCACTTTAAACCACCATACCCTGCAGAAGAACTTAGTCAAGATGTCAGATATACCAATCAGTTTTGTGAAAATAAAATAAATGGACTTAAATGGGGCAGCGGTTTAGTTGAATATTTAGATGTAAAATGTATAATAAAACATTATTTAGAACCAGCTGAAAAAATTTATGTTAAAGGAGAACAAAAAAAACTTTTCCTTCAAAAGTACATTGACAGTGCCAAAATAGAAGATCTAAGCAGAATTTTGCCGTCATTAGAAAAGATTGATAACTTTAAAACATCATGTCCTATACATTTATCAAACCACAATTTCAGATGTGCAGTGTTAAAAATTGTATTAATATATATATGTATCTCTTAAAAGAAAAAATTCTAAACTAAGACCTTTATACATACAATGATACAATATGAAATTAAATAATAAAACTAAAAAAGTTCACTTCAACACAAATATAGAAATTCACGTCATGCATGTATGGAACTATGCAAACGGAGCTGCTCGCAAAGGTCATTGGCAACAATACGCACGTGATAGAAGTAGATTTCAAAGACACATTCAAAATGTTGGTATCATTATTTCTAGAATTTTAACATCTGATCATCGCAAAATTGTTAAAGCTTTTTCAGTTAAATAAAAAAAATTTAAACATATTATCTCATCTGTTTTATTTTTATTTTTATGTTTACTATATAGGTACCAAAACAATTTACTCCTATCTAACGAACAATTTTCATTCCTTTTATTATATAGTGAAATTATAGATTTACAGTAAGTATATATTTTCAGAATCATTTAAAACTTTCAATTTCTTTATTATAATTTTTTTTCGATTTTATTATATAGCATTCTTAAATAATACAAAGATTCAACTATAGTCATAAAACAGGTTATGTTACTATATATTACATCATGATCATTGAACTTTTGTTTTCTTTCATTCGTAATGTAAAGGTACATCTTCTACACATCTTCTTTACCAAGAATTAGTGTTTTCTTGTTAACAATAATTCCCATATTCAAAACTACCTTATACTTAACTGAAAACTGGTTTACTTAGGTATCAAAATTAATAAAAATAAAATACAATGAAAACTTTTTTTCTCCTTTCTAAGAGTTAACCTACTTACAGGTGCCCTACTTCTGGGGGACTTGGTCATTAATCAAAATATAGGTCAATATGTCGTGCAATATGGGGTAGGGCGTGGCCTTCGGTGCGATATGGCTTGATTTTTTCCCATGACAGAGTGCCAGGTTTACTACTCATCACGATAGCTCCATCAGTTTTTGAGTTATCATGCCTACGGACGAACGGACATGGCTATATCGACTCAGGAGGTCACGGTGATATACTTTTCCAAATCTAACTCGCTTCTTTTAGATGGTTACAAAACCATTCCAAAGTTAATATACCTTTTTCCTATTTCATAGGTGTAGGGTATAAAAATTAAAATTATTATTATTAATATATTTGTCTAGAATGAGGTGTAACAAACGCATTCAATTAAATGTGTTTTGTTGGATGTGTTCAATTATAAAAAAATAAAATATTAATGTTTTGTTGAATGTGTTTTATTTTAGAAAATAAAATATCATAAATTATCATAAGCAGGCCAAAAAATATTTTATTTATTTTTAGTAAAAAAAAAAAACAAAAACTAATATAAATAAAATATTTTTATGAATATAAATTATTTTAAATGTATGAATTAGTTCATTTACGTTTTTAAAACTCACAGAATATTTTCAGGAAATTTTATATAAATAGTAAAACATTTTGTAAATAAAAATTAAGAAGACTATGCTTCACAAGAAAATTGTGTAGTAAGTCTCAATTATTTTCAGGGAAAATCTGAAATAACCAATGTACGCTTTGTTGCATTGTTTGTTTGGAAAAGAAAATAAAGCAAGCAATGCAATCAAAGTTCACTCTTTTCAAAGTTCAAATATTTTCAAAGTTCACTCAAAGTTCCCTCATCTCTCTCTCATCCCTGCATCTTTCCCTAATAATTCCTTTTAATTATTTTTTCTATTTAAAAAAAGCTAAAAAAGGACAAAAATGCTGTAGAGGTTGGCAAAGTGGCTTCAGGTGTACAAAATTTGAGTTCGATGCACCCAGGAGCCAGAACCATAGAAGCCAAACAAATTTATATTTTTTAACTTAATTCGGTATCTAAAAAAAAATTCCAAATAAAGTTTATAATCAAAAATTTTTTAATAAAGCAAAACTCAATCCAAAAATCAACATTTAATAAAAATTTACGTACATATAAATAGGAAGGTACATTTTAGCATGTTGGGTAGGTACATTGTAAGATGTTAGCAACAAACAAATATTTCGATTTGAATCTAAGCAATGATTGTGAAAACTATGTATAGCAATATTTTTTAAAAATATGTATACAAAACATTAATAGATGGAGAAATAGATCATTATTGAAACAAAATAAACCTATAAAAAAATTTAAAATCTTTTATTAATTTATTTAATTTAAGCAAGTACGCATTTAAATAAGAAAGAAATATTAATTGAAATTTAAAAAAAATTTAAAAAAAATTTGAACAAGAAGGGACTTGAAAGCATAACATATTCATCAAAAATTATTTGAGTCATTTGTTTTTTTTTGTGTATCTATTACTAGAATCGAAGCCTAATGTGCGTTATACAAAAAGTAACGGTTGCGATTTCATTTAAGAATATGGTATTGATATACAATATATGTATATGTATATAATAAAATTAGAAATAGTTCTTAATTAGAAAAAGTTCTTCTTTCAATTGACCTTCCGTCATTCTGTGACGGGCCAACAGCTAGTATATTGATAATCATAATGAATTGCGCACATTGCAGTACAAGAGTTTTGCAATAAGATGTAAGCTAAATTTATTGTGGTGAATGTTTATGTGTGTTTCATGGTGATTGTGTAAATATTAAAGCAGAAAATATCGACATAAAAGCAGCGGTATTAAATATGGATGTAAAAAGTGCAACACTTTGAGATTTAATATTGCAAATACTTTACCATCGAACACCATGACAGATGTTAGTAACAAAAGTAGCTGGTACACCACCACTTATTGTTCATCAACAAATTGTAACAAATTAGATATCTTTTCTCTCTTCTCTCTCACCCTCCAATGAACTTCCTACTCAGAGTATTAATTTTATTTAATATTCGTATATATAATATTCATTAGTAATAATGTTGACCAACACATCAAAAATGTTAACCAACAAATCAGAAATGTCGCAAAACATGATGTTTTCGAAACTAGTTCTACTATTGTAACTCCAAAAAATGCAATTCCACTAGATATGGTATATTAAAAAATCAGCAGTTTAGAAAAACGAAACACTAAATGTTTAAAAATAATTAAACAACTGCAACATGAGAATACTTATCTACATACAAAAATACCTAAAGGAGAAAGCAGATTAAACTAAATGCAGCAACGAGAATTAACTACATTGTTCTCTCTGGTTTACTTAAGATGGAAGAAGACAAATATAGAACTGCGGCTAAAAAAGTTTTTAAAGGATGTTAAGCTATTGATATTTGCGACAATGAAATCGTGAGTTGTTTTAAAAAAAAAAAGCAAGAAAGAAATGGAGAATAACAACAATAACAGTCTTAATAGTCATTTTTAGATAATTTCTAGGTTCTACATGTTCTAAATAGAATAAAGTCTATCCTACTACACTTTTCCTCGTTTTTCTCTAGTTTTCCGTTTATTTTTATCATAGTCATTAGTAATAACTCAATCAATTAACCTATTGGTTATTCTTGTATATTCGGTGACAATCTGTTTAAGTTAACGTTCCTGAATTATCTGAAGCATCTTATTTTTATAACTATATCCAATTAACCAATAATTATTAATGTAACCCATTATTATGACATTATTCAAGTCGCTAAGTTCTTTAATTAAAACCCTAAAATATATAAAAAATTCTGACTCCATATTCAATTGTTTTGGTGATCTATATATTCCACCTAAATTATAAACTATTTTTCAATAGCACGTTTTAACAAGTAATCCATATCTTATCATTAATATTTAATTCTTATATTATTTCAAACTTTCAATTCTTTCTTACATAAAGTGCAACACCTCCCGTGTGTCTAGAATCACTATTTACCTTTACAATATTAAAATCACTCATTTAAAATAATTTATGTTTCTTTATCATAATTAACTAAATTTGTTTCTGTAAGGCATGCAAAATAAATATTACTTTTATTTATCTCATCAAAATTATTTATTACTCCTTGAATATAGCAGTTTTACACACTGAATAATGTTGAAGTAATTTGTTCAATAAATAATTCCAATAATTTGTTCTATTTGATTGTTGTTTTAACACTCTTAGGTATAATTTGCAATCCAAACTTAATGGTAAGTGAGAAGTATCACAGATAAATTTAATTTTGGTTTTATTTTACAACAGTTTCACACTTTATTTCTTCAGTTGCTTATACATGTGCATACATATATGGATCGGATATATTAAAATTGCTCCTCTGCTTGTAACACATTGATATAGACGAGTTAGATATATTGTTAAGGGTACGTATTGGATCAACATCGAAAAGTAAATCGATCTAGCTATGTGTGTCTGTCCGTCCGTCAGTCCGTCCATCCGTCCGTGTGTCAGCACGATAACTTAAAAACAAAAAGGGCTAGTGTTAGGTTAGTAATTTTTAGGTTCTTTATTGTTTTTGGTTCAAATTGGACCAAGGCTTCGGGGAGCTGCCATACAACTTTTTTCTACCAATATGAATTTGTTAAAAGCTAATTATAGTACGAGGATGAACATTACACATGGTTATTTATATAATGAATCAAGCACTGATATGAAGTTTTTACGGTTCACTTTCGGGGGGCTGCCATACAACTTCTTACACCAATATGACCTATATGAATTTCTGCATAACTAAATATACTACGAGGATGAAATTACACGGGTATCTAAATCATGGCAAGGGTAAATATATTTTTCCTCGTTTTACCCTACACCTATGAAATAGGAAAAGGGTATATTTACTTTGATATGGTGATTGTAACCACCTACAGAAAGCGAGCTTGATATGGAAAAGTATATATATTGGTGATCAACGTGACCTTCTGAGTTAATATAGCCATGTCCGTCCGTCTTTTCGAAGGCACGATAACTAGAAAAATAATAACTCAACAACTAATAGCGCTACCTTAATTAAATTTGTGCTGTAATGAGACTACGGCGGGGATTGCGTGTGGTCGAGATCGAATCGGTTCGGATCCTAGAGTTTTTAGATCGAATTTAGGCCAAATAAGAATAATTCCGAAACCAGTAAAAATAGAACCTCTAAATTTGGTATCAGTGTGCCTCTTCCTTTGTCGTTAGACTCCTTGAAATGTAGGACCAATTGGAATAGAGTGTCGGAGACCATCCACACAGTTCCGAAGACCTTAAAGCATATAATTGAAATTAATAAAAAACGTAGCGTAAAATTAAAATAGAACTTCCACTTGTGTACAAGGATTAACTTGTATTAAAACAAATGCGGGAACTGCATATGGGCAAAAACCGACCTTGGCTTCGGGTTCTGGAAATTTTGATCGGTTCAAGGGCTAAGAAACAAATATCCAAAATACGCGATGAATCGGAGATTGCATATGAGCGAGATCGGCCAATGGATTTGGATTCTGGACGGATTCTAGAGCTTTTTGATCAAATTTAGGCCAAACGTGCATAATTCCGAAATAGATAGAACTTTCAAATTAGGTGTTTCTTTCTATTCCTTTTGTGTCCTCGCAATTTGGAAGCAATTGGAGCAGTGGGTCTGGGACCATCCACACAGTTCCGAAGATCTTAAAGTATATCTTCAATAATAATAAGGATAGTAACTTCAAACAAATGTAGAAGCATCAAGTTTGGCACAAGGGTGTTCTTTACCTACGTGTTCCCCTAATTTATGGTCAATTGGAATGGTGGCTCAGGTACTTCTCCTAGACCTCCCAAGGCTTAAAAACTTATCATCGAAATTAATAAAAATAGTAATTTAAAATTATGATAGATTGTTCCAACTATGGCGGGGATATCGGCGGAATCGGACAATTGTTTTGGGTTCTGGAAGTTTTTGATCGAATTGAGACGAAACGAGTATGATTTCGAAACAAACGATTATAGAAAATTAAAATTTGGGACACAAGTGTGTTTTCCTATTAGCTTTGTGACCGTAAAATATTTGATAAAATTATATTTGGTATAATGGCGTATTTTCCTATTTCCTTTGTGTCCCCGAAATTTAGACTTAATATTATTGGTGGTTCAGGTGCCTCCTAAGAAATGCCAAAATTGAAAGGCTTATCTTCGAAATTCATGAAGATAGAAACTTAAATATTGATACACAAGGGTTCTTTTCTATTTCCGTTCTTTAACACGTTTATATTTTTAAAAGGCTAAGAATTTTACCATAAAACATATTATGTACTATATTTTATAAATTAAAAACAGAATATTTTTTTAATAAAAGATTAAATTTTTTTGTTCAATATTTATTATTAGGTAATACATAATTAAGACATTGTGTACGATACTTAGGTTGTGTTCAAAGGTACTTACTGCATGTATGTAAAATTTCTTTTTATATTTAAATGAATTATATGAAAAGTTCGTAATTTGTCATTGTATTTTAGAAATACATTTATTGTATATTTTGCGTTTATAAGCTTTTTAATAGGTACATTAAATAACAATTCGTATTTAACATTTATTTTAAGTTTCTTTGTTTTTTAATATTTTTAAATAGATAAATTAGTAAGAATTTTGAATATCTTTGAATAGATAAAATAATTAGAAAAATTTTTAGTATTATAAAGTTAATTTGGTTAGATATGTCTTACTATCAAACTAATAAAAGCTTTTATGGTTTTAAAATGACTTGTTGACTACTCATTAAATTTAAACCAAATATATGTAGGGTATTTCTAAGTAGACTGACTGCTTCTTTACTTGTTTCTTTATTATTTTCTTTATATGTATATTCACCACAATTATGACACAATTCTTTATCTTCTTTACATTTGCTAGCTGTGCCCAATGCATTTAAAACACTGATCTTTTCATATACTATATACATATTCAGTCAAACCAATACAACTCATGTGAAGAAAAACCTCTACAGTTTGCATTAAATAAAACATTTTCATCGCTTTTAGTGCAAGAGAATATTTCACCACATTTTTTGCATTGATCTCCCACGATCATAAGACAATGAGGGTCAATAACTGTATACAAAACAAAAGTCATTTATAAAATTAAAACTACCTATTTTAAGATTTAAGTATATAAAATGTTTAAAAAACTTTTTTCTTTTAATTTAAAATCAAAATAAACGAGGAAGAGTGTAGTAGAGTAGACTGTGTCAACTCTGGGATACCCGTATGACCGTAACATATACATTATATCATCCGGTTAATTACTTTTGGCAAAATTTCAAACATTCAGCTTTATTAGGTGTAGAGTAATGCTCATATAAAAGAAGAAGTTGTATGGCAGCTACTCGAACCCTTTGCAGTAGACCAACCAAATTTTGCAGTAACTTTGGCCATTACACTAAACTATTTTTGGCAAAATTTCAGACACCCAGCTTCATCAGGTGTAGTGTAAAGCTCATATAAAAGAAGGAGTTGTATGGCAGCTACTCGAACCCTCTGCAGTAGACCAACCAAATTTTGCAGTAACTTTGGCCATTATACTAAACTACTTTTGGCAAAATTTCAGACACGCAGCTTCCATAGGTATAGAGTAATGCTCATATAAAATTAGAAGTTGTATGGCAGGTACTCGAACCCGTGGACCAAAATGGCTGAATTTAAAACTCGATTCCGTTTTTTGCATAAAAACGAATTTGTGAAAATTTCATAATCCTAGCTCCTTTACTTTTTGAGTTATCGTGATGACGGACGGACGGACGGACGGACAGACGGACGGACAGACGGACGGACATACATAGCTAAATCGATTTATTTTTCGATTCTGATCCGATCCATACACTTGAGTCTATATCTACCCCCCCTCCTTCTCTGCGTCACAAACGTAATGGCAAATTTATTATACCCTTGGACTATATAGTCATACGGGTATAAAAATAAGAATTAAAAAACAAATGCTTAACTTCAAAGAAAGAATAAAACATTTTTTTTGTATCGTTGTTTGGCTGGCTAACCATATTTTGTTTTGAAATTTCGTTTGCTGAACTTTACTTTTATAAAAATTACTAGCAGATTTACCCGGCGTTGCCCGGAAGCTTGCAAATTGTAAAAAAGCAAATTTCAGCCAATTTTTTGAGATACTACTTTGCCTATAAATGCCACAAAAAAATATTTGTGGAGTTCCGTTAACCCATCGTGGCCCAACAGCTTTTTATAGGTTTTTTTCGTTGCTTTGCTATATATTAGAAATGATTTAACAGATTAACTTCAAATTTCGTATATGTGTTCTTCTTTGAAAATGAAGTACAATTTACTAACAGACTTGAAAGTTGTTAACCCCTGCCGACCCAACGATTGTTCAAAAAAAAATTTGTAAGTAAATTACGTCCAATTATTGAAAGTAGGTACAACTTCTTTGAATTAGGGGAATACATAAAAAACGAGGAAGAGTGTAGTAGAGTAGACTGTGTCAACTCTGGGATACCCGTATGACCGTAACATATACATTATATCATCCGGTTAATTACTTTTGGCAAAATTTCAAACATTCAGCTTTATTAGGTGTAGAGTAATGCTCATATAAAAGAAGGAGTTGTATGGCAGCAACTAGAACCCTTTGCAGTAGACCAACCAAATTTTGCAGTAACTTTGGCCATTATACTAAACTACTTTTGGCAAAATTTCAGACATCCAGCTTCATTTGGTGTAGTGTAATCCTCATATAAAAAAAGGAGTTGTATGGCAGCTACTCGAACCCTCAGCAGTAGACCAACTAAATTTTGCAGTAACTTTGGCCATTACACTAAACTATTTTTTGCAAAATTTCAGACACCCAGCTTCATCAGGTGTATTGTAAAGCTCATATAAAAGAAGGAGTTGTATGGCAGCTACTCGAACCCTCTGCAGTAGACCAACCAAATTTTGCAGTAACTTTGGCCATTATACTAAACTACTTTTGGCAAAATTTCAGACACGCAGCTTCCATAGGTATAGAGTAATGCTCATATAAAATTATAAGTTGTATGGCAGGTACTCGAACCCGTGGACCAAAATGGCTGAATTTCAAACTCGATTCCGTTTTTTGCATAAAAACGAATTTGTGAAAATTTCATAATCCTAGCTCCTTTACTTTTTGAGTTATCGTGATGACGGACGGACAGACGGACGGACAGACGGACGGACATACATGGCTAAATCGATTTATTTTTCGATTCTGATCCGATCCATACACTTGAGTCTATATCTACCCCCCCTCCTTCTCTGCGTCACAAACGTAATGGCAAATTTATTATACCCTTGGACTATATAGTCATACGGGTATAAAAAGGTTTGTCGAGTTCTTTTAATCGATTGCGAAACAAAAACTTTAAAAAACAGTTTGCAAAACAATTTGAACGATTATCTCTAATTTTTCTATACATGGTGCTTCTTGACAATTTGGTTCTCCTTGACGATATAGTTGAGGATGGTAGGTTTCCGGTGAACAATGTTAACTGAATTAAAATGACTATAGGTCAAAAGGGGATTTTCTTGAATTGCCAACGCTTGAATAAAATATAGTCGATGGTTTAGAAAAGGTTTAAAAATTCGCTTTTCAACTTATATTTTGTTTAGTCCTGAAAGTTGTAATACGCTCTTCCTCGTTTTTTTATGATTTTATGAGAGAAATGTAGGCTTATTTTTTGGAAAAACTGTTTTAAAATACTATGTATTTAAGCATTATATATAACAAATTGAATTTTTTGATTTTTAGATTTCATTTGAAGAAAACTGAAAACTTCATTGAATCTTTGTTCAAAACGCACAAACAGGTCAAAACCAAATTAACCCTGTGGGTTTTAATTAAAATGCTGGTACAAAATTTTCAATAAAATACTTTTAATCGTATAATAAAATAAAATATATAGAAAACTTCATAGCGGCGTCGTGGAAAATGGGTTAATCGAACTTAACTAAAACTTTTTGCAGCTCTCTTTTAGACTACAAAATCAACCTGTAAAATTGGACAAAAATCGAAAACACAAAATTTTTTGAAAGTCCGCCAGGCCGAAATGGGTTAATTTATTCCAACCAAATTTATACAACTAAATGCGGTTGCTAAGAGGAATATTTGTGCAAAATTTCAAGTCAATCGGTCAAATCGTTTTGACTCGACATCAAAAACATTGAAAAAGCTTCTTTGCACTCTCGTGCCCAAACGGGTTAACCGAACTCAACAAAAATTTGTGCCAGACTTTATTTTCGACTGCGAAACCACCTTGTAAAATTGGACACAAATCGGAAACACAAAATTTTTTGGAAGCCCGCCAGGCCGAAATGGGTTAAATTATTCCAACCAAATTTATGCAACTAATTGCGGTTGCTAATGGGAACATTTGTGCAAAATTTCAAGTCAATCGGTCAAACCGTTTTGACTCGACATCAAAAACATTGAAAAAGCTTCTTTGCACTCTCGTGCCCAAACGGGTTAACCGAACTCAACAAAAATTTGTCCCAGACTTTATTTTCGACTGCGAAACCACCTTGTAAAATTGGACACAAATCGGAAACACAAAATTTTTTGGAAGCCCGCCAGGCCGAAATGGGTTAAATTACTCCAACCAAATTTATGCAACTAATTGCGGTTGCTAAGAGGAACATTTGTGCAAAATTTCAAGTCAATCGGTCAAACTGTTTCGGCTCGACATCAAAAATATTGAAAAAGCTTCAGTGGGCCCTCGTGCCCAAACGGGTTAACCGAACCCAACAAAAATTTGTGCCATCCTCTCTTTTTGACTGCAAAACCACCCTGTAAAATTGGACACAAATCGGAAACACGAAATTTTTTGGAAGCCCGCCGGGCCGAAAGGGGTTAATTTATTCCAACCAGTTTTATACCATTTATTCCGTGTAATAAGAAGAACATTCGTGCAAAATTTCAAGTGAATCGGTCAAACCGTTTCGACTCGACATCAAAAAAACGAAAAAGCTTAAAACGGCTCTGGAGCCGCAACCTGCTGACTTATAAAAATGCGACATAGCCTATGTCACCCCACGGACTCCCAAAATTATTCCTCTAAAATTTGGTGTCAATCGGACCAGTGGTTTTCACGTGAATCCTGGACAAACAAACAAACAAACAAATAAACAAACAAATTTTCTTCTTTATATATTAGATTAACTATACAATTTATATATAAAATATTTAAAAAACATTTTAAAAATTTGCATAAAAATAAGAATTGTGAAAGAATTTTAATGATACAAAATAATAAACGTCATATTATAAAACAATAAAATTTTATTTTAAAATATTTTAAGCCATACATAATAAGGATTTTGATTCTTCTTATAGTTTTAAAGTATAGCCACATACCAATTTACATGTTTTGTTTCTCATTTTTAATATATTCTGTGTTATGAGGAAGTTTATTGGTGAACCTTTGTTTTTTTTTAGCACTTGTATGGAATTTTACTTAGAATTTTACCATTTAAGCAAAAATGGTTAAAACTGAGAAACACTTTCATCAATTTAAGGAACTGCTTTTTAATTTAAGAAAAGCCTTTGACACATGTTAAAACATAATATTGGAGCTTTAAATTGTGGATATTTAAAAAAAAAATTTTTTACAGGTATTCAAGTTACAGGTGTTTAAAAATAGCAAGATTTTAATTTTTGAGCCCTTATAGCTCTGTAAGAGGAGACGGGACAAAAAAATATTGTTTCATTCATTTGTCATTCTCCTAAAATTTCAAGACTCTACCTTGGACCTTTTAGAAGATATGAACTGGCAAAAATTTTGCAAAGATTGAGTTTTGCATGATGGTAAATTTTTGTACCATATGAGAACCCTATGCATTTGCCTTTTAAAATTTTAAAAAGCTTATAAGACCACCTGTCTTTTATCGGTTTTAGATTGAATAGATATCTTTTATCTTTACAGAACTGTTGTTATAACAATTTAAATATAGTGTTTTTTCCGTCTTTTAAGGGCTGTAGCTCACTAACGGGTGGGACTGCAGAAGTAAGTTCTTGTATGAAATTATTTTTTTTGCAATACCTTTACAATTTCTTTTTTCTATTTCAAACAATGTAAAAGTTTATGTAAACATACTGACGGACGGACGGACAGATTAAAACAATATAGGCACATTTTTACAAAATTGTTGGAAAATGTGCTAAAAAATTCTTGTAGTCCAAATTTCAATCATATTTTACTTTAATTGAATTTTAAAAAAATTTTTAATTTTCTCCTGTTGATAATGCATTGCGAAATTTAAATTGAAAAAAATTAAAATCTAACTGATGGATAGTAAAATTTTTGTCTGCGGATCTTTTAAAAATCTAGTTCAAATTGAATAAAACAATTACGAGTTACTTTACAATAAATAAATTACGTATTAAATACAGTTGTATATTATAAAAAAAATCCTATATTTATTTATATTGTTTTGACAAAAAGTAGTCAAAAGATCTTTGAAAGAAATTTCATATTACGTTTTTTCTGTAGTACCGGTTGGTTCTGTGGTGGACAGAAGATTTTTTTATGTTGTTAAATTTAGCTTGTTTGTTTTATATGTTTGTTAAATAACAAGTACGTTTAGCTTTACTTTGTTTGTTGTATTATTCTGATTTTATTAAAATTTTTCAAATAAACTAATATTTGTAAATGTATTCGCTGTGACATGCAAGTATATCTAAAACCATAAGCTTCATACCTAATGTTGTTTTTACTAAAATTATTCGTTGATCGACTTTGTGTAAAATCAACTAAAGCCAAAGTATTAGATTTTATAAAAACCTATTTATTCAAATTGTAAATTCAACTAATAAATTTTTATTCTAGTATATAACATCTACAAGGTATTACTTGCGTTTTCCTAGCGAGTAGGTACCTAATTCTTATATAAGGGAGCCCCATGTCGAAATTCAAGAACGAACTACAATTATAAATAAATCTTATTTTTATTTAAAAATGTTGGTCTATTTAAAATTTTTAAAGAACATCGTCTTATATATATATCATAAGTTTCAATACAATAAACATTAAATGTAAATTATCATGAAAACCTGCTTTCATTTGTTACCTTTAAAGTATTTTTTAGTGTTCTTAATGTCTTTGAAATTATTCTCAAACATAAGTTGTATAATTTAAAATTGAATTAAAAATTCTGGTGTTTCTTTAAGTTAATTATAAACTATTTCTGTATTATTAAAATTATCTTTATGTACAATTTAAAAAAATAATGTTAAGTTCTTCTAATCGACAACAATAAAAAATGTTTCAATAGCTAATTTGTGCAACGGAAGGAGAAGACATTTAAGTCTATTAGTTAATTTGTATCAACGATTCTGTTTATCAAATAATTTTTAATCGGTAAATAATACTGATATTTTAGATTAATCATTTCAGGTAAGTTTCTTATATATGCAAAATATTCGAATTCCGACTCAATTACGAACACTGCAAAGAAAAATGTTGTAACAGCAACAAGAACAAAAGATGGTATAAAAACACGCAAGAGCCTTAAATTTTTTCTGTTTTCCTTGAAACTCAATGACAGCTTTCCTTCTGCGTTGCTCAACGAAATTATAGGACTTGAACTAACATGTTTTTTGCCTTGTTTAGTATGTATTATATGAGAAGATTGTTGATAATAACCTCTTTGGGAGTCTGAATAGGGATTTGTTAGACCACTTTCTGTAGAAGAATGTTCAAAAGAATCTCGAAAATAATAATCTAAGAATTCTGCATTATTCACTGCTTCAATATTAGATGCTCTTAATCTTTGTTCCTCTGTAACAGGTTCTAGTAGAGCTGAATGTCCATCTGCATAAAAATGTTCGATACAACCAATTATATTATTGGTCCCTAAGGGTTCTGACATCGTAGAACGAGGTAGGCTGCTATACCCTGGAAGATTTGTCATTTAACTATTTTACAAAAAAAAAATATTTTATAAAATCTTACGTATTTGAGCCAAATCTCCTTGAGGACTAGACGGGGTTGCAGGAACACTACTTGCTCTTTTTGTAGGTGTAGCTGAATTTAATAGTTTTTGTTCACGTAGATTATTGATACTTTCTGTTAGAATTTCCCTTTCAGTTCTACCCGTATATTTAAACTTTGTACCCCATGAGAAAAAACCACCTCCTGAAACAACTGACGCGTTTTGACTATTTGGAAGACTAAAAATAATTGCATATTAAAATTAACATATATTTATATAACATCAAATACGTGAAAAATAACATTTGCTCTATAGCGCATCTCCAAACATAACGACAAGAAGATCCATTCGGACATTTAAATCCTATTGTATGCTTTTTCTATAAAAAATATTTGTAAACACTTTCAATCAGTAAATAATAAGAATAATTTTATTACAGGTTCCCGACTTGCATCAGTATAACTCAGATGAACAATAAACATTTTTCCTTCATAATTTAATTTGCTTACTTCAGACCATCTAAAATGCTGAGACCGTTTTCCCGTAACAAACGTTGATATACCGCTATAATTAATACCCAAATATAATTGCGTTCCTAAAAAAGTCAAAAAAATTGAAAGTATACTATTTTATCATTTTAATATATCGATACCTCTATGGTCCTTAACTGGATGTGGATCTATTCCATAGGTTTCAAGACCACGTGCTATATTCATAAATTCATCAATAGCAATTGAAGTCAGCTGCGCAGGCTGTCGTTGTTGATGCAAAGACATTACCTTTTTTTCTAAAATTTCTGTTTGTCTCAATGCCAAACGAAGAGAACTTACATAATCGCCCAAGTGTTTTTCCGGATTATAATCTCCGATTTCCTCTAAAAGAATATACATGCTTTAATTTTGACGAAAATATTAATTAATTGGTTTTTAAAATAAGAGAAAGCGAATTATTATTAAGTTCAAAAAAAAAAAAAACGAGCATAAATTTCATGGAAGGTTCTTTGAAATGTATGTCAATACGTCAAAGAAGAAATTTTAATATTTTAATTTTTATATACAAGTTAAAAAAAAGAAAGCACCTGATTATTTAATGAAATATGTGTGATTCGTGAATGAGAGCAATTAAAGATCCGAAACTGTTAGACTGTTTTGTTTGCCGCTGTTCAGAAGATAGGGTACTAGAAATACCGTGTTTTATAAGTGATTAGATTTATTTAACAAATTGCCGAATGCACTTATCAAGTGTCTTATGCATAATCAACTTTAAAGGTATAATGATATAATTAATTGGAATAAATTTAAATATAAAAAATTAAAAATTAATAAAAAATTAATGTAAATATTTTATAAAATTTTATTTTTTGTTTATCTGTATTAATGTTAATTTTAATTCTTATAATAATTGAAAATGTAAATTTTTTTATTTTGATTTTTTTCCCCTTCTATACCTTTATATTTTTGAATTAATAATTAATTGTACTGAATAACAAAAATAAAAAATTTCCCAAATTTATTAAATTAAGTCAAATTAATTTTGTCTAACGTTGAGCTTCTGCAAAACTATTTTAAAATGTCATCACGTTATTTTTAAATTTTCCACCATTTATTCTTGTTTTATTTACCGGGTATAAAAAGTGGAATATTTCATTGAAATTGTATACAAATGTTCAGTTTGCGTTTCTAGGAAAAGAATATGAAAAAGATTTAGCGCAACTGGATTATTTTAAATTTAACTAATCGTACATATAAGTATGATAAAATTTAAAGAGCACATTGGATTTAAATTGTTCTTAAAGTGTGATTTGGTTCTTTCGAAAAGGCAGGTTCGAGAAAAATTGAAATTCAGTTCAGAACCAATATTGTCAATCATCAACCAGACTTTTACGATTAACCAATTTTGAAATCATCTGGTGAGAAATTTTCTCTAATACTTTGGAGAAGTCTAAAATAATAGAAATTGATTGGTAGTTAGAGAATCGTCGTACGATGAATACAAGACAGAAAAGGTAAAAATGATTAAGTACAAGTTATAAAGTTTTGGAAATAATGATTATGACGAGTATGAAATAAAAGGAAAAATCTAGTATTTTCTTTTTAAATTCACTAAATTAAATTTAGTTTAAATTTAGTGTTCGATAGTACAAACACTACTAGATTTTTTTATTTTATTTCATAATACACATTTCGTCAAACGCTTATACTAAAATAAAGATTTATTAACGATATTAAATTAACAAATTCAGTTTCTCTTAAGTATAAATTATTTTTATTGTAAATTCAAACCAAGTGCATAATTATCTAACATATAAAGGAGAAAATTTGTTTGTTTGTTTGTTTGTCCAGGATTCACGTGAAAACCACTGGTCCGATTGTCAAAAGATTTTAAAGGAATATTTTGAGAGCCCGGCTGTGACATAGGCTATGTCACATTTTTATAAGTCAACAGGTTGCGGCTCAGGTTTGACCGATTGACTTGAAATTTTGCACAAAAGTTCCTCTTAGCAACCGGAATTAATTGTATAAATTTGGTTGGAATAAATTAAACCATTTCGCCCTGGCGGGCTTCATTTTGTGTTACCGACTTGTGTCCAATTTTACAGGGAATTTTGCAAAAAGAGAGACTGACACAAATTTTAGTTGAGATCGGTTAACCCGTTTGGGCACGAGGGCACAATGAAGCTTTTTCAATGTTTTTGATGTCAAGTCAAAACGGTTTGACCGATTGACTTGAAATTTTCCACAAATGTTCCTCTTAGCAACCGGAATTAGTTTTCCACGACGACGCCATGCAGTTTTCTATAAATTTTATTTGCTTAAACTATTAAAAGAATGTTATTGAAAATTTTGTACCAGCATTTTAATTAAAACCCACAGGGTTAATTTGGTTTTGACCTGTTTGCGCGTTTTGAACAAAGATTCAATGAAATTTTAAAATTTTTGGTATGAACGCAAGTTAACCTTTATTCCAAAAGCTCACTTAATTAATAATTTTTTTCTTTAAAAAGTCTCAAATAGTTAAAAGCTAAATGAGATAATATTAATAATAATAAAAATATAGCTAATAAAGAAGCCGAATAAAAATATCTTTAAAATTAAATAACATAACATTTTCCTTCTCCACATTTTTTCGTAAGTCTTTGTTTTTTATATACTTTGCAGTTGTTTTTTCTATAAATAGATTTCAGTGTGAAATTGCAGTTTTCTTCAAATGAAATCTAAAAATCAAAAAATTCAATTTCATATATATAATGTTTAAATACATAGTATTTTAAAACAGTTTTTCCAAAAAAGAAGCCTACATTTTTCTCATAAAATCATAAAAAAACGAGGAAGATCGTAGTACAACTTTCAGTTAAGTACTAAACAAAATATAAGTTGAAAAACAGATTTTTAAACCTTTTCTAAACCATCGACTATATTTTATTCAAACGTTGGCAGTTCAAGAAAACTTCTATTGACATAGTATAATGACATAATGGCAAATTTAGTATACCCTTTTGACCTATCATCATCATCATATGGCTCTACAGCTCGGGGTGAGCTTTGGCCTGCTTTACAACTGCTCGCCATTGTTCTCTATTTTGTGCTCCTGATCTCCAATTTCGGACATTAAGAATTCTAGCATCGTTATCAATATTATCAGCCCATCTATTTCTTGGTCGTCCCCTTGCTCTTGTTCCTTCAGGGATTGCATACATAATTTTATATTGAGCGCGGTTTTCCTTCATTCGAGCAACATGGCCTGCCCATCTTAGGCGCTGCGCTTTTGCATATTTTACTATGTCTTTTCCTTCTATTAACTCGGAGAGTTCAGAATTAGTTCTTCTTTCATATTCTCCACTTTCGAGTCTTTTTGCGCCAAAAATTCTACGCAGTATTTTTCTTTCAAACACTCTTAAGCTATTTTCATCATGCCTCGTCAGACTCCATACTTCACAGCCATATGTTATCACTGGTCGTATGATAGTTTTATAAATTATTAATTTTGATTGTCTGGTTATTAATTTAGATTGTATTAGCTTTTTATGTACGTAGTAGCATTTGTTTCCTGCATTAATTCTATCTTGTACGTTATGATGCATACTGTTGTCATTTCTGACTATTACTCCGAGATATGAGAAACTCTTAATACCTTCGAAATTGTATTCCCCAATGGTAATATTCTGTGGGTATCTTCTACTTTCATTTCGCGACATTTTCATATATTTTGTTTTATTTTCATTGATAGCTAAACCAACTTTTTTTGCTTCACTTTCGAGCACAATAAACGCCTCAGTCATATCTCTATAACTTCTTGATACGATTGCTATATCGTCAGCATAAGCAATTATTTGATGAGACTTTATAAATATGTTTCCTCCCTTATCGAGTTTCTCAACTGCATAATTCAATACCATGTTAAACAGCATGGCAGAGAGAGCGTCGCCTTGTCTTACACCCGACTTAATACAAAATTCTGTCGATATTTTTGATTGTATCATTATTTTAGCTTTAGATTCGCTCATTGTCATCATAGCTACGTTGGCAAGTTTTTTGGGTACTCCCTGTCTTAACAAGGAAGCAAGAACTTGATCCCTACTTACACTATCAAACGCTTGTTTAAAATCAACAAACATGAAGTGTATGTCTTTATTGTACTCATAACATTTTTCCATTGTTTGTTTCAATATAAATACTTGATCAATTGTTGATCTTTCGCTCCGGAATCCACACTGGTACTCTCCTATAATTTCCTCTGCATATGGTTTTAATCTTTCGAAAATTATATTTGATAATACTTTATATGCAGTATTTAATAATGATATTCCCCTATAATTTGTACATTCAGTTTTGTCGCCTTTTTTATGAATGGGACATAACAGCCCTGTTCTCCATTTGTTTGGCATATGTTCTTCATCCCAGATTTTGCATATTAATTTATGCATTTGACGATGCAGAAATTCACCTCCCTTTTTTAACAGTTCAGCTGTTATACCATCTTCTCCAGGGGCTTTATTATCTTTTAGCTTATGTATTGCAGTTCTTATTTCATCAAATGATATTGAGGGTATCAAGGGCTCTGCAGTATATACATCATAAATTCCTGCTGGACTTTCTAATTGTTGCACGTTCAGTAGCTCATCGAAGTATTGTACCCATCTATTTGTAACGTCGTCTTCGCTCGTGAGCATATTTCCTTGCTTATCTCTACAGATATTTAATCTAGGCTGATATCCATTAATTTCTTTCTTTATATTACAATAGAATTTTCTTATATCATGTTTATTGTGTTCTTGTTGAATTTTTAGTATGTTATTTTTCATATACCTTTTTTTCTTTTTACGGCATATTTTATTAGCAATTTTTCTTTTCTGAGTATAGTTTTCCTTATTTAACCTTGTATTTCTTTGCATCATTTTTGATCGAGCAGTGTTTTTTTCTTCAATCGCGTCTCTACATTCCTGATCAAACCATTCAGCATTTCTCTCTCTAGATTTTACCCCAATATTAACACTGGCAGCTCTGTTTATCGCTCCTTCCATTTGTTGCCATTCATCATCAATTGTTGATGTATTCTGATTTTCCATCAGTTGATGGATAGTGGATTGAAAATTTTCTACAGTATTTCTGTCTTTAAACTTATCTGTTGCCCATTTCTTTTTTCTTAGTCCTCTTTGGGCAGCTACATTCGATATTCTTTGACGAAACCGTACTTTGACTAGATAATGGTCACTATCACAGTTCGCTCCACGGCAACTTTTTACTCCAATTATTGAAGATGATTTCCTAGCAGATATTAGTACATGATCTATTTGGTTTACTGAATCGGAGCCAGGTACTCTCCATGTTCCTTTGTGTATGTTTTTCCGCTCAAATGCAGTGCTTTTTATTTTGAGTGACGCGCCATTCGCGAAGTGACACAATCTTTGGCCATTCATATTAGTTACTTCGTGGAGAGAATATTTACCCGCAGTATTCTGTACAAAATCCTCTTTGCCTATTTTGGCATTGAGATCACCCATTATAATTACTGTGTCGTATGAGGAGATATTTTCACATGCGTCATTTAATTCTTCATAAAAATTATCTTTTTCATCGTCTTCAGCTTCTTCTGTTGGAGCGTACACTGATAATATAGTTATATTACAAAATCTACCTTTCAATCTTATGCTGCACAATCTAGCACTAATTGGTTTAAAATCTATAATAGACTTTCTAAGATCTTTACTTATCATAATTCCAGTACCATATAATCCTGATCGATTATTATCCCCACTATAGTATAAAGAGTATTTTTGTTTATTAACTATGCCTCTACCTTTCCATCGTATTTCTTGAAGAGCTAGAAGTTCTAATTTATATTTTATCATTTGATTCGCGATTTCTTCCATCTTGCCTGCTTGTAACATTGTTAATACATTCCATGTTCCGATGTTCAAATCGTAGTCCTTTTTTCGGTGCCGGGTTCGGTTGCCATTGTTGTCATTTATTATCCGAGGCTCTTGTAAAGCATTCATAACAGATTTTGTTTTCCGATGCACGGTTGTTAGCCGTACGACCAACCCCCAACCTGGAGGGCCTGTCCTCAGTATTATAACCTCTGAGATAAGGCTTAGCATTAGCTTCAGCAGATAGAATTACATCACTTTCATGTAGAAGTTCTGATAACTATGTTACCAGTTCTACTATGATTGTTCTGTATTCCATCATGCCTACTTCCTGAGACGCTAAAAGATGTTAGATAGCCATTCAGGTTACTAATTATTTCCCTCCTCCTTTTACAACCGGGCTTGGGACCGGCTTTGGCCTCCTGCTCCTTTTGACCTATAGTCATTTTAATTCAGTTAACATTATTCACCGGAAACCTACCATCCTCAACTCTATCGTCAAGGAGCACCAAATTGTCAAAAAGCACCATGCATAGAAAAATTAGAGATAATCGTTCAAACTGTTTTGCAAACTGTTTTTAAAGTTTTTGTTTCGCAATCGGTTAAAAGAACTCGATAAAAGATTTTTTTAAGCATTCCCCTAATTCAAAGAAGTTATACCTACTTTAAAAAATTGGACGTAATTTACTTACAAATTTTTTCTTGAACAATCGTCGGGTCTACAAGGGTGAACAAATTCCAAGTCTGTTAGTACACTGAACTTCATTTTCAAAGAGGAACACATATACAAAATTTGAAGTTAATCTGTGAGCCTATAGAAAGCTGTTGGGCCACAAAGTAGTATTTCAAAAAATTGGCTGAAACTAGCTTTTTTACAATTTGCAATCTTCGGGTAAATCTGCTAGAAAAAAATAAATTAAATGTAATAAAACTTAATTTATTTAATTATCACTTCCAAGTTTTTTTATGATAATCTGTGTCAGATTGAAAAGCTGTGCATTTTTCCATTTCATTGCAGATTTGTATGTATTAAAAATATATTACAGCAGACATTTTTCCAATAATAGATAACCATAATAATTTTGCCCTTTCCTACACATTTCTACTATATATTTCCTAGTCAGTGTACAAAGAATACTTGTAATTGAATACATCTAAATCTTTTCTAATCTCAATTGTAGTAACCAAACTGTACATTTGTATCAGAGGTCCCTTCCTAAAATTTGTTAAAAAAGGTTTAAATTTAAAATAAAGAGTTGTATGGCAGCTACTCGAACCCTCTGTCGTAGACCAACCAAATTTTGCAGAAAATTTGGCCATTACACTAAACAATTTTTGGCAAAAATTCAGACACCCAGATTCATTAGGTGAAGATTAATGCTCATATAAAATAAGGAGTTGTATGGCAGCTACTCGAACCCTCTGCAGCAGAACAACCAAATTTTGCAGAAACTTTGGCCATAAAACTAAACTACTTTTGGCAAAATTTCAGACACGCAGCTGTAATAGGTGTAGAGTAATGCTCATATAAAAAAAGAAGTTGTATGGCAGCTAACCGAACCCATGAACCAAAATGGCTGGATTTAAATAGCGATGACGGCTATTGCAAAAAAACGAATTTGCGAAAATTTCAAGATCCTAGCTCCTTTAGTTTTTGAGTTATCGTGCGGACGGACCGACGGACAGACGGACGGATATACATAGCTAAATCATACATAGATTTATTTTTCGATTCTGATCCGATTCATACACTTGAGTCTATATCTACCCCCCCTCCTTCTCTGTGTTACAAACGAAATGGCAAATTTATTATACCCTTTGACTATATAGTCATACGGGTATAATGACTATATAGTCATACGGGTATAAAGAAGTAGCTAGTACAAAACGATAGTTAAATATATTTTTTCATTTCCATTGTTACCAAAAATAATTCATTATATCTTTTTAGCGAATTATTTTATTTTAATTTCTTTTTTCCTTATATGTAATTGGAATTGAAAAACTATAATTTCAATTATAAATAACTAGCTAATACCCGGTGCGCGTTGCTGCGCCTCTCAATGGAGGTTTAATTGAATTTGATGTTACTGCAAAAAGTTAACACAAAACTTCACACGGTTTAAACATGTAAATTTTAAAATGTGTGAAAGCAATCTTTTTAAAACGATTTTTCTAGGATTATTCTAGTAATTTTTGAAAATTTCTGTAATTCAAAGCAGTACGAACTACTTTCCAAATTTTGACGTAATTTACTTCCAAAAAATTTTTTTGAAAAATCGCAAGACCGACTGTTAACAGACTCAACTCCATTTTCAAGTTGCTTCACACATATAAAACTTGAGGTAAACCGGTCAAATCGTTTCTACTTTAGAGTTAAGTAACGCAAAAATCTATTAAAAGCCACTGTGCCCCACTGGGTCAGCGGAACTACACTTTCTCTTTGGGCAAAGCAGTATTGCGCAAAATTGGACGTAATTTGCTTCCAAATCACTCAACAAAATTTTTTTGGGGCTTTCTTTTTAGCCAAAGCAGTACTTCGCAAATTTTGACAATATTAGCTTCCAAAATTATTTTGACCAACCGTCGGGCCGACATGGGTTAACAAATTCCATATCTGTTAATAGTGTCAACTCAATTCTCACAGGGGAGCACGTATACAAAATTTAAAGAAAATCGGTCAAACCGTTTTTAATTTAGAGTTAAGTATTGAAAAAACCTATAAAAAGCTGTTGGCCCCAATGGGTTAATGCAATGTCAATAAAATTTTTTTCTGGGTTTTCTTTTTAGCCAAAGCAGAATTTCATAAAATCGGACAAAATTCGGACCCAACATTTTTTTTGACACCCCGTCGGCCCAACATGGGTTAATAAATTCCAAAACTGTTAATAGTGTCAACTCAATTCTCAAGGAGCATCACGTATCCAAATTTTGAAGTCAATTGGTCGAACCGTTTCTAATTTAGAGTAAAGTATAGAAAAAACCTATAAAAAGCTTTTGGGCCGCAATGGGTTAATGGAACTCAACAAAATTTTTTTTGGGGATTTCTTTAAAGGTAAAGCAGAATTTCGTAAAATCGGACAAAATTTGGACCCAAAATTTTTTTTGACCACCCGTCGGCCCGACATGAGTTAACAAATTCCAAAACTGTTAATAGTGTCAACTCAATTCTCAAGGAGAATCACGTATACAAAATTTGAAGTCAATCGGTCAAACCGTTTCGAATTTAGAGTAAAGTATTGAAAAAAGCTATAAAAAGCTGTTGGGCCGCAATGGGTTAATGGAACTCAACAAAATTTTTTTTGGGGCTTTCTTTTAAGCCAAAGCAGAATTTCGTAAAATCGGACAAAATTTGGACCCAAAATTTTTTTTGACCACCCGTCGGCCCGACATGGGTTAACAAATTCCAAAACTGTCAATAGTGTCTACTCAATTCTCAAAGAGCATCACGTATACAAAATTTGAAGTCAATCGGTCAAACCGTTTCGAATTTAGAGTAAAGTATTGAAAAAACCTATAAAAAGCTGTTGGGCCGCAAAGGGTTAATGGAGCTCAACAAAAATTTTTTTGGGGCTTTCTTTTAAACCAAAGCAGAATTTCGTAAAATCGGACAAAGTTTGGACCCAAAATTTTTTTTGACCACCCGTCGGCCCGACATGGGTTAACAAATTCCAAAACTGTTAATAGTGTCTACTCAATTCTCAAAGAGCATCACGTATACAAAATTTGAAGTCAATCGGTCAAACCGTTTTCATTTTAGAACAAAGAAGTTTAAATACTTGCACCACAGCCCCAACTTGGCGGTCCGTTAGAGCAAAATTTTTGGGCCACGATTTCTTTCCGTACCCAAAAACCCCTATATACAAATTTTCATGAAAATCGGCTGGGCAGTTTAGGAGTCTATTCGCTACATACAAACAAACAAACAAACAAACAAACAAACAAACATACACACAAACATTCCCTTTTATATATATAGATTTGTATTTATAATTTGTACAAAAATTGTCTTCTATGATTAATTAATATTTACTTTGATAGAAATAGAGAAATAAATTATTTGAAAAAATTTGATAACATATTATTATAATGGTAAAAAAAGACAAAAATAAACTTGTTTTTTATTATCACATATAAATTAAATGTATGCTGTAATTTAAAAAAAAATTGTCGTATAAATAATTTATTATTCGTGTAAAAAAATATTATTTATAATTATCTTTTAATTTTAAATTTTACTTATCTCTTTATAAATCTTACAAATATCTTAACCTAGAAAAATTTAACAAAAACAATTTTCTTTATTTTATACTTAACATTTAAATTTGTTAATTTAGTTTTTATGTTAATTTAAACCTACATCTCATTTTAATTTTTAGAATTAATTTAAATTTTAAACTTAATATTGGAAAAACTGAGGAACATGAAAACCAGTATGATTAATCTATTTTTAATTTCGAAGAAAATTGAACCCTTTAACATAAAATGAAGCCAAGCGCCTAATAGGTTTCATATAAAATAAAAATATATTTCATGTTGTTTATAGTTCCATA
Source organism: Dolichopus griseipennis (assembly GCA_963082915.1). Lineage (NCBI taxonomy): Eukaryota > Metazoa > Arthropoda > Insecta > Diptera > Dolichopodidae > Dolichopus > Dolichopus griseipennis. The sequence goes on along the minus strand of OY720444.1, from coordinate 45,870,389 downwards.
ACTGTTTTAATTCCTTTCGCAACTTATTTTGAATAAATCTCACCTTAAATTCGAACGAATTGGTCACAAATTAAGAAGTCAAAACTACAAAAATTTATTTTTCAAAAAAAAATTTACAAACCTTGCAAATTATCTTCACCGAAACCAACAACATAAATAATTTTTTTTTTTTTATTTTGCACTACCATTATTATCAATTGAACGTAATTTGTATTTGGTGCAATATTCGATAAATATGTCTTCCATATCTTTTCTAGTACCAGAAAAGTATGTTGCCATAACCTTAAACCAATTTAATTTTATGTTTTATGTACGACATTACAGAAACAATAGTAATAGTCATAGTAATTGAGAAATAAAGGCCCGAGGTTTTACTTCTCTTTTGAGTTGAACTACGACTTCTATGAGAAATAAAGCCCCGGGGTGTTGTTTCTCTTTCAATTGAATCTTTGACTTCTTGAGAAATAAAGTCCCAAGTTATAATTTCTCATTAAATATGTAATAAAATCCTTTTTTGTAATATTCATACCTGAAAAAAATATAAATATATATAAGTTAAATATTAGATGCAAAACAACATATGCCAGATTCTATATTAGGAAGCATATTTAAGTGGGTTAAAAAATCAAAGCTGACCCTTTTTCCAGAGTATTTATGGATTAATGTATGCGAGACTTTGGCTACAAAATCAGGTTTTTATGTGCAGTTTGTAGTATAAATGTAGTTTATATGTTAAATTTTTATTTGTTTTAAAATTTTGGAAAAAGGAATACCTCTGATTTATATTCGTACTCCAAAATGTGTGCGATTTATTTTTGATATAATAGTGCAAGTAAGTCTGTATATATTCATATGAAACAATAAATTATATGAAACCATTGTGTTATTTTTGCAGGTTCAATTGGAATGAGAAATTTCTCACAGAAGTAGTAGTTCAACTTAAAAGAGAAATAATACTCTGGACTATATTGCCCATATTTTTAGGTTTTATTTCTCAATTACTACGGCAATAAAACGCCAGGGCGTTATTTCTCACTAAATAGGAAATAACATATGGGGGCTTTATTTCGCAGGGCCTTAATTCAAATCACCGCCAAAACATTACTTAAATATTATGGACATGACTTGCACAATAGAATGTAAGCATCAAGACTTGCACAGCTTAAACAGCCAGTAACTGAGTATAAAATAAGTACTCTAGGCAATAGTGGGCTAAGATGTAACAATTGGGTGAACTTAAATCAAGTAATTGCAACCTAATGCTTTGCACTCGCAAAGATTCAAAAAATGAGGGCGGGGTAGGAAAACTAATCACGATCGTAAAAGCAAGCCATGAATCTCAGACCAAACTTGGGACCTAATCAAACAAAGGAATTTCCCAAAAACCAACAAGACACGCTCAGCCGATATAAAAGAACAATAACTCAACACTTCGAAATTATTAAAAAGAGCAGCAAGAACAGACAAAAGGAAACATCTTGGTAGGATTGCTAGCGAAGCTGATAATGCAGCAAAATAATTGTTGATCAAAAATGCTTTGATGTGCAGTATTTTGATAAAGTTGTGTATTTAATAGTAGTTCATTTTTTTTTAAAAACACGTGTTAATATTTCTTCTTTGTTTGTTTGTCAATTTGTCAATTAATTATTATTAATTTTTGCTTCAGTTTAAAAAGGAATTTCATTTTAGGGTATTTCGTGGAAATGCTTAAGATCCAGAAATCAAATAAAGGCAAAAAAAAGTTATATGTGGATGGCTTCAGTTACCATTTTCAGTAAATAAAGAAACGGAATTCAGATTCCTTTGTACTCAAAGAAAATCTACTTTACTTTGTCGAAACTTTATTGTAACAAAACCAAAATGAATTCTAATATAATATTAAAACAGTGTACCCCTTTTTTGGCTGATAAAGTCTCAACCTATTTTTCATATGATTTGCTTTTCATTATAAGAATTTTTCTTTTAACTTCCTGTGTTATTCCATTCAACATAGTTTTGCGAGCTTGGTCACGGGTTTGATTCTTTTGTATTATTTAATACAGCATTTTGGACTATTTTATTAAGATTTTCAATTGACAAATCTATTTTGTCTTTAGTTTTTATACCCTACACCTATGAAATAGTAAAGGGTATATTAACTTTATATGGTGTTTGTATCCGAGCTAGTTATGTAAAAGTATATATATTTGTGATCAGCGTAACCTCCTGAGTCGACGTAGCCATGTCCGTACGCACGATAAAACTCAAAAACTAATGGAGCTACCTTAATGAAATTTTAACATCAGGTTACTAGTACTTAAAGAACGGCGAAGATTGCATGGTCGAAATCAACCCATGGGTTTTCATGAAATTTATGCTGTAGGTTACTAATTATGGAAACACCGTTTTAATCGAATTTAGGTCAAACTAGCATAATTCCGAAACCAATGAAGATAGAACCTCCAAATTTGGTATCAGGTATTTGGTATCTCTTCCTATTCCCTTGGTGTTCTTGAAATTTGGAACCAATTGGAGTAGGTGGTCGGCAACCATCCACTCAGTTCCGAAGACCTTTAAGCATATATTCGAAATTGATAAAGATAATAACTTGAAACAAATACAAAAGTTTCAAATTTGACACAAAGGTGTTCTTTACTATTTCCTGCGTGTCTTTCTAAGTTATCAATTGGAGTCGTGATTCAGGTACCTCTCTTAGCCCTCCCAAAATTTAAAAGTTTATCATCGAAATTAATAAAATTAGTAACTTAAAATTGTGTACAAGGGTTAACTAGTATTGATAGTACGGCCGGAACTTTTTCAGTTAAAAGAACACGATAATTCAAAAACTAATGACGCTATTTTGATGAAATTTAAACTCTAGGTTACAAGTAATTAATGTACCAGGGATTGCTCATGGTCGAATATTTTGAAGAAATATAAACTCTATGTTACTAGTAATGAAAGTACCGGGGATTGATTATGGTCGAGATTGGACAATGGGTTCAGATTCTAGAAACATGGATTTCTCATTAAATTTTAACCCAATAGGTGTAGGATATTTCTAAGTCGGTTGCTCCGACTGACTTCTTCTTTACTTGTTATTTTAACTCTTAGATTTAAAATATTTTCTATCTCTTGTTACAAGTTTAACCAGTTTGTGATTTCTTAACAAGTGTAGGTCCTGATTAGTTTCTAGGCTAATAAAATTCAGCGATTTTAATTTATACATGTTTCCATATTTTAGTAACTTTGGGGAATTCTACAACATTACTTCAGACAACCGGGCGTTTTAATTTTCCTTGTAAAGATGGTTAATCATCTGCAATTTTGATTAAATTCCCTCCAATTTTTCTGCACAATTTTCTTTGTGCATTTCTGGTGAGTACTCAGATTTTCTTTTTTCCCCATACATTTTAAAATCCATTATGTTTCCCGAGCAAGTTTTTCTTCGTCTAGAACAGTATTCTATTGTACTCTTAGTCTTTTTCTATAGCATTTGATTTTATTCGAGTTAACATCTCTTCCAGTTCATTATTCTTAATTGAAACTGTTCTCTACTGAATCCCACTGCAACTGCAGTTGAACTAATGTATCTGTACTATACAATTCGAAAATTGATAAATTTCATAATAATCAACATTTTCTACGTTTTCTTTCGCCATTGAAAAGCACAGCACAGAATTTCATGCACAAAATTATAAGGATATTTTACACATCTTAACTGTCGTGCAAACGTCTACCTTCAAAACGAAAATCAAATTTATCTACTTTTCTGGTTCAATTAGTAGAATCATTGTAAAAAACTGTACTACTATGCAAACTATGTTTAATGTAATTTTTTTTTATTTTTTATTTTAATCAGCGTAAATTTATTGTTATTATACGCGAATATAAAAAAAATATTTTATTCAGTTCTGAAATCTTTTGTTTATATTTTCCTAAGTTTATTTCTTTTAATAATAAGAAAGATATTTCGGTGGCGCGAAATAAAGCCATACGAAATAAAGCCATAAAATGACATTATGACTTTATTTCGCATTCAAATGCGAAATAAAGCCATATCGCCAATTTTTTCGCGTATGGCTTTATTTCGCATTTGAATGCGAAATAAAGCCATATCATTTTCTAAAATTTTACGAAATAAAGCCATATAGTAAAATTGATACAAATTCTAGTTAAATAGTAAACAAAGTAAAAAAAAAATAGAAATTGATAATTAAGTGCAGTTATAAATGATAAATACAGGGTGTTTCGCTAATAACCTGCCATAGAACTAGGGGTTATTCTAGGGTTCAAAACAAACAAAAAATGCTTCTAGAGGTAGGGTCTATTCTCATCCGTTTGGGAGATACGGGGCTTAGAAAAATTGCTGGGGGCCTAAATAATTTAATTTTATAAAATTGGAACCCTATGTGATAAAATAAATCCAAGTATCAAATTAAAAAGCCTAATAAATTTTCTTTCTAAAAATTTATCAACGAGATTTCTGGACCCCTCAGGACCGGATTTATTGGAACGGGAAATTAAAAATTTCCTATTTTTAAATAAAAAAAATCATTTAAAGCTTGTTTATTCAAAAAATAACGGTATTAACATAATAATTTTTTTGAGTCCGTTATTCCTTTTTTTATCCCCTAAATTTTGAGTATAATATCATTCATCTAGTCCTAAAATTTCAGAAGTTCATACAAAAAATTAATAAGTTCCTAATTTTTTTTAATACACTGTAATAAAACATGTTAAATAATATTATATTTTCATTACCCCCCCGCTAACTGAATTATTGAAGCTAGATTTTGAATCCAACACTAAAATAAAAAGAATGGTATAAGAATTCGGATACCTAATTCATTCAAAAAATTAATAAGTTCCTAATTTTTTTTAATACACTGTAATAAAACATGTTAAATAATATTATATTTTCATTACGGGGGCTGCCGCCCCCGAACCCCCGCTAACTCAATTATTGAAGCTAGATTTTGAATCCAACAACTAACACTAAAACGAAAAAAATGGTATAAGAATTCGGATACCTAATTCATTAAAAAAATTAATAAGTTTCTAATTTTTTTTAATACACTGTAATAAAACATGTTAAATAATATTATATTTTCATTACGGGGGCTGCCGCCCCCGATCCCCCGCTAACTCAATTATTGAAACTAGATTTTGAATCCAACACTAAAATGAAAAGAATGGTATAAGAATTCGGATACCTAATTCATTAAAAAAATTAATAAGTTTCTAATTTTTTTTAATACACTGTAATAAAACATGTTAAATAATATTATATTTTCATTACGGGGGCTGCCGCCCCCGAACCCCCACTAACTCAATTATTGAAGCTAGATTTTGAATCCAACACCAAAATGAAAAGAATGGTATAAGAATTCGGATACCTAATTCATTAAAAAAATTAATAAGTTTCTAATTTTTTTTAATACACTGTAATAAAACATGTTAAATAATATTATATTTTCATTACGGGGGCTGCCGCCCCCGAACCCCCGCTAACTCAATTATTGAAGCTAGATTTTGAATCCAACAACTAACACTAAAACGAAAAAAATGGTATAAGAATTCGGATACCTAATTCATTAAAAAAATTAATAAGTTTCTAATTTTTTTTAATACACTGTAATAAAACATGTTAAATAATATTATATTTTCATTACGGGGGCTGCCGCCCCCGAACCCCCGCTAATTCAATTATTGAAACTAGATTTTGAATCCAATACTATAATGAAAAGAATGGTATGAGAATTCGGCATAGCTATTTCATACAAAAAATAATCAACCCTAATTAATAAATATAAATATTCTGGAAAAGGGGGCAATCCTGCTTTTGAATCCAACTCCAAAATCTCTCCTAATTGAGAATCCCACATATACACATATATATAAATATTCTGGAAAAAGCGTAAAGCCCTGGTTTTGAATCCAACTAACAATCCCACATATACACATATATAAATATTCTGGAAAAAGCGGCAATCCTGCTTTTGAATCCAACTCTAAAATCCCTCCTAATTGAGAATCCCACATATACACATATATAAATATTCTGGAAAAAGCCTAAAACCCTGCTTTTGAAACCAACTCTAAAACTCCTTCCTAACTATTTAAATAAAAAAGTTTGGAAAATTAAATTGCTTCTATTTTCACAAATAAAATTACATTTTTAAATGCGAAATAAAGCCATATGGCTTTATTTCGCAATTGAATGCGAATTAAAGCCATACGCGAAAAAATTGGCGATATGGCTTTATTTCGCATTTGAATGCGAAATAAAGCCATAATGTCATTTTATGGCTTTATTTCGTATGGCTTTATTTCACGGCGCCGATATTTCTACGTACGGACATGAAGTTCGCGTGACAAATAAATGTTAAAAGAAACATTTTTATGTAAAACTAAAAATTGTTTTTTGAATATAATAAAAATAACTCGATATTAAAAATATTATCTAATTTTCTTTTAAGATAATTTTTAAATTTTTAGCAAACATATATTTTTATCACAACAATATATAAAAATTCTTACTAATTTATCTATTCAAAAATACTAAAAAACAAAAAAAAACTTGATATAAATGTTAAATACAAATTGTTAGTTTATGTAATAGGTACAAAAGCTTGGCGAAATCAGAATTTATTATATAATTTTTTTAGGACAATATTCATCGATACTGTCTCCTATTACATACACTAAAGCATCATCTGCGAATAATGCTATTGTAGCAAAGTCCACAGCTTTTTCAATATCATTAATGTACAACAAGAACACAAGAACTCCGAGCACTGATCCTTGTGGTACACCGATTGGAATATTTTGCGCTAATGAAATTGTGTTATTAATCTTTGTCCGCTGAGTTCTACTTTGTAGATAAGAACTAAACCACCTATACTCCATTCCACGTATTCCATACTTTTGCATTTTTTTCAAAAACTCTTCTTGATGTACTGTTTCAAATGCACGCTGGAAGTATAAAAAAAACCGTTACTATTATTTTTTTATTGTAGCTGGCTAAACTCCAGTTATTTAAGACTAAGTTTAATAGTCCTTCACAATTATGTTTTTCTCTAAAACGTGATTGATTTTCCGTTATTAAACCATTTCTTTAAAAAATATTTTTAAGTTGAATGTTAACTATTTTTTCAAGAACTTTTGCTTCAGTTGGAATCATATTTATTGGCCTAAATTCATTGCATAACCTTGTGTTATGAACTTTGGAGAGAGAAACGGATATTAGATATGACGGCGTGTGCGGGAAAATTTTTCACAGTGCGTCTAAATGCTCGGGGTTTGAACAGGCGGCGAATAATTTATTAGATTCAAACAAAAATATTAAATTTATACGTGATGATTCTATTTTATATATACATAATGTAGACATGGTTCTACAAAATATTGAATGTGAGGTAAAAACAAGTAATGACAATCTGTATGAATATAAGCAAGAATTTGAAAGTGCACTAAAAAAAAATCAATTAGAAAAAATGCAACTACTAAAAGCTATTGAAGATAGATATATCGAGAGTTTAGAAAGTATAAAAGTGTGCAACAAAAAGAATTTGAAAAATTTTCTAAAATTAGTCATTTATTCAAAACGGAAAGTGAAAAACCGAATGTAGCTATGAACAATACATTATCAAAAAGCAATGAACTAAGTGATCAAATTACAAACATTAGTGTAAATAGGTCAAAAATCGTTGTTCTCTGAAATTGTAAAACAAAATACTTATGTAAGCAACAATATTGTACCTAACATGAAAAAAAGTACCTTTGGTTATTAAACCTTTAAATAAGCAAAAATGTAACATAAGTGGAATGGAATTAAGTAAGAAGGTGGATCCCAAAAATTTTAAAATTAAAAATATAGAAAATCGGAAAAATGTAGTTATTGTTGTGTAAGCTGATAATAATCAAGAAAGAAACAAAATAAAGTCTGCTATTGAAAAAAACTTAGAACAAAAATATAAAGTTGAAATTCCTACGGATTCTGAGAATGAATTATTGAATAAACTGAAGTGTCAAAATCAACACTTAGAAGTGATATGAAATTAATAAAAATGTATGAGATTAAAAAATACAATAAACAAAAATACAATGTAATTATCGAAATTGAATCATTTCCGAATGTCATTCAAAATGAAAAAGTTTCAATTGGTTGGGAACGTTGTAAAGTATTTGATGTCTTGAGAGTACTTCGATGCTTTGAATGCAAAGGTTTCAACCATAAAGCTGCTCAGTTCGAAAATGAGGAAACGTGCTCTAATTGCCTCCAAAAACATAAAATTAGTGAAAGTAGATAAATGTATTAATTGCATCGTAGCAAATGATAAGCTTAAGCTTAACCTTGACGAGTGCCATGATTCCTTTAACAAACTTTGTCCGGTTTATCGATGAAAACTGAGCATGATTAAGAATAAAATCGGTTATTAGCAATTACAGCCTTATATTAATGAAACAAACAAAAAAACAATGTCTAACTCTAATGAAATTTCAGAGGACCAAATAGGGAATACCGAAACAAAAACATCATCGAATTCAATAAAAGAAACTTCAACATCAACAAATTCAAAAAATTTTATTTTGACATCATCAAATTTTAGTAACAAAAAATGGTAAAAGTAGATGTCCCTTCAGCAAATCCAGGAACTAAAACCAAGAGTATATTAAATAAATTTCTATCAAAAATATGGAGTAAAAACAAAAAATTAGTAAATAAAAATAACAATACTGACAATAATAATAATAATAATAATATTACGAATAATAACAACAACAATAACAATAACAACAATAATCTTCTTCTTCTTGTGGCGCTACAGCTCGATGTGAGCTTTGGCCTTCTTCACAACATCTCGCCACGCATCGTGATCTTGAGCAGCACTTCTCCAATTTCCAACCTGCAACACTCGAGCATCATTTTCAACATTATCAATCCATCTCAAACGTGGCCTGCCCCTACTTCTTCTTAGATCAGGTTTAATATTGAAGGCTCGCTTTTGCGATTGGCTTTCGCTAATTCGCATCATGTGCCCGGCCCATTGCAGCCTTTGTGCCTTGGCAAATCTGACGATGTCTTCCTGTTTAATGAGCTCTTGAATTTCCGCGTTATTTCTTCTTATATATTTGCCGTTTTCTATTCTTCTGGCACCGAAAATTTTCCGTAAGATTTTTCTTTCAGAGACTCTTAGTCTGTTTTCATCTGCTACAGTTAACGTCCATATTTCGCATCCATATGTAACTACTGGTCGTATTATAGTTTTGTATATTATGAGCTTTGTTTGCCTTGATACCAATCTGGACTGTAACAATTTTTTATTTGCAAAGAAGCTCCTATTACCAGCTTGTATCCTTTCACATATGGAGAAATGCATGCTGTTGTTGCTGCATACTGTTGCAACCAGATATGCAAAGCTTGAGACCCCTTCGAAATTATACTCGCCAATAGTTATGTTTTGGGGACTTCTTCTGTGTTCTTCTCTTGCCATTTTTAAGTATTTTGTCTTTGTTTCGTTTACTTCCAATCCGATTTTCCTTACTTCTCGCTCTATTTCAGTAAACGCTTCAGCCATGTTTCTATAGCTTCTAGATAGTATAGCAACATCATCAGCGTACGCTACTATCTGATATGCTTTATTAAATATATTTCCCTCTTTATCTACTTTTTCGATAGCATAATTTAAGACCATGTTAAATAACAGTGCAGATAGCGCATCCCCCTGTCTTACTCCGCTGTTGATTTCAAACTCTTCTGAGATTTGATCTTATGATTTGCTTTCTCGGTACTCCTTGATTTACCAATGCATTAGAGACCGTTTTTCTATTAATACTATCAAAAGCCTGTCGGAAGTCAATGAATAGTATGTGGAGATCAGCGTTATACTCATAGCATTTTTCCATATTCTGCTTAATTACAAATATCTGACCCACGGTTGATCTGCCACTACGGAATCCACCTTGATATTCTTTTATCAAACCTTCCGCAAGTGGTTTTATTCTTTCTTATATTATGTTTGATAGTATTTTATATGCAGTGTTCAGTAATGTAATACCTCTATAGTTTGCGCAATTCATTTTATCTCCTTTTTAGTATATTGGGCATATTAGGCCTGTATTCCATTTTTCTGGCATCGTTTCTTGACACCATATTGTACATATTAGATTATGTAGTTTCTGGTGCAGTGTTGTTCCTGCTGCTTTTAGGAGCTCAGAGGTTATTTTGTCTTCCCCTGGAGCTTTGTTATTTTTTAGTCTACTAATTGCCTGCACTGTTTCGTCATATTGTGGTGTTACCACATTAATATCAGCAGTATGTATATTATCAGATATTGATTCTTCGTCTACTTGCTTGTTCAATAATTCATTGAAATATTCGCGCCACCTCTTTATTACATCATTATCGTCCGACACTATTTTACCTTCTTTATCTTTACAGGTACTAATTCGTGGCTGGTATCCTCGAGTTTCTCTTTGAATGTTTTTATAAAAAACTCTAATGTTATTTAAATTGTGTTCATTTTGGATTTGTTCTATTCTTTTCTTCATTATTTGTTTTTTCTTTTTTCTACATAGTTTATTTGCTATTATTCTTTTTTGTTTATATTCGTCACGATTCATTCTTGTATTTCTTTGTAAAAGTTTTAGTCTTGCTTGGTTTTTTGAGGTAATCGCTGTTTGACATTCCTCGTCGAACCAGTCTGCATTTCTCTGCATTCGAATAATACCAACTACTTCAGTTGCTGCTATATTTATAGCATTTTCAATGTTTTGCCATTCTTCGTTTATGTTTGTGTTTAAACTTAAGGTGGCGTTTCCGCTAGTCATCTGGATTTGTTCTTCAATTGTATGTTGAAAGCTTTCCCTTATTTGCGCACATTTTAATTTGTCAGTATCCCACTTGACTTTTCGAACTCCCCTTCTCATTGCGACATTTGATATCTTTTGTCTTAATGTAGACATTACCAAGTAGTGATCGCTATCGCAATTAACGCCTCTGCAGGTTTTTACTTTTATTATTGACGAGGATTTTCTTTTTGAAATAAGTATGTGGTGAATCTGATTTACGGCATTCCTTCCCGGAATTCTCCATGTACCCTTGTGTATGTCTTTTCTGTCTAGTGCAGTGCTTCTAATTACTAGGGATGTTTCATTTGCGAAATTACATAAACGTTGTCCATTTTCGCTAGTGGTTTCATGTAGGGAAAAATTACCGGCTACATTGCGTATGTGTTCTTCTCTTCCAATTTTAGCGTTAAAGTCTCTTATTAATATTAATGTGTCGTAGGGGCTTAACTTCTCGCATGTGTTACTTAGAAGTTCATAAAAGGAATTCTTTTCCTCTTCTTCGGCTTCTTCAGTGGGTGCATATGCAGATACGATGGTAATGTTAGAGAATCTGCCTTTTAATCTAATGCTACACAGTCTATCGTTCAGAGGGCTAAAACCAAATATACTTTTTTGTATAGACTTTACAATAAATCCGGTGCCATATCTTCCAGATCTGTCGTCATTTCCACTATAATATATTACGTATGTAGATTTTTTTATTGTTCCTTTACCTTTCCACCTAATTTCTTGTAAAGCTGCTACATCGATTTTATATTTTAGAATTTCGTTGGCTATTTCGTGCATTTTTCCTGTCTGTAGCATAGTTCTTACGTTCCATGTTGCAAGTTTCAAATCATGTTCCTTTATTCGTCGCCGAGTTCTATTACCATTAAAATCATCATTTTGTATCCGAGGCTGTTCTGAAGATTCCAAAACATTATTGTTTTCCGATGTGTGGCTGTTAACCAGCACGCTCAACCCCCAACTTGGAGGACCATAACAACAATAATAATATTGCACGAATTACGAGATTAACACAAGTGGCACAGTCGGCTGGGTGGCACAGTGGTTAGAGTGCCGACCTTTCATGCGAAAGGCCCCGGGTTCGAATCCCAGTGAAAGTGAAAAAACTTTTATCTGGTTTTCAACTCGACTCAGCTACCATTCGCCTTTGGGTTCAAATTAATGGCTTAATTAATAATTAATAATTATATATCTTTAATAAAAAATACATAAATATAATAATATAAACAAATACAAAATGTAAACAAATAATTCAATTAAATAATATAACTCACTGATATAGAATACCATATAAATCTAATACAAAATATTACAATATAAACAAAAATAGAACTGCATTTATTGAAAATCTAAGACATTTCTACATGTTATAAGGCGTAGTACTATCTCATGTTTAAATTGTATGTGGAATTCATTTGATCAGTTCTAATATATGAATATATCTCCCCTGTTCCGACATGCACATATATAGTCAGGCTGTTTAGCCTATCACAGTGAACAGTTAGCACGTAGAGGTGCGGGCAAAAAAAAAAAAAAAAAAAAAGTTTAACATAAAAAAAAACAATTTATATTAATATTAAAAGTAAGTTCCTTATTAAAAGTATATAATATAATGATTGATTAATTTAATTTGTTCCAGGTTTAAATAATTAAATTTGTGTTAATTAAGCTATTTTTACAATTGTGAAATTTTATATAATTAGAATAAAAATTGTACAATATTTAAGTAAACTGTATATTAATTAATTTTGATGGGAAAAGCGTTTTGCAACTACTTATTCTCATTAATAAAGGTAAGTTGTTGAACTTTCGGTTGACCTCGACATGTCTTATGGTAAGTATATGTATGTGCAACATACATAACTCCTCCCCCATTAGTTTCAGGTTACGGCCAAATAAATTGTGGTTGTGTAATTATTGCGGAGTTTTGACTTCTGGTGTTGTATGAGTTTCGTTTCATGAATGTTTTTAGCTGACGTAAGTAAGTTATTTTACGAGTGCCAAATTGAAAGTTGTCAAGTTTCTTTAATTTTGTGTTATCTATCTATCTATAAAAGCGAAAGTTTGTTTGTTTGTTTGTTTGTATGTAGCGAATAGACTCCTAAACTGCCCAGCCGATTTTCATGAAAATTTGTATATCGAGGTTTTTGGGTACGGCCCAAAAATTTTGCTCTAACGCACCGCCAAGTTGGGGCTGTGGTGCAAGTATTTAAACTTCTTTGCTCTAAAATGAAAACAGTTTGACCGATTGACTTCAAATTTTGTATACGTGATGCTCCTTGAGAATTGAGTTGACACTATTAACAGTTTTGGAATTTGTTAACCCATGTCCGGCCGACGGGTGGTCAAAAAAAATTTTGGGTCCAAATTTTGTCCGATTTTACGAAATTCTGCTTTAGCTAAAAGGAGAGCCCCAAAAAAAATTTTGTTGAGTTTTGTTGAGTACTTTACTCTAAATTCGAAACGGTTTAACCAATTGACTTCAAATTTTGCATACGCGATGCTCCTTGAGAATTGAGTTGACACTATTAACAGTTTTGGAATTTATTAACCCATGTCGAGCCGACGGGTGGTCAAAAAAAATTTTGGGTCCAAATTTTGTCCGATTTTATGAAATTCTGCTTTTGCTAAAAAGAAAGCCCCAAAAAAATTTTTATTGAGTTGCATTAACCCATTGCGGCCCAACAGCTTTTTATAAGTTTTTTCAATACTTAACTCTAATTAGAAACGGTTTGACCGATTTTCTTCAAATTTTGTATACGTGCCCCCCTGTGAGAATTGAGTTGACACTATTAACAGTTTTGGAATTTGTTAACCCATGTCGGCCCGAATGTTAGTCAAAATAATTTTGGAAGCTAATATTGTCAAAATTTGCAAAGTACTGCTTTGGCTAAAAAGAAAGCCTCAAAAAAAATTTTGTTGAGTTCCATTAACCCATTGCGGCCCAACAGGTTTTTATAAATTTCTTGGTTATTTTACTCTAAATTATAAACGGTTTAACCGATTTTCTTCAAATTTTGTATATGTGTTCCGTTTTGAGAATGAAATTAACTCTTTTAACAGACTTGCCGGCCCGACGATTGACAAAAAAAAAAATTTGGAAGCAAATTACGTCCAATTTTGCGCAATACTGCTTTGACAAAGAGAAAGTGTAGTTCCGTTGACCCATTGGGACACAATAGCTTTTTATAGATTTTTGCGTTACTTAACTCTAAATTAGAAACGATTTGACCGGTTGACCTCAAATTTTATATGTGTGAAGCAACTTGAAAATGGAGTTGAGTCTGTTAACAGTCGGTACTACGATTGGTCAAAAAAAATTTTTGGATGTAAATTACGTTAAATTTAGGAAAGTAGTTTGTACTGCTTTGAATTACAGAAAGTTTCAAAAATTACTAGATTAATCCTAGAAAAATTGTTTTAAAAAGATTGCTTTCATACATTTTAAAATTTACATGTGTAAACCGTGTGTAATTTTTGTGTTAACTTTTTGCAGTAACATCAACTTCAATTAAACCTCCATTGACAAGCGCAGCAACGCGTACCGGGTATTAGCTAGTCATGTATAAATGTGATATTGATCTCATTAAAAGCTATAGGATGTATGTTAATTTCGTCCCAATATTGTTCTGTTGAAGTTGAATATGTTATACTGTTTATTTCAATTTCACAATTTTCGAAGTGTACCTGCTTGGTGCCCTTTACTTGTTGAATATTTGGTTTGCATGTTGTTGTTATGGTGGTGTGCGGGATGTTTACAAGTATAATGAAATTTGGTTCTGGTTGGTAGATTTCCACAGAATTTTCCATCTCTTGTATTTCACAGTTTGTTGATCGGTTTTTTATTAAATTTTCAATGCAATTTAGTCCATAAGTAAATTCTACATGTAACTGTTCATCACACAAGTATGTGCCTTCGATTTTTTGACATTTTTCATTAAAATATTGCATAGTATTACCATTTCTTAAAAGATATGCTTTTGTAATTATTTGTTTAGTATTGTTAATTGGAAGGGTTATTATGTGGTATAAGGAATAGGATATTTTTGAAATGATAGGTATCTGAACATTGAAAATTTTATTTGTATTATTATAATAAGCCTGAAGATTTAATAATTCGTAAAGATGTTCTGTACATGTTATAGTAAAATTTTGTTCGATAAAATTTGAAAGTATTTTTGAAAGCTCTATTGGGTTTAGGATTTGTTTGGGTATAATATTAAGTTTTGCTAGTATGATGGCTACGGCAATATTACTGAGGTGATTGTTTAATAAGTCAATATGATAGTTAATTTCGTTCAGATATTGTATTTTTTTGAAAATATATTCTTCGCGTCTGATATTTTTTTCTATTGTGTCTTGTAAGTCGTTTATATTTTCTGCAATAGTTTGTTGTTGTTTATCAATGTGATCGATTAAATTTTCAAATCTTTCTATCATCTGATTGTTTATTGAGCTCTGATAGTTTGCTTGGTCTTTTAAGATATTGTCATTGTAAAGTAAGTTTTCAATTTGGTGATTTATTTTAATTGCCTCATTGGCGTCCATATTACCTGTGATAGTCTTAATTACAGTTCCAAGACCATTAATTAGTCCTCTTTTTATCCTAAATTTGGGTTCAAGTGATTCGTATTTAATTTTTAGTTCGTTCAATCTAAGTTTTGTAATATTAATTGAATATTTTATAACTGTTGTGGCGGAAATGATTCGTAAGGATTCCTCAATTTGAGCTAGATTTTTTTTATATTGTTCGACGAGTCTTATTACGTGAAGAAAGTTAGTATGTCCTTGTATAAGTTTTGCGTTTCCGAGTTTCATTGGTAGTATGCCATTATTCTGTATTAGGTCCTGTATCTCTAATTTCTGTTCTATTGTTATTCTGAAATTTACGTTTTGTTTTTACTTTACTTTTGTGAAATTTTTGGTATTTGCGGGTAATAAGGGTAATATAATTATTTGTTCTAACTTTATTTTTTGAAAATCTGGGTTGTAATTTATTCCTACGGTTTTCTTTTTTAAAAATTGTATCACCTTCTTCAAAGTTATTTCTATTCTGATTTATATTTTCAATGTTTCTGTTAGTTTTTTGTTCAAGTCGTTGTTTTATTGAAGGGAAGGAAAATTTGTTGAGTTTGTTTAGGTATTCGTGGATATTTTAGTGATAAATTTTTTCAAATTGATGGGTTTTACCGTAAAATACTTCAAAAGGAGTATGTTGCGTACTAGAATGGATTGCATTATTATAAGTGATTAATGTTTCTGAAAGGGTTTCATAATGGTTTCTATTTTTTTGTTTATCGTTTATGACTCTGAATAATTCCGTTGAAGTAGAGTGTAGTCTTTCTACAGGTGAATTGCTATTGCTCTGTTGTATAGACGTATGATGAAGTTCAATTGAAAATTGGTTGCAAAAATCTTTCAATATTGTAGAAGTGAATTCTAGAGCGGAATCAGTAACCAGTTTTTTTGGTATGCCGTGTAGGTATGTTTGACATGTTTTATAATTATTAGGCTATTTCTACTTTCAATAGTGTATGCGGCTGTAAATTTAGAAAATTTATCAATAAGGGTGAGTATTTGTTTATTGTTTATCGCATAAATATCCATATGAACAATATCTAATGGTTTGTTTGGAGTTTCGGGAACCATATGTTTAATAATCGGTGGGTTACAATCATATTTTATAGTTTGACAAATCTCACAATTATTTATAATTTTCATAATTTTATTTTTAATTAATGGAAAAAAATATTTTCTTTTTAAGTGAAGTAATGTTTCTGTTATTCCGCGGTGATTATTGTTAGAGTGGTATTGGTTTATAATATGGTCTTGTTCGTCTTCGTTCAGTACGTCCTCAAATTTTCCATGCATCCTATTATTTTGAAAATTTTTGATTGGGAAAAATATTTAGAAAAACAAGATTGGACAATTTTAAATGTGTCGTCATCAGTATAAATAGCATTTAATTTATTAGGTGCTAAAAACTTTATTAATATGTCAGTTATGGTTGATTTATTTGGGCTATTGAGTTTAAAGATTTTTCTTTGCCTGTAATTTGGGCTATTGAGTTTAAAGATTTTTCGATTATTACCTGTTATGAGAATTCGTTTAATGGTCTCTCGGATATACGTATACCATCACCCATATCTTCTAGGGCTGAGTGTCCCGTAGCTCCGCAAGAGCTTGGACCAGTTCATTGATATTAATTTCGGTCCTAATTCGACTCAAAGCATCAGCATTAGAATTCAGAGTTCCTTTTTTGTAAACAATTTCGTAGGCATACTCTTCCAACTTAAGGCGCCAACGCACTAATCTTGAGTTAGGATCCTTTAGACTCATAATCCAAGTTAGTGGTTTATGGTCTGCCACGATTTGGAATTTCCTTCCAAAAAGGTAAGGTAGGAAATATTTCGTAGCCCAATCTATGGCTAGAAGTTCTTTTTCTATTGTTGAGTAATTTATTTCCGACTGGGTAAGAGTACGGCTTGCCTAGCAAATTGGTTTGCCATTGCCAACCGTTCCTTGGGATAAAATGGCACCTAATGCAAAATTTCCGGCGTCCGTTGTTAGTATAAATGGTCTTTCAAAATCCGGATATTCTAAAATTGGATCATTTATCAATAATTGTTTACAAAGTTCAAACGTTCTTAAGAAATTTTCATTGTGGACTACATTTTTGTTCTTTTTAAGATATTCCGTCAATAATTTTGTTAGTTTAGAAAAATCTTTTATAAATTTCCTGTACTAACCTAAAAGTCCTAAAAAGCCTTTTTTTATTGCTTCTATTTTCAAGGGATTGGGTTTTATGCCTTCAGTTGTTACGACATGCACAAGAAATTCGATTTCTTTATGCAAAAATTCCGATTTATCCATTTGTACTTTTAAATTTCTTTTCAAAGCACTAAATACCTTTTTCAGATTCTCTATAATTCCCTGCAATTCTTTAAGGACATAATCCATGACCCGTTGGAATGTGCTAGGTGCGTTTTTTAAGCCAAAAGGCATGCGAACATATTCAAAATGTCCACCTTCTACTGTAAATGCTGTTTTTGAGACATCACGAGGATCCATTTCTATTTGGTGGAATCCACTCGCGAGATCTAAAGTAGAAAAGTGCATACACTTTCCCAATTTATCAAGGATTTCTGTGATATTTGGGATAGGGTACCTATCACTCACAGTTTTCTCATTCAGCTTACGATAATCGATTACAAGTCTCCATTTTTTCTTACCGCTTGCATCGGCTTTCTTTGGAACTACCCAAACTGGTGAGCTCCAGGGAGAATAACTGGGCCTTATGATACCTTGTACAAGCATTTCGTTTATCTGCCTTTTTACTTCTTGCTTATGCACGAATGGGTACCTACACGATTTTGTATATATATTTTGTGAATATCGTCTTTAGTTATAATCCTATGTTTAATTTCATTCGTGAAGGATAAATTTTGTCCGTCTCTTAAGAATATGTCGTCATATTCTTTGCATACTTTGATCAATTCTATTTTTTCCTCGTTATTTAAATGGTTCGTTCTTATAAGTTCTGCAATATCGTTAATAGGTTTGTAATTTTCCGTTCGTATGTTAAAGTTATTTTATTCTATGAAGTCGGAAGAAGAATAATTTTCAACTTTTATAGGTTGTTCCATATAAATAGTTTGATTATTATTACTAATATTATTACTTATCGGAAATAATTAAATGAGGGTTTAAAAATATTCGTGTTATAAAAATATTCCCATATTTTTTATCAACTGGTAATTTTTTTATTCTAGTTTTGGATTTGGCTGGTATGATATATTTTTCTGATATTAAATTAGGTTTAAAGTGAAGCGGTATTTTTGAATTTTCAGTTAAAAGGATATGGTTACTTAGACCGATTTTAGCTTTTAATTTTTGAAGAGTATCAAAGCCAATCAATCCACCAAAATAAGCGTGAAGGCTTAATATTAAAAATTGAATTGATCCTGTTTGGTTAAATTCTTTAAAAGTCGGAAGTTCTACAATTTGATTTAGTTTATGGTGATTCAAAGCTGTTGAAATTGTTATGGGTGTTATTTCTTTAACTTTTGAAAGTTTGGTAAATTCGGGATTAATAAATGAAGCGGATGCGCCTGTGTCGATTAGGAATCTTGAAGGACGACCAAACGGAGATGCTATTAAAATATATGGAAGCGATTCTCCGTGTTTGTTTAGATCTACGTATCCGATGGGTTCATAGAGGCTTTTGTGAAAAAATTGAAAAATTGAGTTATTATAGTCATTATAGTTATTAGAGTCATAGTCATAATAATTCTCTAAATTTTGGTACTTTTTTTGTGAATCGTATATTTCGTTGTTGTTGTTATTTTACAACGTTTCACAGTTTTGGGAACTTTGATAATCATTTCCGATATTAATCGGATTTTGTTCATCTTTTTCAGTTATATGGAATAATTTTTTATTTCTTACTTGGATTGTTCCACCAGTCGCAACATCCATTGGTTCGTTTTGTTTTCGGAATTGGTTTTTTTGAAAAGACGGTCTAGTTTGAAAAAAAGGATATATTGTTTTGAAAAGGACCCTCAATATTTTGATAACCGGGTCTATTGTTCTGAAAAGGAGGTCTATAATTTTGGAAAGGTAGTCTGTTTGTTTGAAAAGGAGGTCTAAAGGAGGTCTTTGAAAAGTGGGTCTATTTGTTTGGAAATTATTTCCGAAATGACTTTGTATTGGTGGTCTTGGTCGGTCTATTTTGATTAACGTTTGAAGATGGTCTAACTGAATCAGATTTTGCATGAAATATATTTTGTTCTTTAATACAAAGTGAAAAAGCTTCAACTAAACTGCTTGGCTTCATTGCTTGGTTTTATTGATTGTGGAACCTATTGGTCCCTTAAACCTCTCAAAAATAATGAGTTAAATTATGGTTTATTTTATACAACCTAGTGGGTATGTACGGGTATCGAAAAGTTGACAAGGGCAACGATAATCTTCCTCGTTTTGTTTTAATTTATGCAAGTCTCGGATTAAAGACGTTTCGTTACGTTTGTCCGCGTAATGTAGGATTAGGTTTTCTTTAATGTTATCCCATACTAATGGAGTTCCGTACAAGTTAAGAACCTCATTCGCGGGTCCTACTATCTTATTATGTATTGCCCTCAAAAGAATTTGTTCGTAACTAGTACCACTTGTCACTGATATTTATTCAAGGACTTCGTCCGCATTAGCTAAGAAGTCAAATAATAACCTAGGGTTTCCGTCAAAGTGGGGTAGGTCTTTGATGGCATCAGGTATACGGAGAGAATTGAAAATATCTATTGTATTTACAACATTTGGTGGAGCCATATTTAAATTAGGATTTATTGAATTTATTAAATTAAAGGATGAATTAATGTCTATTGGACAAATATGTTCTGGTGAAAGATCAGAATTACTTTCAAAAATATTGTTATCTTCAACATTATTTCGCGAGATATTAATTTGTAAATTATCTACAGGATTATTACCTTCAATATTTTCTAAATTATTTAAATATCTATTATTTCTGATAAGGTTTTTTATTTTTGAAATTTTTGGATAGGGATTTTGTCTATGCATTTAAATGAAAACACTATACAATAAAATAATAAAAAATTTGACTTACTTTGCGATGATTATTACCAGGAAAATCTTCAACATTGTATCAGGTGCAAAAAATTAAAATTTTCCGATCCGGGATACCAGTGGTAATTTTCTTTGTCTGTTGTAATTACTTCCACGGTATTTTAACTTCAAGGTTTTTCAAACACAAGCAACTTCTAACTTCTAGCACTGTATTTATTTTATAATATTTTAATTATCTTTAGTTTAAAGTCCAGTTTATATATTTTCTCTTAATAGTTTTTAAAAGTTAATTTATAAATTTTTTAAACACTTAATTTTATTCGATTATCCGTCAAAAATTTTAGTTAATTTATATTTTTAATTATTTAAAATGATCTTAAATTCGATTAACCGTAGAATTTTTCTTTTATGAACTTATTTAATTTAATGGTTTTTTTTATTTTTTTGATTTTAAAATTTTTTAGGTTTTATTCTTTAATCTTAAATATTTCGATAATCCTTCGAATTAATATTTCACATGAAAAAAATTTTTTTCGATAGTCCGTCGGAATTTACTTTTTCACTGATACCACGCGGATCGTCACCTGATCCTACCGCCTGCGCCAATTACGTGATTTACACAAGTTTTACATAAAAAAAAACAATTTATATTAATATTAAAAGTAAGTTCTTTATTAAAAGTACATAATATAATGATTGATTAATTTAATTTGTTCCAGGTTTAAATAATAAAATTTGTGTTAATTAAGCTATTTTTACAATTGTAAAATTTGATATAATTAGAAAAAAAATGTACAATATTTAAGTAAACTGTTTATTAATTAATTTCGATGGGAAAAGTGTTTTGCAACTATTCTCATTAATAAAGGTAAGTTGTTGAACTTTCGGTTGACATCGGCATGTGTTATGGTAAGTATATGTATGTGCAACATACATAATTCACGCGCACTCGTTTCTAAAATTTCAATTATTATATATTGTTTTGTAAATTTTAAAGTTAAATTTTAATTTGTAAATTGCAGCTTGAGAATTAAAATTAATTTGGTTCACACCAAATTTAATTACTAACTAAACTAATACATTTCTCAAATTTCAATATAATTTTTAATGCGTATGTTAACAAAAATGTTTTTATAAAAATATAAGAATTTAAATTGTAAAATTAGTCTTAAGTAGAACCTTGTGAAATAAAGTAAAAATTAATTTTTTAAATTTGAATAAATACTTTTATTATAACTGACACCCGAGCAGTATATTTAAGTGTCGGAAAAAATCGGTTAAAAAAAAAACAACAAAAAATCAAATATAATTTAAAAAACAAATCTGAACATTTTTTGTGAAAAGTATTGCTGACTTGTTATATTTTAAATTTATTTTTGTAAAATAAAAAAAAAAGTGAACGTTTCTATTAAACAATTAAGAATAATAAAAAAAAAAAAAACAGTGAACTTCTTGAGTTAATTCTGTAATTTTGTAAAAATTAGAAGAAATAGTATAAATTCTCTAATTTAGTTTTCTAAATAAGAAACAAAAAAGAAAATAAAAACTAATGAAAAAAACCATTTAATTAACTATAAATATAAATGTTTGTGGAACTTTTTAATTATAACCGAGTACAGTGATTGTAGTTGTACCATTAGTAGGACGTGTGTAAGAAAAAACCATTAACACACAAGGTTTTTAACAAAGTTATTCAAGGCACAAAAAAAAAAAAGGGGAACTTAGGGTAAACCAAAGCTAACCTTTCGAATTATGATAAAGGCTTTTATACTGTAAGTAGAATCTACTTTGTAACAAAAAATATTAAAATATAAAAAGAATAAGACCTTTTTTAAAAAAAACAAAAAAATATTATAAATGATTTTTAAACCATATATTAAAAAATTAAAAAAGAATAAGACCTTTAAAGAAGTATATTAAAAAATATAAGGTTTTCAAAATTTTTTTTTTTAAATTAAATATATAACAAAAAACAAAAAAAATACAAAGTTTAAACAAGAAAATCTGCAATGGCTAAAATAGAAGATATTGCTGCTGCTGTAAATAATTTAAACGGAGCAGTTAACGCACAAATAGAGTTAACGAGAGGGCAGAGAAGGCTGGAAGCTTTGGAAAATACCATCCAAAACCAACAGGTTGCATAAAGTACAAACCCAACCACACTAGCAACACCAAAAACAGAAGATGATCTCAAATCCATCAGTAAATTACCAGACTGTAAAAAGGAGTTGCAAACATTTGACGGGATTCCCACACAATACATCTCATAGGTCCATAATGTGGAAACGATATTAGAATATTACAAAGTTGTGCAATCAAAGCCCTTATATAGAGCAATACTACAAAGTATTAGGCAAAAAATTAGGGGAAATTCAGATGCTGCTTCAATTTCATATAATGTTTTTGATGATGACTGGGCAACAATCAAAAAAGTACTATCTCTCCACTATGCAGACAAAAGGTATTTAAGGATGCTGGAGCATCAATTAAGGAATCTGACACAAAAAAGGATGACAATAGACGAGTTTTACGCCTCAATAAACCATCAAGTCTCATTGATAGTTAACAAAATCTTTCAAAAGGGATTTTTGAAGGGGGAGGAGTTAACATAACAGTATAACAGCCAACATAAAAGCTTTTAGCTTAATCATCAAATTTTACAGTTTGGGAATAAAAATTAAAATTGGTTCACACCAAATTTAATTAATGCACGCTCATACGGTTTCTAAAATTTCAATTATTATATTTTTTTTGTAAATTTCAAAGTTAAATTTTAATTTGTAAATTGCAGTTTGAGAATCAAAATTAATTTGGTTAACACCAAATTTAATTACTAACTAAACTAATACATTTCTCAAATTTTAGTATAAGTTTTAATGCGTATGTTAACAAAATGTTATTATAAAAATTCTAAAATTTTAATTGTAAAACCAGTCTGAAGTAGAACCTTGTAAAATAAAGTAAAAATTTATTTTTTAAATTTAAATAAATCCTTTTATTATAACATCCATTTAAAAAATATTGTAAAAATTAGTACATAAGTAAATATTATGCATTTGAATAACTTAATTATTTAGTAGCTTAAGACTATCATTAATAAATGGTAGCTATTGCCATATTTTAAAATAAATATTAGCATATTACACATATTATATATAAATATATTTATAGTTATACCATAAGTTATTTGAATTATTGAAAATTGCACTTAAATTAAATTAAATAAACTAATTATATTATAAGAAAAGAAGTACTTAAAGATTTAGCTAATTTTAGGAAACATAAATACAGAGAGCACAAAATTTTATAGAGTTTGCAAAATTATATGATTAGTAAACCATGATGTGTAACAAACATAATAATATAAATATGTATAAATGCACCATGTTGTTGCTAGAAGTTTCAGGGAAAATATAAGTGAAATCGAACTTTTTTTGTCCCTGTGCATACATATATGATATCGGGTATATTAAAATTGCTCCTCCGTTTGTAACGCATCAATCTAGACGAGGTTGATATAGTGTCAAGGGTACGTATTGTATCAGCATCGAAAAGTAAATCGATCTAGCTATGCGTGTCCGTCCGTCCGTCCGTATGTCAGCACGGTAACTCAAAAACTAAAAGGGCTTGAGTTTTGAAGTTCACACAAAGTCATGTTGTTTTTAGTTAAAATCGGAACAAGGCTTCGGGGAGCTGGCATACAATATGAATTTCTTCAAAACTAATTATACTACGAGGATGAAAATTACACACGGTTAGTTTTAAAATGAATCGAGCACTTATATGAAGTTTCAAAATGTTACGGCCGCTTTTCGGGGGGCTGCAATACAACTTCTTTGCACCAATATGAATTTTTTCAAAGCTAATTATTTTTATTACTATTACGATTGGCGAAACGTGGTTATATTCAGATGAACAAACATTTTTCAATATACCTGGTTTCTCTGTATTTTTTAATTCTAATAATTTATCAAGAGGATGTAAAATCGCTTTTTTTATTATGCAGAATATTCGGTATACGGTTTTAAATATTTGAGCAATTCAATACTATAATAATTTCATTAAATAACACTTCTCCATCCAAAAATATTTCAGTTTCCAACAAAAAACCAAGCGATAACAATAGCGATTTATTAGCACATTTTCAAAAAATTTTGTAAAAATGTGCCTATATAGCTTCACTCTGTTCGACCATCCGTCCGTCCCTTTTTACCTACGGCGGACTAAAAAATATCAGTAACGGGTAGGTATTGCAATAAAAATAATTTAATGTTAAAAATTTTTTTGTAGCTGAGCTACAGCGTTGCGGTGCTACAGCCCCACAAAGTCAGAAAAAGCCCTATATTTAAACAGTTATAATAAGAGTTCTATAAGGTATATTTTCAACCTGAAAACGCTTACAGACAGCTGCTTTTATAAGCTTTCCAAATTTTTAAAAGTCAATTGTATAGGGTTACCATACGGTAATAATATTTACCGTTAACCAAAACTAAGTTTTACAAAATTTTTGGTCCCTCATAACTTCTAAACGGCTAAATCTAGAAACTTGAAATTTTGGTAGAAGTTAGATCCTCAGAAATAAATAAGAGTCAGTTAAGAAAATTTTTTTTGTCACGCCCTCTGTTTAGGAGCTGTAAGAGGTCGAAAATTGAAATTTTGCAATAAATTTAGCTTTTAAACAACTATAACTTGAATACCTTTCAAAATTTTTTTTATTTATATACAACATTGAAAGCTCCAAAACGAAAGTTTCAATAAGTGTCAAAAGTTTGTCCAACTTTGTTCGTCCGTCCGTCTGTATGTTTACATAAACTTTTACACTGTTTGAAATAGAGTAAAGAAATTTTAACCACAGATAAACAAAAAAATTTCTTAGAAGAACCTTTTTCTGTAGCCCCACCTGTTACGGGGCTACAGCCCCCCAAAGTTGGAAAAAGCCCTATATTTAAATTGTTATAACAAGAGTTCTGTTACATATATTTTTAATCTGAAAACGGCAAATGATAGCTCGTTTCATAAACTTTATAAATTTTTACACGGCAAATGTTTAGGGTTGCCATACGGTACTAAAATTTAACATTACGCAAAACTCAATTTTCCCAAAATTTTTGGCCACACATATCTTCTGAACGGTTCAAGCTAGGGTCTTGAAATTAGATCCTAAAAAAATAGTAGGAGTCAGTTAACAAAATTTTTTTGTCAAGCCCCCTGTTTAGGAGCTATAAGGGCCCGAAAATTGAAATTATGCTATTTTTAAGCACCTGTAACTTGAATACCTGTCCATTTTTTTTTTTATTAATATACAAAATTTAAAGGTCCAACATTATATTTTAACATATGTTAAAAGTTTTCCTTAAATTTAAAAGGGGTTCCTTAAATTGAAGAAAGTGTCTCTCAGTTTTACCCATTTTTGCTTAGATAATAAAATTCTAAGTAAAATTCCAAATTTTTGTGTAATTCACAATTTAATTCCTAGAACCTAAAAAATTAGAGGATGAGGGGGGGGGGGGGGGGGGGGGAGTTGAAGTTAGATTCTTGAGAAATTTGGCAACCTTCCCCATTAAAGGGCTATAGCAACTTTTAAATAAAAAATTTACTGTTAGCAGTAGTAACTATTTCCAAGTAAATATTTCCAAAGTTAAACTCAGTATGTAATACAATATAATTTTGAAAATGTGCTTTTTTAAAAACCCTTGGTTTTTTTTCATCACTTGTTAATTAACACTTTTATATTCTTAAAAGGCTAATAAGTTTACCATAAAACATATTATGTATAATATCTTATAAATTATAAACTAAATATTTTTTTAATAAACGATTACATTCCTTTGTTTTAATTTTTATTATATCATATATTTTATTGAACTATTACCATAGGTTATATATAATTAAGACATTGTGTACGATATTTAAGCTATTATGAAGGGTACTTTCTGCATTTATGTAAAATTTATTTTTATATAAATTTTAAAAGTTCCAAATTCGTAATTGTATTTAAGAAACACATTTATTGCATATTTTGCGTTTATAAGCTTTTTTAATAGGTACATAAACTAACCATTTAAAATAATTGCAATTTTGACTGACTGACTGTTTCTTTACTTGTTAAAGGCTATTTAATGGGTCAGTATTTTTATATATTTTTGGTCAGTATTTTAAATAAATGGTCAGTATTTAAAATAACATGTCAGTAGGTAAAATAAATGATCAGTATGTCGCCGGTTAATATAAAAACGATCAGTATTTTAATTAAAATGTTGGTAGATAAAATAAATGGTCAGTATTTTAAATAAATTATCAGTAATTAAAATTAAATATCAGTATATAATAAAAAAAATTATCAGTTTTTATATTTCATTAATTAAAATATGAATTATGAAAAAAACCCAAAAATATCCTTTTACCTTAAGGTTTTAATTGAAAAACCCAAACATTTTTTGTCATTCAGTTTACCTTCTAGATTTTTTATCGTTTTAATGTAAAAAAAATTAAACAACAAGTTAGTCTGATTCAGACAAGATACTTGTAAAGTTAATAATAAATTAAAATTATAGAAGTGTATAGAAGTGTATGAAAATTAAGATTACTGAACTAAAATAATATTAAATAAAACCATTGATTAAGAATTATATATAGATAAACATTTAAAAAATTTATATGCGAGCATATCATAGGTTTAGCTATTAGACTAAAATATGTTAAACCTCCCCCAGCAGCTAAACAAGTTCCCATAGCGCAGAAACGTGCAAGAGGAAGGCCAAAGTTAGCAACCGGTGCTCTTTTAATTGAATAAGAATAAAAATTTAATATTTTGTTGTTTTTTTTATATATGTATGTACATATTACTTAAATAATCTTTTTTTGTGTAAGAAAAATTTTAAATTAAAAAAAAATACTGCTTTGTTTTTTAATTATACTGATTAAAAAAAAATAATTTACTTACCAATAAATAAAACTATCCTGACCAAATATACAAAATTTTACTGACCGTTAATTATCTATACTAACCAAAATATTATTTTATACTGATAATTTATTTAAAAAAATACTGACCAAATATATAGAAGTCCTTGTTAAATGGTGAGTCGATACAAATTTGATATATTATTGTATTTTAAAAATATGGCAGGAAAGCAAATTTTGAAAAATTTAGCAGCTTTTTTTTAAATGTTTTATTGAATTATTACCATAGGTGATATATAATTAAGTAATTGTAAATGATACTCAATACCTACTAAAAGTATTTACTAGAATTTAATTTTTATATAATTTAATATTTAATAGTTTAATTCTTATAATTTGAAAGGTTCTGATTTGGTTTTACTTATAGATTTACGGAATCATATTTACTTTTCCTTAAAATATGACCTGATCCAGGACTAATTTTAGTTTGAAATATTGGGATTAGAACTAAATTCTTGTCTTTAATATTTATGATAAGAAATTTTAAGCACTTCTGTTATAAATAAAGATTACAAATTACAATCATAATTCTTCTGACATCTGTGACACTAATTTTTATTAAAACTCAAAGTTATTCGAACAAGAATTGGGTTGACCTTATTAACAGATTTTGAATTTGTTAACTCATGTCGGCCCGACGGTAGGTCAAAAAAAATTTCGGTAGCAAATTTTTTCCAATTTTCCGAAATACTTGTTTGGCTTAAAAAAAAAGCCTCAAAAAATTTTTATGGAGTTCCGTTAACTCATTACCGCCCAACAGCTTTTACAGGATTTTTCGTTACTTTACTCTTAGAGTTTAACCGATTTTCTACAAACTTTGCATACCTGTTCCTCTTTGAGAATGTAATTCCCTCTCTTAAAAGACTTGGAAATTGTTAACTCATTCCGGCCCGCGATTGGTCAAAAAAGTAAATTTGGAATTGGAAGTAAATCATGTCTAATTTTGGAAATTAGTTAATACTTCTAAGAATTAAAAGAAAGTTTAAAAAAAACTTTTGTTGAGTTCCCTTAAGCGATTGCGAAACAGAAACTTTAAAAATTTTTTTCTAAAACAGTTTAAGCGATTATCTTGAATTTTCCTATATGATGTGCTTGACGATTGAGTTGAGGGTGATGGGTTTCTGGCGAATAATGTCATGTGAATTAATATTTCTGCACATTATCAATAATTATGAAAATTTTCATGAGAAATTAGATTTATTTATTAAAAAATTTCTAGAATAATCCTAGAAAAATCATTTTAAAAAAATTGCTTTAATACATGTTCATTTGTGTAATTTTCATTGTGGCATGCACAAAAATTGCTTTAATACGTCATGTGTAATTTGCGGTTAATTTTTTTAAATAACATTAACTTAAAATTATACATCCATTGAGAGGCGCAGCATCGCGCACCGGATATTAGCTAGTTGTTTATATTGTCATTTAGTTGCTTATAAAGTAGTTGTTACTTATAAAATTGTTTTCAGCTTAGTGCTTTTAAAACTTTAAACAAGTAAAGAAACAGTCAGTCGGTGCAACCGACTTAGAAATACCCTACACCTATTTGGTTCAAATTTAAGGACATATCCATAAGTCATTTTAACACCATAGAAGCTGTTATTAATTTGATCGTAAGACATAGCTAACCAAATTAACTGTATAATACTAAAAACATTTTCTAATTACCCTATCTATTAAAAAATACTACAAATTCTTACTAATTTATCTATTTAAAAATATTAAAAAACAAACAAACTTGAAATAAATGAAAATATATTTATTCCAATTCAGTTACAAAATGAAAAAATTCTAATTATTAAATTTTGTGATAAAAAGATAATCAAAGCATAATATATTTAATAATCCAAATTTTTAAAAATTGCAATTATTTTAAATGGTTAGTTTATATACCTAATAGAAAAGCTTATAAACGCAAAATATGCAATAAATGTATTTCTAAAATACAATTAAAAATTTACACCTTTTCATATAATTCATTTAAATATAAAAATAAATTTTACATAAATGCAGCAAGTACCTTTGAACATAGCTGAACCACTACAATTAAGTCTAGATTTCGGAGACACATAGGACATAGGAAATATATTCTTTGGCTTCGAAATTAAACTCGACCACAACCAATTCCCATAGTACTTTCATTACTAGTAACCTACTGTTAAATTTCATCAAAATGCCGGCATTATTTTTTGAGTTATGGTGTTTGTAAGATATATGTTTGTTAGTCCTTGAACTTTTCAAGGGTTCCAGGACCCGAAATTATGGTACGATTTCGCCCATATGCAGTCCCGTCATACTTTCAATACTAGTTAACCCTTGTACACAATTGGAACGCTCTATCTTAATTTTAAGTTACTAGTTTTATTAATTTCGATGATAAGCTTTTACACATTGGGGGGTCTAAGAGAGGTTCTGAACCACCACTCCAATTGATCCCAAATTAGGGGGGCACGCAAGAAATAGTAAAGAACACCCTTGTGGCAAATTGGAAGCTTCTACATTTGTTTCAAGTTATTATCTTTATTAATTTCGAAAATATGCTTTAAGGGCCTAAGAATTGAGTGGCTGGTCCCCGATCCACTACTCCAATGGGGTCCAAATTTCAAAGACACTTACGAAATAGGAAGGGACACCCTGATACCAAATTTGGAGGTTCTATCTTCATTGGTTTCGGAATTATGCTCGTTTGGCCTAAATTCGATCAAAAAGTTCTAAGTTCCGAACCCATTGTCCAATCCTCACCGTACCTAATCACCGCCGTAGTTTCGCTGCCAATAACCTACAGCACAAATTTCATGAAGATAGCCTCATTAGTTGTTGAGTTATCGTGATTTTTTATATATGTTCCTTAGCCCTGACATCGATTAAAAGGTCCGGAATCCGAACCGTTGGGCTGATTTCGCCCTTATATAGTCCGCGCTGTACTTATAGTACTAGTTAACCCTTGTACACAATTTGAACGGTCTATCCTAATTTTAAGTAACTATTTTTAGTAATTTCGATTATAAGCCTTTAAAACTTGGGAGGTCTGAGAGGGGTACAGAACCACCCTTCCAATTGATCCCAAATTAGGGGAACACGCAAGAGATAGTAAAGAACACCCTTGTGGCAAATTGGAAGCTTCTACATTTTTTCAAGTTGTTATCTTTATTAATTTTAAAGATATGATTTAAGGTCTTCGGCAATGTGTGGCTGGACCCCGACCCACTACTCCAATGGGACCCAAATTCACAAGACACTTAGGAAATAGGAAGGGACACCCTGATACTAAATTTGGAGGTTCTATCTTCATTGGTTTCGGAATTATGCTCGTTTGGCCTAAATTCGATCAAAAAGTTCTAGGTTTCGAACCCATGGTCCAATCCCGACCTTACGCAATTCCCGAAGTAGTTTCATTACTAGTAACCTACAGCACAAATTTGATGAAGATAGCGTCATTAGTTGTTGAGTTATCGTGATTTTTTATATTTGTTCGTTAGCCCTGAAACCGATTAAAAGGTCCAGAATCCGAACCCATGGGCCGATTTCGCCCATATGCAATCCCCGCCGTACTTTCAGTCCTAGTAACCTACAGTTAAAATTTCATCAAGATAGCTCCATTATTTTTTGAGTTATCGTGCCTACGGACGGACGGACGGACGGACGGACATGGCTATATCGACTAAGGCGGTCACGCTGATCACAAATATATATACTTTTCCATATCTAGCTCGCTTCCTTTAGGTGGTTACAAACACCATACCAAAGTTAATATACCCCTTTACCTATTCTATAGGTGTAGGGTATAAAAAAAATTTTGTTTATTTACTTTATTTCAAACAATAATATAAGTGAGATTTTTAATTTTTAAAATAGATATTCGAATATTTTAACAATTTTAAAATAAATGAAACCTTCAGCAAAAACAAAAAAAACTTTTAAATAATTTATGAAAACTTCGCTAAATAGATTTTTAATAATTATAATTATATTTTATAATAATTTCAAAAGAAACCTTTTGCAAAGTTATGCAATCAAGCATAAAAGGTTTCTTTGGAAAAGGTTTTATTTAATTTATTAACTTTGGCACATATTTCATTTTTATATATATTAAAGATGTCAAAACTAAACATATATAAATTAATGTGAACGTCTCTGCATTAAAAATAGAGAAAGATGGTGACATTAATAATAATTTAATTTTATAGTACAAGTAATTCAAGAGCATCACGACAACATATAATGGATGTTATTTATAATAAGCGCAAGAAAAATTTTTGAAATTATTTCAAAATTCATTTTTCATCATTTTAACATTATTTTCTAATTCATTTACCTTTTCTACAACTAAGTCATTTACTTTTGATATGTTAGTTTCACTCTAATTTCGAATCAATTTTAACATCTCACTCAATTTATAATTAATAGATTTGGCTATTCT
Organism: Dolichopus griseipennis; assembly: GCA_963082915.1. Taxonomy (NCBI): domain Eukaryota; kingdom Metazoa; phylum Arthropoda; class Insecta; order Diptera; family Dolichopodidae; genus Dolichopus; species Dolichopus griseipennis. The sequence goes on along the minus strand of OY720444.1, from coordinate 45,838,582 downwards.
AAGGTTTAACTAGTATCCGCGTAGGACCAAATGACTAAATATAAAAGATAGCTGGTGTTGCCAGCTTTCAAAAAATATATAGCTTTAATGGCGCATATTATCCTTTAAGGACGAAAAGGACATTTAAAAGTATCCTTGTTATTTTAGTCTATTTTACAAAAAACGGTATATCTAGCGATCTGTTCAATATATATATATTCAATCAAAGCTATTAATTATTATGACGGTCTGGAAAATATTTAAACGTTTATTTGATGACGATAAGTGCTGCCGTTTTGGAGATATTGCAATTTCAAGTGGAAATTTAAAACAAAAAAAAAAAAAAATTTGAACTTTCAAAAAAACCACTATAACTATGAAATTTTCAAAAGCACTCTGTATTTTTTATTATACTGTTAGACCTTTGACATTCTTTCCAACGGTATATAATAAGTATGGTATATGTTGACAAATAGCCCCAGCAGAGAACATGAATGAAAAACTGACACAACTATTTTATTAAAAAATACATTTTCATACTTTATTTCTCATAAATTTATTTTGACAAAAAATATTTCCATAGCTTTAGCGAGAAAGAATTTTAGAGTTTGTTACAAAATCAGGATTATACGCTTTTTCCAGAATATTTATATATTTGTATACGTGAGATTCTGAATTAGGAGGGATTTTAGAGTTGGATTAAAATTCAGGGTTTCAATAATTTGTTTAGCGGGGGGTTTGGATAGATTAATATATATTTGTATACGTGAGATTCTGAATTAGGAGGGAGTTTAGAGTTGGATTTAAAATCAGGGTTTCAATAATTTGTTTAGCGGGGATTTGGGGGCGGGAGCCCCCTCTATTTTTAAATTTTTATTTGTTGAAATATGCATGTAAAAAATTACTGTTTTTAAAAAATAGTTTGTCATTAAATTTTGATTTTTGGAATTTTTTTTTTGGAATTATTTTTTTTTGGAATTGTTTTTTTTTTTGGAATTTTTTTATACCTGGAAACATATTTATAACATATTAAAATTTTTCTTTCAAAAATAAAATTATTTAATTCATTTAAAAAGTACGTCTAAAAAAATTGTAATACATATCAACAGCTGAAAAAATTGTAAAACATATCAACATTTTTTTTTATACAGAAAAAATTACAAAACAAAAAATTTTTTATTTCATAAATGCTTATATCTTCTAAACGCTTTAATATAGACATACCTTATGCCCAAATTATAGCAAAAAATAAGAGCTTTCCAACGATGTAAAAATATTTAGGGAGTTTCTTAGCAAAATTTTGAAAAATATGAGTTTTAGAGAAAGGATGTTAAAAATTTTTTTTTTGCAAAAATTTCCAACTTTAAACTGCAATATCTCGAAAACGACAGCACCTATCGTCATCAAATAAACGGTAAAATATTCTCCAGACCGTCATCTTAATTATTAGCTTGAACTGAATACATATATATTTAACAAATCGCTAGCTATAACGGTTTTTGTAAAATAGACTAAAATAACAAGGATACTTCCTTTTCGTCCTTAAAGGATAATATGCGACATTAAAGCTATATATTTTTTAAAGCTGGCAACACCAGCTATCTTTTATATATAGTCATTTGGTCCTACGCGGATACTAGTTAAACCTTAGAATCCCTCTTATTTGTTGTGAGTTTTGAACATTTCGTATGCATAGCACACATCCAAATGCACATAATAAAAAACTCTCAGATGTTTTAATTAGCCTTTTACAGTTTTTCTACAATTTATACTCATTTTTTCTTTTTATTTATTTTTTGTAATGTTGCAGTTCATAATAATTCAAAAATTTATATTTCAAGTTTATTTTGTTCATTTATTATCATATAAATATAATACAATTATTTTTTTATATTCCATTCAATTTAAGTATTCAATTTTCAATATAACCAAATACAATTTTAATTCACTAATATTTTAATTAATTTAAAAAAAACAAAGCCGATATTTTTTCACATGTTATCGATAGAAAAAAACTCAGGATATATATTTAAAATTAAAAGATTAAAATATTAAAAATTAAATTATGTATAATATTAAATAATAAGTTAATTAGGAGAATAAATTTAAAAATAAAATAATTAAAATAATTCAACTAAATCATTCAACAGTAAATGCAGTACAGCTAAAGTTAATAATCCTGATTAGGCAATTACTTCTCGCTGCATGTGTGTAAAATTTTATTGAATTGAATAAAAAGTTTTAAATATGTAATTTTGTAGTTGAATAAAATAAATTATATTATATATTTGAATTATTAAATTTTATCACTAAATGCAATCTTGCAATTGAATTGAAATAAATTTATTCAACATTTATTTTAAGTATTTTTCATTTTTAATATTTTTGAATAGATAAAATAATTATAAAATGTTGTTAGTATTATAAATTTAATTTGCTTAGCTATATCTCATAATCAAACTAATAAAAGCTTCAATGGTTTTAAAAAGACTTATGGACTTCTCATTTAATTTGAACCAATACGTTGGTATTTGGTAATAATGCCTATTTGAACCCTACACCTAGGGACTGTTTCTTTACTTGTTCTTATTTTAATTTAATATTTTATTAAGCGCAAAAATTAAGACAGAGTTGCCAGTAACTTCAATTTGAATTTAAAATATTTTTGATCACCTCCCTTTCATTTTTAGAATTACCAGTGAATTTATTAAGTTCAGCAGAATAGTTTTTAATTTTTAAATTTTTGATTTCTAAATTGATATTTTCTTAAAGTTCTTTGGAATGGCTTTCGTGCCTGATATTACATGGTTCTCGTTTACTTTAGATTTTACTACTTTATTTAATTCCTCCTTTTTTTTATAATTAAGTTTTCCAATAGTTCGTCGGACAACCGCGGTTTAAATTTTCTTTTTTTTTCTATCACTTTTATATCACATTTTAGAAACTTTAAATGAATAGATACTTATATGGTTTACAAATATGGATTACAAGTCATAAATTTATATAGTTAGTTATACTAATTTCATAAATTACGTGCAAATGAATATGTTTGTATTGCTGCTCGAATATCTAAAAAAAAGAGAATAGATTTATATCACTTCAAATACACTAACTCCAACTACTTTATTTTACAGTAAAAACTTTTGGCAAAATTTCAAACATTCAGCTTTATAGGTGTAGAGTAATGCTCATATAAAAGAAGGAGTTGTATGGCAGCTACTCGAACCCTTTGCAGTAGACCAACCAAATTTTGCAGTAACTTTGGCCATTACACTAAACTATTTTTGGCAAAATTTCAGACACCCAGCTTCATTTGGTGTAGTGTAATCCTCATATAAAAGAAGGAGTTGTATGGCAGCTACTCGAACCCTCAACAGTAGACCAACCAAATTTTGCAGTAACTTTGGCCATTATACTAAACTACTTTTGGCAAAATTTCAGACACGCAGCTTCCATAGGTATAGAGTAATGCTCATATAAAATTAGAAGGTGTATGGCAGGTACTCGAACCCGTGGACCAAAATGGCTGAATTTAAAACTCGATTCCGTTTTTTGCATAAAAACGAATTTGTGAAAATTTCATAATCCTAGCCCCTTTACTTTTTGAGTTATCGTGATGACGGACGGACGGACGGACGGACGGACAGACGTACAGACGGACAGACCGACGGACGGACGGACATACATAGCTAAATCGATTTATTTTTCGATTCTGATCCGATCCATACACTTGAGTCTATATCTACCCCCCCTCCTTCTCTGCGTCAAAAACGTAATGGCAAATTTATTATACCCTTGGACTATATAGTCATACGGGTATAAAAATATAATTGATATTGCAAATTTTTCAATATTAAAATTATGCGTCTTTTCCAAATAAGGTAAATAAAATTCATCCGAAGGTGTCGTATTTGTAATCTTATTAATGATTTTTTTTTCACAGACAGATAACGTAAAGCGAACGTTAAAAACTTCTTTTGTACTGATTCAATACGAGAAATATTATGATTATGATATGAAATTATAGGTTTTTAAAATAGCAAAATTTTAAATTTCGATCCGTTCAAGCTCCTAAACCGGGTCGAGATTAAAGAATTTTGTTAATCGACGCTTACTAATTTCTAAGGAACTAACTTCTCCCAAAATTTCAAGACTCTAGTTTGAACCGTTTAAAAGATATGTGGGTCCAAAAATTTTGCAAAAATTGAGTTTTGCATAAGTAAATTTTAGTACCGTATAGCAACCTTCAAAAATTAGTAGGAGCCGGTTAACAAAATTGTTTTGTCGCGTCCCCTATTTAGAAGCTATAAGGCCTTGAAAATTGAAATTTTGCTATTTTTAAACACCTGTAACTTGAATACCTGTTCAAATTTTTTTTTCGTAATATACAAAATTGAAATACATTTAATTAATTTTCAACATGTGTCAAAGGTTTTTTTTAATTTTGAATAATGGCAAAGCTACAGCCCCCGAAAATTCCAAAAAAGCCCTATATTTAAATTAGTATAACAAGAGTTCTCTTAAATGTATTTTCAATCTAAAAACGGTAAAAGAAAACTTCTTTTATCGGCTTCACAAAAATATAAGGCTAAAAGTTATAGGGTTGCCATACGGTACGAATTTACCTCTATGCAAAACCCAATTTTTGCAAAATGTTTGAACGGTTCAAGCTAGGGTCTTGAAATTTTGGGAGAAGTTAGACCTTTAAAAATTAGTAAGAGTCGGTTAATAAAATTTCTTTGCCACGTCCCCTGTTTCTTTAAATTGAAGAAATTGTCTCCAAGGGTTCGAAAATTGAAATTTTACTATTTTTAAATACCTGTTACTTGAATAGCTGTTGAAATTCTTATACAAATATACAAAATATAAAGCTTTAGCATTATATTTCAACATATGTTAAATATTTTCCTTAAATTTAAATGATTTCTTTAAATTGAAGAAATTGTCTATTAGTTTTAAAATTTTTGTTTAGATAATAAAATTCTAGGTAAAACTACAAATTCTGGTGGAGATTACAATTGATTTCCTAAAACCTAAAAAAATGGAAAGGCGACGACAGAAGTGGGGTTGGCAGATCCATCAAAAGTTTGCGAAGAAAAGATTTGGGAACCTTCCCCATTGAAGGGCTACCAAGTCTTCAAAGTGTATTATTCACTAGTGTATGTTTTTTCCAAAATTAAACGTCAAATTTGAAGCTCCAACATTATATTTCGCACTTGTTAACAGGTTTTCTTAAGTGCATTGGGATTATATTCTAAGAATTGATTTCACTATTAGTCAAAATTAATAAATTGATGAAATAATTAAATTATAATATTATCATTTATTTTTATATCATTAAGAAATCCGATATAATTTTGAAAATGTGCTTTTTAAAAACCCTTGGTTTTTTTCATCACTTGTTTAATTTGAAGGAAGCTTTTTAAGGAAAACCTTGAATACTTCTGAAAATATATTATTTTAGTTTTTATTTTTATTTATTCCTTCAAAAAACTTTGTAAAGGTATTTAAATTAAAGGTGTTTAAAAATAACCAACTTTAAATTATGGACGCCTTCCATTTTATTACTAATACTACTTGCTAAGGATCTTACGTAGTCGGATATATCGACTTGGGATCTTATTAACTTGTTTTTAAAACAAGATTAGATCATACTTATATGGCCGTATGGAGAAATTTCAAAACATTTTGGACTTCTTTCCTTAATTTTGGGGACTTTTTTAATTTTTCGTTTGGGATTTTTTCAGTACATTTTTCAAAATTTTAAAAAAAAATGTGCCTAAGTACTTCACTTTGTTCGTCCGTCCGTCCCGTTTTTAACTACGACTAACTAAAAAATGTTAGCAACGGGTAGATATTGCAATGAAAATAATTTAATTTTAAAACTTTTTTCTGTTGCCCCAGCCGTTTTTGTTTTATTAATATACAAAATTGAAAGCTCCAAAATGAAAGTGTCAAAGGTTTTTTTAATTTTCGACCTTGTATGTCTGTCCGTATTTTTACAAAAATTTATACACTGTTTGAAATTTTAACAAATGATAGGTACTGCAAAAAAAAAATTTCATGGAAAATCTTTTTTTTGTAGCACTTATAGAACTACTGCCACAAAATTCGGAAAAAGCCCTATATTTAAATTGTTATAACTAGTGTTCTGTTAGGTCTTTTTTCAATATAAAAACGGTTAAAAAAAGACAGCTGTTTTTATAAGCAGTATAAACTTTTTAAAGAAAAATGTTTTGGGTTGCTATACGGTATTAAAATTTACCATTATGCAAAACTCAATTTTTGCAAAATTTTTGGACCCACATATCTTTTAAACGGTTCAAACTAGAGTCTTGAAATTTTGAATCAGTACAAAAGACGTTTTTAACGTTCGCTTCACGTTATCTGTCTGAGAAAAACCAATCTAATATAATAAAAGACAAACTGCTGCTGCTGCTGCTGACTGACGTGCCCTATGTTATGTTAAGTGTTATTCCCACATGTAAAATACTTATACTTACAAATACTCACATTCAAAAGAGAAAGAAAAAATGAAACTGATAAATGTAAATTATGAACAGAAGAAAGAAAAAAAAATTAAAACGTATGTATAAGAAATCTGTTAACATATAGATACAGAAAATTATAATAAAAACGTTTAAAGAAATTTTTTACATTTCAGTATGTCTACTTTTATTTAAATACACTTACAGAACTAATAACTAACTTTAATTTGTAGTTTTTATTTTTTATAAATATAATAAAAGACGCTGCTACTGTTGCAATATGTTAATGTTAAGTGTTATTCACACATGTAACATACTTCTAATTACAAATACTTACATACAAAAGAGAAAGAAAAAATAAAACTGATAAATGCAAATTATGAACAGAAAAAAAAAAAATCAAAACGTATGAGAAATCTGTTAACAGATAGATACAGACAATTATAATAAAAACGTTTAAAGAAATTTTTTACATTTCAGTATGTCTACTTTTATTTAAATACACTTACAGAACTAATAACTAACTTTAATTTGTAGTTTTTATTTTTTATAAATATAATAAAAGACGCTACTACTGTTGCAATATGTTAATGTTAAGTGTTATTCACACATGTAACATACTTCTAATTACAAATCCTTACATACAAAAGAGAAAGAAAAAATAAAACTGATAAATGTAAATTATGAACAGAAAAAAAAAAATCAAAACGTATGAGAAATCTGTTAACAGATAGATACAGACAATTATAATAAAAACGTTTAAAGAAATTTTTTACATTTCAGTATGTCTACTTTTATTTAAATACACTTACAGAACTAATAACTAACTTTAATTTGTAGTTTTTATTTTTTATAAATATAATAAAAGACGCTACTACTGTTGCAATATGTTAATGTTAAGTGTTATTCACACATGTAACATACTTCTAATTACAAATCCTTACATACAAAAGAGAAAGAAAAAATAAAACTGACAAATGCAAATTATGAACAGAAAAAAAAAAAAGTCAAAACGTATGAGAAATCTGTTAACAGGTAGATACAGAAAATTATAATTAAAACGTACAAAGCTATTTTTTACATTTCAGTATGTATACTTTTATTTTACAGAACTAATAACTAACTACTTACAGTTTGTAGTTTTTATTTTTTAAAAGAAAACAAAAATTAAAACGTATAAGAAGTCTTTAAGAAAATACATACGTCTAAATATAATAAAAGACAAACTGCTGCTACTGTTGCATTATGTTAATGTTAAGTGTTATTCACACATGTAACATACTTCTAATAACAAATACTTATATACAAAAAGAAAGAAAAAATGAAACTGATAAATGTAAATTATGAACAGAAGAAAGAAAAAAAATCAAAACGTATAAGAAATCTGTTAACAGGTAGATACAGAATATTTTAATAATTTTTACACTTTAGTATGCATACTTCTATTTTATTATCACTTACAAAACTAAAACAAACTATTATAATGTTAACTTAATGTTCTTTAGGTAACGAATTTCCTTTTATTGATTCAGTAGCGCAATAGCAGGAAAAAAGAATATATATAAAAAGAGAAATTAAAATTATACCTGTCGTCCGACAGGCTTTTTTACTAGTCATTAATAAGATTACAAATACGACACCTTCGGATGAATTTTATTTACCTTATTTGGAAAAGACGCATAATTTAAATATTAAAAAATTTGCAATATCAATCGACACAATTAGTTTTTATTCTAGAGTGCATAATGTGAATTGACTTGTGTGATCCCTATTTATGACACGTCCCTCATAAATGGTGTTACATAATTTATTAAACTTTACTATACTTCTTTAAAAATGTGATCTGTTTTTACAATTTTTTCTATTAAACTGATTTTAAACCTGATTATCTAATTATGATAATATATCAGAATAATAAATATATTAAGGTCAGTGATGAATTCCTGTAAAATAAAGTAATTGCAGTTAATGTATTTGAAGTGATATAAATATCTTTGTTTTTTTAGATATTCGAGATGCAATACAAACACATTCATTTGCAGGAAATTTTTAAAATTAGTATAACTATACAAATTTATGACTAGTAATCCATATTTATAAACCATATAAGTAAAAGAAAAAAAAAAATACGATAAAAAAAAAGAAAATTGAAACCGTGCTTGTCCGACGAACTATTGGAAAACTTAATTATAAAAAAAAGGAGGAATTAAATAAAGTAGTAAAATCTAAAGTAAACGAGAACCATGTAATATCGGGCAGAAAAGCCATTCCAAAGAACTTTAAGAAAATATTAATTTAGAAATCAAAAATTTAAAAATTAAAAACTATTCTGCTGAACTTAATAAATTTCACTGGTAATTCTAAAAATTAATGGGAGGTGATCAAAAATATTTTAAATTCAAATTGAAGTTACTGGCATCTCTGTCTTAATTTTTGCACTTAATAAAAATTAAATTAAAAAAAAAAACTAGGAAGAGTGTAGTAGAGTAGATTGTGTCAACTCTGGGATACCCGTATGACCGTAACATATACATTATATGATCAGGTTAATTACTTTTGGCAAAATTTCGAATATAAAACTTTATTAAGTGTAGTGGAATACTCATATAAAAGAAGGAGTTGTATGGCAGCTACTCGAACCTTCTGCAGCAGACCAACCAAATTTTGCTGTAACTTTGGCCATTACACTCAACTATTTTTGATAAAACTTCAGACACCCAGCTTCATTAGGTGTAGTGTAATGCTCATATAAAATAAGAAGTTGTATGGCAGCTACTCGAACCCACTGCAGTAGACCAACCAAATTTTGCCAAAACTTTGGCCATAAAACTAAACTACTTTTGGCAAAATTTCAGACACGTAGCTGTAATAGGTACAGAGTAATACTCATATAAAAAAAGAAGTTGTATGGCAGCTACCCGAACCCGTGGACCAAAATGGCTGGATTTAATAAGCCATTCCGTTTTTTGCATAAAAACCAATTTGTGAAAATTTCATAATCCCAGCTCCTTTACTTTTTGAGTTATCGTGATGACGAACGGACACACGGACGGACGGACATACATAGCTAAATCGATTTATTTTTCGATTCTGATCCGATCCATACACTTGAGTCTATATCTACCCCGCTCCTTCTCTGCGTCAGAAACGTAATGGCAAATTTATTATACCCTTTGACTATATAGTCATACGGGTATAAAAAAACAAAGCCGATATACCTATTAAAGCTGCGTGTCTCAAATTTTGCAAAAAATAGTTTAGTGTAATGGCCAAAGTTACTGCAAAATTTAGTTGGTCTACTGCTGAGGGTTCGAGTAGCTGCCATACAACTCCTTCTTTTATATGAGGATGACACTACACCAAATGAAGCTGGGTATCTGAAATTTTGTCAAAAATAGTTTAGTGTAATGACCAAAGTTACTCCAAAATTTGGTTGGTCTACTGCAAAGGGTTCGAGTAGCTGCCATACAACTGATTCTTTTATATGAGCATTACTCTACACCTAATAAAGCTGAATGTTTAAAATTTTGCCTAAAGTAATTAACCGGATGATATAATGTATATGTTACGGTCATACGGGTATCCCAGAGTTGACACAGTCTACTCTACCACACTCTTCCTCGTTTAAATTAATTAAAATATTAGTGAATTTAAATTGTATTTGGTTATATTGAAAATTGAATACTTATATTGAATAGAATATAAAACAAGTAAAGAAACAATCACTCGGTGCAACCGACTTAGAAATACCCTACACCTATTTGGTTCGAATTTAATGACATATCCATAAGTCATTTTAACGCCATAAAAGCTGTTATTAATTTGATTGTAAGACATAGCTAACCAAATTAACTTTATAATACTAAAAACGTTTTCTAAAAAAACCTCTTAAATCTCTTAAAAAATATTACAAATTCTTACTAATTTATTTATTTAAAAATATTAAAAAACAAACAAACTTGTTATAAATGAAAATATATTTATTCCAATTCAATTACAAAATGAAAAAATTCTAGTTATTAAATTTTGTGATAAAAAGGTAATCAAAGCATAATATATTTAATAATCCAAATTTTTCAAAATTGCAATTACTTTAAATGGCTAGTTAATATACCTAATGGAAAAGCTTATACACAAAATATGCAATAAATGTATTTCTAAAATACAATTACAAATTTACACCTTTTCATACAATTCATTTAAATATAAAAATAAATTTTACATAAATGCAGCAAGTTCCTTTGAAGAAAACTGAACCACTACAATTAAGTCTAAATTTCGGGAACACATTGGAAATAGGAAATATATTCTTTGGCTTCGAAATTGTACTCGTTCGGCCTCAAATCGATCAAAAACTTCTAGAATCCGAACTCATTGACCAAACTCGACCAGAACCAATTCCAATGGTACTTTCATTACTAGTAACCTAAAGTTTAAATTTCATCAAAAAAGCGGCATTATTTTTTGAGTTATGGTGTTTTTAAGATATATGTTTGTTAGCCCTTGAACTTTTCAAGGGTTCCAGAACCCGAAATTATGGTACGATTTCGCCCATATGCAGTCCCCGTCATACTTTAAATACTAGTTAACCCTTGTACACAATTGGAACGTTAAATCTTAATTTTAAGTTACTAGTTTTATTAATTTCGATGATAAACTTTTACACATTGGGGGGTCTAAGAAAGGTACAAAATTAGAAGGAAACATTTGAAATAGTAAAGAACAGCCATGTGCCAAATTTGAAGCTTCTAGTTACTATCTTTATTAATTTCGAAAATATGCTTTAAGGTCCTTAGAACTGAGAGGCTGGTCCACACCCAGTACTCCAATTGAGCTCAAATTTAAAGGACACTAAGGAAATCGAAAGCGACACCCTGATACAAAATTTGGAGGTTCTATCTTCATTGGTTTCGCAATTATGCTCGTTTGGCCTAAATTCGATCAAAAAGTTCTAGGTTCCGAACCCTTTGGTCCAATTCCGAACTTACGCAATCCCCGAAGTAGTTTTATTACTAGTAACCTACAGTACAAATTTGATGAAGAAAGCGTCATTAGTTGTTCAGTTATTGTGATTTTTTATACATGATCGTTAGCCCTTCGATCGATTAAAAGGTCCAGAATCCGAACCAATTGTCCGATTTCGCCCATATGCAATCCCCGCCGTAATTTGAGTCCTAGTAACCTCCAGTTAAAATTTCATCAAGATAGCTCTATTATTATTTGAGTTATCGTGCCTACGGACGGACGGACGGACGGACGGACATGGCTACATCGACTCAGGAGGTCACGCTGATCACAAATATATATACTTTTCTATATCTAGCTCGCTTCCTTTAGGTGGTTACAAACACCATACCAAAGTTAATATACCCTTTTACCTATTCTATAGGTGTAGGGTATAAAAATAATTGTATTATTTTTATATGATAATAAATAAACTAAATAAACTTGATGTATTTAAAAAATGTTGAATTATTATGAACTGTAACATTACATAAAATAAATAAAAAGAAAAAATGAATATAAATTGTAGTGAGAAAAACTGTAAAAGGCCAATTAAAACATCTGAGAGTTTTTTATTATGTGCACTTGGATGTGCTAACTCTATACATACGAAATGTTCAAAACTCACAACAACTGAGTTACAATGTTTAAATACTAACATTAACTTGAAATATTCATGTGATTTATGCAGTGGGAATGGATTAAAATCTATTAATTATAAATTGAGTAAGATGTTAAAATTCGAAATTTGAGTGAAACAAACATAAAGTAAATGAAATGTAAATGAATTAGTTGTAGAAAAGGTAAATGAATTTAAAAAAAAAATGTTAAAATGATGAAAAATGATTGATGATGAGCGAATTAAAAAAAATTATGAAGTTAAAAATAAAAAGAACATGTCGTATGCAGAGCAATTAAAAATGCCATTGATTATTAAGCCTAAAGAAAAGCAAGATAGTGCCAAGACAATTAAAGAAAAAAAAGGCAATTTAATCCTTCTTATCTGTCGGTAAAAGTAAATAATATACAGGAATTAAGAATGGTGCAATTTCAATTAATTGTGTTAACAAAGTATCAGCTAAAAAAATTAAAGAAGAACTAGAAAAAAAGTGTGGTGAAAATTATGAAATAAAAATTCCACAAATGAATTATCCGAATATCTTGGCAATCGGCATAAGTGAAAAACTGAGTGTCATGGAAGTTGAAAAAGCGCAAAATAATTTTGAAATTAGATTAATAAAATGTCACAAAGCATATCAATAAAAAAAAAATAATAATTTCTTTTATGCAATAATTGAGGTAGATGGAAATTTATTTAAGAAAATTATTAAAGAAGGTAAACTTAATATCGAGTGGAATAGATGTAAAGTATATGAGATTATTAGTTTGTTAAGATGTCATAAGTGTTTTGGTTACAATCATATAGCATCTCAGTTTTCTGTAGGTGCCTTCTGTTATAAATGTGGACAAATTCGGCATAAAGCTGAGAAATGTAATGAAACTGCAATAGGATGCTTAAATTGCTGTAGAGCAAAGAATAAGCTCAACCTAGTAAATATTAGAGTAGACCATGACACAAAAAGCACTGATTGTCCTATTTACAAAAAAAAAATTTATGTACAAAAACAAAAAATAATTTATTAGCAATTAAATAATGCTTTTGAGACAGATTGTAAATATAATATAGGAAGGCTGTACTTGAATATACAAGGTGCTGTTAATAATTTTAATGAAATTGAGACAATTATATATAATAACAAATTTAAATTTGACGGGTTATCAGAAACTCATCTAATATCTGAAGATAGCGATACAGATAAACAACTACGAAATTACTCATTATTAGGGCTGATTCAATTTCTCATTTTACTGGAGGATTTCTATTTTATATAAAGAAAAATTGGAAATATGAAATTAAAAATAAAATTGTTATTGGAATGAATCTATGGTACGTTATTATAAAATTATACAATACAAAATTCAAAATATACTTGGTAGCTGACTTGGATCTAATTAATTATATTTTGTAATCAATTACATTTCAAAGTACATGTAGAAGAAATTTTAATTGAATTTTTTAACAATTACAATTACATGAAATTTGTAATTGTAGTTTTTCAATTTCAAATACATGTAATTTGTAATTGAAGTCTTGGCATTACACATATAATTTGTAATTTTCCAATTACTATTAAATGTAATTTGTAATGGAGAAATCCAATTACAATTACATGTAATGGACAAAAATTAATTGAAATAAAGTAATTTTAGAAAAGTTAAATGTGATTAATTTATATTAATACTTAATTACTTATAAATTTTATTTATTTGTCCAAATGGTAATAATATAGAAAAAGATTTTTCTCCATCAATTGTAATTTAATATTATATATTAATTATTATAATTAAAATATTATATATTTTCAATTTTTTTTTTTTAAATAACAATATATAATTAAGTTTAGACAATAATTTTTATTAGCTTTCAATAAAACTAAATTTTCAAAATTCAGGTCAATTTTGACAACGAGGATTTGAAAATATTCCGAGAAGATACCAAAAGATTTGATCGCTCAAATACTTTTAGCATATTTGGATACTTACTCAAGCATCCAAATGATGTATCTCCACAATTTAAAAACGTTGATATTTATTTTCTAAATTTGATTGTTATGTGTAAAGCTTTCGGAATATCGTTTTTTAAAATTATTAAAAGACCATTAATTCATTTATTCATAGGTTTTAAATTTATAACATAGAAAAAAATTTCATGCTATTAATTCCTCCATTAATGTTTTAATTTATTTTTTTTTTTTTTTAAATAAACTTTTATTTTGTTATAATTTTACATATGAATATCTTAACCTACAAAACAAAGTTAACAAACAAGGTATAACTCTTTTATTTTTAACATTTAAAAATATTTGAATTTTTTTATGTTAAATTTAATATATAGTAAGTAAATTTATTTCTCTTTTAAAGTACAAAACTATTGTAGTATAATCTTATATAAATATCATTGTAAAATTTAAAAAAAGCAATGTTTAATATTTTTTTTTTTTTTTAAAACTTAACTAACTTAACCTAAACTTAAATTTATCTAAACTAACTTATTGACTAAAAATAGCACAAATGCTTTTAGAAATTATATTAAGATGTATTTAACCACCAATAATCTTTATTTATAACTTTATCTTTATCTGGTATGGACATTTCGTATCTTAAATTATCTCCGTTAATATTGCCTGGGATATACTCGATTGTTTTGCATGTAGCCCGTCTACTATAATGAAATAGTATAGGGACATGATCTTGGTTTTGAGTGTATCTATATTTGTCTAAGAAGATGAAGTGCTCAGGAGCTATAAAACCCGTGAGCAAGGTCTTCTTAATGTACTCCTCATTGTGGTAAAATATATGTGATATTAAACCATTTTCTGGAGTTTTTAATGCTCTATCAAAATGACTTCTGATTAATTTTATCATAAAATTATCTATTCTCATGATTTTGGCTTCCTTGTACAAATATTTATTAGAATAAAAATGCTTGTATTCGGACTCAGGCTTTCTATGTTTATTAATACAAACTCTTATGCACTTTCTTTCGAATTTACGTATTTTTTCCATTAAGCTTGCACTAATGTTGTACCATATTGGTACCCCATAGACAAGATTTGGCCTAATTAATGTCTGGTAGCATATTATTTTAACTCTATTGCTAATATTTTTGTTGTAAAAGAGTTTTTTAGCTGCCATAAAGGATTTATTGCCTTTATCTATTGAGTATTTTACATGATCTATGAAGTTTAAGTTTCGATGTAACTGAACTCCAAGATATTTAACGAATTTTTTGTTTGCGAGAGTTGACATAGGCGATTTAATTTTAAATTGTTTCCAATTTTTTCTAATGTCTGAACTAGTTTTGTCAACCGTATTACGGAATAATATGGTTTCACATTTGTTAAAGTTCATTTTTAATATCCATATCTTGCAATAATCCTGCACAATATTAAACATTTTTTGTACATTATATTGTATGCTATTTACAGTGTCATTCGCAGAGTATATTATAATATCATCTGCGAATGCCAGGGCGTAGTTATTTCCTTTTACTCGTTCTAGCAAGAATAAAAGATCTGCTGTATATATAGTAAAAAGGATAGGTGCATTAACAATACCTTGCTGAAGACCGTTTTCAATTAGGAATGATTTGTCAGACTCGTTATTTTTGCTATATACTAAAAATTTGTTGTTATATAACATATTTTTAATCAGTATAATTAAGCGTGGCGGGAACTTATATTTTATTAGTTTATAGATTAATCCATCCAACCAAACTGAATTAAAAGCCTTTTCAAAGTCAATCAGACAGGCACCAATGCCGTATTTCTTGTTTATGAACCAGCAGATATCTGAGGTTAATTTGGTTATAGTATTAACAGTACCATGTTTGTGCCTAAACCCAAACTGATTTTCTGGAATGAGATTGATTGACTTTGCATAATTTGAAATTTTGTCGTTTATTAAGGTTTCAAATACTTTACTAATGTTTGGCAGTAAACTTATCGGTCGATAATTGCTGGGATTGGTTGGATCTTTGCCAGGTTTTTTTAGCAATATCGTTTTCGATGTTTTCCAAATATGCGGAAAATACGAATTATTTATTGCATTATTGAATAGGATAACATATTTCGAAATAATTACACCACTTAAATTTTTTAAAACTATGTTTGGGATTTTATCGATACCAGAAGAAACTTTATTTTTTAAAGCTTTAAACTTTAAAGAAAGCTCTGACTGGTTCGTGAATTCGCTATTTTCACCACTTTGCTCAGATGATTTGTTTGTGTTGGAGAAATTACTCAGAGTTGAGTTGAAATTTAATGTTTGAGAGTTATTGAATTGTGTTATTTTATTTATGATTTGGTTATGTATTCTGTTATTTGTAGGTATATTGATTTTGTGAGTGTTTTCAATGTATGTGCCAAGTACATTGTAAATTTGTGATTGATCTTCTACTATAAATTTATTTGTGGTGGTTTTATTTAATTTGTTGAAGTCTATGTTATTTTGAGAGAGTAAAGTTATATCATTTTGGTCTATGTGTAATTTTGAAATCTGATTGTATTTGTTTTTGCGGAATATTTTATTTATTTCAGGGAACATGTTTGAACTATTTGTTGGAGTTATTTTTTGGAGACGAAGTTGCCAGTATTTATTAATTTCTATTTTAATTTGTTGTTTAATTAATGTATTGATGTTATTTAGGAGGCTTTTGAGCAGTTGAATTTGTTGATTAGAAAAGTTTAATCTTTGTTTTTTGATCTTATGTATATCGTTCATGAGGCTGTGTTTTTTGTTTAAAAGAATTTTTAGCTTAACTGAGTAGAATTTTTTTAAATTATTTTGATTTTTAATTTTTGGTATAACTTCATCCATAGTTTTAAGAATTATTTCGTTTAGCTGTAAAAGATGATAATCTACATTTTGGTTAGACAAATTGCAGTTATCGAAAATTTTATTGCAATTGTTGGAGTTGTATTTGGAAAAATAGTTAGAATTTAATTTAGTTTGAAATTTGCCCCAGTTTACTTTTGAAAATATGAATTTATTACTATGACTTGGTGACTCTTGCAATAAAAGCTCTTCATTTTTTAGTGACATTGGAATTTGAATGGCATTATGGTCACTATCGTATGGGAGAGTGGTGAGTTTGTTTTGATTTGTTTCAAAACAAATTTTTATTCTAATATCTGTTATCACTAAATCAATATAAGAATTTGCACGTGGTAGTGTTGGTGCATCGGTTAAGAGTAAGTTACTCTTGTATAAAATTTTGTTGTCTTGTAACCATTTGTATAATTGATTGCCTCGAGTATTGTTAACACAGTTTAACCAAGAAGTATGTTTGGCATTAAAATCGCCAGTTAATATATAGAAATTATTGAGATTCGAAAGATTTAAAATTTCGAATATTTTTTCTAATTCTGTTAAAAAACTATTTGAATTTCTATTTGATGCATAAATAGAAATTATAAATAATTTTTTTCTTTGTTTTAATTGTAATGATATAATGCATGGTTCGATACATTGAAAACTATCGAAAATGCGATTATTTACAATATCAAATTGGAAACATTTTTTAATGCATATGGCAACACCGCCACCATCAATATCGATATTTCTATCATTTCTAATTATGTCATAATTATCCAATGCCATATGGTTATTTGGTTTTAATTTTGTCTCGCTCATGCAAATTATGTCAGGTTTATTGAACTCTACAAAGTGCATAAAAGAAAGCTTTTTATTGTTGGAGATTAGTGAATTGACGTTTATGGATATTATTTTTAATTTAGTATTGTTAAAATTCATTTATAAATTAGTGTTTAATTTTTAATGATTCCATACAAATTTTAATATTGTTAGAATTTTGATTAATTTGTTTTTTTAGTGTAATAGCTTCATTTTGCATATTAATTAAAATATTTTTTATTTCAATTAAAATATTATCATTGCTATTATTGGTGTTTAAATTTGAGTTTATATTACTAGAATTATTATTGTTATTTTTAAGGTTAGAATTATTTTGTTTTGTGCTATTTTTTACAATATTTGAGAATGAAATATTTTTATCAATAAAATTTGAATTAAAGTGCTTACTTACAATTTTTTGTTTTGAATTATCTTTAATTTTTTGGCGAAGCTCCATTTTTTTAATATAAACTGGGCATTTGGTGTATGATGCCGGGTGCCCATGGTTCCCACACAAGGTGCAGTATAATTTATCTCTTGGATCTTCTGCAGTAATTGAGCATTGTTCCGGCCTGTGATTATTGCCACATTTTACACATCTCAACTGCATATAACAATTAGCAGCTGAATGCGAGAAGCGTTGACATTTTGTGCATTGTAAGTTGTGGGATTTTATTAGTTTTTCCCATCTTACTATTTGGTAGTCCAGCACATTAATTTTCATAATATCATTTGTCAAGCTATCAGCTGAAGCTTGAACGATATAATGTGGAAGAGTTATTCCGTTGTTAATGGAATATTTGGTGGTTAATCGTGTAACCTTTTCAAATTTTATGTATGTTGTTTCATGTTCTTTTAAGAAATGAAGAACTTCCTCTGGTGAGTACATACTATTTAAACCTTTTAGGATTAAGGTTTTCTTTTTTTCCGTTTTAGGTGTGAATGTAAAATGGTCAATTTTACCTTCTTCTAGCAATGCACGAGCTTTTTTAAAGTCTTCCATATCGTATGTGTACAACGATGAATGCTTTTCATTGTGTTCTTTTATCGCGAAATTTTTTATACCTAATTTATTCTTGATAAGACATTTTAGCCTGTCAACTCTGGTATCAAACATATTTATTGGTGGCATTTTTTCACCTTTTCCGCGCAGGACATTAATAGTTGATGGTCGTTTTTCTTTTTCGCTTTTTTTTGTTGGTGTTTTTTTGAGGTTAAGGACGTCAAATGTATCCTCCTCGTCAATTTCAACAATTTTTGGCTCCGCTTGTTCGTTATTATCTTCTTCTGTTTCGCTGTATTCATCGGTAAGGTCCATTAATGAACTGTAATAGTTCGACTCGGCTCTTGGTGAACTAGATGTTGTTGAAGGATCAAACTTTTTTAAGGCTTTTCGTAATTCATTATTTTCTTTAATTAAATGTTCAACTAAATTTTCAATTCGGCTTGCACCGCTTTTAGCTTTTTGTTGGTCTTTATTTTCACTTTTGTCTAGGATTTCTTTAAATCTGACATTTATTGTCTCTTTTAATAAGTTTTTTTTTTTTTTCGATGGCATGATTGCTATCCTTGATAGGATGCAATCTGTAATTATACCACTTATTTATTTTAAAAAATTTATTTTTTTATTAAAGTTTTTTTTTTTTTTTTTCGTTAGAATTTTTAATAAGATTTTTAATCTTAAATATTTTTGAATTTTTAATTTTTATAATATTTTTATTTTTAATTTTTAATTTTCACAAAGAATAATAAACTTGATCGCTTGACAGCTGAAATCGAAGTGAATGTTTTAATTTAAATTCTAAGAAATTGGTTACAACATAAATATTTTGAATAAGAGGATTTTAATCCACAAAAATTGAATTTTTCAAATATGTACATAATTTCTGAATTTATTTTCACCGAAATCAAATATGTCAATTATATTTTTATTTGAAGAACTGGCATTATTATTATCAATTAAATATAATTTATATCTGGTGCAATATTCAATAAATATGTCTTCCATGTCTTTTCTTGTACCAGAAAAGTATGGTGCCATAACTTTAAACCAATTCAATTTTATATAAGGATGCGACATTAAATTTAATATTTCGATCATTCTCCATTTTAAATATCTATTTCTGCTTAAGATAATGTAGTTAAGATAGATTTATTTTAAGGTTAAAAGAAGTAGTACAATCGATAGCTAAACATATATTTTGATTTCAATTAATACCAAAAATAATTCATTATAGCTTTCTAGCGAATTATTTTTATTTCAATTACTTTTTTTCATTAAATGTAATTGTAATTGAAGTATTTCCATTACAATTACAATTACTCTTCAAGCTAAAAAATAAAGAAAATGTTCTATTTTATTAATTCTTTTTATTTTACTATTTTATTATAAAGCATTCTACACTTATATGAATGTGACTGCTTGACAACTAAACTATATAAGTAATTACTATATAGATAATAGAATTATGTATAATATTAACATATGTTCATATACTATATACAAATACAATACAATTATAAGTATATGATCTGATTTTATAACTGTCTCATAATGATGGTGAGTATTGCAATACCAAACAATTATAAAACAATTATGAGGTATTGTAAAACTTACAATAATAATTTGACCATTACATAATACATTATATAACATCTCTCTTTATATATATATATATATTTTTTTTTTTTTTTTTTTTGTTTTTTTATTTATATGTTAACCTGTCTGGACTTTTAATAATTCTGCCATAACGGGTTTGTTTTATATGTTTATCAACTAATTCTGGTTCTGGAATCAATTCCGGATTGGAAGGTGAAATGTTCCGTTGTTCCTCATTATCCAAATCGAGTGTTTTCAAATCTGGTGTAAAAGCTGATTTACGTAAGTGATACGAATTTCTTCTAAGCAACTGATTATTTTCATTAATTATATTAAACGATCTTGGACTTAGTGCAGGACTTACTACTGAAGCTGGTTGCCATTCTTTACCTACTTTATATACAACATTATCTCCTTCATTAAATTTTGTTTCTTTCATTTTTCTTATGTGTTTGTCGTGATAAGACTTATATTTTTTTTGGTTATTATGTAAGTTATTAGAGATAGTTGAGTATTTTACAACTTTAGGTTCAAGTAAACTTTCTTTCATCGGAATTTTTTATCTTAGGTTTCGACTCATTAATAGTTGCGCTGGACTGAAGGACAGACTAGTAATGGGTGCGTTCCTATAACATAAAAGACCACTCTCGATGTCTTTACCCTCTTCATGGCATTTTTTAAGTAAGGTTTTTGCAATACCTACTCCTTTCTCAGCTAGTCCATTGCTACGTGGATAATGCGGACTACTTGTTTTTAAATTGATTCCCCATTCATTACAAAATTTTTTAAACTCATATGAAGAAAAAGGCATATTATCTGCAATTATAGTCTCAGGTATTCCATGACAGGCAAATATGGGCCTGAGGGTTTTTATCACTTCATATGTGGTTTTATTTTTAATTTCTTTGATTTCTGGCCATTTTGAGTAATAATCAACCAGCAAGAGAAAGGCACATCCTTTAAAATCAAAAAGATCAACACCAACTTTATTAAATGGTACCTCAGGTACCTCATGAGGTGTTAACGGTGCGTGGCTGTTGGAATTTCTCACAAATTCTGCAATGCATTATTTTTTTCTCTATGTCATCATTAATTCGAGGCCAATAAACTACATTTTGTGCTAAAGCTTTGGTTTTTGAAATCCCAAAATGGCCCTCATGTAGTTTATTTAATAATTCATCTCTTAAGTTCTTTGGTACAATTATGCGATGCTTAAAAAACAGAATTCCGTTTTCCACATAAACTTCATTGCGTAATGGTCAAAATTTTTTGATAGAGTCATATGCTTTGGATCGTTCCTTTGGCCAACCTTTGAGACAGTATTCTTTAAGCAATTTGCATTCCTCATCTGAGGAAGATTCCTGTAAAATTTGTTTCAATCTACCCTCAGCGACGTTCACCGAATGCACCACATAGTCTAACGATTTCAACACTTTCAATTTCCTCATTATTTCCAATGTCATAGTTACGTGATAGGGCATCGGCTAAATGCATGTCTTTTCCTTGAATGTAATTTACCTCTATATTTTAACACAGTTAAAACAGTTAATCTCAGTTTTAATCTCATTCTTTGAAGTCGATTTGAACAAATATCATTTATATTTTTCTTAAAAATTGAAACAAGCGGTTTATGATCTGTATGGACTTCTACTTTTCGACCATATATTATGTATGTATGAAATTTTTTACATGCAAATAAAATTGCTAGCATCTCTTTTTCTATTTGAGCATAACCTTCCTCTGTTGAGGATAATGCTTTGGATGCGTAGCATACGGGCCTACCTAATTGCAAAAGACAACTACCTAGTCCACTTCGAGAAGCATCAGTTTGAATTAAAATTTTTTCATTTTCCTTAAAGTTACTTAAGATTGGTGCTTTACTTATAAGTTCTTTTAAATTATTGAAAATTTTAGAGTGACCAGATAACCACAAGAATTTAGAATTTTTCTTTAAAAGTTCTCGTAGAGGGGATGTAAGTAATGATAAATTGGGAATAAAACTACGTAGATAATTTATTACTCCCAAAAATTGTTGAAGGGTTTTTTTATCATATGGTTCTTTCATTGCTGAGATGGCTTCAATTCGCTTTGGATCTATTTTTATACCTTGTTCCGAAAAAATACTTTACTTCAGTTTGACGGTATTGTAATTTACTAGGATTAAATTTAATATTTATTTCTTTAGCACGATTAATAACTTTTTGTAAATTTTCATCATGATCAGATTCAGACTTTCCAAAAACTAGTATGTCGTCAAAATAAATAAAAACAGGCAAGTCACCAAAATATTTCGTGTTTAATTTTTGAAATATTTCTGGAGCGGATCTGAGGCCAAAGGGCAAACGAATAAATTTGTATACTCCAAAAGGAGTACTAAAAGAGCAAAAGTTCGAGCTTTCTGAATCAAGTTCAACCTGCCAGAATCCGTCTTTTAAGTCTAAAACACTGAAATATTTCATACTTTCTAGTTGTGTTGTCAAATCTTCCAAAGTAGGGATTTGAAATCGTTCTCTTACTACACTTAAATTTAATTCTCGTGGATCTAAACATAATCTTACACTATGATCGGGTTTTTCAACCACAACTAGATTATGAGCCCAATCGGTTTGGTTTATTACCTTTTCTATAATTTTTTCTTTTTCCATATCCTCTAATTTCGCTTTTACTTTATTTTTTACACTCAATGCTATTCTCCGAGGTGGCTTTATGACTGGGCACGAATTGTTTTTTATTTTAATTTTATATCGTTCCGGAAAACAACCTAATCCTACAAAAACTTGTTTATTTTTCTCTATAAATTTATTTTTCTCACTTTCATTGTTTGCAATTTGAGTCGAGTCTACTCGTTTTAATAATTTTAATTTTAAACATGCACTAAGTCCAAGTAATGGCACGGCATTCGAGCTTACAATAATAAAATTTTCAATATATTTTATATTTTTATAACTTACTTCTAAATCAACAGCTCCAACAGCATTCACAGTGAAACCACCATATGATTCAATTTTTGTTTTACTTCTTTAATTTCTATTATTTTTTGTTTATTGTTTTTAACCAGTTCCGAAAACACATTATAGGGTAAAGTATTCACCTCCGATCCTGAATCTAATTTAAAATCTACAAAATAATCATATATTTTAATTTTAACAAACCAGAATTTATTATTTCTTTTATTTAAGTTATTTATGCTTAAAGTATCTATTACCAAATCATTTAATTCAAATTCTAAATCTTCTTTGGCTGACTCATTTTCTGTTACCTCTAGATTATGTACAAATTTTTTACATACTGTAGCAAAGTGATTTTTTTCTCCACAGCGATTGCACGTTTTCCCATAAGCCGGACACCTCTGATATGGATGATTGTAGCTGCACTTTGAACACTTAAACTTTTTCTGACTGTTATTATTACTTTCTTGCTGTGATCGATTGCTGTAACTGTTTCTTTTATTGACAGGGTTTTGCTGGTAACGACTTTGTGTTACTTGGTGAATCTCATTACTTTGTCTAAGACTCTGTGCCTGTTTATGAGTAATTTCTGCTACCCTGCACATTTCTATTGCTTTACTCAATGATAGACCTTCCGTTCTTAAAAGCTTTTCTTGTCGTTCTCGGCTATTAACGCCAAAAACGATTCTGTCCCTAAGTATTTGATCTGCTATTGGTTCGGCTGTATTTGAAAAATCACATTTCTGAACTTGTTTTGTGATTTCAGCTAAAAAGTTTTCAAAGGATTCGCCATTTTGTTGCTGACGGGAGTGAAATAAGAACCTTTCATATATTGTATAATTTTTCGGGTTACAGTATGCATCAAATTTAGCTATAACTGTCTCGCATTTTTTTTTTCGGCTTCCGTTAGACGAAACGAATCGAATATTTCAACACCTTTTTCTCCAATCAAGTTGAGTAGAATGGCAATTTTCCTTTCTTGTGATATACTTCCTGTTGAATCACTAGCTATTATGTAGATTTCAAATAATTTTTTGAATTTAGTCCACTCTACACTGATGCTACCTTCAAAATTCATTGGACCTGGTGTTCTTAGAGAGTCCATTTTTATTGTTTTTTTTTTTTTTTTTTTTTAACAATTAAAAATTTATCAAATTGTTTTAAATAAATCAATTAAATTTATAAAAAACTGTATCACAAAATTTAGATTAAAATTTAACAAAAATTTTAGGCATATTGTTCTATTTTATTACGACTGTGCCATGTTATATTTTATTAATTCTTTTTATTTTACTATTTTATTATAAAGCATCTGCTTTCTACACTTATATGAATGTGACTGCTTGACAACTAAACTATATAAGTAATTACTATATAGATAATAGAATTATGTATAATATTAACATATTTTTATATACTATATGAAAATACAATACAATTATAAGTATATGATCTGATTTTATAACTGTCTCATAATGATGGTGAGTATTGCAATACCAAACAATTATAAAACAATTGTGAGGTATTGTAAAACTTACAATAATAATTTGACCATTACATAATACATTATATAACAGAAAACATTAACCTTTCAATTACTATTAATCAACAACAAATACAAAGAGTAAAATCCACGAAATACTTAGGATTAGTTATTAATGAAGACCTATCTTGGAAATACACATTGAAAAATTAAAAAAATCAATAATGTCACTAAAAGGTGCCATTGGAAGATGCCCTAGATTAAGCGAACATGTAGCAAAATTAGTCTTTTACTCTCACATTCAGTCTAAAATACGGTATTTAATTCCAGTTTGGAGCCAGGGTTGCAAATACATTATTAATTCAATAAGCATCCTTATAAACAAAGATATAAAAATTTTATTTGAATAACCATATGATTATCCGACTTCTCAACTGTATTCTATTAGCAACCTACCTTCTGCTGAACAAAAAATATTTTTAGATTTACTGTAAGTTGATTTACAAATTATCAAATAACCTAATCAAAAGCAACCTAAAACTAAAAACAAATGCTATTTGTTTTATATTTTATTAGATATAAGTTAGTTATAAGTGAGATTTATACCAGTTTTTTTGTAACTGTCTATCTCTATTTTGAAAAAATAAAAAATAAATAAAAAATAAACTCGTTTTTAGTTTTAGTAATTTGGTTTTTATACAAATTTCTTACTTGCCTGTATTTTTCTCATTCTCCAGTACTATTGATCCAGACTGCCGCTATTTTCTTTACTTATTTTCATTAAGCGCAATTCAATCGAAAACCATTGATTTCCACTTTCTGTAATTTCTCTTGTACCAGTAAATGAATTAACTATATATCTTAGATTTGTATTAAAAATTGATGCTTTTTCATTAAGTGGAACATAAAATGTAATCAGCACTGGACTATGAAAAATACTATTTCTAAAATTTTGTTTATAATACTTAAAATATTTTATTATCTTTGGGCAAATGTTGGTATTGTGTTTCCTATTTATTTTTATACAAATGCTTTCATGATCACTAATTTTACAACTACTTGAAATTTCCGAACTTATGTTTTTGGTGTTATTGGTCAAAATATAGTCAATCAATGTTCTACTATTTTGTGTTATTCTTGTAGGTTCTGCGTAATTTCTTTAAAACCAGCATCATTTATAATTTGATTCATTTTCCTTTTATCTAGTGAATCTTATAACAAATTTATGTTAAAATTACCAATTAAGACACATCATAATTTACTTCATTTAAAAATTCAATTAATGTAGCAAAATTTTCAGCAAAATTATTTAAAGTATATAAACGATTTGGTGATTTAATCAAACTTGGGTAAATTACAATAACAAAAATTTCAATTACAATTAATTGTAATTTTAATTATAGTTTTTTCAATTACAAATTAAATGTAATTGTAATTGAAATATTTCCATTACAATTACATATAATTTTAATTGTAAGACTTCAATTACAAATTAAATGTAATTGTAATTTGAAAATTATCAATGAGATCAGATTTAGAGACGTTAATTGCTAGTCTGTTATGGTCTAGCCACTTACCAACTTTATTTAAATCACTATTAATATTTTCTTCCAGTTGATTACTGCTTTTGCCTTTAAATAAAATTATGGTATCATCCGCAAACATTGAATAATGTCCACTTAGCCCAATTTTGTTAAAACTATTCACGTAAGCTAAATAAAGAACATGACCAAGAACTGTGCCTTGAGGAACTCCAACTTCGAGATTTGCTTCTTCACTAATAAATTCATTTATTCTAGTTTTGATTTTACGATATTTTAAATAGGAATTGAATAGATTTGCTGGAACTACTCGATTACCCATTAAGACAGATTTAGTAGTATATCATGATTCACCATATCAAAAGCTTTTTTGAAGTCTAAAAGAATAGCGACTACATAATTATTTCTGTCCAATGCTGTGTTTATGAACACAGTTCACAACTTCGAGTGCTGCTGATTCAGTACTGCTTTCATTTAAAAAACCAAATTGGTGGTCATCAATAAGTTTTAAATTAGTAAAAAAAAGTAATTAAACGACTTTTAAAACTTTCTCAATAGTTTTTGATAGACAGTTTGTTAAGGATATCGGTCTGTTTTTTTTCCTGATTTAAAAATTGAAGTGATAGTAAAAGATAAAACTTCATTTATTATAATAACAAGTTTGTTTGATATAAATTGCTCGACTGATTTAATGTGTTTTATGTCATTAACTGTTTGGTTGGTGAAGATTTTATCTAATGTGCTTCCAATGGTAGCGAAATGTTTATTAAGAATGTTTGCTTCTTCCAACTCAGAAGTAGAGATTTCACCATTATTCTTAGCTAAGTGAATTGTTGAAATTTTATTTGAGATATTTAGATTTATATGCTTATTAATTACCTTCCACATCTGTTGAGAGTTGGTACTTTCACTCATTTCGTTGTTAAAGTAATCTTCTTTTACTTTTTTTATTAATTTTTTAACCTAATTTTTGATTCTTCTATACCGAACTTGTAATTCAGAGTCGTCTTTATTTTTGCGAAATTTAGAGTATAGATTATTGCTCTTTTTGATAACTCTAAGTATAAACGGTGTAAAACAGTAGTTTTGTTTTCTAATTTTAACTGTTTTGAATGAAGATGCCATAGCTTTACTTTCTTTTAAACACTCCGTGAGCTTATTGTATGAGATACACATTTCAACTTTTTGCGCCACTAGATTCTGAAATACATTTCAGTTTGTTTTTTCTATAGTTAATCTTGTCATTGGTTCAAGTTTAATGTCAAATTTTTCAATATTAATATTCAAAATTTTGTGGTAACTAAAGTTGTATGAATCAATTATGTTAACATAAGTCCTCGTGATTTCATAACTTTGTAAATCAATGTTTTTGTCACCTACAATGATGCAATTCTTATTAAATATTTTAAGAAGAACACACAATAAATTTATATAATCATTTTTATCATTATCAGGAGAATTATACATTATAAAAATTTTCATGTTGGGTTGACAATTGAGTAATTGTATTCCGATTGTATTAAGTTTTTCATTAATTGTATTAGGTAGAGAAAAAGTTGTAAAAGAAATTCTGTTTTTTATATGAATTGCGGTACCACCTCCCCGAATTGTATCTCTGCATGAATGAATGGCTGAAAATTCAAAAATCTGCATAAATGGGATTTCAGATGAGTAAATCCATGTTTCATTTAGAATAACAGCAGACATTGTGCATTTTAATCAATAAAATTAGATCGTCTAATTTATTTCTCATACTTCTAATATTAACATATAGAATATTTATTAATTTAATCTTATTTTTGTTATTGAAGGTATCCATCATTTAGAAATAGGGTTCATATAAGTATTCCAATTTTCTCTAACTTTTTGAAGGTAATCTCTATATTTATTATCTATGTGTATTCTGTATGACTTTAAATCTTTGTTAACATTTTCTTTGAGAATTCCTACTCTATCGTGGTATTCGTAATATATTTTACAAAGTTTTTTATAATTTGTAGATAAGCCAACTTGATTTATTAATACTTTAAGATTCGTTTGTGTTATGCCATCATAACATATATCCCTTTGGTCGTAAAAATATGATAAGAAAAGTCTAACATTGTAAATTCTGTAGTCTCTTAACCGCGAGAGCACATAAATGCTGTCACCTTCTAATACTGCTTTACGAGTTAGTTTTACAATCGGTGGATCGAATGTCAAAATTTTGTTTGCAGATTCGTGTTTAATTTGAGGTTTCAGTGTTTCGCCTTTCACCCAATTTGTATAAAAGCAACTTGGAAAATCTTTAACAATATTGGTATTGTGAATATTATTCGTATTGTTATTATTTAAGTTATAATAAAAGGATTTATTCAAATTTAAAAAAAAAATTTTTACTTTATTTCACAAGGTTCTACTTAAGACTAATTTTAAAATTCAAATTCTTAAATTTTTATAAAAATATTTTTGTGAACAAACGCATTAAAAATTACTATTGCTCTTACTATTTCTTTGATGTCCTCTTTTATCATAATCAGTTTATTAAAGATGCTTTGTGCCATGCTCTAATAGTTGTCATTATATTGTTGTCTAATATTATTATACTAGTAAAAAAGCCTGTCGGACGACGGGTATAAGTAAAAAATTTAGGTTTTGTGAAAATTTTCTCAGTTTGTGAAGAATTTAATTCAGGAAGTTTATACATACACATATAGTTTAATATGTTTAGGTTTTGATATTTTAAACTTAGGTGCTAAAATGTTTTATATTATAAAAAACCTCAATGATTTGAGAAGTAGTTTCTTTCCAAAAATTTAATTTTTTAATTTTTCTTGTTAAAAATTTATTTTCTTTTTTCCACAGAAGTATTTATTTTCTTTTTTTTTGTGGTTTCCCCAATAGGTCTTTTCCACATTTCAAATAAAAATCAGTTACAACGAATTTGTTAAATGACGTTACAAATGCTTTTTATGGTAGTCAAATGTACTGTGTTCATGTATGTAATCATACAGTCAAATTCACTGTTCCTATGTAGTGGTGTACGAATGTGAAGTCAATTTCATTGTACTTATGTAGTGTTGTATATATATATGTATATAGTCGATGTATGTCGTTTTTAACCATCTTTACTGCAACTACATGTATTTGTTAAAGAATTGAAAGTAAAATTTAAGTATTTGCCAAAACTTCCTTATATACAACATTTTTTGTATATAATTTATTGGAATTAGGAATTAATTTGCCCTGTTCCGTTCCCTCACTAATTTTTATTTTAACATCTCCAGATCGACGTACTCTGGAAATACCTACATAGAGTTGTCCATGTCCAAAAATAACATCAGGTAAATAAATTCCTACCTTTTCTAAAGTCTGTCCTTGAGCCTTATTTATTGTCATAGAAAAAGCTAATTTAACGGGAAACTGTCGACGTCTGAGAATATAACTGTCCCAATTAGAACTTCTGCGATTATCAAATTAGACTTTAAAACTTTTACAGCTAATCGGGTTCCATTACAAAGACCGCGTTTTGTATTTAAATCCCTAAGTAGTATTATTATACTCCCAACCTTCAGGCTAAGTTTATGTGGTGGCATTCCACTTGGGCAGCAGCTATTCAAAAACTCTACGGAATAATTCTCTTCATCCGTTTCACTGCAATTGTCTATAGAATCTGTGCTTAAGTAAGTAATTTCATTTCCGTCCAAAATATTCAAAACTCGTTCGTTAATTATATCGACGTCAACATTTTTTGGACTGAGTATTGTTTTTTTGAATACTCAGTAAAGCTATCTCCAAAAATTTCTCGTATGATGCAGCCATTGCATATCATATTCGGAGGAATTTCAATTTTGTTTAATAGGTCTTGGTCATTCGTTAAATCACCATCTCCCAACTTTATTAGCCAATTACTGAAGGACGGATCTAGTGACCTAATGTTTTGGTTTAATTTTAACTGTTCAAAGTAGCCCCAAAGGTTGCCGAATTTTATACATGAATTTATTATTGCTGCTTGATTTTATGGGGTAGAACCGGTAAGGTTTGACGGAAATCTCCACCTAGAATTATAAGTTTTCCGCCGAAAGGTTTCTCATTTTTCATAATCTCCTGTAAAAGCTTATTGATGCAATTAATGGCATTATTAGGAGCCATTGTTGCTTCATCCAAAATAATTATTTTGGCATCCCTAATACGAACTGTATCAGTATTTGTCATTTTGAGAAGGGACACAGAATCTTCAAACAAAGGGATCGGTACCTTGAACTGCGAATGGTATGTTCTACCACCATCAAGCAGATTTGCGGCAATACCCGTTGATGCAAGCTTTTGAGCTCCCTCTTTAAAAGAGGAACAAACGACACCATTAACTGTTTTTAAATAGTCAAAAGAAATTGCTGCTGGAACATGTAGTAAAAGAAGGAGCAAGCAAAATCTTTCTCTATCCGCACTAATGTTAACAGAGTACATTGATCCAATAGTCTTGTCTTTGCCTCTTTGGCGTTACTTCCATTTCCGTTCTCTTTCATGAAAGACTTAATTCTGGAGTAAGTCCACATAAAGATAAAATCTTGCATTATCGTCTTCCGTATTTAATTTGAACCACGCATTTAAGGTAGTGTCACGTGTAGCGGGACTGCATATTTGCTTCGGTAAAATATACATTCTGTTCGTTCGGTAGGTGTACTTGCAATCGTACTATTGTATGTGATTGGTCATGCATTTTGAAAGCAAAAAGTCTCCAAGCTGCTTCTGGAGCACTCACGTATCTAGAATCCAGAAATGTATTTACTTCGTCATGGTGCAGACGTTCTTCAATTTCTATATTAGCACAATCATGGCCTTTGTAACCATACTTAAACAAATATTTTACGCTCTTCATTGAAGCACAATTTTCAACGTTAATATAACAATTGTACTTCAAACTGAAAAAGGGATTATATAGCACAATCCAAGAGTTATTTATGATCCGCCCATTAACAATTGTTACAGTGTCATTATTTCTACGGCGATATTTAGGGTAACCGTCTAAATTTGTCACTGTTTCGTCCTAAAATTCCCTAGGAAATTTTTTGGAACATTTGCAAGTCAACCATACATGGCGAATTCAAGTTATATGGCCCACATGGTCCATGAACCATATGTTTCGTTAAAATAGAATTAGCCTTGGGCAAAGTTCAGTATTGGAAATTTCAGCTGAAATAACTCTATCAATATCATCTGCATCTTTTGGTTTGTCCTCTGTCTTAATGATAAGAAGTAAGTGAGCATGAGGTAATCCCCGTTTTTGAAACTCAATTACATGCACTATAGCTATTGGTTTTCCAAGTACATATCTCTTTGTAATGTCATCAAGTAGTTCGTCCAACTTCAGTTTAAAAACGCGTGCAACTAAATCTGGTCTAAATTTAGCTCTCCGTCCTGGTTCTAAGTTGTCCGTTATTTCAGACCATTTTGGGTTACATGTCATGGTAATGAAGTAGTCAGGCTTACCATACGCACGAATTATAGCCATTGCGTCTTGATAATTTTAAGCCATATTTCGTGGACTACCTTGAAAAGAGGAAGGGAGAATAAATGTTCGGCCGGGAAGTATACTTAATTCCCGCATCAATATTGGATTACATTGATTATTTTGTACCACCCTTTGATTTGAAGCCTCATCAGGGTCTAAAATGTATAACTGGGCAAATTTGCGCTGATCTCCGTTTATTGGATGCAGCGCTCCCACTCGATGGTAAATTTACCCATTTATACGGAAACAATATGGGCCATTCCCAGAAGGTGGAGCTACGTTCGCCCAATTTGATGCAAATGCAAGAGCGCTATTAATTGATCTTACATATTGCATAAAGTTTTTTGAACTTGGATGTTGCCCTTTCATTAAGTTCTCGATAAGTGGAGTCAAACTTATAGGATTTAAATTTACTTTCCCTTTTTGGCAACATAGCATAAAATTTTTGTCAGGGGACTGTTCTTTCATAAAATGTCTCGCAGAAAAAAAGTTGCAAGTAGAATTCATCGCACCACAATCATGTGCACTGACATTTTCCTCAAAAAATTCATTTGAACGTGAAATATCCATATTACGGAATTGAATGTTTCTGCGCTGGTTTACAACCAGATTAACTCTATCGACCTGTTTAATCGGCATTGTTCAATCTGTTGGGGAGTCATATTAATTGTCCGTTGTCGAAGAATTCTGTTCTCTTTGTGATTCAGTAAAATTTAACCGTCTAATTCGTTCCCTTTCAGCCCTACGTCTTATATCTGCTCCTTTCTTTAATGCAACTTCCACTGCAGACCGTTTAGGAGGCATGCTTTGTCACAGTCAAAGACAAGTTAATTTAAATTCAGTCAAAAGTTCACTTTAGTCCAATTTAAAAAATTTAAATATAAATTTTTTTCCTAAAATCACTTTTTTTTAAAACTTTTTTAAGATCTAAATAATTTTAAAATTTATTTTAGATATGTAAAATAACACTTTATGTAAATTATTTTTTAAATAAATTTTAATATACCGCTTGCCAAAAATATTGAATCAAATATGAAACTATACTAATCTAAATTTTGAAGAAAAAAAACAACACTATGTATTTTTGTAATGAAAAATTTTTAAAGGCGGGTTCTTAGAAAATTGTCTATGTATGAGTATAATGTATCAGGTATAGGAACTATTGAAATTGAAATCGCGTGTATATATAGTGGCGGGCTCGTTTGACAATTTTAAACTAAAGCTATAATAAAATTTTAAAATCAAATTCAAATTTACATATCTTTATATTGTAACATTTACAATTATATTTTAAAGTTTATTATTGGTTTATAGTAAAAAAGCCTGTCGGACGACAGGTATAATTTAAATTTCTCTTTTTATATACATATATTCTTTTTTATCCTACTATTGCGCTATAGAATGAATAAAAGGAAATTCGTTACCCAAAGATTCGTTACCATACCATTATAATAGTTTGTTTTAATTCTGTAAATGATAATAAAATAAAGGTATACATACTGAAATGTAAAAAATAGCTTTGTACGTTTTTATTATAATTTTCTGCATGTACCTTGAAAATGTAGATTTCTTATACGTTTTGATTTGTTTTTCTTTCTGTTTATAATTTACATTTTATCAGTTTCATTTTTTCTTTCTCTTTTGTATGTAAGTATTTGATATTAGAAGTATGTTATATGTGTTGCATTAACATAATGCAACAGTACCAGCAGTTTGTCTTTTATTATATTTTTAGATGCATGTATTTTCTTAAAGACTTCTTACACGTTTTGATTTTTTTTTTCCTTATAAAAAATGTAAACTACAAATTGTAGTTAGTTATTAGTTCTGTAAGTGATATTAAAATAAAAGTATACATACTGAAATGTAAAAAATAGCTTTGAAGGGTTTATTGTAATTTTCTGTATCTACCTGTTAACAGATTTCTTATACGTTTTGATTTTTATACCCTACACCTATAGAATAGGTAAAGGGGTATATTAACTTTGGTATGGTGTTTGTAACCACCTTAAGGAAGCGAGCTAGATAATATGGAAAAGTATATATATTTGTGATCAGCGTGACCGCCTTAGTCGATATAGCCATGTCCGTCCGTCCGTAGGCACGATAACTCAAAAAATAATGGAGCTATCTTGATGAAATTTTAACTGTAGGTTACTAGGACTGAAAGTACGGCGGGGATTGCATATGGGCGAAATCGGCCCATGGGTTCGGATTTTGGACCTTTTAATCGATCGAAGAGCTAACGAACATATATAAAAAATCACGATAACTCAACAACTAATGACGCTATCTTCATCAAATTTGTGCTGTAGGTTACTAGTAATGACACTACCTCGGGGATTGCGTAAGGTCGCGATTGGACCATGGGTTCGGAACCTAGAACTTTTTGATCGAATTTAGGCCAAACGAGCATAATTCCGAAACCAATGAAGATGGAACCTCCAAATTTGGTATCAGGGTGTCCCTTCCTATTTCCTAAGTGTCTTGGGAATTTGGGCCCCATTGGAGTAGTGGGTCGGGGACCAGCCACACATTTCCGAAGACCTTAAAGCATATCTTTAAAATTAATAAAGATAACAACTTGAAAAAATGTAGAAGCTTCCAATTTGCCACAAGGGTGTTCTTTACTATCTCTTGCGTTTTCCCTTAATTTGGGATCAATTGGAGAGGTGGTTCAGTACACCTCTCAGACCTCCCAAGTTTTAAAAGCTTATAATCGAAATTACTTAAAATTAAGATAGACCGTTCAAATTGTGTACAAGGGTTAACTAGTACTATAAGTAAAGCGCGGGCTGTATAAGGGCGAAATCAGCCCATGGGTTCGGATTCTGGACCTTTTAGTCGGTATCAGGGATAACGAACATATATTAAAAATCACGATAACTCAACAACTAATGAGTCTATCTTCATGAAATTTGTGCTGTAGGTTATTGGTAATGAAACTACGGCGGTGATTACGTACGGTGAGGATTGGACAATGGGTTCGGAACTGAGAACTTTTTGATCGAATTTAGGCCAAACTAGCGCAATTCCGAAACCAATGAAGATATAACCTCCAAATTTGGTATCAGGGTGTCCCTTCCTATTGCGTAAGTGTCTTTGAAATTTGGGCCCCATTGGACTAGTGGGTCGGGGACCAGCCACTCAGTTCCGAGGACCTTAAAGCATATTTTCGAAATTAATAAAAGTAGTAACTTGAAACAAATGTAGAAGCTTCAAATTTGGCCCAAGGTGTTCTTTACTATTTCTTCCGTGCCCCCCTAATTTGGGATCATTTGGAGTGGTGGTTCAGGACCTCTCTTAGACCCCCAAATGTGTAAAAGCTTATCATCGAAATTAAAAAAACTAGTAACTTAAAATTAAGATAGAACGTTCCAATTATATACAAGGGTTAACTAGTATTGAAAGTATGACGGACTGCATATGGGCGAAATCGTACCATGGTTTCGGGTTCTGGAACCCATGACAAGTTCAAGGACTAAAAAACATATATCTTAAAAACACCATAACTCAAAAAATAATGCCGGTATTTTGATGAAATTTAAACTCTAGGTTACTAGTAATGAAAGTACCATGCGAATTGGTTCTGGTCTAGTTTAATTTCAAAGCCAAAGAATATATTTCCTATGTCCTATGTGTCTCCGAAATCTAGGCTAAATTGTAGTGGTTCAGCTATGTTCAAAGATACTTGCTGCATTTATGTAAAATTTATTTTAATATTTAAATGAATTATATGAAAAGTTTAAAATTTGTAATTGTATTTTAGAAGTACATTTATTGCATATTTTGCGTTTATAAGCTTTTCTATTAGGTATATAAACTAACCATTTAAAATAATTGCAATTTTTAAAAATTTGGATTATTAAATATATTATGCTTTGATTATCTTTTTATCACAAAAGTTAATAATTAGAATTTTTTCATTTTGTAATTGAATTGGAATAAATATATTTTCATTTATTTCAAGTTTGTTTGTTTTTTAATATTTTTAAATAGATAAATTAGTAAGATTTTGTAATATTTTTTAATAGATAGTGTAATTAGAAAATGTTTTTAGTATTATAAAGTTAATTTGGTTAGCTATGTCTTACGATCAAATTAATAACAGCTTTTATGGTGTTAAAATGACTTATGGATATGTCCTTAAATTTGAACCAAATAGGTGTAGGGTATTTCTAAGTCGGTTGCACCGACTGACTGTTTCTTAACTTGTTTTTTCTTTCTGTTGATAATTTACATTTAATCAGTTTCATTTTTTCTTTCTCCTTTGTATGTAAGTATTTGTAATTAGAAGTATGTTACATGCGCGAATAAAACTTAACATAACATAGGGCACGCTAGTCAGCAGCAGTTTGTCTTTTGTTATATTTAGATTCGTTGAGAATTTCATTTATTTTTTCTAAAAAAGCTTTATTTATTTTGTATTGCTCATTATTACTTTCTATTATGTTATTCTGGCTTTTTATTATCTCTTCCCAGTCAGTGGCATCTGGGTTCCCTGCGATTCACTTCCATGCGGATCCTATCCAATTTATTGATCATTTTTTCCTTGGTTTTTCCTGTATTAGATCTTCAATTAATCGTTCAATTTCTTTAACTTGGTATGTTGACTGGTCTTTTATACTATTTGCTGTGTCTATATGTTGTATTGAGCTTGATGTTTATACCCGTGCATACATATATGAACATCGGGTATATTAAAATTACTCCTCCGTTTGTAACGCATCGATCTAAACGAGCTAGATATAGTGTCAAGGGTACGTATCGAATCAGCATCGAAAAGTGAATCGATCTAGCTATGTGTGTCCGTCCGTCCGTCCGTCAGCACGATAACTCAAAAACTAAAAGGGCTAGAGTCTTGAATTTCACACAAAGTCATTTTTAGACAATTTCTAGGTTCCCTATTGTTTTTGGTTAAAATCGGACCAAGGCTTCGGGGAGCTGCCATACAACTTTTTTGCACCAATATGAATTTCTTCAAAACTATTTATACTACGGGGATGAAAATTACACACGGTTAGTTTTATAATGACTCCGGCACTTATATGAAGTTTCAAAATGTTAGGGCCCCATTTTCGGGGGGCTGCCATATAACTTCTTTGCACCAATATGAATTTCTTCAAAACTAATTATACTACGCGGATGAAAATTACACACGGTTAGTTATATAATGAATCGAGCACTTATATGAAGTTTCAAAATGTTAGGGCCCCATTTTCGGGGGGCTGCCATACAACTTCTTTGCACCAATATGAATTTCTTCAAAACTAATTATACTACGAGGCTGAAAATTACACACGGTTAGTTATATAATGAATCGAGCACTTATATGAAGTTTCAAAATGTTAGGGCCCCATTTTCGGGGGGCTGCCATACAAAGTTTTCAATTCAATAACTTTGAATCTAATGAAGCTACAAGGTTAAAATTAAAATTGGGCAGATAAATTAATAGGGCAAGTTACTTGGCAAAGTTGGACATCACTCGGACCTTCGGACTTTTAGAGTGGGCCAATTTTTTTTTTTTTGTTTTTTTTTTTTTATTTTTTTTTTTTTTTTTTTAAGCTAAAGTTATGGGACAATGAATGAAAATTTTGTTTTTTGTTTTGTGATTTTTTTTTTTTTTTGTTAATTTTTTTTTTTTTTTTTACGTCAAAATTATGGGGTAATGAGTTAAATGTATAAGGGAAGTAAATTACGGTTTATTTTATACACCATAGTGGGTATGCACGGGTATCTAAAAGTTGACAAGGGCAACTATAATCTTCCTCGTTTTTCTAATATTTCAATGTAGTTTTCTAACTCAATGACGTGAACTGTTTTCAATTTTCCGTTAATGACACGGCCATTGCCTTATTTTATAGTTACTATGGGAGTATGACATTCATAAATATTAAGTTGTGTTGCCAATCTGCATAAAGTTAATCTAAAATGATAAAAAAGAATTAGATTTTTAAGTAATATTCTTAATATGGCTTTATGAATCTGTCGTCCTGATGTTGTTGTTACAGTGACTTTGCTATTTTTTGAAACTGTTTCTTTTTTAAATTTTGGTTTATTTTTGCCTTGAATCCGTTTAATTGCGGTATAGACAGTTTCTCCAGTAGAGTATTCTCTTGGTATATGCCTTTTTAGGTTTTCTCTTTTAATTTTATTCTTTTGGTTTCTTCTTATTCGATCTACTAAGTCCTAGTTTATCTTTTCTTTGAAATTTCTCAAGTTTTGGTAATTCTCTGTGTTATTCTAATTTTATAGTTTGAAAAATGTTCTCTATATAAATCTTGTAACATTTGAATATATTCTTCTGGAATTTTTAGTCCATTAGTTATTGAAGGGTTTAGTTTTTTTTCAAAATATCAATTAAATTTTCTTTACTTATTGTTTTAAGGAAATATGAAGACTTTTATATGATGTAAAAGGTTCTTCTATTGCAAACATTTCTTTTCCTTGTTTTATGATAATCTGATTCCTAAAAACATTAATTGGACCTTCGCAATGTGTAATTAAATCTGTGCTGTCTTCCATCGCACTATGAGCTGTATCCGTTGAAGAGGATGTTAAAACATTTGCCTCCAATTGTAATCTTGAAAGTGTATTGGCTACTTTGTTAGTGTTTCCTGGCTTAAAAATTAATTCGTAATTGAACTGCTCAATTCTAGCTTTCCATCTTTTTAACTTTGCATTGTTGTTTCTGTTGCTTAAACTGAATGTTAATGGCTGATGGTCTGTTAATATTTTCACAATTTTTAAGATTTCCTCCGTTTTATTCAGAGATCTGGATGTATAAGCTATTGGGCGATCTTTGCTGATTTCGCCTTGTCAAAGGACAGCTCCTATGGCTTGATTCAAAGCGTCAGTTGTAAGAATAATAGGTTTTTCAAAATTTGCAAAACCAAAATTTCTGAGGAGGACAATAATTTTTTTAGAGAGTTAAATGAATGTAATTCTTCTTGGTTCAACTTAATTTTAATTTTTTTTCGACTGATTTGCTTTTATTAGACCATTTTCTCCTCTTGTAAGGTTTGTGAGTGGCTTTGCGACCTTAGCGAAGTCATTAATAAAACGCCAATAATATGATGCTAGACCTAAAAAACCTCTTAAGTCTTTCAAATTTTCTGGAGGTTTGATATTTTTAATTGCCAATATTTTCTTGGAATCAGGCTTTAATCCTTTGCTAGTTATTACGTATCCTAAAAGCTCAGTTTCATCCTTTAAAAATTCTGTTTTGAATTTTCAAGTCTCGATATGGTATTGGATATGTATCAGCTGTTGTTATTGCATTTAATTTTTTATAATCTATCACCATTCGATATTTTTTTATGCCGGAAGCGTCCATTTTTTTATCGACAAACTGTCATCTCCTATGATTCCATCGAATGACTGTAGGCCAGGAAGAACATAAAAATCAATTAAAGAATCATTTTCGATGCTTGCAAAAAATTTTCCGGTTATTTTTTCTGTAATTATGACGTCACCTCTTGCTGATCGAACTTTTAAGGGATTGATTTTTGGTTTGGTATTCGTAGCTATTTCGGATTATATAAAACTTTTATTTGGTTTTATACTCTAGGAATGGTACGCTAAAGAGGCTTCCATCATAAAATTTAGTTCGTCAGTTGTTTCTTCTTGCATTTCTCCGTTGTCATAATCTTCGTACTTCTCATCCATACATTCTTCATATGGTTCTTCGTAGTTATATTGTTCTATTTGCTATAATCTCTGCTGTTTGTGAGGGTAGTTGTCCGAATCATTATCTCTTTCTGTTCCTATATTTTCATGAGTAATTGGGCGATTAATATAATTAACTTGTTTGCTTTGTATTGATTTGTCAACTTCCATCGGTGTTGGTGGTTCGGGTTGTGTAAGTCGTTGTGGTGGTGAACTGTACCTGTATTGTTGAGCGTTATATACTAAATTTTTTTTTGTGGTGTTATATTATTTACCGCAGACCCGTGTGTATAAAAATGGTTTTGACATTTGATTTATGGGTGCAGTTACTAAGTTATTGTAGCTTCTGTTGCGTATTGCAAAATTCCTGAAATTTAAATTTTGTATTTCTAAACATGTGGTGTGAGCCTCTGGTAACGTTTGAAGTTTTTATATTATAAGCATTTTCGATATTTCTCCGTGTAGTCCTCTAATGAAAACATCTAATGCTTTTTTCTATATGATTCTGTAAGGCTTTTATTGTCTCGTTACTGTGATCCTTTGTTTTGATTTTGTTAACTATCAATGATATCTGATGGTTTATTGTGTCGTAAAACTCGTCTTTTGTCTTCTTTTTAAGTGTCAGATTGCTTGCTCCAGCGTCCTTAAATCTCTTTTGTCTACATAGTGGAGAGATAGTACTTTTTTGATTGTTGCCCAGTCATCATCAAAAACATTATATGAAATTAAAGCAGCATCTGCGTTTCCCCTAATTTTTTGCCTAATACTTTGTAGTATTGCTCTATATAAGGGCTTTGATTGCATATCTTTGTAATATTCTAATATCGTTTCCACATTATGGACCCATGAGATGTATTATGTGGGATTCCCGTCAAATGTTTGCAATTCCTTTACACAGTCTGGTAAAGGAATCTAATGGATTTGTGTTTGGTAATTTACTGATGGATGTTTTGTTTTTATTGTTGCTGGTGTGGTCGGGTTTGTATTTTGGTTTTCGATGTTATTTTCCAAAGCTTCCAGCTTTCTCTGCATTCTTATTAACTCTATTTGTGCGTGTTTTTTTTGTTATATATTTAATTTAACAAAAAATTTTTGAAAACTATATATTTTTTAATATAATTCTGTAAAGGTCTTATTCTTTTTTAATTTTTTACTATATGATTTAAATATTATTTAATATATTATTTTTGTTTTTTAAAAAGGTCTTATTCTTTTTACATTTTAATATTTTAATATTTTTTGTTATAAAGTATATTCTACTTACAGTATAAAAGCCTTTATCATAATTCGAAAGGTTAGCCTTGGTTTACCCTAAGTTCAATTTTTTTTTTTTTTTGAGTCTTGAATAACCTTGTTGTGCCGTGGATCTGCAGAAGGGAGAACCCTTTTGAATGCGTGTTTTAATGGTTTTTTTTTTACACACGTCTTACTGTAGTCGGTTATAATTAAATAAAAAGTTCCACAACAATATATATTTATTTAATTAAATGGTTTTTTTCTTTAGTTTTTATTTTTTTTTTAATTAAGAAAACTAAATTAGAAAATTTATGCTATTTCTCTGAATTTTTACAAAATTAACTCAAGAAGTTCACTGTTTTTTTTTTGTATTTTTCAGTATTTTCCTTAATTGTTTAGTAGAAAAACGTTCAGTTTTTAGCACATTTTCAAAAAATTTTGTAAAAATGTGCCTATATAGCTTCACTCTGTCCGTCCGTCCGTATGTTTACAAAAACTTTTACACCGTTTGAAAAAGAGGAAAGAAATTTTAAACGTGGGTAGTTTTTACCAAAAAAATAATTTCGTAGAAGAATTTTTTTCTGTAGCCCCACCTGTTACGGGGCTACAGCCCCCCAAATTTGGAAAAAGCCCTATATTTAAATTGGTATAACAAGAGTTCTGTTGTATATATTTTCAATTTGAAAAGTAGGAAACAATAGCTGGTTTCATAAACTTAAATTTTTAACAGTCAAATTTTTAGGGTTGCCATACGGTACTGAAGTTTAACATTACACAAAACTCAATTTTTGCAAAATTTTTGGCCACACATATCTTCTTAAGGGTTCAAGCTAGGGTCTTGAAATTTTGGGAGAAGTTAGATACTTAGAAACTCGTAGGAGTCGGCAAACAAAATTTTTTTGTCAAGCCCCCTGTTTAGGAGCTAAAAGGGTTAGAAAATTTAAATTTTGCTATTTTTAAGCACTTGTAACTTGAATACCTGTCCAATTTTTTTTTTATTAATATACAAAAATTAAGGGTCCAATATTATATTATAACATATGTTAAACGTTTTTCTTAAATTTAAAAGCGGTTCCTTAAATTGAAGAAAGAGTCTCTCAGTTTTACCCATTTTTTGCTTAGATAGTATAATTCTAAGTAAAATGCCAAATTTTTGTGGAATTCACAATTTAATTTAGTTAGATGAAGTTAGATCTTTGAGAAATTTGGCAACCTTCCCCATTGAAGGGCTATAACAACTTTAAAATAAAAAAT
Organism: Dolichopus griseipennis; assembly: GCA_963082915.1. NCBI lineage: Eukaryota > Metazoa > Arthropoda > Insecta > Diptera > Dolichopodidae > Dolichopus > Dolichopus griseipennis. The sequence continues at coordinate 45,796,636 of OY720444.1, read as the reverse complement.
TTACTGTTAGCAGTAAATTTTCTAAGTAAGCAGTAACTATGTGCAAGTAAATATTTCCAAAGTTAAACTCAGCATGTAACAATATAATTTTGAAAATGTGCTTTTTTAAAAACCCTAGGTTTTTTTTCATCACTTGTTTTTTTAATTTAGAAAAATTAATTTTATAACAAGTCAGTAACACTTTTCACAAAAAATGTTCAGATTTTTTTTATAAATTATATTTGATTTTTGTTTTTTTTTTTAAATTTTTTCACCAATTTTTTCCGACACTTAAATATACTGCTCGGTCGCCAGTTATAATAAAGGGATTTATTTAAATTTAAGAAATAAATTTTTACTTTATTTTACAAGGTTCTAGTTAAGACTGGTTTTACAATTAAAATTCTTAAATTTTTATAATAACATTTTTGTTAACATACGCATTAAAAATTATATTGAAATTTGAAAAATGTATTAGTTTAGTTAGTAATTAAATTTGGTGTGAACCAAATATATTTTTGATTCTCAAACTGCAATTTACAAATTAAAATTTAACTTTTAAATTTACAAAAAAATATTGTAATTTTAGAATGCGTAAATTATGTATTTCGCTTACTTTAGAGCGAAAATGAAAACTTAATTTTTTTTGGTGTTGTTTTAAGACTGTCTTTGTTATTACAAAATTATATTTATATATACTTAAATTAATATGTTTTCATTAACTTAATGCTAGATCATCAAAATAATGTTTTTTAACATTTATTATTAAAATTAATTGACCAGGAAATTGCATTCAATGAGTTACTATATAATGCCAACACATATGTCATGCTACATTATGTCAACATAATATTATGTAACTCCTCCCCTTTTAAATTTTAGACTCTCCTGAGTCTTTAAAATTATGTTTATTTACATTAAAATTATTACAATTTAAAAATTGAATCATGATTATAAAAATATATACTTAATTCTAAACTAGTTAAAAATTTTTCTAAATTTTATTTAAATTTGTTTTCTTTTTTTTTTTCATAAAATTTTTCTTAAGTTTTAAGTTTCAATTAAAAAATTTTTTTTTTTACAACTTAGTTTAGTGAACTTAAAAAATTAGGTAATATGATAATTTGCTATAAAAATAATTTTTAAATGAATTTAATTAAAAACAATTTTGAATCAAAAAAAAAAAATACTTTTATTATTTAGAGATATTTTTATTATTACGGCTAAGAATGCAGATAGTGAAATTTTCCAGTTATAGCTAACATTTTTCTGAAATTTAGTTCCTTTATTTCTTTAATATTTTCTTCCTGGTTACTTACAATTTTCTCAAAATTAATATTATTATTAATTGTGAAGTTAAAATTTTCATTTTGTGGTATTACATACTTATAAATAAATCGCTTAATGTTACTTCTATAAATATTGTTTTCTATTTGAACTGAACAATTATAATAAGTTAGAAAATAATTACCTTGTAATATAATTTCTCTTTCGTCACAAGTGCTATTTAATTTCTTATTTTTTATATTTTTTAAAATAACAATATTGTCGCCTAATTCTATGTATTCTTCTTCTCTTTTTACTTTAATTAAATTACAATTTTTCCTAATTATACAATTTTTGCTAAGTTTTAGTTCTTTGAGAGATTTATTATCTTCATGTGTATAAGTTTTGTTTTTATTTTTAATTATACATAATATATTCTATTTCTTGATCTATTTCCATATTTTCTAAATTAGGAATCGGAAGTAGAAGTTTTTTTATCAAAAATTGAGCTTTGATAAAAAAGGGATTTTTAGGGATTTTAATGGCAAAAATAATAGTATCATTGGAAAATTTGGCTACCCCTAATCTAATATTCATTAATTTTTTAAAGTCAATGTCGTAACTAAAAATTTCATCATTACTTAAAATATTTGGATGAAGTATATTTATTCTTGCTGATGCAATGTTTTCTTGAATATGTTCAACTTGTTCTTTAACGAAATCTATTTTAAGCATACGATTAAAATATAAAGAGTTCTCAATAATCTCGTTTTCTGTTTTTTGAATATTAATTAATTTATCTACAATTTGTTTGCGTTCTGATTCTAGAGATAATTTGATAGTTTCTAATGTTTTATTGAAGTTGTTATTAATTTTAATTTGTTTGTTAGAGTTTCCTATTAAGTTATGATTATTTTCTTCGATAATTTTAAGGTGATTTTCAATACTTTGCTTATCATCATCATCCATATTTCCGAATAACCATTTAGTTGCAGAGCACACAAAATTTATAAGTCCTCTTTTAGATCTATGAGGAATTATTGTTTTTATTTTATTCCTAAGGTTTTCTAACTTTTGTAATGCAAATATTTTATTGATTTCTAATCTTAAAGAAGAAGCTATTGTTTCTAAATTATCGACTAACTTTAAAATTTCAGATGGGGACACAATGTGAAGAATTATGTCAAAATTACTTACAATTTCTATTTCATCGACCTTAATTTCCGACATTTCCCATTTCAGATTTCAATTGTTTCACTATCATTGTTGGTGATGTTATTGGAAGTATCCAAAGAATTATTATCCAGAGTAGTATTGTTTTGATCTGAAAATTTTAATGGTCTTTTAATGTTGTTTTCATGAATATTTTGTAAAGGGTATTTTCAAAATTGAATGCTCTTTATGTCTAAGGCTAGCATAATTTTTTATAAATCCTAATTGTCTAGTTTCTGTAAAATTTTCTCTTGATTTATTTAATTTTGTAATTTTTTTTGTTTTCATGTCTTTTATTCTATTTTCAATATTTTTTTTTTTATTTTGTTATTTTCTACTTCGAATGGAGTAGCTTTAATTGTCGAATGATAATTGTATTGTAATATTGTATGGCTTTAAGAATTTGATCTTTTATTGGGATTTTGTTTTCAATATTCAATACTCTAATTTTTTCTGTTAACGTATTGTTCAACATTTCCTGTATGGTTATTAGGCTTTACGGAATGAACTATTATTCCCTCATCTTTGCAAAACTGTTTTACATTTATACTGTTAAATTCATTGTCACAAACAAGTTTTTTTATTTTTCCTTTTATTGAAATATACTGTAGAAAGTTGTTTATAAGCGTTTGATTATTTCTATCTTCCAGATAAAAACCTATAGCATGTTTGGAAAATTTATCTATAAAAATAATGAAAGAGTGTTTAGAATTTACAAAGATATCAACGTGGATTATTTCGTTAATTTCCACTGGTGTTGCGGTAATTTCAAATTTCTTTTAAATCGGATTTCTATCGTATTTCCTTGCAGTACAAGTTTCACAGTTATTTACTACTTTATGTATTAAGATTTTTAAGTTTGGGTAAAATATATTACCAGCATGACCAGATTATCTTTTATGGAATAGGGATATTTGTTTTAAAGCTTCTTCTTCATTCTTCATATCCTTGGCAAAATAACTGCATTTGACAAATTTTATTTTATTATTGTTAGGATACATTTCGATAATTTTTAGTTGAAATTCGTTATAGATATGGTCTTCAAGTTCTGAATATTTTCCAATTTTTCCAATGTTAATATATCTTCGGATTATATTACTTACATTGTTAGGAATATCGTTTCTTTCTATGTAAATTCTTCTCTTATTGAAAATTATTTCTAGATCTTTTTCTTTTTGTTCTACTAAGATAATTTGAGTTTTAAAACGATTAACAACCGTTTCTAAAATTGGTATATGTTGTACCAAATTTTGCTCTTGAGAGTGAATGGTTGCTAAAGATTCATTACTATCAACATGAACCGAATTTGTAGTTGTAGAGTTATTATAATTTTCAAATAAATTTATTTCGTTAGTATTAACATCGATTCTACTGAGAGAATCAGATATTTTATTTTCTTTACCCTTAATGTATTCAATTTTGGCGTCATATTCTCCTAATTGAATTAACCGCCTTTGTAAACTTGGGTTAATATCTTTACCTTTATTTTTAAGTTGTAGCCATTTTATAGGCTCGTGATCAGTAAGTAAATCAAATTCTCTACCGAACAGGTACGGTCTGAAATATTTAATTCCCCATACAACTGCTAAAAGCTGTTTTTCAGTTGTAGGATAATTTTTTTCATGTTCGTTGTGTGTTCGGGGTGCAAAGCTAATAGGATGTCCATCTTGAGATAGAGCAACCCCTATTGCGAAATTACTTGCATCGGTAGCTAGTTTGAATTTTTATTAAAATTTGGGTACTTTAATATTGGGTAATCCGTAATAATACCTTTTAATTTTTGGAAAGCATCAATGTAATTAGGATCTTTCGTATTTATTTTTGTGTTTTTCTTTAAATATTTGACCATTGGGTAGGCAACTTTTGCATAATCCCTTATAAATTTTCTATAATACCCAGTCAATCCTAAAAACGATTTGATCTGTTTTTGGGTATTAGGAAGTTTGAGATTTCTAATTATTTCTATTTTATTTGGATTAGGTTTTATTCCTTCTGGAGTTAAAACATGTCCTAAATAATCGGTTTCTATGCAAAGAAAATTGCATTTATCTACCTGTATTTTTAACCCTGCTTTTTCTAAGGTTTAAAAAATTTTAGTTACATTAGTAAAGTGCTCTTCCAAAGATGTGCTGAAAATCAGTATGTCATCTAGATAGACTACACAAATTTTATTAATAAACTCTCTTAATACTGAGTTCATTAATCTTTGAAATGTGGCGGGAGCATTTTTCAATCCAAAAGGCATTCTTGTATATTCAAAATGGCCAAAAGGAGTTGAAAAAGCTGTTTTTTTTCTATCTTCAGGCCTAACTAAAATTTGGTGGAAGCCTTTAGCTAGGTCAAGAGTTGTGAAATATTGTGACCTTCCCAATTTGTCTAATATTGCTTCAATATTAGGAATTGCGAATTTGTCACTTGTAGTAATTTCATTCAATTTTCGGTAGTCTATCACAATTCTCCATTTTTTTCCCCTTGAATTATCTCTTTTTTTCGGTACAATCCAAAGTGAACTATTGTAAGGAGAATTGCTTTCCGTGATAATTCCCTGATCTAACATTTCGATTATTTGACGTTCAATTTCTTGATCATGGATTTTTGGATACCGATAAATCTTAAAAAAGATTGGGTCATTTGTAGTTGTGAATATATCATGCTGAATTTCATGAGTAAAGGATAAGATATCTTCATTTTTAAAAAATTAATTTTTGAATCGTTTCAAAATTTTCAATAATTTATTTCTTTCATCGTTGTTTACATTGCTTAAATCTAATTTGTTTAAAAAATTTTCACTACTAGATTCTAAGGTATTTATGTTAGAAATGTCAAATGGATAAATATTGTCAATAAAAGGGATTTTGTTGTTTTTAATTTCTATATATTTTTGGTCTAGATTAATTTTAGCTTTAAGAGCTACTAAGATGTTTTGTCCTACAATTGCATCGTAGCTCCTACCATTTACCTATTACCTTCCATGAAATTCTTCCAAAAGTTTCGAATTCTTTTGGAATTGGGGTGACTATTTCAGTAAATATTTTATTATTTCCGTAATAGTGCTAAAATACAAAGGTTTTTCCAATTTATTTTGAACAAAGTTATTCAAAACCTTAGGTTTAATAACACTTGTACTAGACCCTGTATCTATTAAGCATTTGATTTTTTTATTATATATTGTTAAATATATTATTGGTAAGTTTGGGAATTTTCTGTAGTTCCCTGTAAATTTCCAATTTCCATTGAGTCTGGACTGTCATTGTAATAATTGCTATAATAAGTTTAACCTTGATTATTAAGATTTCTATATTTTCTAAATTGCGAGTTGCGAGAAAGGCAGGTTACTCTACCGCTTTGATTAGAGTTGATATTTCTGCTTGGATTGGAAATATTTGTTTGTCTAGAACGTTGTTAATTATTAGGATTAAATTTGGGTTTTTCAATTTGTGACAAAATTTTGTTGTCTTTATTAAGATAATCGTTATTATTAATGTTATTATTTTCATGAACAATTGTATTTCTTCTGAAACTCTTATTTGTATTTCTATTTGTAGAAAGTTCGAATTCTTTATTTCTATTTAGTTCAGATATTCTACTAAACTTTTTATATAACATATTATTTTTATTATTTAAATTTCTGTGATTAAAATCTATTGTCCTATTATCATCTAACAATCTTAGTTTACTAAACTTATTGTAAATATCTAAAATACTCATATTTTCTTGAATATGAGCTTTAATAGTACCATCTATTTATTCTAATAAAATTTCTGTTAAAACCCTATCAAAGTTTTCTGGCTTATAAATTTCTGGTTTCTTATCATCTAAATCATAAATTTCATTTCATTCGTAACTTACATTCCTAAACTCTTTAAATAAGTTTCTTAAATTACTAATCCTTATATATCTGCAATAGTTAAACGATTATAAGTAGGATTTTTGAGGATGAAAACTCTGCCGCAGTTTTGATTTTATTTCGTCCCAACTAGCGTTTTCACCAAGCTGCTGGACACATTTTCCTGCTTCTTTTTGTATTTTTTCGTTTCTTACTATCTGCATCGCAAATTGGTTTAACTGATTGTTATTTCCGCAAAGAGAAAGTGTAACTTCAACACTCTTAATAAAAGATGACAAACTGTAGTCTGGTGAACCATTAAATGGTTTAAAATGTCTGAACTGTGTTAAAGTATGCTCAGGAGATAGCGTAAAATTTTTCTCTTCGTTGCTTTGTTGAATTTGTTGTTGTTGTTGTTGTACTGGTTGTTGTTGTTGTACTTGTTGTTGTTGTTGAACTGGTTGTTGCTGTTGAACTTGTAGTTGCAGTTGTTGAATAAGTGCTTGACACTGTTGTATTTGTTGTTCTTGTTGCTGCATGATTTGATCTTTTTGGTCTTCCGTTAGTTAGTCAAAAATTTACCACAACTAAACAATATTTAGTTTAAAAAATTTAAAAGGTAAGTACATTTTAGCGAAACACAAAAAACCATGATGATCAAAAACAGTAATAATTTTAATAAAATTTTTTAAAATTTAATAAACTATCTAAAATTAATAATAAAATTATATCTGGACCATAAAAAAGAACAAAATGTGATGTGCTATGATAAGTCAAGATAGAGATCTCATTACCTGAATTTAGAGATGAACTGTTAATTAAGAAATCCTAGTAAGACCCCTGTGCAGTAACACAGTTTTCTAGACAGTTTTGCTAAGATATTTTATTACTTCTAACATTTATACTGCCTTTTTAAATACTTTACAACACTGAGTTACATCGGAAAAGTTTTTAATACTTTGACAATTTTCAATTACTTTTTGTATAAATATTACTTTTTTAAAAATATTTTAAAAAAATGAAAATTGAGATTTATAATAATTGTTTTTCGAATGCATAACTACCTTTAAATAATTGTGAAATGCCAGCTTTATTCTTGATATGCTATATTATCCATTTGTTTCCTAAATTCAACTTATTTTGTAGAGTACTATTGCAAAATACCCTAATCTATCTATCTATATATCTATATATATATATATATATAAAAGTGAAAGTTTGTTTGGTTTGTTTTTTTTTATGTAGCGAATAGATTCCTAAGCTGCTCAGCCGATTGCCACGAAAATTTGTGCATAGAGCTTTTTGGGTACGGAAAGAAATCTTGGGCTAAAATTGATAAATCGTGGGCCAAAATTTTGCTCTAACGGACCGGCAAGTTGGAGCTTTGGTGCAAGCATTTAAACTTCTTGGTTCTAAAATGAAATGGGTTTGACCGATTGATTGGTTCTAAAATGAAATGGGTTTGACCGATTGACTTCAAATTTTGTATACTTGATGCTCCTTGAGAATTGAATTGACACTATTAGATTTAGAATTTGTTAACCCATGTCGGCCTGTTGGATAAAAAAAATTGGAAGCAAATTTGGTCCAATTTTTCGAAGTACTGCTTTGGCTAAAAAGAAAGTCTAAAAAAATGTATGTTGAGTTCCGTTAGTCATTGCGGCCCAACAGCTTTTTATAGATTTTTTCGTTACTTTACACTTAATTGGAAACGGTTTGACCGATTTTCTTCAAGTTTTTTATATGTATTGTATATGTTCACTCTATTAACAGACTTGGTGTTTGGTAACACATGTCGAACTTACGATTGGTCAAAAAAAAAGTTCTGGAAGTAAATAACGTCCACTTTTGGAAATAAGGTAATACCATAAGGAAATAATATACATAGAGTATTCATCTAGAACAAAAAATGTTAGTCAATTTTGTTGATTTGAAATCATTATCGTAAAAAGATTACCGTATTTTTGGTAAACATAGTAAAATCAAATTGAGATTATTTCTTTGCTTTATTTTTCTTTTTATTTGGTTTGTTTGTCAATCGATGTACATAATATGTACAATTGTTTATATTTCCTTACCAATTTGGACGATTGTTTTTTAAAAAATTTTACTTATAATTGTTGTTGTTTTTATTGTATGTTTTTATTGTATGTACATTTATGTATTTTGTATTTATATATTTCTTTATACAATTTGGACGATTTGGATATTCTTATTTTTAGACAATTTATTTAGGTATGTAAATCAGTGCTGTCGTTTTAAAATTTTCAAAAGTAGTACTTCAGAATTTAAAACAGAGCTTTTCACATCAATACGGAGTATATTTATATATTTTTCTGTTTAAAATTTGTACGCGCAAGTTCTTATAATCAAATTATTAGAAACAAACACAAGCATTTCTTATTTTTACTTATAATTAAGATTTCTTTATTCATTTCACAATTCACATTCGCATAACATTTCATTTAAAAATAAAATCTATTTTAAAATAAAAAAAAAATCTCATAATTCATTTTAATTAATTTAAAAAATTCATTAATTTTAGTTAATTTTTTTACATTATTGTTTCTAACTATATGTAATTAGGTTTGAGTTTTGAAAATGTTATAATTTGTATTCTAGGTACAATAAAGTTTACATTTTAATATATTTGTTAATATTGTAATAAAATAATTGATAATGTTATAGTAGAATATTATCAGGTTGCATTACTTGGACAGAATTTTGGGAAAAAAAATGTGTTTTTTCTTTAAATAAACAAGTGAGGGAAAAAAACCAAGGGTTTTTAAAAAGCACATTTTCAAAATTATATACGGTTTCTTACTGAGTATTTTATCATTTATTTTTATAAAAATATATATTATGATAATATTATAATTTTGTTATTTCATTAATAATTAATTATATGACTAATAGTGAAATACTTAGAATACAACCCCAATGCATTCAAGAAAACCTGTTAATAAGTCAAAATATAATGTTGGAGCTTCAATGTTAACGTTTAATTTTGGAAAACCTTACACTGGTGAATAAGTTACTGTTTTATAAGAACATAAAAGTTTTAATTTTGAAGACCTAGTAGCCCTTCAATGGGGAAGGTTCCCAAATTTTTGCTTAGCAAACTTATGATGGATCTGCTCACCCCCCTCTTGTGTTCACTCTTCCATTTTTTTCCGGTTCTGGGAAATCAATTTGGAACTCCAACAAAATTTGGAATTTTACCTAGAATATTATTATCTAACCAAAAATGGTTAAGACTAAGAAACAATTTCTTCAATTTAAAGAGACCCTTTCAAATTTAAGAAAAACCTTTAACGTATGTTGAAATATAATGCTGCAGCTGTAAATTTTGCATATTTGTAAAAAAAAATTTGAACAGGTGTTAAAGTTACAGGTGGTTGAAAATAGCAAAATTTCAATTTTCGAGCCCTTATAGCTCCTAAACAGGGGGCGCGACAAAAAAATTTTGTTAACCGACTCCTATTAATTTTGGAGGACCTAACTTCTCCCAAAATATCAGGAGCCTAGGTTGAACCGTTTAGAAGATATATGGGGCCAAAAATTTTGCAAAAGTTGAGTTTAGCTTAACTATATATACATTTTAGCTTTATATTTTTGTGAAGCTTATAAAACCAGCTATCTTTTGCCGTTTTCAGATTGAAAATACACTTAACAAAACTCTTGTTATAATAATTTAAAAATAGGGCTTTTTCCAACTTTGAAAGGCTGTAGCTCCGTAACGGGTGGGGCTACAGAAAAATATTCTTCTACGAAATTAATTTTTTTGTAATATCTACCCGTGGTTAAAATTTCTTTACTCTATTTCAAACGGTGTAAAAGTTTTTGTAAACATACGGTCGGACGGACGGACGGACAAAGTCAAATTTAAGAAAAACCTTTGACACTTATTGAAACTTTCGTTTTGCAGCTTTCAATTTTGTATACAAATAAAAAAAAATTTTGACAGTGTTTAAAAGCTAAATTTTTAGCAAAATTTCAATTTTCGACCCCTTACAGCTCCTAAAGAGGGAGCGTGACAAAAAAGTTTTGTTAACTGACTCTTACTTATTTCTAAGGATCTAACTTCTCCCAAAATTTCAAGTTTCTATTTTTTGCCGTTCCGAAGTTATGAGGGACCAAAAATTTTGTAAAACTTAGTTTTGAATAACGGTAAATTTTAGTACCGTATGGTAACCCTATACAATTGGATTTTAAAAACTTGTAAAGCTCATAAAAACAGCTGTCTGTTACCGTTTTCAGGTTGGAGATATACCTTATAGAACTCTAATTATAACTGTTTAAATATGGGGCTTTTTTCAACTTTGTGGGGCTATAGCTGCGTAACGGGGGGGCTACAAAAAAAAGTTTTAACATTAAATTATTTTTATTGCAATACCTATCTATTCCTGATATTTTTTTTGTCAATCGTAGGTAAAAAGGGACGGACGGACGGACGGACAGAGTGAAGCTATATAGGCACATTTTTACAAAATTTTTTGAAAATGTGCTAAAAAGGTAGTATTTTGTATTCCTTTAACACAAATCGGAATATTTTGCCCAAAGGAGTAATTGCGGAGTTGGTATTATCAAAATGTACTTAAATACTCCGATCGGAGTACAAACGACAGCACTGATGTACATATTCTACTTCTTTACTTTTTTCAAAAAAGCGCGCTCTTTATTATTTTTGGTTTTTATTTTGATAAATTTTATTAAAACGGCTATTTCTACAGACTTCAAAGTCAAGTGCTTTTTAAATTTTTTTCCTAAAGTAAAATAATAAAAGTGGTGATAACAAATTTAAATCTGAAATATTTAGCAATATTAAGATCATTATCATGTAAGTACACAAACTCTTTGTAGTTGTATAAATATATTTTTGGCGAAATATGAACTTTTGTTTTCCTCCAAAATAAAATTACGTTGGCACAAATTCAAGACCTATTTCATGTAAATTATAAGAATAGTTGACAATGTTATATCAAAGGACACAGGTACATAATAAATAGAAACAAAAAACGTTGCATTCAAAATATTTTATATTTTTAAACATACCTTATGTATCTACGTAAAGTATGTACATAACTATGTTATGTAAAAAAAACAAAAAAAATTATTTTTTTTGATTAAAGTAATAATTTATTAATTTTCTGCGAATTGATTTTTTTTAAATAAGTTAGTTAGATCACAGTAATGCATTATAATTATAAATTTTTTGCTCTAATTATACTTGTTTCGATTCCCCGTGGGGAAATAGTAATAAAAAAACATTTAAAATATTAGAAATATGAAAATGTATAAATATAATATCATTTAATTTTTTTTTCTTGCAGCTGAAATTATTTATTTTATAAAATTTATTTAAAATAATATTTATTTAAAAATATACATTTACTTTAGTTTTGCTTAAAAATTTGAAATGAAATGCGACTTTTTTATATTTACTACCTATTCTTTTAAGTTATCATTTAAATAATTGAAACCAAAAAAAAACATTAAATAAAAACTTTTCTTTAATAGTAAAGTGATCTATTTGCTTACTTATAAACTACTTTCAAAAATATTTCGTCAGTCCTTACATTTTATTTTGACATGAAATTTTAAACTTACTAGTTTTTAAGTATCTTACTTTTCTACAACTAATATCTATTTCTCTGCATATAACTATTTTATTGCATGTACATACATATATTAGAATGTTTCAAGATATAAGATCAGACTCACTCAAGTCAGGTTACTCTTGCGGAATTTTGATGGTAGCGGAATTTTGATGGTAGGTTTCATAGTTTTCCAAAAGAGAAAACTATGTTTAAAATTTGGAAATCCAAATATAATGTAAGTATCGAACATTTGGAAAAAAGAAAAAAATTATTTTTATGTGTAGATCATTTTGAGAAAAAATTTTTGGGACATAGGCTAAAAACTGGGGCAGTTCCCACCTTGTTTTTGCCTGAAATAAATATTAATAAAGAAAACAGAGAACCTTTGAAATAAAATAATTATTATTCAAGCACTAAATGCTATTCTAACAAAAATTTTAATGTACCTTTTAAAAAATTTTAAACTCAATCATCATCATCAGTCAAAAAAAGTAGTTTAAAAAAGCACATTTTCAAAATAATATAGTGTTTCATACTGAGTATTTTATCGGATTATAATGTTGAAGCTTCAATGTTAACCTTTAATTTAAGAAGTATATACGTTGGTGACTAAGTTACTACTTACTTATAGAAATAGTAAATTTTTTAATTTTTAAGTCCTATTAGCCCCTCTATGGGGAAGGTTGGCCCATTTCCCCAAGGATCTAATCCTTACTACTCCCCTCCACCAACTTTTTTAGGTTCAAGGAATTAAATTGTGAATTATACCAAAATTTGGAATTTTACTTAGAATTTTACTATTAAGGCAAAAATGGTTAAAACTGAGAGACACTTTCTTCAATTTAAAGAACCGCTTTTAAATTTAAGAAAATCTTTTAACATATGTTAAAGTTTAATGTTAGACCTCCAAATTTTGTATATTAACAAAAAAAAATTTGAACAGGTATTCAAGTTACAGGTGTTTAAAAATAGCAAAATTTCCATTTTCGAGCCCTAATAGCTGCTAAACAGAAAACGTGACAATAAAATTTTGTTAACCGACTCCTACTAATTTCAAAGGATCCAACTTCTCCTAAAATGTCAAGACCCTAGCTTAAACCGTTTAGAAGATATGTGGCCAAAAATTTTGCAAAAATTGAGTTTTGCATAATGATAAATTTTAGTACCGTATGGCAACCCTATACATTTTAGTGATGTATTTTTGTAAAGACTAAGAAAGCAGCTCTTTTTTGCCTTTTTTAGATTGAAAATATAGCTAACAGAACTCTTATTATACCAATTTATATATAGGGCTTTTTTGGAATTTGCGGGGGCTGTAGCTTCATCACCCTTCAAAATTAAGAAAAACCTTTGGCACATGTTGAAATATAATTGAAGAGCTTTCAATTTTGTAAACCACAAAAAAAAAATTTGAACAGGTATTCAAGTTACAGGTGTTTAAAAATAGCAAAATTTCAATTTTCGGGCCCTTAAAGCTGCAAAACAGAGGACGTGACAAAAAAAATTTGTTATCCGACTACTTATTTCTGAGGATCTAACTACTTCCAAAATTTCAAGACCCTAGCTTGGCTCGTTTAGAAGATATGTATAGCCAAAAGTTTTACAAAAATTGAGTTTTGCATAATGGTAAATTTTAGTATGGCAACCCTAAACATTCGTCTTTTAAAAATTTATAAAGTTTATAAAACCAACTATCTTTTGCTGTTTTCAGATTGAAAATACACCTAATGGAACTCTTGTTATAACAATTTGAATATAGGGCTTTTCCCAACTTTGGGGGGCTGCAGCTCCGTAACAGGTGGGGCTACAGGAAAAAATTCTTCTACGAAATTTTTTTTTTTTTAATATTTACTCTTGGTTAAAATTTCTTTTCTCTATTTCAAACGATGTAAAAGTTTTCGTAAACATACGGACAGACAGACAGACGGACGGACGGACGATAATGAGTGTTCCCTCTCCATTTTTGTAGTTTCTAGGAATTAAACCAAAATTTGGAATTTTACTTTGAATTTTAAAAGTATAAGTAAATGGTCCGAAGAAGAAAAAAAGGTAGCAATTCACCTAAAGGTTATAAATTTTTGAGAAATGGAGTAAAGCTTAATTTTCCCCATTTTAGTTCCCTTAATAGATGGGTCCCCATCAAATATTTAAATATAGATCTTAACGACAAAAATATAAATGAGTTACGCATTATATTCTCAAAAAAAGATTTAATTGAAAGGGAAGCTGTATTCGTATTCGATGAAATAGCCTTTAGAAGGCACCTATACTATAATAGTGCACTGGATGAAATTTGTGGTTTTTCTGATAATGGTTCGGGCAGAACAAAAGACACCGCAAAATACATATGTGTATTTTTGCTGAGAGGTTTAATTCATAATTGGAAATATGTTTTTAGTTTTTACACTACATAAAAGGGAATATAAAGTGTAAATAAAGTGCAGATCTTCAGAAAATTTTAAATCAGAACTTACATGCAGCTTTTGATTTAGGTATTAATGTTAGGGCAATTATATGTGACCAGGGGGCCAATAATAGGAAATGTTTCAAAATGCTAGGTGTTTCCATAGATAAACCTTTTATTTTCCATTTTTTTCAAGGAGTTGAAAAGAAAATTTTTGCTACTTTTGATTTGATTGATCAAATCTCTTCGAAACACTCTTCTAAAATACAATCTAATGACAGATGACGGAGTGGTTTCATTTAAAATTATACAGTTTCTTTATTTGCATGAAAGTAATAATACAAAAAAAATGTGTCCCAAACTTTCAAAAAAACATAAATTTTTCCCAATTCATTTGAAAAAAAGAATGTGCGCTTGGCCACTCAAATCTTTAGTAATTCTGTTTCTGCTGCAATCATAACTCTCATTTCAGCAAACAAATTTGTAGCTAGGAAGTCTTGGGCTGCTTCAACGGCAGAATTTCTTTTAAAAATCAATAATTTATTCGATTGCTTAAATAGTAAAAAGTTATATGATAGCAATCCAATTCGTTCAGCATTGCAACATTGCTTACTTATAAAAAAAGTAATTATTTTATTTGAAAGTTCTAATAGCCCTTCAATGGGGAAGGTTGCCAAATTTCTCAAGGACCTAACTTCATCTAACCCCCCCCCCTCCCTCTCCATTTTTGTAGTTTCTAGGAATTAAACCAAAATTTGGAATTTTACTTAGAATTTTATTATCTAAGAAAAAATGGGAAAAACTGAGAGACACTTTTTTCAATTTAAGGAACCGCTTTTAAATTTAAGAAAAACCTTTAACATATGTTAAAATATAATGTTGGACCTTCAAATTTTGTATATTAATAAAAAAAAAAAATTGGACAGGTATTCAAATTACAGGTGCTTAAAATAGCAAAATTTCAATTTTCGAGCCCTAATAGCTTCTAAACAGGGGGCTTGACAAAAAAATTTTGTTAGCCGACTCCTACTAACTTTTACTAACTAACTCCTACTTCAAGGATCTAACTTCTCCCAAAATTTCAAGACCCTAGCTTGAACCGTTCAGAAGATATGTGTGGTCAAAAATTTTGCAAAAATGGAGTTTTGTGTAATGTTAAATTTTAGTACCGTCTGGTAACCCTAAACATTTGCCTATAAAAAATTTATAAAGTTTATGAAACCAGCTATCGTTTGCCGTTTTCAGATTGAAAATATATTTAACAGAACTCTTGTTATAACCATTTAAATATAGGGCTTTTTCCAACTTTGGGGGGCTGTAGCCCCGTAACAGGTGGGGCTACAGAAAAAAATTCTTCTACGAAATTATTTTTTTTGCAAAAACTACCCATGGTTAAAATTTTTTTACTCTATTTCAAACGGTGTAAAAGTTTTTGTAAACATACGGACAGACGGACGGACGGACAGACGGACGGACAGAGTGAAGCTATATAGGCACATTTTTACAAAATTTTTTGAAAATGTGCTAAAAATGATTTTGAAATCCTTAATTTAAAAGCTCCAACAGAAAAATTTTTTGAAATTACTCAATTTCACATTCATATGTTTGATCACATTTTCACAAAATTTTCATAAAAGAAATTTAAAAAAAAATATATTAACATGTTGCTTAGAAGCTACAAATAAATCACCAAAATATGTTAATTGGTTTAATACAAATGAAAAATGCTATATACATAAAATAACACTTTTAGAAATATTAATTAGCATCTTATTAAAAAAGCATGTGAAATGGTTAAAAGAAAAATTGTTGAAAAATGAAGATTAAAGCAGTTCAGATAAAAGTAAAAAGAAACTTAAAAATATTAATTAGTTTTCTATTTTCAATCCCCAAAAATTTATTCTTATCACAGTTCTTACTTTACTTGTACAATTTACAGTGAATAAAATTATACATTAACATAATACAAATAAAAATATAAAGTATAGTTTATGCTCAAAAAATGGTTTACAAAACATTAACAAAACTGTTTTAAAATTATCATTAGAATTAAAATTTAATATTATATTAAAATTCATTAGAAATGAGAGAAATAATGAGTGAAAATTATAAAAACATAAAAGATGGTAATGTTGATGTAAATAAGGCATTCGGTGAACATAAAGTATTTATATCAAAAGAAATTAAAAAATTAGAAGATAATAAAAAAAACAATTTAAAAAAAAATTTACAATCAACAAGTTATGCTGATACGTTAAAATTACCAATAATTGTTTAAATTAAAAAAATTACCAAAAGATAATAAACAAAAAAGTGATGTAACAAAAAATGAAATAAAATCAAAAATTTTTCCCTCAACATTGCAAGTAGAAATCGAAAAATTAAAAGAATTTAAAAATGATGGTGCAATTGCTATTACTTGTAAAAATAAAGAATCTGTTAAAATAGTAGAAGATGCAATAAAAGAAAAATTAGGTAAAAATTATGAAATACAGGTAACTAAAGAAATAAATCCCAAGATATTAATTGTGGGAATGAGTGAAGAAATATCTAAAGAACTAGTTGTGGATGCAATAAAGAAGCAATAGTGTAGAATTTAGTGAGGTGAAATGTTTAAAGGTATATAAGGCTCAAAAAAATAAAAAATATTATTTTAATGCAATAGTTGAAATGGATGGAAATGCATTTAAAAAAATTATGGAAATTGGAAAAATTAATATTGAATGGGATCGTTGTAAGGTATATGAACATTTACAAATTTTAAGGTGCTTTAATTGTTATGGTTTTAATCATAAGGCTACAGATTGTAAAAATGGAATTTGTTGTTTTAAATGTGGTGAAATTGATCATAAATCAAATGAATGTCAGGAAGCTGTTCAAAAATGTGTAAATTGTATAAGAGTTAAGATTAAATTAGGTCTTACAGACTTGAATGTGGAACACGACTCCAGAAGTGTATCATGTCCTAGTTATGTAAGAAAATTAAATGTTGCAAGAAGTAAAACAGCATATTAACAATTAAAGAATGTTGAAGGTGTTTGTCTTAATATACAAGGTACGATAAATAATTTTGCACAAATAGAATCGGTACTTATTCCTAAAAAATAAGATTTTATTTCATTAACTGAAACTCATTTAGCGAAGGATGATGATGATAGTTTAATTTATATAGAGAATTATAATATTATAAGAGTAGATTCAACTTCAAAACATACGGGTGGTATACTAATTTATTTAAAAAAATTTTGGAATTATGAGATAATAAGCTACTTTAGCTCAGCATTGAATTGGTGGCGGATAAATGTAAAAATATATAAACAAAATTAATATATTAATATAGTTGTGGTATACAGATCTCCAAAATATATAAATATCAATTCAGATTTTTATCTGAATTTTTCAAAATGGATAGAAGATATTGGAGAAAATACAAAAAAAAACTATTATTATGGGATACTTTAACAAAAATTGGCTAATGAACAGTAATACAAAAAATTTTTTAGAAGATATAATTCATTATAATAGGTTTAAACAGGTAGTGAGACAACCAACACGTATCACCATGCGTTCTAAAACACTAATTGACTTGGTAATGGTAAATGACAAATATAATGTTAAGGTAATGGTGGACAACCAGTTAAAAATAAGTGATCATGAAACAATAATAATAAGTATATAAAATGAAAATACTATAGATGTTAAAAAAACCATTAAATATTTTAAATATAATAAGAATATATTTAGGGCAAAAGTATGCCAAAGTGAATTGCTAACAGTATATTATACAAATTGTAATTTGAAAGCTGATATTTTTAGTAAATCTCTAACTACAATTTTAAAAGAATTTGTACAAAAGCAAAACATAAGGGAAATTTGTCAATGGTATACAGAAGAACTAAGAATTATGAATATAGAAAAAGTTAAACAATACCAGAGAACAATTTTGATAGATAATATAAATGAGTGGCATAAGTATAAACATATTAGAAATATTTATTCCAACAAACTTTTTGAAACAAACAATAGTTTTATTAATAATCAAATTGAAAATGCAAGAGACCAAAAATCTATGTGGCTTAAAATAAAAAGTTATATATTAAGAAAGCCAAGGAATGAAATGAAAGAAGTTTGTTTCGGGAGTAAAATATATTCAAAAGAGGCTGAGATTGCTACAAAATTTAATCAATATTTTGTAGATAGTATAAGTGAAATAAATAGTAGTATAGCATTTAAGCAATATAGGAATATCATTGACAACTATTCTTATCAATTTAAATTACAGTTAACTAGTATTGAAGAATTAAAAAAAGTTATAAAATCATTAAATAACAAAAGAGATCTTAATATGATGAATAAAAATATTTTTATTGAATGTTTTGATTTAATTGGAGAGAATTTTTTAACTATTGTTAATGAATCGTTGAAATCAGGTACTTTCCCTGATACTTGGAAAGAAACTGTTGTAATTCCCATTCCGAAAGTAGCTGGAACAAAAAATTGTATAGAATTTCGTCCTGTGAATATGAACTGCATTGAATCAAAAATATTAGAAAAAATTGTTTTTGAACAATTAAAAAACTATTTTGAAAAAAATAATTTAATCGCTAAATTGCAATCAGGCTTTAGAAGAGGCATAGTTGTGAATCTCTACTTAATCTGGTTGTAACTAATTGGAAGGATGCAGTCGACGATAAAAGGATAATTGTTGCAGTATTTTTCGACCTACGCAGAGCTTTTGAAACAATAGATAGATTAATTTTATTAAAAAAACTTCAAAGGTATGGTGTTACTGGTACTGAAATAAAATGGTTTGAATCGTATCTACCAACGTACAAAAGTAAAAGAATGCATTTCAGAAGTTATAGACACAAAGCTTGGAGTACCTCAAGGATCAGTTCTTGGAGTATTTTTGTTCTTAATATATATCAACGATATTCAGAAATGCATTAAATTTAATGAAATTGCACTTTTCGCGGATGATGCTCTTTTATATATAATAGGTGACAATGTAAATGATTGCGTTAATAAAATAAACTTAGATTTACAAAATTTAAATGAATGGTTCCAAATGAACAAACTAAAAATAAATATTGATAAAACTAATTGTTTGATAATTAATAGTAAATTAAATAATAACCTTGTTGTTTTTAATAATGAAAATATAGAAATAGTTAATGAAATAAAATATTTAGGGGTGATTGTTGATAATAATTTAAATTTCAAATCGCATATTGACTACATTTGTAAAAAAATTGCTAAAAAAAATTTATTTTTTTTCAAAAATTAGAAAGAATATCACATTAGATTGTGCAATTAATTTATATAATGTTATTATAAAACCCCACTTTGAGTATTGCTCTTCAATGATTTTTATGTCAAACCAAAGTATGATGAGTAGGTTACAAAAACTGCAAAATAAATCAATGAGGATTATATTAAAAGTTAATAGATATACAGCTAGATTATATAGGTTAAATACATTAAAGTGGTTAAGCGTAAGACAAAAAGTAATAATGAATGTTTTAATTCAGGTATTTAAAATTAAATATGGTTTATTACCTAATTATCTATCTGAAAAGTTATTGTATGTAAATGAAGTTCATAATTATTATTTAAGAAATAGATTAGATTTTAGATTAGATGTAGTAAGAAATGAAAGAAATAAAAAAATATTGTTTTACAATGTATTAAAAATGTATAATGCCTTACCAAATGAAATAAAAATAGAATCAAAATTAGAAGTTTATAAAAAATTAATTATTAAGTATATTAAAGAAAATATTTCTTATATTTAAAAAAGATTATAAAAACAAAATGTGATAATTGTTAAACTAGTTTTTAAACTAAATAAATAAATAAAAAAAAAAATAAAAAAAAATAATTTCTTTTCATGAACACGAGCAAATTGGTACATTTTGGATGAAGCTGGTCTTCATATTTATGGAACAAACTTTCAATAAGATAAACAAAAGTTTTTAATTATATATTTTTAGTAGTTAAAAAACTACAGATTATACAAAATTTTACATATTTTAAACTAACGAAATTTTAAAATACATAGGTACCTTGGAAGACAATTTATAGAATTATTTTTTAATGATTTGAAAGATTTCGAATAAGTAAATAATGCAAGTAAAAAAATATAAAGCAAAAAAACGAAATTTCATTCTTCTTTTTCTATCAACAATATTTCTTTAATAAAAATATACACAAACTACATACATACATATACATACATCTAAAAAAACAAAAAACAGAAAACAAAAAAGAGAAGAAACACCAATGCTCACATCGATTGACATAAAAACAAAAAAATAAAAAAAAAATATTAATATATTATAAATTATATAAATTTACGAAATAAAAAAACTTGTCTAACTTTTTAGTTCTACGTGAATGCTCTATGTATATGATTTCTTTATGGTAATACTTCTGTGCGCACCGTGTTTGTCAGTATTATATTATTTGATTATTTAATATAAACTGAAAACAACAATGCTTTGATTAACTTTTTGTTACACAATTTAGTAATTCAATTTTTTGAAAATTAAAAGTAATTTAAATTCCCAGTATATATTGCTATTTGAAAGGCTTATAAATGCAAAACATGCAATAAATGTATTTTTAAAATACAATAAAAAATTAAGCAGGTTCATATACTTCATTTAAATAAAATAATAAATTTTACAAAAATGCAGCAAGTAACTTCAAGCACAATTTAAGTATCATACAAAATTTCTTAATTATATATTACTAGCAGATTTACCCGGCGTTGCCCGGAAGCTTGCAAATTGTAAAAACGCAAGCTTCAGCCAATTTTTTGAAATACTACTTTGCTTATAAATGAAGCCACAAAAAAATATTTGTAGAGTTCCGTTAACCCATCGTGGCCCAACAGCTTTTTATAGGTTTTTTCGTTGCTTTGTTATATATATTAGAAATGATTTAACCGATTAACTTCAAATTTTGTATATGTGTTCTTCTTTTAAAATGAAGTTCAATTTACTAACAGACTTGGAAGTTGTTAACCCCTGTCGACCCGACGATTGTTCAAAAAAAAATTTGTAAGTAAATTACGTCCAATTTCTGAAAGTAGGTACAATTTCTTTGAATTAGGGGAATGCTTAAAAAAATGTTTTGTCGAGTTCTTTTAACCGATTGCGAAACAAAAACTTTAAAAAACAGTTTGAACGATTATCTCTAATTTTTCTATACATGGTGCTTCTTGAGAATTTGGTGCTCCTTGACGATAGAGTTGAGGATGTTAGGTTCCCGGCGAATAATGTTAACTGAATTAATATGACTATTGGTCAAATGGGGATACTAAGTTTGCCATTATGTCATTATACTATGTCAATAGTAGTTATCTTGAATTGCCAACGTTTGAATAAAATATAGTCGATGGTTTAGAAAAGATATAAAAATTTGCTTTTCAACTTATATTTTGTTTAGTACTCACCTGAAAGTTGTAATACGCTCTTCCTCGTTTTTTTATGATTTGATGAGAGAAATGTAGGCTTATTTTTTGGAAAAACTGTTTTAAAATACTATGTTTTTAAGCATTATATATAAGAAATTGAATTTTTTGATTTTTAGATTTCATTTGAAGAAAACTGAAAATTTCATTGAATCTTTGTTCAAAACGCACAAACAGGTCAAAACCAAATTAACCATGTGGGTTTTAATTAAAATGCTGGTACAAAATTTTCAATAAAATACTTTTAATCGTATAAGAAAATAAAATTTATAGAAAACTTCATGGCGTCGTCGTGGAAAACGGGTTAATCGAATTAACTAAAACTTTTTGCAGCCTCTCTTTAGACTGCAAAATCAACCTGTAAAATTGGACACAAATCGAAAACACAAAATTTTTTGAAAGTCCGCCAGGGCGAAATGGATTAAATTATTCCAACCAAATTTATACAACTAATTTCGGTTGCTAAGAGGAACATTTGTGCAAAATATCAAGTCAATTTGTCAAACGGTTTTGACTCGAAATCAAAAACATTGAAAAAGCTTCTTTGCGCCCTCGTGCCCAAACGGGTTAACCGAACTCAACAAAAATTTGTGCCAGACTCTATTGTCGACTGCGAAACCACCTTGTAAAATTGGACACAAATCGGAAATACAAAATTTTTTGGAAGCCCGCCACGTCGAAATGGGTTAAATTATTCCAACCAAATTTATACAACTAATTGCGGTTGCTAAGAGGAACTTTTGTGCAAAATTTCAAGTCAATCGGTCAAACCGTTTTGACTCGACATCAAAAACATTGAAAAAGCTTCATTGGCCCTCGTGCCCAAACGGGTTAACCGAACCCAACAAAAATTTGTGCCAGCCTTTCTTTTCGACAGCAAAACCACCCTGTAAAATTGGACACAAATCGGAAACACAAAATTTTTTGGAAGCCCGCCGGGCCGAAAGGGGTTAATTTATTCCAACCAACTTTATAACATTAATTCCGTTTAATAAGAAGAACATTCGTGCAAAATTTCAAGTTAATCGGTCAAACCGTTTCGACTCGACATCAAAAAAACGAAAAAGCTTAAAACGGCTCTGGAGCCGCAACCTGTTGACTTATAAAAATGCGACATAGCCTATGTCACCCCCGGGCTCCCAGAATTATTCCTTTAAAATTTTGTGACAATCGGACCAGTGGTTTTCACGTGAATCCTGGACAAACAAACAAACAAACAAATTTTCTTCTTTATATATTAGATCTATGGTAATAATTAAATAAAATATCTGTTAGAATAAAGGTTAAAAAAAAAAGAAATTTAGTCGTTCATTAAAAAAATATTTTAGTTTTTAGTTATAAAATGCAATACATAATATGTTTTATATTAAAATATAATTACCTTCTTAGCTTTTCAAAAATATAAAAGTATTAAACAAGAAAGCAAATAGGAAAGAACAATCGTGTTACCAATTTCAGCTTTCTATCTTATTAATTTCGAAGATATGCCTGCAAGACCTTTCTAAGAGTGTGGGAGACACCTGGAATGTACCTCCTTCATTGATTTCGGAACAATGCTCGTTTGGTCTCAATTCGATCAAAAGCTTCTAGTAACCGAAACAAAAGTCCAATCTCGCTCGTATGCAGTTCAAATTTCATCATGATAGCGTCATTAGTTTTTGTGTTATCGCGCTTTTGGATATTTGCTCGTTAGCTTTTGAACCCATCAAAAGTTCTAGAATCCGAACCCATGATTTGACCTCGCTTATATGCAATTCCCGCCGTACTTTTATTACTGATAAACTACATTATAAAATGCATAAAGATTGCGTCGTTAGTCTACAGACGGGCGCATATCGCGAAATCGACTGAGAAGGTGATGTTGATCAGAAATATATACACTTTTCCATATATAGCTTACCTCGTTTCGGTGGTTACCAAAGACAATTTACCCTTCAACTATTATGTATGTGTAGGGTATATAAAATGAAAAGGATTAGTTAACTAATATCTATAAATAAATAGCAATTAAACAACCAAGACCAAAATTAAAAAGACAAAAACAATTTACACCACTCGCTTTAAAATAAAATTTTAACTTTCGTAAGTAGTAACCTACAGTAAGTCGTTTTAAAAAATTTATAAATTGGTCTAAATTTAAATAGAAGTCCATTAGTCACTTTACAGCCATAAAAGATTTTATTAATTTGATCTGATAACATAATTAATAAAAAGAATTTTATAATACTAGAAATTTTTTCTAAATAATTTATCTATCGTGTATCAAATTTAAAGTTTTTATCTTTAATAATTTTGACGTTATAATTGTTAGATCTTGGGAGGTACGTGGGAGATTACATAAACCGACACCTGAATAGTTCACACATTTCAGGAACATGCGGAAAAAAACCCTTCTATCAAATTGGAAGGTTTAACCTTCATTTAAAGTTACTATCTACATTAATTTCGAAGATAAGCTTTAAGGTCTTGGGAGGAGTTCAGGTTATACCGGATCCACTACTCCACTTGGTCCCAAATTATATAAAAGACCCAAAGAAAAGAAAAAGAAACACGTGTGCCCCAAATGTTTAGGTTCCAACTTAATTAATTTCGAAAATATGCTCGTTTGACCTTAATTCGATCAAAAACTTCTATGATCCGAACCCATTAGCTGATCTCGACCATACGCGATCCCCGCCATATTTTATTACTAGTAGCCTGCTGTACAAATTATGTCAGCATTAGTTATTGAGTCATCGTAATTTCGTTAGACCGAACAAAAGTCCCAGAATCCGAACCCATGGATGGATCTCGCCCATACGATCACCGAAGTACTTTCAGTACTAGTAACCTACAGTTATAATTTCATCAGGATAATTCCTTTAGTTTTTTAGTTATCGGACAGACGCACAGACTTGGCTAAAGCGACTAAGGAGATCACGTTGATTACAAATATATATTCTTTTGTCATATATAGTTCGTCCCTGAACATTTGTTTTTTTAGTTTTAAGTAATACATAAGATATATATAAAACAAGGTCAGCGACCCGACTGTACGATGATGGCTGAGTGGAGTGATCGTTGAGGTAACACTGGAATCATTTGTAAGATGAATAATGGTAGCACCAACCCAAATATGTCATTATACACCATTTTCAGCTTAATATAAGTTTTCTAGATCTTAAGGAGATTAGAGCAGAAGAAATAAGCTTTGCAGTGATATAAGAAACGCAAACATTAGCAGCGCCCCTAGCTACTCCAAAAATATGATCTGACCAAGTAAATTTTTGGTTTAACTGAATCCCCAATATGTGCAAGTCTTCCGTATGATGCAAAGCTTCTCCTTTAAATGAAGGGTTCGGAATAGTTGTTTCTTTTTTTCGCGAGATTAGACAGCCTTGAGTTTTTTCGGTGTTGAAATTAACTCAGTTGATTTCATCCCATTTTTGGATTTTAACTAAATCTTAGTTTAGTTCACTTATAGTGAAATATGTTGTGCTGTATAAGTCTGATGACTAATGTTACCATGGCTTTGGAAATCATAGGAATCAACAAGAGTATTGTCGTCTGTGAAGCTATAGTTTGGGTTGTAGTTTATTGGCAGTAGATCACTTGTAAATATTAGGAAACAAATGAGAGATTCACCAGAATGGTGAAGACTGATATTAAGCTTTTCGAACAGGTAAGTCATGAGATCACCAGTTGAACGAAGGGCTCTGAAAGAAATTTTAAAACAAATAATTCGGAAAATAAAATAAACCTCTTTGTAAGAATTAAAAATAAAAAAAAGGACAAAAATCAGATAATATCAACAATACCCGTAAATCGACAGAAAATTCTAATAGTTATCTTCATACGTGAAAATATGAAGTGCAAAAAAGATTAAATTTATTACAAAAGTTAAGGACTTAAAAGAAATTTGGATTATGAATAATATGAAAAATTAAAATACTAATTAAACAATTATGTGAAAAAGTAGATTTAGTGGTCCAATAAGATTAGGAAATCAGGACTTCGGTTGGCATTATTTAGATCAACAAAATTTTTTATATAAAATACTAGCTAAGTAAGATTCACTATAATTTACAATTTTTCGTAAACTTAATTACATAATTTAACCAAATCAAATCTAATTTCCATTAATGTATAAAAATTAAACATTAAATTGAAAAATTTGAAAATTCAAATTCAAATTATATAAGAATTTTATATTTGTTTATGAACAGTCTCCCTACAACATACAATATGATAAGTAAGTGATTCAGCCTTTCCTTTTCAGGTGTGCCAGGTATATATTTTTATAATATGAAAGGCCGACGTCCTAACCACTACACTCCCATTCGGATAATAATTTTTAGACTAGTTGAAGTATGACTATAGGTCAAAAGGTATAATAAATTTGCCATTACGTTTGTGACTCAGAGAAGGAGGTAGATAGATATAGACTCAAAGGTATGGCTTGGATCAAAATCAAAGGGTAAATCGATCTAGATTTTTATGTCTTTCCGGCCGTTTGCCCGATAACTCAAAAAATAAAAGAGCTAGAATTTCGAAGTTTCCAAAAATTCGTTTTTATGGAAAAGCCGTCGTTGCAGTTTAAATCCAGCCAGTTTGCTCTACGGATACGAGTAGCTGCCATACAACTTCATCTTTAATATGAGCATTATTGTATACCTAAAAAGCTGGGTGTCTCAAATTTTTTTAAAACTAGTTGAGTTTAATGGCCAAAATTTGTGTAAAATTTGATTGGTCTACTGCAGTGGGTTTGAGTTGCTGTCATACAACATTGCCCTATAGCTAATGAAGCTGGAAACCTGAAATTTTGCCAAAAATACT
This sequence comes from Dolichopus griseipennis, assembly GCA_963082915.1. NCBI lineage: Eukaryota > Metazoa > Arthropoda > Insecta > Diptera > Dolichopodidae > Dolichopus > Dolichopus griseipennis. Next base: position 45,770,057 of record OY720444.1, on the reverse strand, counting down.
TTAGTTTTATGGTCAAAATGTGTGAAAAATTTAGTTAGCGTAGTGCAGTGAGTTCGAGTAATTGGTTTACAATTGCATTTTTATATGCTAGACCTATGAAATAGGAAAAAGGGTATATTAACTTTGGTATAGTGTTTGTAACTACCTAAATGAAGGACACGAGATTTCTTTCCGATTTCCGTTCTTATTTAACTTTATATTTCTAAAATGCAAAGAAGGTAATTACATTTTAAAATAAAACATTATATTTTATAAATTAATATCTAATATATTTTTTAATAAACCACTAAATTTTTTTTTTTAATTTTTATTATATCAGATATTTTATTGTATTTTTACCATAGCTAATATATAATTAAAAAATTGCGTACGATACTTAAATTGTGTTCAAAGGTACTTGCTGCATGTATGTAAAATTTATTTTTATATTTAAATGAACTATATGAAAAGTTCTAAATTTGTTATTGAATTTTAGAAATACATTTATTACATACTTTGCACTTATAAGCTTTTCAAAGGTACATATACTAAGAATTTAAATTAATTTCTATTTTGAAAAATTTGAATTATAAAATTTTGTGATAAAAAGCTAATCAAAGCATTAATGTTTTTAATTTACATTAAAAACCATAAAATTACATTAATCTTTACATATATATTATCACAAATTAATATTTCTTTCGAATAACTTTGAGTTTAATGAAAATTATTGAAATAGATAGCATCAGCATTATGATTGTAATATTTATTTAAAACAGAAGTGTTCAAAATTCCGTATCATTAATACTCGTATAACAGATGAGAATTAAGCAATTATAATCCCAATATTTCAATCTGAAATTAATCTTTTCCAAACCCTAAATTAATACAATAAATTTAAGAGTTATTTAAAATTGATAAAATCCATCAAATGTACTAAATCATTAAACAATAATTGCAGTGCAGCAAAAATTAATAATCATGATGAAAAGTAATTGCTGCATGTGTGTAAAATTTTATTGTTTAAAAAGTTGGTTTAGTTATAGAGGTTCAAGTAGCTGCTATACAACTTCTTTTTGATATGAAAATAACTCTATACTTTTTAAAGTATGATATTTGAAATTGGCCTGCCATACAACTTTGTTTTTTTTTTATGAGCATTACTCTATACCAAATGAAGATGAGTGTCTGAAATTTTTCCAAAAATATTTCAGTAAGCCAAAGTTTGTTGATTTGTAATATCTTCTTAAATCATATCTTTCATAAATTTTATAAATATCAATAATTTTTACTTTTTTACCCGTATGACTATAGGTCAAAGGGTGTAATAAATTTGCCATTACGTTTATGACGCAGAGAAATAGGGGGGGTAGATATAGACTCAAGTGTATGGATCGGTTCAGAATCGAAAAAAATCGATTTAGCTATGTATGTCCGTCCGTCCGCACGATAACTCAAAAACTAAAGGAGCTAGGATCTTGAAATTTAGAAAAAAGCCGAACAACTTCTTTTTTTTAGGAGCATTACTCTGTACCTATTACAGCTGCGTGTCTGAAATTTTGCCAAAAGTAGTTTAATATAGTAGCCAAAGTTTCTGCAAAATTTGGTTGGTCTGGTGCAGTGAGTTCGAGTTGCTGCCATACAACTCTTATTTTATGTAAGCATTACTCTACACCTATTGAAATTGGGTGTCTGAAATTTTTCTAAAAACAGTTTAGTGTAATGCCCAAAGGTACTGCAAAATTTGGTAGGTCTACTGCAAAGGGTTAGAGTAGCTGCCATACAACTCCTTCTTTTATATGAGCATTACACTACACCTAATAAAGCTGGTATGTTTAAAATTTTGCCTAAAGTATTTAATGTTTATAATAATGATATAATGTTTATATAACGGTCATACGGGTATCCCAGAGTTGACACTAGTCTACTCTACCACACTCTTCCTCGTTTTAATATGATTATATTATAAAAAAAATGAATATTAACTTAACTTATTGCATTATATTTTTTATGTTAATTTTTGTATACACGTATACATTTCATTTCATTGTTATTATTTATGTTATTTTACACCTGTATTTTTTCAACAATTTATTCTTCTGACATACCTGTAACAAGAATTTTCGAAGTTAACATTTCATATTGATTTCCAATATTTTTTTCCATTTCATTTTTAATGTAATTTACTGATTTATTATCTTTACAAAACACTGCTTTCGACCCAACCCGTTTTTCCGATACTCCTTATATTTACGTTTATTGATTTTTTGGTTTCACAATAACAGTAGAGTAATAACAATACAATAGTCAAAATAACAATAAAGCATTTTTTTAAAGCTTCATAGGGTTTCCATGCCTAAGCAAGTCAATCGAACTCAACAAAACTTTCGCTTTAGCATCACTTTTGAACTGCCAATACCCACTGTAAAATTGAACACAAATCGGAAACTAAAAAATTTTTGGAGGTCCGCCGGGCCGAAATGGGTTTAATAAAATTTCTAACCAACTCCGTTAGAACATTTGTGCAAAATTTAAAGTCAATCGGTCAAATTTCGCCTCGACATGAAGAAAACTAAAAAGCTTAAAATTTAAACTTTTCATTCAAAAATTTGTTCTTTTATTTTAAAATTTTATATATTTGTAAGTCAGTTTTCTTTTGAATAAACACAACCATTAACTTCAACGTACTATACCGACAAAAATAAACTAATAAATAAACTAAATAAATTTAAAATAAACTTCTTATCAAGGCCATAAAACCACACCATAGAATTTTAGACACACACTTGTTGTCTTTCACACAATTTTATCAAGAGGAAGAACGAATACATTATTTTGCGTTCTGTTAGAACAATTCCGAAGATAATCTAGTTAGATCTAGGTAGGCGAGTGGGAGGTTACCGAACCACAACTATAATTCCGTTTTAAACTTTATTTTATTTTGCATGTATTCCTCTCTTGAAACATAAAGAAAACAGGTAGAGGAGGCAATTTAAAAGCAATTTCTTATTTGATCTTGGGATGTGATAGGTACCCAAAACACCACTTCAATTCATTTTAAAATTTAACAACCTATTGGGAACAGAACAGAACTACCTTATACTAAATTTCAAGTTTCTATCATTATTGGTCTCAGAGATGTGTTCGCTTGCCCTTAGTTTTGTCGAAAAATTCCAGAATCCCAAGGGTTCAATTTCGCCTATTAGCAAGCCCCGTCCTGCTTTCGTCATTAATTACCTTCAGTTTAAATTTGACTAAAATAGCATATAGCAGCAAACACTTAAGAGCTGAAATTGAGCAAAAATCTATATACTTTCCGATATTAGCTTGCTTCATTTTGGTTGTTACTATAAAATTAAAAGTAATATACCCCTATACCTATTTTAAGCGATAGGGTATGAAAAACTGGAAAGTTCGTATACAGCACAACATAAAATTATAAAGAGAAATAATGTAATTTTCATAATGAAATTTAACAATAAAGAAAAAGAAATACAATATTTGAGTAATATTAAATGAGTTAATTAAACATATGGGGTTGTTCTATGGAGTGTATCTTTTGGGTAGCTCTATAGGATCAATTGGTGTAGTATGCGATTACAGCTGACGGGTATCCTGGTACGTTGGCCTAGCCTCTACTACAACAAGTCAAATCTCACCTTCACGTTGGTCCCCCCTGTTACGTCGAGTAATCCTACCGGAAGATCTGGTATCCAACCCAGGTGGAGTAAGTAGGATCGACAAACCAACGAGATTTTGGCGCGTCGAGTCTTATGTATTAAAAACATAGGCTTGATTTAGGAGCGTCTGCACCAAGAATTGGCGCCTCCAACCGGGTGTCTGTCTGGAAACAAGCGGCTCGCTATATAAATGTGTGTGAGATGTGTCTGTTCATCCAAAAGGCAGGTGTGCCTACAGACATAATCTTATGGGGTTATCAACCATATCTCATAAAACACTAACTGTATAAAATATGCAAACATGGGGGTAATCATAGTAATATGGTGAATCCCCCTTTGACTTTTCCAGTCAATGTAAACTGCACATCGGATTTGGGGGTGCAGATAAATTCATGTTTAAATACAAACAGGATAAGAGAATCGAACACAAGTTCAAGAAACCGTTCACGTGAAATAGTAAAAACTTTTGGCTACAAGAAGCGGACGCTAATCGGAGCATGGAACGTGAGAACACTATATGGTGTCGGGCGATACGAGCAAGCCGAGCGTGAAATGTTACGATTCAATATTAACATACTTGGCGTCAGTGAACTAAATGGAGAGGTTGTGGTGAAATTATTTCAGACAGTAATTTAACTCACATGCTGTACTCAGGAGATTATGAAGCAGAAACAGGAATAAGGCGCGGTGAAGTAGGAAGTATGCTAAATGCAGAAGCAAGACGCAGTCTTATCTCTTGGAAACCAATATCGCGCAAATTGATGACTGCCAGATTCAAATCCAGTCGAAAATATAACCATAATACAATGTTACGCTCCTACCGAAGAAGCAGAAGATGAAGAAAAGCAGAATTTTTACACCCTACTTGGGACAACATATGATAACGCTTCCAGAGCCGACATAAAGATTATATTGGGTGATCTAAACGCGAAAGTCGGAACGAAAAACTCTGGTTTAGAACGAGTCTTGGGACGGCATGGCATTGGGGTAAGAAACGACAATGGCGAAAGGGTCGTGGATTTTTGCAATTCCCGCCAGCTAGTCATTGGCGGTACGTTGTTCCCACATAAGTCATGTTATAAGGTAACATGGGTTTCCCCAAATGGTCAAACTGAAAACCAAATAGACCATTTCATTGTCCAACAGAAGTGGAGGAAATCTCTTTGCGACGTTCGAAATAAGAGGAGTGGTGACGTTGGAAGCGATCACCATTTAGTTGTTGCACAAATGCAGTTAAGAACAGCAGCTGTCCAAAGACGAAATCAAGTGCCTGTCAGAAAAGCACTCTTCGATGTTGAAGCGTTAAAAAATCCCGCAACAAGTGGAAATTTTGTACAAAATTTCCGAAAAAGGGCATCAACGTTGAATGAAGCAAATGAACGAGAGGACGGGCAGTTATAATAGATGAAAAGTGGGATAAAGTAAAACAATCATTTATACAAACTGGAAGAGAAACAATACCCCGATCATCGCAGCAAAAAGCCCCATGGATCTCACGAATTTCGTGGGAAAACATAGCCAAACCTAAAGAGCTGAAAAACAAAATAAACTCTGAACAGGATCCGCGGCTATTGGGTGAGCTTCGCAGCGAGTATAACAGAGCACATAAAATCGCGCAGAGAAGTGTAAGACGAGACAGAAGGAAACAAATAGAAAACCTTGCTACGGAAGCAGAGATAGCAGCAAGAAGAGGTGATGGCAAAGCCTTATATAAGATAACAAAAATTCTTTCAGGTCATTCAACAAAGCAGCAAAATATTATCTGGGACGAAGATGGAAGGCTTCTGGTGTCGATGGATGATCAATTACGGAGGTGGAAAGACTAATTTTGCCGTTTGCTAAACGAACATTTTATACAGCAATCTGCATCAGAAATCTCTGAAGAACCTGAGTTGCGTCGATCACACAGGGGTATTAGTACAGCACCACCCACGAAACCTGAAATCGAAAGTGCCATTTCGCTCTTGAAAGATAACAAAGCTGCAAGAATTGACCAAATACCCGCCGAATTTCTAAAGCAGACATCCCCGCAACGGCAGATATACTTCTCCCATTAATTCAGGCTAAATGGGAAGAAGAAAAGTACCCGAGTGAATGGAAAGAAGGAGTTATTATTAAGCTGGCAAAAAAAGGTTCAACCTGAAGCATTGCAATACTAAAACTTCTCGAATATACTCAAAAGGATCAAAAGCAGGATTGAAAATACATTGAAAAGACATCAAGCTGGCTTTCGCAGTGGTCACTCTTGTGTTGACCATATCAACACGCTACGAATAATACTCCAGCAATCAAGAAAGCCAAATTGAAGAAGTAGAGCAGTTCAATTATTTAGGAAGCATGGTGACATCAAATGGGGGAACAGAAGTTGATGTTGACAGCAGAATAAATAAAGCTAGAGCTGCTTTTGGAACTCTATCAAACATATGGCAGTCAAATAATATAGCCCTGCGTACAAAGCTAAAAATATTTAAAACAAACGTCAAATCAGTACTTCTATACGGCTGTGAAACGTGGAAGGTATCCGCCATTATCACCAAAAAGTTGCAGACGTATATAAACCGTTGTCTACGCCGCATCGTAAGGGTTCGTTGGCCGTAAATCATTACCAACACACACCTGTGGCAAAAAACGAACCAAAAGATGATTGAGGTCGAGATCCGAAAGAGAAAATGGCGATGGATCGGACATACCTTGAGGAAGCTAGAAGAAAACATTGCAAGGCAAAGTTTTGAGTGGAATCCACAAGGCAGACGACGAGTGGGTAGACCAAGGAAAACATGGAGAAGTACTGTTTTGAAAGAGGCAGAAGCGCAACGCAAAACGTGGCTACAGCTAAAAGGAATTGCTAAGGATCGTGAAAGGTGGAGAGGATTTGTTGACGCCCTATGCCCCACCAGGGGTTCTAGCATCCAGTAAGTAAGTAAGTAAGTAAGTATTAAACATGCCTGTGCCGGTTCACTAAAAGTTGTCATTAAGACTAATATCCGGTTGAAATTGTAAAAATGGAAGCACATGAAAAGTCTCAATATACTCAAAAATCAAAGATAAAAACATTTTACCCCCGTAAATAATTCTTAACTAATAAGGACATCATTACAATTTGTCAAAAATAACAAGTGGACCTTCACTAAATCAAATGCAGTAGCGAACTAAAAGTGCAGGTTTTTTATTGAATAAAAAAATTTTTTATTTATGTTTTGTATAATTAAAAATTCTTCTACTTAATTTATTCACAGCACTAATTTTAATTTAATTTGCTTAAAACCTTTTTTTATTTTGTGTTAAGAATATAATTTATTGATTTTATTTCTAATTTTCAAATTTTATTTTTAATTTTCAATTTTAATTTAATTTTACATTTAATTTCATACCGGCACGTGATTTGGTTTTGTTTACATTACATTTAATACTGCTTTTTTTTTTATTGAAGATTACTCTTTATTTATCATCTACTAGTTGTAAACAAATCAATTATAATATATCCATTTCATTCCCTCTCCCTCGGATGATAATATTCTAAATTCGCTCATTAATTAATACCATCAATATTATGGTATGTCAATTTTTGCTCATTTTTACTCTATTTTTTTTTTCTTTTTATTGTATCATAAAAGAAAGGGAAGTACTGAAATTTCAGTTCATTTCTTTTCAACTAACTTAAATTATTTAATTTAACTTTAATTATTTACATATACGTGAGTATTTTTACTTGCACGTAGATTTAGCTGTGTGTGAGTTTTTGGTTGTAACTAAGTTCAATAAGGTCTAGTTAAAAACTGTTGAATGGTGTTATAAACCGATTGCTCACTCATAGCAGAATAAAATAGGGGTATTGTTGATGGTATTTTGTAAATATTGTTAGCAATACTTTTGTTTTTATAAACGGTGATAACTAGTTCGGGTTGTATGAATCGTACACATACAATATTTAACCTAAATTATAATATAATTAAATCTTAAATTTTATAAGTTTTATTATTTGTTTTTTTTTTTTTTTTCAATTTACTAATTGCTATTAAAAATTGCCAATTTTCGAGTTAATTTTTGTAATATTCGGGGCCTACAAGCTAATTTTCATGCCGTAGAATGTCATCTTAACTCCACAAAACCAGCAATTTTAGCCCTTGGTGAAACACAAGTCAGTGGACAGAATGATAATTTTAATATTATTGGGTACTCACTTGTTTCACACTTCGTACCCAAAAGAGGAATCGCGATTTACATTAAAAATGACATTGCTTTCAACACCCTAGATAAATATACACCTTCCAGCCCAACCTTCCATTATATTTGGGTTGAAAAGCATGTAATACATTTCTGTTTTTTATACAGATCACCCAATTCAAATGAACAAGAAACTGCTGTGGAAATTGACAATCTTTCAAATCAGATCAATGAAATTTTGGAATCATGTCCACAAACCGAAATTGTTCTGGCAGGGGATTTCAACGTACACAACAAAGACTGGCTTCATTTTTCAAGTAACTCTTCTTTGAGTCAAAACTCAATTGGGAAACAAGTTGAATTATTTTCCACACTGTTCCATCTTTCTCAACTTGTCCAAAATCCCACTAGGGTCCGCGACCGAGCTGATCAAGAGGGTCACCTTTTGGATCTGTTTTTAACCACTCACCCTGAAAAATATGTAGTTTCAGTTGGTTGTCCCCTGGGGGGCTCCGACCACTGCCTGGTAACCACAAGCTTCCCGGTAAGCACATTAGCCAGCCGAAGGATTCCTCCCAAAAAATTAGTATGGCAATATAGTCGTGCTAACTGGGAGGGATTAAACAATTTTTTCAAAGCATTCGACTGGTCATTGTGCTTCCGCGATAAAAATGTCAACTTCGCTGCAAATGCGATTAGTGAAACAATTTTACTTGGAATGAGGTTGTATATTCCTCACTCCATGAAAAGTATTAAACGAGAATCCAGAGCATGGTTTAATCGCACTTGCAAAGAAGCCATTCGTAAAAAGGAGGAGGCTTTTAAGCAATACCGGAACAGCGGGTTGGAGTCTGACAGGGTCAACTATATCGTGGTTCGAAACAGATGCAAGAGAGTTATTAATAAGCAAAAATTCTTATTCAACCGAGGGTTGAAACGTAAATTCCTACATATGCCTAAGAATAGCAAATCGTTTTGGACGTTTGCAAAAAATCTAAAGGAGGACACTAGTGGGTCCTCCTTCCCTCCGCTTATTGGTAAAAACAACTCAATTGTGTCAGATTCAAAAGAAAAGGCGAACTTGTTTGGCAAACAATTTTCCTTTAACTCAACACTGCCACAGTCAACTCAAAGACCACCAAATATTCCAGAAGTTGGCTGCTCCTTTGGTAGAATTTACTTTAGGACGCGAGCAATGATGAAAATCTTGAATAATCTAGATACAAACAAATCAGCCGGTCCCGATGGAATCACAACGATGGTTCTTAAAAATACCTACTCTACCATTTCAAAACCTCTACGCAACCTCTTCTATTTATCCTTTACTTCGGGTATTCATCCTGCCCAATGGAAGATTGCGCACGTTTTTCCAATTCCAAAAAAAGGTAACAAAAGCGATCCCTCTAACTACCGCCCTATAGCTATAACTTCGGTCCTTTCCAAAATAATGGAAAAAATTATAAACCAAAAGCTATTGAAATATCTGGATCATAAAGGTTTGCTTCATGATCGACAATACGGGTTCAGAGCCCGTCGTTCAACTGGTGATCTCATGACTTACCTTTGTGAAAAGCTCAATATCAGTCTTCACGACTCTGGTGAATCTGATGTGGTAGCACTGGATATTTCTAAAGCTTTCGACCGTGTATGGCATGCTGCTTTATTAGCAAAATGCAGAGCTATAGGATTAGGTAGAGTCTTTCTCAAATGGATTGGAGATTTCCTTTCGAATCGTACGATTCGAGTTTTGGTCGATGGTTTATCATCTGACAAATTTAAACTAAACGCTGGTGTCCCTCAAGGTTCTGTTCTTTCTCCCACCCTCTTCTTAATATTCATTAATGATCTTCTATCTTTAACTTCCAATCCAATTCACAGTTTCGCAGATGACAGCACCCTTGTAGCTTCCTATGAATTCCATAGCCGCTGTAACATTAATCATCAGGTTAATGCAACAGCAAAAAATTTCACTGTCAGTGAGCTAAATAACGATTTAGCAAAAATTCACAAATGGGGTGAAAATAATCGTGTTCAATTCAACACGAAGAAAACCCAATGCTGTCTCATCTCGCGAAAAATAGCAACTTCCATTCCCAACTTGATTTTTCAGGGAGAAGTTTTGCAGCACTCAACAGATTTAAATATTTTGGGCATCGGGTTAAACCAAAAATTGACTTGGTCAAATCACATTTTTGGTATAGCTAAAGATGCAGCTAAGTGTTTGGGTTTTTTGTATCGCTGTAAAACTTTCTTCTTTCCATTAGATCTCCTCAATATCTATAAAACATATATTAGACCAAAAATGGAGTATAATGCACATATCTGGGCTGGTGCACCCCAATCAGCGCTGGGATATCTTGATAAAGTGCAAAACAGAGCTATTCGTCTTATAAATGATCCCAGTGTTACCTCAACGCTCACTCCACTTAGCCATCGGCGCACAGTCTGGTCACTTACCCTGTTTTATAGATACCTAGTGGGGACGAACACCTGTTCTAAAGAAATAAAACAATTAATGCCTCCACTCAAAGTTTTCCAACGTGAAACAAGGAGTGCAACAGATTCTCATCCCTACTGCGTCGAATTGTTAAGATGGCGAAACACGGCTTATGGAAATTCGTTTGTTCTGCGCATGTCGAGATTATGGAACCACATTCCGTCCAATGTGTTCCCTGAAGTTGGCAATTCGTATGTGTACGACTTAAATAAATTTAAGAAGAATATTAACATCTTTCTCCTAAATATCCCTCCAAATTTTCCCCATCCACCATAATCCAAAATTCCCAAATATCCTCCGACAATCCTAAAATCCTTTCATATCCCATCCCTGTAACCAAACTGTACATTTGTATCACAGGTTCCTTCCTAAAGTTTGGTTCAAAAAGGGTGTGGTTTTGGTGCGTTAAAATCGCACACTACCCAACGAAATACCGCAAAGTTTCAATGGGTGGCTTTCGAGCGTTCCATTCCCTCGTAAAAAAAAAAAAAAAAAAAAAAGATATAACAAGGAACAATATTGTTTGTTTGTAATTGTAAATAGCAAACCAAAAAAAAAAGACATATAAAAAAAATATGACATACATTTGTTTTGGTTCAAAATATTTCTGTATAAATTAAAAAACAACAGTAAGTCATGCAACCGAATTAGAAATACCCTACACCTATTTGGTTCAAATTTAATGACATAAGTCATTTTAAAACCATAAAAGCTTTTCTTAGTTTGCTCGTAAGACTCAGCTAATGAAATTATAATTTTTAAAATATAATACATAACATGTTCCATAGTAAAATTCTTAGCCTTTTTAAAAATATGAAAGTGTTAAATAAGAACGGAAATTAATAAAAGAAATTCGAAAATTAATAAACGTAGTAACTTAAAATAAATATAGAAATTTTAAATTTGGTATAACGGTGTTTTTCTTATTTCCGAAATCTCCCCAAAGACAGAATAGTACTCAGGTGGTTCAGATGCCTCCTAAAAAATCCTAAAATTAAAAATTCGAAATTAATAAAGATAAACACTTCAAATTTGATACACTATTTCCTATTACCGTTCTTATTTAACGCTTTTATATTTTTGAAAGGCTAAAAATTTTTCTATAAAACATATTGTGTATTATATTTTATAAATTAAAAACAAAATATTTTTTAATATTGCCTGCTTATGATAATTTTGGATATTTTATTTTCTAAACTTCCAACAAAACATTTATATTTTATTTTATTATAATTGAACATATCCAACAAAACACATTTAATTGAATTATTTTTTTTATTAATAATACTAGTATCGCTCTATGCTCGAAATTCGAGCTATCTTTACTCTTAAATTTACATAAAAAATTCGAATTGTGTAATTTATATTAGACTAATATTATACGAAAAAATATTTCTTTTTCCTATACGTAATAAAAATTATGTCAACAATTGTTGCGCTTGAAATTTGCTTTCAAAAAAAAAATATTTATAATTTTTTCAATCATAAAAACGTTGTTTAGTATTTTCTATTTTTATTCCTGTAGCTTAAGCCGCTTTAAAGAGAGTATAATATGGCACGGTTATTACACAAAAAAAAAGCGATTTACATTCTAAATATAAATAGTGTTCTAATATATAATGTTCTAAAAGTTTTATTATATTTCTAAACATATACATATATTTACTGAAGTCAAGTAGCCAAAATTCGAGTTAATGCTGTCCTTGTTATAGAAAACTGTACTTTTTTTCTAAAAATTTTAGTACGATTTGAACAATGTTGTATGTATTCAGTATATTAATTAAAAAGCTTTATGGATACATAATATGAACAACGAAATTTAACATATCATAATTCATAAGTTTAGTACTTAGTATTATATTATATTGAAGCTGCCAGAAATACAAAAGAATAGTCAAGTTGACAGGAGTCGAGATTTCTTTTGTAAATCTCAATTTTATGATTTATAACATAAATATAAAAAAAATTACTACATAGAATAAAAGTTTTTCAATAAATCTAAGATTAAGTTTTAACTATTAATTAATTTTCCCTCTCCTTACTCATAAGTTTCTTAAAAAAAACAAATGAAATTGTTTGTGTTCCTTTATGAGGAGTAAACTACTCTTTTCTATTCTCAACTACTGCCAGCTACACCAGCTCTTGTAAAGGAGTAAATGAGAGGAGTAGATAATTGAATATTTTCCGGCAGATAGCTTTAATTAAGATTTTTCATAACAGACGGATTTTAACTGAAATAGGTTATGTTAAATTATATTTTATATTTAATAACCAATTAGTACTTACCTCTTTCATTTTAAAAAAATATTCTTTATATTTATATATCAACAATAAACCTTAATTTTTTTACCTTATTTTCAATATCTATATATATAATATTATATATTAAATTTAATTAAGTTCTCAAATGACAGATAGTTATAAAATGTCAAATATATGTGTATATATGTACTCTTATCTACCTTCATCTATCCTTTTCCTAAAAGGAACGCATGCATTAAAAAAATTGCGTTATGTCAAATTAAAACTAAAAACTGCTTTTCACTATAAAAAAAAACATTATTCGATCTTTAAAATGTAAAATAAACGTTTCAATTATTAGGGCTTAACCTAAATCAAAACATAGATATCCGTCAATCGATACAACCATACATTATTTAATTTATCAAAAAATATTTATTTGAATGTTTTTATTTAGTACAAAAAATTTTTTTTATTTATTACTATAGGTATTTTGAATTATTTTGAATATAAAATATTTTTTTATAAAAATTGTTTTAAAAAAGTATTATTTTTTTCACTTGTTAAGAAAAATAAAATAAAGAAAAACAAAAAAGAAATTTAAAAAGATTTTAATCTCCTTGTTCATTGAACATTTTAAACTAAACAAAAAAAACTAAAGATATAAGTCGGCGTCAATAATAGTTTGATTTGAGTTGCAAGTTACAACCAAAAATTAGGAGTCATAAGCAACAACTTTGAACATCGTGACCGTTAAATTTATGACGGGTTTTCACCTGAAAAAACGCAAGATTAAAAAAAAAATTGTAATTTTTATTGTAATATGAAAACAAAAAAAAGGCTTTCTTTTATGGTTTTTGTTTCCTTAAGATTGGTCTAATAGTTTTCCCCTGAAAAGGGATGTTTATATTTGTATGGGAAAAAATAAGCCGATTAAATATTATATATATAAAATATATAATAACTTTTGTATGGTGTTTGTGTCCACAGTGTTAAGTTTGTAATCATCGAAAGGGGACAAGATATGGAAAAGTACATATATATATTTGATCAATGACACCTCAATCATTCGATTCAGATTTAGCGATGTTCGTCCAATCCTATGGCAGAGAATTGAAAAAATAATGATGCCATCTTGATTTATACAGTAGATTACTAATGACTAAAGAAAAGCGAAAAAAATTTTTGAAATGTAGGAAACCGGACCAAAAGAGCAATATATATAAAAATTTGGGGCAAGTGTTTTTTTTCTTATTTTCCTTTTGTTGAAATTTGAATTCAATTGAACTGGTGTTTCGGGTACTTCCAACACATTTCTTCGAAATTTATAAACATAATAATTAAAAAATTTGGTACAGAAGTCTTCTATCCTATTTATATTTGACCTCTGAGATTTGGGATGAAATGGTGTGGTGGTTTAGGTGGTTCAACAAAACTTTACATAGCTAAGCCATCAGAGTTTTAAATTCTTACATTTTGTCTAACCCCAAAAAACAAATAACAAATTAAGTATACCCTTAGAATTACGTTTGTATTTAGAAACAGAAAATTATTGCATTTTCATTTAAAAAAATTTTTCACCTATTATCTAGCTTTTTGATAGATTTTTAAACTTATATTTTATTATTCCATACGCAATGTAAGTTCCAAAAACCAATAAATTAATATGTTATTTAGTTTTTAACTATATTTCTTTAGCTTAAAACTTAGCTTTTACCATATTTTCAAAAAATTTTCAAAAATGTGCCTGACCGTAAGTTTCACTCTGCCCGTATATTTACAAAACTTCTTAACCGTTTGAAATTAAGAAAACATTTTAACTAAGCACATATTTTGCAAAAAAATAAATTATATGGAAGAACTTTTTTCTACAACTTAAAACTTTTAGAAAATACCCAAATTTTGAAGCAAGTCTGAATTTAATTCCTTTAAACTAAAATTTTGGAGAAGGGGCAGGGCTTTCAGCTTTCTCGATTCAAGGATTCGGAAATAAAAATGTCTTAGTTTTTTACACAAAAGTCAGAATGCAACATTGAGTATTTTTGGAGATGTAATTTTTCAAAAACCCTAGTTTTTTTACCACTTGTTTACTTTTTAGCATATTTTTATTTTGTAAAAATGTGCCTACTATAGTTTCACTCTGTCCGTTCGGCGGTCCGTCCGTATGTTTACTAAAACTTTTACATGGCTGGAAATATAGTAAAAAAAATTTAACTGCGGTTAGACATTGCAACAAAAATAATTTCATGAAATAACTTTTTCTGTAGCCCCACTCATAACATAGCTACAGCCCCACAAAGTCGGAAAAAGTTTTAACATTTTAAATTGTTATAACAAGACTTCTCTTAGGTTAAGGTACATTTTTAAGGCAAGTGTACTAAAATTCACCATTAAGCAAAACTTATTTCTTGGAAAATTTTTGGTGCCATAAAATTCTTTTGTCATACTCCCTGTTTAGGAGCTATAAAGGCTTGAAAATTTAAATTTGGCAATTTTTAAACACCTGTAACTTGAAAACCTGTCCAAATTTTTTTTTCAGTAATATAAGTTACCGATTTTGCACCAATCTCCATTATTACTAAATATTATTATTACTAAATTTTGCTTATCCATCAAATTGTATCCATTCAACTTTATAATACTTTTACTAAATACTATGTAATGGGAATTATTCATTCAACTTTGTATTACTTTTGTTATAAAATTTTAAATTAATGAAATCGATTGGCTCGCAGTTTTATTTTAATTGTAAACAACTAAATGAAATAATGAAATAAAGAATATGCTGAGTATGCAATTGAGGAACGATTTATTGAAATATTATTGATTCATTCTTAATTCAGAATTCTTTGTAAAAGGTCTTAATTTAATCTTGTGATAAAATAATTTGTTAAAATTAAAAATCAAATATTCTTTCATTTAAATAATTAAAAGGAACCCTTTTATCTTAACAATAATTTAACAGGCGCCCGAGCAGGGACCGGCCAAGTGATCGTGTGTGGAGTGTCAGTAGTGGATATAAAAAACTTGTACTAAAAAACCAATAAAAAACATTGAACCAGCCAAAAAATAAAAACTAAAAATAAAATTAAAACTTAAAATTACAACTTAGAACTAAAACTTTTAAAATTAAAAACTTAAAACTAAAACTGAGTTAAACTTAGTTAATAGAAATTTTGCTTATAAAATAAAAATAAAGACTAAGTATAAATAAAAATAAAAAAAAATAATTTTTTTGAAAAAAGTGAAAAAGTTTTTGCCACTACGTTTGTCTGGAACCTGAGCTAATTGGGAGAGGAAACGAGGCCCCAGAGTAGCTGTAGCAAAACGGAGTTACGTGTCATAAACATTAAGGCACGTAACAGCCGCCTGTTCCCGCTGAAGGTAGAAGGGCACAACACATCCATGCAAATTCAGATGCCGGTTCTCTTAAGTTAAAACAAAAACATAAAACCTATAAGTTAAAACAAAAACATAAAAAATAATAAAAAAAATTTAATATCAAAAAAAAAAAAAATAAATAAATAATAATAGAAATAATAGGTACTGCACAGATACAGGGCCTTAGGCACAGTATCCTATAAAAAAGGAAATAATTTTTTTTTTTTTTATAAGAAATTATAAGAAATTTATTTATGTAATTTATTTGCAAATTTATAAAATATATGAAAATTTGCTATTAATAAATAATATTTAATATTTAATATTTGAGTTGCCAATAAAATATAGAAATAAGAAAAGAATAATAAAGAAAAAAATTAAACCAAATAAAATTTTTAATATAGAAAAAGGCAACTAATTAAAAAGGTACCAAAAAAAAAAGAAAATCGATATCGAAAGTGAAATTTAAATTATAAAAAAAAAGTATCCACATCTGTATAGAGAAAAAAAAATTTTTTTGAATTTCCCATAAATATTTAATTAATGCATTTTTTTTTAAAAAAAAGTTATAAAAAAAAAGTAAAAAGAATAATTTTATAAAGAAAAAATATTATACTGGCATAAAAAGGAAAAAAAAATTTTTTTAATATTATATAAGTTTGTATAAAATAAATCCAATTGTTTGTAAATTTAAATAAATTAAGAAAAATAATTATAGCCTTTATTCAAAATGTAGTATAAATTATATAATACTTATCGCACATGTATAAAGTATATCATAATGAATTGCCCATTTAATTTATAATGCTTTGGATAACTTGAATAACATACTTAAGTACATTGACCGTTTTATCGCTTTGAGAAATATGAACCAAAAGAATGCAATAATAATTATGATATGCTTTAATACCAATTTATAATAATTATCGATAAGGAATGCAAATGATATTAATTACCAAATTTATATGAATATACTGATATTGCACTATTTAATAATAAGAATAACTAAAAAGTTAATTAGTATTAGTAGCGTTAGTTTTAAGTTTATAAATAACCAAATTAAGTTTAATATAGAAGAGTTCTAAGTAGAAAGCAAAACATGTCTTTTATTTTATCATCGAACGTATTTATTATATGGCGACCGCGGCAGTTTACTCGTTCGGGGTGCGTGGTTTAAAATCGTTTTTGGTGGTAACTAGTGATTAAAAAAAAAAAAATATAAATAAAAAGATTTCAAATTAAGACTAAATAAACTATATATATAAATAAGTTTTTAAAAACTATAAGTGACTAGGTGTAAATTAAAATTATTTTTGATAAAATTAAAAATTCTTGAAAACTATCCATTTAATAAAACCGCAAATAACTATAACCAATTTAAACCGGTACATACAAATCAACCCAAATCGTATTATTCAAGAGAGGTAAATTATCTGAATAGAGCTCAAACAACACCAAATTTTACTAATAGGAAAAATATTTCATTACATTCCCATCAACCAAATAAATCCCAAACAAATCTGTATGATAAGAAATTAATCAAAATAAAGCTAATGAAATTAAAACAGAATGTTCTAACTGCTGCAATACAAAACAAATTTGTAATGAAAATCTTGATTTTTTAGCTTAAGCAGTTCTTCACTGCCATATATTGAACATTAAGTGAAGAACGGTAAAATTTTTAAATTTTTAATAGACACTGGGTCAAATAAAAATTATATTCGGCCTTATTTAACAGAAACCCCCATTGTTAATGCGCAAAAGTTTAATGCAAATTCAATAAATGGAAATACAGTTATCACCCATCATGCTCACATAAATCTTTTTGGTCCAAAAATACCAGAATTAATATTTTATATTTTACCTGCATTAACTTCATTTGATGGTATCATAAAGATGATAGTTTAAAGAATCTAAAGGCAGCAATTCATTCAAATGAAAATTTACTTTTAATAAAAACCCAACATTGAAATTCCTCTCAAACAACATATTGCGAATTCAGTTGACAATATTTGTATAAGAACCTCTCATCTTAATATTGAATTAAAAGAGGAATTAAACAAGTGATGATAAAAAACCAAGGGTTTTTAAAAAAGCACATTTTCAAAATAATATAGTGTTTTATACTAAGTATTTTATCGGAATATAATGTTCAAGCTTTAATATTAACGTTTAATTTAGGAAATATATATTTGGTGACTAAGTTACTGCTTATTTATAAAAACAGTAAATTTTTTATTTTAAAGTTCTAATAGCCCTTCAATGGGGAAGGTTAGCAAATTTCTCAGGGACCTAACTTCATCTAATCCCCCCTCCCCTCCCACTACATTTTTGTAGTTTTTAGGAATTAAACCAAAATGTGGAATTTTGCTTAGAATTTTATTATCTAAGCAAAAATGGGTAAAACTGAGAAACACTTTCTTCAATTTAAAGAACCGCTTTTAAATTTAAGAAAAACCTTTAACATATGTTAAAATATAATGTTGGACCTTCAAATTTTGTATATTAATAAAAAAAAAATTGGACAGGTATTCAAGTTACAGGTGCTTAAAAATAGCAAAATTTCAATTTTCGAGAAATAAATTTTAGTACCGTATGGCAACCCTATAAATTTGGTCGATGTATTTTTGTTAAGTCTATAAGAGCAACTCTCTTATACCGTTTTTCGATTGAAAATAAACCCAACAGAACTCATGTTATATCATTTTAAATATAGGGCTTTTTTGGAATTTGCAGGGGCTGTAGCTTCGTAACCCTTCAAAATTAAGAAAAACCTTTGACACATATTGAAATATAATTATAGAGCTTTGAATTTTGTATATAACTAAAAAAAAAGTTGTACAGGTATTCAAGTTACAGGTGTTTAAAAATAGCAAAATTTCAATTTTCGAGCCCTTCTAGCTCCTAAATAGGGGGCTTGACAAAAAAATTTTGTTAACCGACTCCTACTAATTTCCGATTATCTAACTACTCCCAAGACCCTAGCTTGAATCGTTCAGAAGATATGTGTGGTCAAAAATTTTGGAAAAATTTAACTTTGTGTAATGTTAAATTTTAGTACCATATGGCAACCCTAAACATTTGCCTTTTAAAAATTTATAAAGTTTATGAAACCAGCTATCTTCTGCCGTTTTCAGATTGCAAATATATCTAACAGAACTCTTGTAATAACCATTTAAATATAGGGCTTTTTCCAACTTTGGGGGGCTGTAGCCCCGTAACAGGTGGGGCTACAGAAAAAAATTCTTCTGCGAAATTATTTTTTTTGCAAAAGCTACCCATGGTTAAAATTTTTTTACTCTATTTCAAACGGTGTAAAAGTTTTTGTAAACATACGGACGAACGGACGGACGGACGGACAGAGTGAAGCTATATAGGCACATTTTTACAAAATTTTTTGAAAATGTGCTAAAAATATCATAAGAAAATATCCAAATTTCTTCTCTGATCCAAAGGAAAGTCTTACTTTTACTACATTAGTCAAGGGTGAAATCAGAACTTCTACCCAAGATCCTGTGTATTCTAAAACATACCCATACCCGATGTGCTTAAAACAAGAAATTGATAAGCAAATAAATTAACTCCTTCAAGATGGTATAATTCGACCATCTAGATCGCCCTGTAATTCACCAGTATGGATCGTTCCTAAAAAGGAAGATTCATCTGGAGAAAGAAAATATAGAATGGTAATAGATTACAGAAAATTGAATTCAATTACAATAGCGGATAAACCTATTCCCGAAATTAATGAAGTAATTTCAAGCCTTGGTCAAAACAAATTATTCTCCGTAATTGATTTGAAAAGTGGCTTTCATCAAATTCCTTTAAGAGAATGTGATATAGAAAAAACTGCTTTTTCGGTGAACAACGGGAAGTATGAGTTTCTCGGCTTCCTTTTGGACTGAAGAATGCACCTGCAATTTTTCAAAGAACACTCGATGATATATTAAGAGTACACATAGGGAAAAGATGTTACGTTTACATAGACGATATAGTAATTTCTGGAAAAAATGAGGTTGAACATTTAAAAAATCTTGAAAAAATTTTTAAAACATTAGAGGATGCCAACCTTAAAGTTCAGTTAGAAAAATGTGAATTCCTACAAAACGAAATGGAATTTTTGGGATTAATAATAAATTCAGAAGATATTAAAGCAAACCCTAAAAGAATTCAAGCAATTTGTGATTTACCTATTCCCAGGACATTAAAGGATTTAAGGTCGTTCCTTGGTATGTCAGGGTATTATAGGCGTTTTGACCCTTGACATCCCTTTTAAGAGGGGAAGGAGGATGAGTGTCCAAAAATAAATCAAAAAATGTTGCTATAACTCTAAATGATGGGATGAACAAAAATCAAAAAAATCATTTCAAAAATTAAAAACTATGTTAACTTATCCTTTTGTCTTATCCTGATTTTACCAAAAACTTCGAGCTAACTACTGACGCGTCCAATTATGCTATTGGGGATGTTTTGTCGCAAGACGGTAAGCCAATTACATTTTTATCTAGAACATTAACAAAAACTGAGGAATCATACGCTGCTAATGAAAAAGAGATATTAGCAATTGTATGGGCTCTAACATCACTCAGAAATTTCCTTTACGGATCAAAAAAAGTTCTTATTTATAAAGACCACCAACCTCTTACGTATGCTCTGAACAATAAGAACAGCAACAGTATGATGAAGAGGTGGAAGGCCATAATTGAAGAGTACAATTATGAGCTCAAATATAAGCCAGGCCATACCAATGTGGTGGCTGATGCTTTATCAAGGATTGTTCCTATAACAAAGTTGAACACATTGACTATAACTCAACATAGTAATGATAGTTCATCCCAGAATTATATTCAACTTGTCGAAGCGCCTTTAAATGGTTTTCGTAATCAAATAATGCTAAAAATAGGTAATAATATTAGTTATGAACTGGACCCATTCCAGAATATTACTAGGCATTCACAACCAGAATTTTCTGAGAACAACTTAATTGAAATTTTGAAAAAATATCTAAGCCCTCACATCTTAAACGGTATAATGACCAAAGAAAACATTATGGGAAAAATTCAAGAGATTTATCGCCATCATTTTAAAAGTTATAAAATTCGTATTACAAAAATCTTGTTAGAAGATGTCAAAAACGAATTTGATCAAAATGAAATAATTATCTCAACGCATCGGCGTGCTCATAGAAGTTCGGAAGAGAATAGATTGCAAATTATACAAAAATACTATTTCCCTAAAATGGCTAGGAGAGTTAGAGATTTAGTTAAGAATTGCTCAATCTGTCAAGAAAATAAGTACGACAGACATCCCACTAATCCCCAAATGCAGGAAACACCTATACCAAATTACTCAGGTCATACCTTACATATCGACATATTTTCCACCGAGTCAAAGTTGGTACTCACCTCGATAGATAAGTTGACTAAATTTGGTCAAGCTAGAATAATTACCAGCAGAGCAATAGAGCACGTGAGGTTGTCCTTAAGAGACATTTTGTTTGATTACGGTGTTCCGGAGTGGGTAATAATTAATAATGAGAAGTCATTAAATTCGGCTTCCATTAAAGCAATGATGGAAAATGAATTTAAGATTAAAATATTTACCACTCCGCCGTATAAAAGTGAAGTTATTGGACAGATTGAGAGATTTTACTCAACTCTGTCTGAAATAATGAGATGTCAGAAAGCCGAGAGAACAAACCGATTTTTGAAGAACTTCTCGAAAGAGCGGTAAATGAGTACAACCATACCATACATTCAACTACGGGAAAAAAACCGATAGAATTATTTCTGGGGAGAACACCAAACACGACCCTAGAAGAGTTTGAAAAAATATAGAAAAAATTAAAGAAAAACAATTTAAAGATTTAAAACTTCATAATAAAAGTAGGAAACCCTTAAGACAATACGATATAGGCCAGATCATTTATATAAAACATAACAAAAGGCTAGGATCCAAGTTAACTCATCGTTATAAAAAGGAAATTGCAAAACAAAATAATAATACCACTGTTATCACTAATTCAAATAGGAGAATTCATAAATCAAATATTAAAAATTAAATATATTAAATTAATCATTTTAGGTTTTTCATACAGGCGGTATTAGGAGAGATACAAATTTTGGACTATACAAACTCACATATGGTAGCCATAAATGTTGGTAAAGGAAAGACACAGGAAGGGAAGTTTAAGTTAATTCATGTCACGGATCTCAGCATATTACAACAAACAGTGGAAGAAATTTGAACAAACACATATAAATGAATCACATCCACTACAACCGTACATGACTCATGAAGTATCACAAATAAAAGATTTCTTAAAAGAATTTAATCAAGGTAGACACAAAAGAGCAATCAATTTTTTGGGAACAACTTGGAAGTTTATCGCTGGAACTCCAGAAAATGATTGTATTAACAAAGAAAAAACTTTATAACATTTTAGATAATAGTAACAAACAGGTAATAATTAATAGTATTTATAATGATAGATTAAATAATTGAACTCAACGTACAAATCAAATTTTAAGAGAAACTAGGCAAAATAATATTGTAACTAATCAACCTATATTGGAGTTGCAATATATATTAAAACTTATTAACGAAGAGATCATTAATTTGAAATATGCTATTCATTGGGCTAGAGTAGGAGTTATAAATTCAATATTGCTTTCAAAATCTGAAATTGAAACTTTAACAAATATTTTAGATAAAGAAAAACTACCTTATTCTACTCCAGAGGAAGCTTTAGACTTTGCAAATTTAAAAATAATGTCAAACGGCACCTGCTTGTTTTTGAAATACCGTTAACTAGTTTAGAAATTTGTGATCAATTATTGTTAAAACCAATAAATGTAAAAAATATTGTAAATGAAATAAATTTCTCAAAAATTTTAACTAATGATAATGTAATATATAGTATAAAAAATTATAATAATTGTAAAACGGTAAATTCAATATTAATTTGTAAAAAGAATGATCTTGTAAATTTAGGGAACTCCAGTTGCATACCAAATCTTCTGAAAAATAAAAATTCAAACTGCAGTATTACAAATAGTCAACATATTCCTACAATTCAATAATAATAGTAACAATATTATTATTAATAATGATAATGATAACACTAATACTATTAATAATAATAATAATAGTAATAATAATAATGACAATAATAATAATAACAATAGTAATGTTAATAATGGTATTACTAATACTAATAACAATAATAATAATAATAGTAATAATAATAATGACAATAATAATAGTAATAAAAATAATAATGTTAATAATGATATTACTAATAATAATAATGACAATAATAATAATGTTAATAATGATATTACTACTACTAATAATAATAATAATAATAATAATGTTGATAATGATATTTCTAATACTAAAACTAATAATAATAATAATAACCTTAAAGCTAATTTCTCGTTAAACCCTCTTTTACCTCTAATTGTAGGAATGACTCAGAAATCTCTAACGGAAGACTGTACCTACGCACTTTCCAGATGTAGAGATGAAAAAATTCTAAATTATGTGAGGCTATTTCTTGCATTTTTGCACGATGACAAAAATAATCGCGTAATTGAGGGTAAAACAAGAACAAATTTACTTGTGTTGATACATAATGAAGGGTTACCATCTAATTATAAGGAATTATATGACCTTTATTTCCTTTATTAAAATTGGTTTCAGTTCCAAACAGGTAAAAGAAGATCTTAATGCTTTTCGTAGTCATTGCAATAGCAATTACTACAATCACTTGTACCAGTCTCGAGAAAATTATAATAATTTTTTTCGGCCGAGCAGCAAGTAACAATTTTAATTCAAAATTCTATATCGATTCTTACACTAATTCCAATTTAGTTACACTGTCTAACCATAGTATCAAAAATAAAAATAGCGTTAGTTCCTCTAATAAACTGAAATTGTTCTACCACAGTGCAGTGGCATGAGGGGAAAGGGGAAAGCTTAAAAAATTATATATTGATGCTAAGTCATGTGAATTTAATATTCTGGCTATCACTGAAAAATGGTTAAACACTTCCTTCGTAAATGAAGAAATTTTGGACAGTACTTGGTCGATTTATAGAAAAGATTGGGATTATCTTGCTACAAATTGTTTCCGTGGTGGTGGTGTACTACTTGCAGTAAACAATACCTTATCTAGTGTGGCATTAATCACTAGGACTTATCACTCTTTCGATCACCAATTTATTAAAGTTAGGTAATAATTTTTTATACCTTGGTATTGTTTACTTTCCTCCTAATTCTGACAATATTCGGCATTTTTCGAGATATACCAGCATATTATGTCAAATATGAATTAGGATGATTCAATTATAATTTTAGGTGACTTTAACCGTCCTTCTTTATCTTATATTGTTGACGAATCTGATAATTTGTTATTACCAATCAACTTTCAGGACGAAATAAATTTCGATCTCATTAATGTATTTTATGGTAATGATTTACAACAAATTATCAGCTTCCCAAATAATTATTACAAGTGGTTAGATCTTGCATTCACGAATGCATATGATAAACTGGTGGTAAAGCTCGCTGATGATTCAGAAAACCTTTTTACAAACACTCCGCATCATAACGCAATCATCTTCGAATTTTCCACTGCTATACCACTTTTTACCAAATCTTACAATAATATTTTTGTATATGACTTTCTTAATGCTGATTATCAAAGTATTAATAATGCTTTATCAGTCATCAGTTGGGATGACCTGTTAACCGAACAGGATATTGACTTGATTATCTCTCAATTCTATTCAAAGCTATTTGAGATAATAAACTCCTTTGTTCCTAAAATTCGCAAAAAGGACAAGACAACCGAACCTTGGCTGAACAGTGAACTTAGGACATTGCGTAACCAACGCAATAAACTATACAAAATAAAAGAGCCTAATAATGACTTATTAAACAAGTACAAAAATCTTGCTTTTGAATTTAAACAAAAATCTAATTAGGCTTATGATAGATATCTTACTAACGTAGGCAACAAATTAATTACAGATTCTAAAAAGTTTTTTAACTTCGTTAACACAAAACGTAAAACTTACGGTTATCCAAGCTTAATGTCAAAAGACAATACGTTTCTAATTGTCCTAAAACGATCTGCAATTTCTTTGCTAAATCTTTTCAAAAAGTTTATCGTCCACACGAGTCTCCAATTGATTTCGATTTCTCTAACTTAATAAATAATTCAAATCCTATTATTACGGATTTATACCTTTCCGAAGTTGAAATATTTGAAGCAATCACTAAACTTGATACCAAAAAAGGTTTAGGACCTGATCTGATTCTACCGACTTTTTTATTCAACTGTGTCAGTTATCTCACTTATCCGCTTCATTTTATCTTTCTTTAGGTATTTTTCCTCTTTTCTGGAAATCCTCTTATCTTACCCCTATTTACAAAAAGGGTGATAAATCATACGTCGAAAATTACCGTGGTATAGCTATTCTATCAATTCTATTCTATATTCTACCAAAGTTGTTCAAAAAAATTATTGTAGACGAAATTACACCCATCATAAATACAAAACTAAACGAACAACAACATGGATTCAGAAAAGGTCGTTCCACAACAACAAACCTTTTAGTTTACACTTCTGAAATCCTTAATGAAATGGAAAATGGGCACCAAGTTAATGCTCTTTACACGGACTTCAGCAAAGCATTTGATCGTGTCGATCACAAAATTCTACTAAACAAACTTGCAGCCTTAGGAATTTCCGGCCCTTTTTTTTATTGGATATTCTCCTATATTACAAATAGGACGCAAAATATAAAATTTCAAGGATTTTTCTCGGACTCAATCAATGTTACATCAGGAGTACCGCAAGGTAGCCACTTGGATCCACTCTTGTTTAATATATTCATTTCCGATCTTTCTACTAAACTTTCCAGTGCGTCACATGTTGCATTTGCTGATGATCTCAAGATTTATCATGTAATTAAAAACAATTCCGATGTTGCACTACTTCAGACAAATCTCAATAGTCTGCAAGAATGGTGCTTCTGTAATAAGTTAGAACTAAACATTGAAAAATGCAAGGTTATAAGTTTTACACGTAAGAGATCTACCATTACTTTCGGTTATAAAATAAATAATGTAAACCTTGAAAGAGTTAAAAATATTACCGACTTAGGGATTCTGTTGGATGATAAACTGCACTTCCATCTTCATTATGAGTATACAATTTCTAGGGCAAACAAAATGCTCGGGTTCATAAAAAGAAGAGCTAAAGAATTCAGCAACATTGCTGTAACTAAAGCTCTTTATTGTTCCTTAGTACGATCTATTCTTGAATATGGTAACATTGTGTGGGATCCCCTCATTTCAAATACATTCTGATAGAATAGAATCCGTGCAAAAGCAATTTCTTTTATTTGCTTTGAGAAATCAATATAATCCTAGAGATTATTCAATTCTGCCTAGCTATCTCGTAAGACTTAAATCAATAAATATCTTAACTTTATCCTCACGCAGGCAAATTTTTTCTTCTAGCTTTACTTTTGACGTCTTAAGAAAAAACATTGACGTTCAGTTTTTAGCAGATAATTTTAAAATAAATAATGGGGGCAGAAATACGAGAAGCACTAAATATTTAGTTGAAAATACTCATAGAACTGAATATGGAAAAAATGAACCAATGAACAGATGTTGCATTACATTCAATAAACACAGTCATCTTTTTTCAACAGAAATTTCTAGATACACTTTTAAACGTAAATTAAAATTAAAATTTCTTAATGACCTATGACAATAATTTTAACCTTCAAAATATTATACTCATATTACACTTCAAGTTCACATTATTTTATAATTCTATAATTTAGTTATTTTTGCTTTTTTTTTACTTTATAAATTGCATTTTAACTGTGTTTTCGCTATATATGCATTTTTTACAATCTACAAAAAAAAAAAAAAAAAATACATAAACTTTTGATTTTTATGTATTTAAATTTATGCTTTGTAATCAAATTTCATGTTAATTTTAAGTTTTAGATATAAGAATTTTTTGTAAAAACCTTGTTTTGGTTCAAATAAAATAAATAAATTGAGCAAATAGATGAAGGCGTAATCTTATTAAACCAATATAATGGGACCATTTTTATAAATCATGAGCAGCATAACCTTACAGGTACTTATGTCATCAAATTTGATAATGTAAATGTCACAATTATGAATCAAATTTTTGTATCAAAAGAAATTACAACATTCAAAGTCCTACCAGCTATTCTTCAAGCAAAATCTATGGGTAACCAATTTCGCAGATATTTAACCTTGGAGTTGTTAAAAGAAATTAATATAAATAATACTAATCACATCAGTAAATTACAAGAAGAAAAATATATTGACAACTTTATCAATTACAGTATTTCTACTATTGCAATAAATAGTTTCAACCTTGGGAGTAACCTGCATTTTACTAATTAGAAGAAGGGGTAAAATTATAATTAATAATGAACAACATTCAAAACCTATTACAAATGATGACTTGGAAATTAATGAACAACATTCAAAACCTATTACAAATGATGACTTGGAAATTAATGAACAACATTCAAAACCTATTACAAATGATGACTTGAAAATTAATGAACAAACTAGAAGTAACTTGAAACCTGAAAATCCATTGCCAGAATCAGTAGCACGATTGAAACCTGAAGTTCGAAGGAAGAAATTTTATGATACACCGTTTTTTTAATTAATTCGTCAAATGTGGACATTTGAATCTGAAGAGGGAAGAGTTACCGATTTTGCACCAATCTCCATTATTACTAAATATTATTATTACTAAATTTTGCTTATCCGTCAAATTTTATCCATTCAACTTTATAATACTTTTACTAAATACTATGTAATGGGAATGATTCATTCAACTTTGTATTCCTTTCTATTTCATTCAACTTTGTATTACTTTTGTTATGAAATTTTAAATTAATGAAATCGATTGGCTTGCAGTTTTATGTTAACAGAATTGTAAACAACGAAATGAAATAAAGAATATGCTGGGTATGCAATTGGGGAACGATTTATTGATTATTGAAATATTATTGATTCATTCTTAATTCGGAATTCTTTGTAAAAGGTCTTAATTTAATCTTGTAATAAAATAATTTGTTAAAATTAAAAATCAAATATTCTTTCATTTAAATAATTAAAAGGAACTTTTTAATCTTAACAATAATCTAACTTATATATATAAAATATATACTCCAATATTATATTTCAATATGTATCAAAGGTTTTTCTTTATTTTGAAAAGTGAAGAGACCCGGCAAATTTCTAAAAAGCCATTATTTTATTCTTTATTATATACATATTCGCATTTATTAACAGGTTTTCTTGAGTGCATTGGGATTATATTATTAAGTATTGATTTTACTATTATACATAATAAATTAATAATAAATTGTTAAAATAACAAAATTTTAATATTTTCATTTATTTTTATAAATATTTTTAGAAAAATAAATGATAAAATATTTAGTATAAAACACTATATAATTTTGAAAATATGCTTTTTTAAAAACTTTTGTTTTTTTCATCACTTATTTATCTTATAATAAATCTACAATTATGTACCAACACTCAAAATATTTCTTTAATTTTCAGCTCAATTTTTAACATAAAAAAATTAGAAGATTTTTTTCATAATTGTACAAGAAATTAAATTTAACTAGTTAAAGCTAATAAATAAGTCCAGAAATGTAAAGTACAAATTTCAATATTTTTATAAACATAAAAAATAAAAACTCTGTCTAACAGCTTGTTTTTTAAGTTAATGTTATTATTTTCTTTTTTAATGAATACGCCCACTTTAAATAAAATTTTACAAACTATAAAAAGTTTTGTTACTCGATTTCATAGTTTAAGTAAAATAGAATAAAGTAAGAAAAACTAATTAATTATTTGGAGCCTTATTTTAATAAAATAAATAATAATTTAGAATTTCATACCTTGCACAATTAGTGCAGCAAGAGCTGCTGCTTCTCCAGTAGAACAATAAAGACGACCATGACGTAGATCTCTTTTTAGTTGTTGGTATAGAGTAATTCGGCCATTTCCGTTTAACCTAAATGGATCAGCTGGGTAAAATTTTATTCGAAACGAAAATATTACTGGATCCGACTCTAAAATATTTTATTTTAATTTTCTATATAAAATAAAAATAGAAAACATTTGTGTACAACTTCTAATTACCTTTTATTTGTTTTATTATAGATTTCCCTAAGTCCAGCCAATGCTGAAACAAAAGGTGCCATTTTATTAAAATCACTTGAGCAATTTTTAACACCTACCCTTTGCTTAAGCAGATCTACATAACGCAAACCAAAATAATCTTTTTCCTTTATGAGAAGCTGGTCACAAATGCAGTCTAGTAAGTATTTACCTTTATGATGGGGCTACGACAAAATAAACCATATTAAAATTTTTTTAATTGAAATACTTTATGAATACAATTTATAAAACTTTTTTTTAAAGCACATATTTTTACAAAATATAACGTTATAGGGTTATAGTCATACACGTTAATACTAAGGTAAGAAACGGTAAATACAGTTTAAGCACCAACATTTTTTAAGCAATATTAAAAACAAAAACTTCCAAAAAACCTTTACTGCCAATTTTTTAAATTTTGCCAATATATGAGAACTCTTTTAAAATTTATTAAGTAGTAATAGATTAATTGATGTAAAATAAAAATGTTATAAATTGATTACAAAAAATTTTTGAAACAATATTGAAATTACCTGGAATTCGTATTGTAAAATATCGGTATCGTCCTCTAACAGACGCACAGTACATTTGTAAATAATATTGCTATCGTTTTTACGAAACATTTGAAATAAATTCAAATAAATTTATTTTTTCTATTAATAATAATATTTACTCTTATATATAAAATATTATATTTAAATATGAATAACTAAAAGCTGAAAAATTTATAACAATGTAAACTTCCCTGTTATCAGGAAATATTGATTTTTCTTAAAACTTTGAGATGTCAGAACAATATGAAACAGTTTGAGAAGTGCTAAAATATAGCTATATTAAAATAGCAACACAAATGACTTTTTATTAAAAAAAACCCAAGTCAAGGTCTATATAATTGCTTTAAATATTTTCATATTGTTTATTAATTTAAGTATGTACCTATCAATTTTAGAAAAATAAATTCTAAAAAAATTAAAAGTAAATAAAGAAATGATAAAATAAATATAATATGATATAAAATGATATAAAAAATATAATTTATTTATTTTTTTCTATAAAAATTTGAAACTAAAACTTGTTATTAAACTGTATTTTGTATTTATTTTGCAATTACAATCTAAGCTAAAATTCATAAAGGACAACCCCCTAAAATCTAATCAAGAATTTTAGTTATAACAAAATTTTGCTATCATGTCATTTTGTAATTTTTCGTCAATGTTAATTAGAATTCTGTTGATTACATTATTATAAAAACTTTTTTTAATGGTTTATTGAGTTAAGTAAAAATATGCGTATTTCTAATTATTTTCAGATTTTGATTTTTTTATGTTTCTCAAAAAAAAACTAAGAACTTATTTTTTATTATGTAATTGTACATTTAGTAGTATTTATGTATTGATTTAATTATGTATAGCAGACAGCAGTAGCAGAAAGAAAAGGACTAATTTTAAAATTTATTTCAAAAATTTTAAAGCGTGTTGTCAGGAGAACCTAAAACTAAGAAATTATTAATTTATTACTTACATATTTATTTATTTATTCGTGATTTAGTCATAACATAATATAATTCAAAACGTAATCAAAATGTAATAAATTTATGGTAATAAATTAGGTTGTAATAATTTTATCCTATTATGGTAATAAGATAGATCCTTAATTTTGGTGATACTTTATTATGTCTATCCTGGTAGTTTTGCGGTACTTGTCTTAACCAAAGTGCTGAGGGCCATAAGCCCTATGTCACACTGTGATGGTTATTTCTCTATGGGCGGAACCCAATTTAGAGATTCTGTCTTGGTCAAATTAAAAGCCTTTTTTGTTTTCTTAGTTAAGCTATCTAAGAGCTTAAACTTTTAATTGTTATCTTTTTTGAAATTTACAATGGTATTTATACAATATTTAAAATTTATGCCCACTACTTTTTTTTTTAGTAGAGGTGATTACATTAACATTATTAAATTTATTATTTCACAATAAAAAGTGCCATATGGGCTATTTTCTTAAAAATATAATTTAAATTGACAAATATTAAATTGTGTGTTAAACATATGTATGTGCTACATTCAGTTCTTCAACCTTTTTAAGGAAATTCCCTGAATGTGCAATTTCTATTCATAATGACTTTTTTTTATAAATGTAAAAAAAAACAGTAAAAATATATAATATTATATGGTACGGGTGTTAATTGTTGTTTTAAATTTAAATGTTTAGAATCAGCATTTTTTGCTAAAGAATTAATGTTATTAATGTGTTCGTATATACTTAAGGTATATATGAAATTAGATATCTTTATTAAATTGTTATAAAAGTATATTAGCGTACTTTTTAATTAGGTATTGTGTTCGTGAGAAAGAATGTAAAAATACGTTGAAGTTAACTAGGTATTGTATTAGTATAAATTAAATGTATGTGTACGGTGAAGTTATATAGGTATTGTAATAATTGTAGTGTTAGAATTAGTGAATGCACTACACCCTTACCGTAAAAGAAAAATAAGAATTTTGTACAAAAAGAAGAAAATTCTTTTTTTTTTGTTATATTAAAATATATATACATGTTTTTTTTTTTTTTTTTTTTTTTTTTTTTGTTGCGTTAATGCTTAATAGGTAAAAAAAAAAATTTTGTTTTGTTTATTTACAAGTGTTTTTTTTTTTTTTGTATACTTATATATTATATAATAATAAATTTTTCTTAATAATAAAATTTTATAAAGTAATAAGTTAAAAAAAATTTGTTTTATAAAATATTTGATTTTAGCTGGTTTTAAAAAGTTTTAAACTATTATTGTGGATTTCTTTTTGTTTATTTTTTATTTTTATTATAGAATTTACATTGTTTGTTTTTATTATTTTATATGGTCCATATTGACTATCCACGGACTATCTAGTTTATTTTTTCTTTCAGTTTTTATTAGAACTATATCATTTATTTTAAATTTTATAGGTTTTACATTGATATCATTTACATATTTTCTGTTTATTTTTGCTATATTTAACATATTCTTTGCTTGTTCGGCTGCAAATTTGAGTCTAGTTTTTAGTTCAAGTACATAGTCGTTCATGTCTTGTATAGGTATATGTGTATTTGTATTAAAGTTTGTTGGTATACTTGATATTTTTCCGTAAAGTAATTCAAATGGTGAATAATTTGTATCTGTGTGTGGTGTTGTGTTATAACAATATGCAAAATAAGGTATCCATTCGTCCCATTGGTAGTCTTGAGTGAACGATAAGAGATATTGGTTTAATACTCTATGGTTTCGTTCAATTGAGCCTAGTGTCTCATGGTGATATGGAGTTGATTTTAAATGTTCTATATTGAATGTTTTGCATATATTCGTAAAAATTTCATTTATAAATTCAGTACCTAAGTCTGTTTTTATTGTTTTAAAATTACCATATCTTAAAATGATATTTGTGATTAATGATTTGTTTCTATTGGTATTGCTTCTATGTACTTTGTTAATTCGCATTGAACTGTTAATATATATCTGTAGTTATTACATATTCTCAAAGGTCCTACGGTGTCTATGCTTATAGATTCGAAAGCAGATGATGGTGTATTAGTTATAATAAATTTTTCTTTATTATGTGTTGTAATTTTATTCTTTGCACATATCTTACAGTTGTTTATGTATTCTTTGACCATCTTGTTTAAATTTCCATATATAGCGTTGTTTTATTTTGTTGATGGTTCTTTTGATTCCTGTATGACCTCCTTGTTGAGAGTCATGGTATTCTTTTATTATTTTATTTTTTGATTCATTATCTTCAATTTTCTTAGGCGGGGTATATATTAAAATTTTTAATTCATTCATTTTTAATTTATTCATAATATCATTGTACAATGTTTTAAATTCTCTAATGTCAATTTTTCTAAATATTGAATCATTATCACTAAGCGCTAGTTTCATTATTTTTTTATTTTTTATAGATAAGATAAGTTTCTCCAAGATCCGACCTAAGTCCTGATATGGATTATCACTTATGCTTATTGGTACCATAAAATCCCCTTTTTCATTTATAATTATTTCATTTATTTTGTTTTTCATATTTTTTAAATCGTTAACGTTAATAAATTTTATTTTATGCATATTTTTTGTTTCAGATATGGATGTACATTGCCACGTATGAAGTTCATGAGGCTTCTGTGTTGATGTACTAGTACTATTATTATTATCTGTTTTTTGTAATGTTTTACTCTTATTTCTCGTGATGATATTTACTCTATTTTTTGGAATCATTTGTTTTAATATTTCTGAATCGATTTTTATACGAGATAGTGCGTCTGCGTTTGTATTTATTTTACCTTGTTTATATATTATTTTAAAATCATAATCGGCTAATTCTAGTCTTATTCTTGTCATTTTAGATGAAGGATTTTTGTGTTTAAATAAATTGACTAACGGACTGTGATCCGTAACAATCGTGAACGTTGTGCCATATACATAGGGTCTAAAATATGTTATTGCCCAATGTATGCCTAATAATTCTTTCTCGATTATTGGTTTGTTTAGTTCATGTTTGTTCAAAGATCGACTAGCGTAAGCGATTGGACGGTCGCTACCTATTTCTCCTTGTGACAAAACAGCGCCTAATGCAAAATTAGATGCGTCAGTTGTTATTATGAATTCTTCATCAAAGTTCGGGAATTTTAAGACTGGTGGTTTTATTAGCTTTTCTTTTAGTGTTTTAAATGCTTCTTCACATTCTGAAGTCCAAACAAAAGTTGTATTCTTTTTAGATAAGTTGTTAAGTGGTTTCGCTATTTCGGCAAAGTTCTTTATAAACCTGCGATAGTAGTTGCAGAATGCTACGAATCTTCTGGTGTCGTCAGCATTTGTAGGAGTTGGATAATTTTGTATTGTATTATATTTAGCAGGGTCAGGTTTTATACCATTTTGTGTAA
The DNA here is from genome assembly GCA_963082915.1 of Dolichopus griseipennis. Lineage (NCBI taxonomy): Eukaryota > Metazoa > Arthropoda > Insecta > Diptera > Dolichopodidae > Dolichopus > Dolichopus griseipennis. The sequence goes on along the minus strand of OY720444.1, from coordinate 45,735,956 downwards.
TTAAATGTCCAAGATATGTTACTTCTGTTTGTAGAAATGTGCATTTAGCTGGATTTAATTTTAAATTAGATTTTCTAAGTCTTGTAAATACGTCAATTAAATTTTTATTATGGTGTTGTAAACTACATCCAAAAATTATTATGTCGTCAACATAGATAAATGCGCCTGCATTTAAGCCTGATAGTGCTATGGTTAGCATCCTCTGAAAACTGTTTGAAGATATTTTTAAACCAAAAGGTAGTCTGGTAAATTGATAGTGACCTTTGTTAGTTGAAAAAGCTGTTAATGGTTTTGACTCGTTGTCTAATTTGATTTGATGAAAGGAGTTACTAAGATCTAATGTTGAGAAATATTCTGCTCTTCCGATACTGTCTAGAATATCGTCTAAACGAGTGAGTGGAAACTTGTCATCTGTTATCTTCTTATTTAGTTGTCTGTAATCCACGACTAATCTCCATTTTTTTGTGTCATCTGAAGATTTTTTTGGTACTATTAGTAATGGTGAATTATATGGACTGTTGTAATAATTGTAGTGTTAGAATTAGTGAATGCACTACAAAAACAACAGTTCAATAAAAACAAGCCAATATTTAACAAAATAGGTGTAATTAAATAAAACAAGTAATAAAATAAATAAACGGTTTTAAAAATTATGTTTTCAAAATTAAGCAATATCCCATAAAAAGCTTTCGGTAAGAATGTTTTAAAAAAAAGTTCATAATAATTTTTTGGTACTTTTGTTAGATTGTTTATTTATCTAAGTCTATTATAATATATAACCATATTTATTTTTGTTATTTTAAAATATAATGTTGGAGTTTTAGTTTTTTGCATCTTACTTCAAAAAAATTTGGATAGCTTGTATTTAAATTACATGTGAAAGACTCAATCCTATTTTTAAGATCTAAGTTCTTTAAAACTTTTAAGTGTCTAACTCAAACCTTTTGGAAACCAGTAAAGGTGGTCAAGAGTCAAAAATTTTGAAAAAATTGAGTTTCGCATAACGGCAAATTAAGGAACCGCATATCAACCCTCTTTATTTGTTAAATATATTTATAAAGCTCATAAAAACAGCTATCCTTTTCAGATTGAAATTATAACTTATAGAATTTTGGTTACGAAAATTTATATGTAGGGGTTTCTTGAACTGTAGAGGGCTGTACCGGCAAAAGGCATGGGAAGGCACACAAAAAAGTACTTTCATGATATAATTTTTTTTTTGTAATACCTACCGGTAATTTAAATTTGTATTCTTTATTTCAAATGGTGTAAAAGTTATGAAGACACATAGACAAAGAGCCAGACATAGTAAAACTGTGAAAGCATACTTTTTACAATATTTTTGAATTCTTTCTTAGTATTATTAATATTTCTTATTATTGAAAGATTTGATAATATTTCTTTAGTTATTTCTTGCCTTCTTTAGAATTTAGTAAGGGATTCAAAAATTCATCATTCCATTCAATTAGATTACTTTAATTGTAGGCGTATTATGGTTTTATTCGTTTTTCGTTTCTTTACTTCGGACTATTAATTTTTGTATCCGTTTGGTGTTTTAATATGTTTTTCGTTTAAATGTTCGGCTGTTATTTTTCTTAATTTAAGAAGATTTTTCGCTCCCCTTATTTCTTTCATAAATTGTCGTTCTTTTTGTATATCAATGTCTTTTTTATTTTGATTAAATTTTACAATGGGATTTTCTTTAATTTTAAGTGTTTTTTGTTTAATTTCGGTGTATTGGTCTGGCGTAATATCTATTTTTCAGTAATTTTATATTTTTCTTTATATTTTAATTTTTAATATTAATAGTAATTTTATATTTTACTGACGTCAGAAACCATTTTGTGAAAGAAAGCGCCCAGAGAATATTAACTTGCATCGGTTTGCAAAGTGAATAATTTAGAAAAATCGGAGATGGGTTTATATGGGTTTATTTGAGAGCATTAGTCTTCCTTAAGATATTTAGTTATAGGCTTTGCAATCATTGACTTGTCTTTTAAAAATTTCTTATAATATCCTATGTGATACCAAAGAATTGTTTGAAATTGATTTTTAGGAATGGAAAATGTTCAACACACGATACTTTATGAGGTTTCGTTTTTTTACCTTCGTAGGTGACTCAGAAATTCGATTTATCCAATTGGTCTTTAAAATTCGTATCTTTCAGTGTTTCATCTTTATGAGGGATTCTAGATGTTCTTGTAAACAAGAAAATTATATCATCTAGGTAGACTTAATAACTTTTGTTATTGAAGTCATTTAGGACATTGTTCATAAGTGATTTGATTTTATAATACACTTTCAATATCTCTCAAATATGTTGTTTTACTTCATATTATTCAATATATGGGTATCGGTAGGTCTTAACTTGTTAATATTCTCCTTCAGTATCAAGAATGTAAGTTTTAGTATTATTAATATTTTTAAATTATATAGGTATTTTTTTTTGTCTTTAATTTCTAAACAATTATTATCATAATCAATTTTACTATTTAATTTTTTTAAGAAATGTTTCCCCAAAAGACATTCATATTCGTATATGGGTTCGGATGGCCCATGGGTTCGGATTCTGGACCTTTCAATCGTTTTAAGGGCTAACGAACATATAAAAAAAATTAGGATAACTCAACAACTAATGGCGCTACCTTCATGAAATTGGTGCTGTAGGTAACTAGTGTCTAAAAGTTGACAAGAGCAACTACAATCTTCCTCTTTTCTTTTCAAATATAAAATAGAAATGTTATTTAATAGAATAAATGTTACTGTCAATGTCCGAATGTGCTATATATTGTAATTTTGTGGTATATGTGATTTTTACATTCCTTTATACGAACATCGAACAATTTATATGAACATCGGGTATAATAAAATTACTCCTCCGTTTGTAATGCATCGATCTAGACGAGCTAGATATAGTGTCAAGGGTACGTATCGAATCAGCATAGAAAAGTGAATCGATCTAGCTATCTGTGTCGGTCCGTCCGTCAGCACGATAACTTGTGTATAACTCATTAGTCGGAGTACACCAAGTTAACCTATAGAGTATCTTGATTGCTTTGTTTACTAAAGTGCTTACTTTCCTTTTTAATATATTTGAACAACACAACCACGTTACCACATTGTATCTTATATGCGACATAATTTGCGCATGGAATAATAACTTAGCTGATTTATCATTTAATATAATGCCGCTTCCCCTAATAGAACCTAGTAATGGCTTTATCTTTTTTAAAATGTAATTAACATGATCATACCAGCTTAATTTATCATATATTTTATACCGAGAGATATTTATAATTCTGTTCTCTTATAATTTCTCTGCTATCAATACAAATTTTAGGGTTTATCAATCTTATTAAATAAAATAGTTACCTATTACAGTTTTATAACTTTTCTTAAATTATTTTAAATTTGCTCAAAAAGTTGAATTTCTTTTAAGAATTTAATAATTTCACGCAAAATTGCAATTTCATTTATAGCTATTATATCTAAATTTGATATACCGATTTTTCTTCTAAAATTATAAAATCTGTTGCATGATTCAAATAGGTGTTTAATGTTTAAATTAAATTCGTTCCAAATACATTGTGGTGGGTTTGTTTTTTCAAAAATAAAACTATGTGTTATTCTTGTATGCCCTATTCTAATTCGTGTGAGAACTACTGATTCTTTTTTACTAAAATAATTTATCGTTGACCAATATTTCACATTATTTTTGATAACTCGTAATTTATTTTAGCTTGGAATGTCTACCCATTTTGTATTCTTTACAGTAAAATTAAAAATTTGAATCTAGGTCTTCTTTTGTAGAGGTTTTTGCAAATGTATACACTCTTCATTACCTATAATTTTCATGTGACTTGGAATCCACATGAAGTTTGTAATTTTTTTTGTAGAGAAAAGTAAATCTCTTACTTTAAGAGCAATTGGATGATTAGAATACATTTGTTTCAAAATTATCATTGCGCTAAGTGGGTCACTACAAATTAAACAAGTGATGAAAAAAACCAAGGATTTTTAAAAAAGCTCATTTTCAAATAATAAAGTGTTTCATACTAAGTATTTTATCGGAATATAATGTTGAAGCTTCAATATTAACATTTAATTTAGAAAATATATACGATAGTGACTAATTTACTGCTTACTTATAAAAACAGTAAATTTTTAATATTTAAGCCCTAGTAGCCCCTCTATGGAGAAGGTTGCCAAATTTCTCAAGGATATAATCCTCAATACTCCCTTTCCCCCAAACTTTTTTAGGTTCTAGGAATTAAATTGTGAATTCCACCAAAATTTGGAATTTTACTTAGAATTTTACTATTTAAGCAAAAATGGTTAAAACTGAGAGACACTTTCTTCAATTTAAAGAACCCCTTTTAAATTTAAGAAAATCTTTTAACATATGTTAAAGTATAATGTTGGACCTTTAAATTTTGTATATTAAGGAAAAAATATTTAAACAGGTATTCAAGTTACAGGTGCTTAAAAATAGCAAAATTTCAATTTTCGAGCCCTTATAACTCCAAAACAGGGGGCGCTACAAAAAAATATTGTTAACCGGCTCCTACTAATTTCTGAGGATCTAATTCCTCCCAAATTCCTTCGTCATTTCAAGACCCTAGCTTAAACCGTTCAGAAGATATGTGTGGCCAAAAATTTTGCAAAAATTGAGCTTTGCATAATGGTAAATTTAAGTACCGTATGGCAACCCTATACATTTTAGCGACGTATTTCTGTAAAGTCTATAAAAGCAGCTCTCTTCTACCGTTTTTCGATTGAAAATAAACCTAATAGAACTCTTGTTATATTAATTTAAATATAAGGCTTTTTTGGAATTTGCAGGGGCTGTGGCTTCGTCACCCTTCAAAATTAAGAAATACCTTTGACACATGTTGAAATATAATTATAGAGCTTTGAATTTTGAATATCACTAAAAAAAAATTTGGACAGGTATTCAAGTTACAGATGTTAAAAAATACAAAAATTTAAATTTTCGAGCCCTTATAGCTCCTAAATGCGGGGCTTGACAAAAAAATTTTGTTAACCAACTCCTGCTAATTTCTGAGTATCTAACTTCTCCCAAAATTTCAAGACCCTAGCTTAAACCGTTCAGAAGATATGTGTGGCCAAAAATTTTGCAAAAATTGAGTTTTGCGTAATGTTAAATTTTAGTACCGTATGGCAACCCTAAACATTTACTTTTTAAAAATTTATAAAGTTTATAAAACCAGCTATCGTTTGCCGTTTTCAGATTGAAAATATATTCAGCAGAACTCTTGTTATAACAATTTAAATATAGGGCTTTTTGCAACTTTGGGGGGTTGTAGCCCCGTAACAGGTGGGGCTAAATAAAAAAATTCTTCTACGAAATTATTTTTTTTGCAAAACCTACCCATGGTTAAAATTTCTTTACTCTATTTCAAACGGTGTAAAAGTTTTTGTAAACATACGGACGGACGGACGGACAGACGGACGGACAGAGTGAAGCTATATAGGCACATTTTTACAAAATTTTTTGAAAATGTGCTAAAAATGGTTTTCATCAGTATTGATAATATACTCAACGGCTTTATACAAAGCATACAGCTCTGCTGTGCAAATATTTGTATGATGAACACTGTCGAGTTTATTCAATAGACTCTTGTACAGTTGCAATAATCTAATATGGGTAAAACTAATAAATTATGCAATCTTAATAGTAGTTTTCGATCACTTCCATAACTCGAATTGTACAGCATTTTTATTATATTTAAATTTTTGGTATTTGTAACCTTCATTTCATTTATATGGTGAAACCATTTAAGTTTAGAATCAAAAGTCTTCCCTAAAAATTTGTGCTTATCTGTATACAGGGTGTCCCGGGAATAACGTGCCATAGAACAGCAGATGATAGGGGAGTTCGTGCCTACGAACTGACTGACATAGCTATATAAACTCAGGAGGTCACGCTGATCACAAATATATACAGGGTGTTCCCGACTCGATGGTCTTCCTTCAAATGGTATGAAAGGGGGGCAATTTTTTGTTCTGCTCGATATGCCCGATCACCCATTTGAAGGAAGACCATCGAGTCGGGAACACCCTGTATATATTTGTGATCAGCGTGACCTCCTGAGTTTATATAGCTATGTCAGTCAGTCCGTAGGCACGATAACTCAAAAAATAATGAAGCTACCTTGATGAAATTTAGCTGTTGGTTACTAGGATTGAAAATATAGCGGGGATTGCATATGGGCGAAATCGACTCATGGGTTCGGATTCTGGACCTTTTAATCTGTCCAAGGGGTAACGAACATATATAAAAATTTACGATAACTCAACAACTAATGACGCTATCTTCATCAAATTTGTGCTGTACATTACTAGTAATGAAACTACGGCGGGGATTTCGCCGTACGGTAAGGATTGGACAATGTTATATTTAAATGAATTATATGAAAAGTTCTAAACTTATAATTGTATTTTAGAAATACATTTATTGCATATTTTGCGTTTATAAGCTTTTCTAATAGGGACATAAACTAACAATTTAAAATAATTGCAATTTTGAAAAATTTTAATTATTAAATATATTATGCTTTGATTAGCTTTATATCACAAAATTTAATAATTCAAATTTTTTCACTTTTGTAATTGAATTGAAATAAATTTATTTTCATTTGTAACAAGTTTTATAATTTTTAATATTTTTAAATAGATAAGTTAGTAAGAATTTGTAAATAATATTTTAATTGGATGAAAGATTTTAATTGCAACTGCTTGTAAATTTGTATGAAGATTAATTTCTTCAAATCCAAAATCTTTGTTAACTAATATTGTAACTCCACCGTGAGGAATGCCACGTGTATTACAATTTTTATATACTACTAGCAGATTTACCCGGTGTTGCCCGGGAGCGTGCAAATTGCAAAAAAGCAAGTTTCGGCCATTTTTTCGAAGTACTGCTTTGGTTAAAAAGAAAGCCTCAAAAAATATTTGTGGAGTTCCATTAACCCGTTGCGGCTCAACAGCTTTTTATAGGTTTTTCGTTACTTTGCTATTAATTAGAAATTGTTTAACTGATTGACTTCAAATTTTGTACATGTGTTCGTCTTTGACAATGGACTCCACTCTATTAACAGACTTGGAATTTGTTATCCCTTGTCACCCGACAATTTAAAAAAAAACAATTTGGGGAGGATATCCGACCAATTTTGCGACATATTGCTTGGTCAAAGTTTCAAAAACAGGTTTGTTGAATTCCGTTAACCCATTGTGGCACAGCAGATTTTTTCATTACTTTACTCTTAAGCAGAAACGGTTTGACCACTTGAATGTAAATTTTGTATGCGTACTTATCATTCATGTATATACTTATCATTCCTACGATTATTCAAAAATAAAATTCTTGTAAGTAACGAAGGTTTAGAAAAGCTTTAAAAATCTGCATATATTTTGTTTTGTACTTACCTGAAAGTTCTACTACCCTCTTCCTCGTTTGTTTATAATTTTATGAGAGAAATGTAGGTTTCTTTCTTGGAAAAACGGTTTTAAAATACTATATTCAAGCATAAAATATAGGAAATGGATTTTTTTTTTATTTTTAGATTTTATTTGAAGAAAACTGCAATTTTACACCGAAATCTTTTTTTAAAAAACAACAACTGCAAAATAGATAAAAAACAAAGACTTACGAAAAAATGTAGAGACAGAAAATGTTACGTTATTTAAATTTAAAGATATTTTTATTCGGATTCTTTCTTAGCTTAATTTTTATTATTATTAATATTATTAGCATATTTACAAAAAATTTTGTAAAAATGTGCCTATATAGTTTCACTCTGTCCGTCCGTCCGTATGCCCGTCTGTTCGTCTGTCCGTATGTTTGCAAAAACTTTTACACCGTTTGAAATAGAGTAAAGAAATTATAATCACGGGTAGATATTACAAAAAAATTAATTTCGTAGAAGAATTTTTTTCTGTAGCTCCACCTTTTACGGAGCTAAAGCCCTCCAAAGTTGAAAAAAGTCCTATATTTAAATTGTTATAACAAGAGTTTTGTTAAGTGTATTTGCAATCTGAAAACGGCAAAAGATAGCTGGTTTTATAACTTTTATTTTTAAAAGGCAAATGTTTAGCGTTGCCAAAAGGTACTAAAATTTACAATTATGCAAAACTCAATTTTTGCAAAATTTTTGGTCACACATATCTTCTAAACAGATTAATCTAGGGTCTTGAAATTTTGGGAGAAGTTAGGTCCAACGAAATTAGTAGGAGTTGGTTAACAAAATTTTTTTGTCACGCCCCCTGTTTAGAAGCTATAAGGGCTCGAAAATTGAAATTTTGCTATTTTCAAACACTTGTAACTTGAATACCTGTTCAAATTTTTTTTTAGTAAAATACAAAATTGAAAGGTCTTTAATTATGTTTCAACATGTGTCAAAGGTTTTTCTTAATTTTGAAGGGTGCCGAAGTTACAGCCCACGAAAATTGCAAAAATCCCTAGATTCAAATGAGTATAACCAGAGTTCTGTTAAATGTATTTTCAATCTAAAAACGGTATAAGAGAGATGCTTTTATAGGCTTCACAAAAATATAAAGCTTAAATGTATAGGGTTGCCATATGGTACAAAAATTTATCATTGTTGTCGAACCTTGGCCTCCTGTAGGTTTCGTAACAATATTTTTTTCTGGATAGGGCTGTTAACCGTATGCCAAACCCCCATTTTTGGAGGGCCGTTGGGTTTGAAGAGTTGCTTCAGAATTTGCCATATAAGTTCTCATAACTATGTTACGAGTTCAACTGCATTATATAGTTTTTTCCTACTTCCTGAGACGCCGATGTATGTGGCCATTCAGGTTGCAACTATTCTTCCCTTCTCCTTTCTCAACCGGGCTTGGGACCGGCTACGGCGGAGTTTTTTTTTTTTTTTTATTAATATATAAAATTTAAAGGTTCAACATTATATTTTAACATATGTTCAAGGTTTTTCTTAAATTTAAAAGCGGTTCCTTAAGTTGAAGAAAGTGTCCCTTAGTTTTACCCATTTTTGCTCCAAATTTTTGTGGAATACCCAATTTAATTCCTAGAACCTACAAAAATGGAGAAGGGGGGGGGGTTAGATGAAGTTAGGTCCTTTAGAAATTTGGCAACCTGTATTTGGCAAATTGAAAGGCTATTAGAACTTTAAAATAAAAAATTTACTGTTAGCAGTAAATTTAATAAGTAAGCAGTAATACTGGTGACTAAGTGTATGTATTTACAAAATTAAACTCAGTATGTTATACAATATAGATTTGAAAATGTGCTTTCTTAAAAACTCTTCGTGTTTTTTTTTCATCACTTGTCTCATTTAGCTTTTGCACTATTTGTGACTATTTGAAAGCAAAAAATTTAGTATTATTAATTAAGTGAGCTTTTGGAATAAAGGTCGACTTGCGTTAATACCAAAAATTAGAAAATTGCATTGAATCATTGTGCAAAACGCGTAAACAGGTCAAAACCAAATCAACCCTGTTAGTTTTTATAATTAAAATGCTCATATAAAAATTTTCAATAAAATTCTTTCAATCGTTTAAGCAAATTAAATTTATAGAAAACTTCAAGGCGTCGTCGTGGAAAACGGGTTAATCGAACTTAATCCTAAAACTTTTTGCAGCCTCTTTTTTGGACTGCAAAATCAACCTGAAAAATTGGACACAAATCGGAAACACAATTTTTTTTGGAAGCCCGCCAGGACGAAATTGGTTAATTCATTTCAACCAAATTTATACAACTATTTCCGGTTGCTAAGAGGAACATTTGTACACAATTTCAAGTCAATCGGTCAAACCGTTTTGATTCGACACCAAAAACATTGAAAAAGCTTCATTGCACCCTTAACCGAACTCGACAAAATTTTGTGCCAGACTCTCTTTTCGACTGCGAAACCACCCTGTAAAATTGGACACAAATCGTAAACACAAAATTTTTTGAAAGCCCGCCAGGTCGAAATGGGTTAATTTATTCCAACCAAATTTAAACAACTAATTCCGGTTGCTAAGAGGAACATTTGTGCAAAATTTAAAGTCAATCGGTCAAACCGTTTTGACTCGACATTAAAAACATTGAAAAAGCTTCTTTGGGCCCACGTGCCCAAACGAGTTAACAGAACTCAACAAAAATTTGTGTCAGCCTCTCTTTTCGACTACAAAATCACCCTGTAAAATTGGACACAAATCAGAAAAACAAAATTTTTTTGGAAACCCGCCAGGCCGAAATGGGTTAATTTATACCAACAAAATTTATACAACTAATTCCGGTTGCTAAGAGGGACATTTGTGCAAAATTTCAAGTCAATCGGCCAAGCCGTTTTGCCTAGACATCCAAAAAACGAAAAAGCTTAAAACGGCTCTGGAGCCGCAACCTGACTTATAAAAATGTGACCTAGCCTATGTCACTCCCCGGGCTTTCAGAATTTTTCCTTTAAAATTTTGTGACAATCGGACAAGTGGTTTTCACGTGAATCATGGACAAACAAACAACCAAATTTTCTCCTTTATATATTAGATTTCAAAATTTTTAATATTTGGATTATGATTTTTGTTAAATCTAAATTCCTGCAAACAAAAGACATATGAATTATATTTTTGAACTAATAGTTTAAATTCTTCAATGTGACTACAAAAACCGATGCAGTTCAATTGAATTAAATTAAAGTTTAAATTGGTCATCTTTGTTAGAGTTTGATAGATGTAAAATTTGAATTTCATCAGCCTTTTTACTTACATATTCTTTATTTATTGTTTTCACTGTGTCTTCAGGTTTGATGAGAATTTTTTCCTCCGTGATTGGTATTGGAGCTGAATTTTGTAAAAACAAAAATAGTTTTTGTGGAATTTGAAGTTGATGGTAAAACAGGTATATTTGATGTTGATCGACTTCCAGAACTTAATGTAATGGGTTCATTTTTAGTACTGCAATTGCAAATACAGTTGCATTTTGTAACATGGGCTGCTGCAGCGATTTTTGCATATGATGAACCAGTGAAAATTAGATTTTTCTCCTTATATCTTTTTTTAGCTTCTTTTATATGAACTTTTTCAAGTGTTTTAATTTTTTGAACATCACGCTCAGTTAAAACCTTTTTACACTTATTAAAAAAGGCATGATGTGCCTCTTGACAATTTACACAGCTCTGTAATTTTTGGCATTTTTCATTTTTTTCCTTTAAATGGTAGTTTTTTCCAAAGTTCGAACAGATTTTATCTTTCTTACAATCGGTAGTTATGTGACCGAAATTTACACTTTTACACTGATTTAAAGTAGCGTGCTCCGAAACCGTTATTTTAATCTCAGGCGTGAGACTTGTAATTTGTATTAATTTGTTTGCCTGTATGACATTTTTCGTTTCAAGTAATACTGTACCATTTCTTAACTTGGACCATGATTTTATATCTCCTTCTGCAACATTTAATATAATTTTGGATAATAAAAATGGTGACATTTTGTGTAAAGATGCATTTTCTTCCTCACGTTTCATTACTAAAAACTAGGATCCATGGGTATCATTTAGTAATTCTTTATTTTTGTCAATAGTAAATGTATCATATGCTTTATTTCCTAGTGAATTGGGGTTGGGAGCCCCTATTTCTTGATAAATTTTTTATTATATTTATTAAAATATTTTTATAAACTTGAAATTTATTTTCTTAAAAATGGTAAAATTTTGTGTAAAGATGCATTTTCTTCCTCACGTTTTATTACTAAAAACTTGGATCCCGGGGTATCATTTAGTAATTTTTTATTTTTATCAATAGTAAATATATCATTTGCTTTATTTATACATATAATGTTTATACCCGTATGACTATATAGTCCAAGGGTATAATAATTTTGCCATTACGTTTGTGACGCGGAGAAGGAGGGGGGTAGATATAGACTCAAGTGTATGGATCGGATCAGAATCGAAAAATAAATCGATTTAGCGATGTATGTCCGTCCGTCCGTCCGTCCGTCCGTCATCACGATAACTCAAAAAGTAAAGGACCTAGGATTATGAAATTTCCACAAATTCGTTTTTATGCAAAAACCGGAAGAGCTATTTAAATCCAGCCATTTTGGTCCACGGGTTCGAGTACCTGCCATACAACTTCTAATTTTATATGAGCATTACTCTATACCTATGGAAGCTGCGTGTCTGAAATTTTGCCAAAAATAGTTTAGTATAATGGCCCAAGTTTCTGCAAAATTTGGTTGGTTTACTGCAGAGGGTTCGAATAGCTGCCATACAACTTCTTCTTTTATATACACTACACCTAATGAAGCTGGGTGTCTGAAATTTTGCAAAAAATAGTTTGGTGTAATGGTCAAAATTACTGCAAAATTTAGTTGGTCTACTGCTGAGGGTTCGAGTAGATGCTATTCAACTCCTTCGTTTATATGAGGATTACACTACACCTAATGAAGCTGGGTGTCTGAAATTTTGCCAAAAATAGTTTAGTGTAATGGCCAAACGTACTGCATAATTTGGTTGGTCTACTGCTGAGGGTTCGAGTAGCTGCCATACAAGTCCTTCTTTTATATGAGCATTACTCTACACCTAATAAAGCTGAATGTTTGAAATTTTGCCAAATGTATATGTTACGGTCATACGGGTATCCCAGAGTTGACACAGTCTACTCTACTACACTCTTCCTCGGGTTTTTTTATGATTTTATATTGTAAACCTTGAGAAGTTCTTAAAAAAAAACCATATGAAACATTAATTTAAATTATTCAATATATATATATATATATTATATCTATTTGTATGTGCACCTATATGTGACTTAAATTAAAGTGTATAATTGTATATAACATATACAATATTTGGAAATATTTTTGTTATTAATTTGTTATTGTTATTTTCAATTGTGACCGAAGTGGTATATTGTTATACCCTACACCTGTAGAATAGGTAAAGGGGTATATTAACTTTGGTATGGTGTTTGTAACCACCTAAACGAAGCGAGCTAGATATGGAAAAGTATATATAGTTGTGATCAGCTTGACCTCCTCAGTCGTCCGTCCGTAGGCACGATAGCTCAAAAAATAATGGAGCTATCTTGATGAAATTTTAACTGTAAGTTACTAAGACTGAAAGTACAGCGGGGATTGGAAATGGGCAAAATCGGCCCATGGGTTTGGATTCTGGACCTTTTAATCGGTCTAAGGGCTAACGAACATATATAAAAAATCACGGTAACTCAACAACTAATGACGCTGTATTCATAAAATTTGTGTTGTAGGGTACTGGTAATTAAACTACGGCGGTGATTGCGTACGGTGGGTAATGTACAATGGGTTCGGAACTTAGAACTTTTTGATCGAATTTACGCCAAAGAAAATAAATTCGAAACCAATGAGGTAGAACCTCCAAATTGGGTATGAGGCTGTCTCTTTCTTTTTCCTTAGTGTCCTTGAAATTTGGGCCCCATTGTAGTAGTGGGTCGGGGACCAGCCACACATTTCTGAAGACCCTGAAGCATATCTTTAAAATTAATAAAGATAGCAGCTTGAAAAAATTTAGAAGCTTCAAATTTGACACAAGGGTGTTCTTTACTATCTCTTGTATGTCCCCCTTATTTGGGATCGATTGGAGTGGTGGTTCAGTACCCCTCCTAGACCTCCAACGATTCGGATTAAAAGCTCATAGGCGAAATTATTAAAAATAGTAACTTAAAATTAATATATAACGTTCCACTTGTGTACAAGGGTTAACTGGTATTTAAAGTACAGCACGGACTGCATATGGGTGAAATCGTACCATGGCTTCGGGTTCTGGAACCTTTGAAAGTTCAAGGGCTAACGAACATATATCTTAAAAGCAGTATAGCTCAAAAAATAATGCCGCTATTTTGATGAGATTTAAACTCTAGGTTACTAATAATTAGAGTACCATGAGAATTTGTTCTGGTCGAGTTCGGACAATGTGTTTGGATTCTAGAAGCTTTTGATTGATTTGAGGTCGAACGAGTATAATTTCGAAGCCAACAAAGATATTCCCTATTTCTTACGGGTCTCCGAAATTTAGACTTAATTGTAGTGGTGGTTCAGGTGCCTCCTAAGAAATCCCAAAATTAAAAAGCTTATCTTCGAAATTCCTAAACATAGAAACTTTAAATTTGATACACGAAGGTTCTTTCCTATTTCCGTTTTTTTTAACACTTTTATATTTTTAAAAGGCTAAGCATTTTACCATAAAATATATTATGTATAATTTTTTATAAATGAAAAACAAAATATTTTTTTAATATAAAATTTATTTTTATATTTAAATGAATTGTATGAACAGGTCTTAATTTGTAATTGTATTTTAGAAATACATTTTTGCATATTTTACGTTTATAAGCTTTTCTAATAGGTACATAAACTAACCATTGAAAATAATTGCAATTTTGAAAAATTTGAATTATTAAATATATTATGCTTTGATTAGCTTTTTATCACAAAATTTAATAATTCAAATTTTTTTTTTTGTTATTGAATTGAAATAAATATATTTTCATTTAATTCAGTTTTTTTGTTTTTTAATATTTTTAAATAGAAAAATTAGTAAGAATTTGTAATATTTTTGAATAAATAATTAGAAAATGTTTTTAGTATTATAAAGTTAATTTTATTAGCTATATCTTACGATCAAAGTAATAACAGCTTTTATGGTTTTAAAATGACTTATGGATATCTCATAAGACAAATTTGAACCAAATAGGTGTAGGGTATTTCTAAGATGGTTGCACCGACTGACTGTTTCTTTATTTGTTCAGATATATCTTTGCTAGCCCTTGAATTTTAAAAAGGTATATTCAAAAAAATAATATTGATTGGAAACACTGTGTAGGGTTATGTTCTGATGGTGCTCGAGTAATGACTGGAGTACGTGGAGGAGTTGTTGCAAAAGTAAAAGCAGTTTCACAGGATGCAAAGTTCACACATTGTAGTATTCATCGTGAGGCATTAGCTACTAAAGCAATGCCAAAAGTACTTAAAACAGTATTAGAACAATCTATTAAAGTTGTCAATTTATAAAATCCAGAGCTTTGAACTCTCGGTTATTTTCAATTTTATGCAATGAGATGGGTAGTGAGCACAACAAACTTCTTTTCCATACGGAAGTTAGGCGGCTGTCCAGAGGAAAAATGTTGATTCGTTTGTTTGAATTGCGTTCAGAAGTTCAATTGTTTTTAACCGAGCATAAATTTCACCTTGCAGACTGTTTTACTGATAAGCTTTGGTTAGCACGATTGGGATATTTAGCAGATATTTTTGGACGATTAAATGATTTGAATTTAAGTCTACAAGGTACAAATGTTAATGCTTTCACCGTAACTGACAAAATTAATGCAACAGTGCTTAAATTACAATTGACTAATAACGATATAAAGAAGAAAAACGTATCATCTTTGCTAACTTTGGATGAATTTTTAAACGAAAATGAATTAATATTTCAAAAAGAGTTGATGATAGACATTAAAGAACATTGTAATGGACTGGTAAACAGTTTTCGCTCATATTTTCCGGAAAATTTGGAAAACGAAAGTTGGATTCGTGATCCATTTTCTCTTTCTAATAAAAATTTAGATGCGTTTTCAGTGGTAGAAAGAGATCAGTTAGCGGAAATTTCTTGCAATGGTGACTTAAAAATTGAATTTAAACAGCAAAATTTAAGTGATTTTTGGTTCCAACGACGATCTGAATATGAAGCAATTTCTGATAAAGCTCTGAAATTTTTGATGCCATTTGTTTCGTCATATTTGTGTGAAGTTGGATTTTCGGCTATGTTGAGTATTAAAAATAAATATATTTAAAAATATAAAAGTATTAAATAAAAACTGACATAGGAAAGAACCCTCGTGTATCAAATTTAAAGTTTCTCTCTTCATGAATTTCGAAGATAAGTTTTTAATTTTGGGATTCTTAGTAGGCACCTGAACCATCTGAAATTTCGGGGACACATAAGAAATAGGAAATATTTTCTCTGACTTCGAAATTAAATTCATTTGGCCTCAAATCGATCAAAAGCTTCTAGAATCCGAACTCATTGTCCGAACTCCACCAGAACCAATTCCCATGGTACTTTGATTACTAGTAACCTAGAAAATTTCATCAAAATAGCGGCATTAGTTTTTGAGTTATGGGGGGTCTAAGAGGGGTACTGAACCACCACTCCGATTGATCCAAAATCAGGGGGATGCGCAGGAAATAGTAAAGAACACCTATGTGCCAAATTTGAAGCTTCTACATTTGTTTAAAGTTACTAACTTTATTAATATCGAAAAAATGCTTTAAGGTCTTTGGAACTGTGTGGCTGGTCCCTGACCCACTTCTCCAATCGGTCTTAAATTTCAAGAACACTAAGGAAATAGAAAGAGACACCCTGATACCAAATTTTGAGGTTCTGTCTCCATTGGTTTCGGAATTATGCTCGTTTGGCCTAAATTCGGACAAAAAGTTCTATGTTCCGAACCCATAGTACAATCTCGAGAGTACGCAATCTCCGCCGTAGTTTTATAACTAGTAACTTATAGTACAAATTTGAGAAAGATAGCGTCAATAGTTGTTGAGTTATCGTAATGTTTTATATATATTCGTTACCGCTTGGAGCGATTAAAAGGTCCAGAATCCGAACCCATAGGCTGATTTTGGCCATATGCAGTCCGCGCTGTACTTTAAATACCGGTTAACCCTTGTACACGATTGGAACGTTCTATCTTAATTTTAAGTTACTATTTTTAATAATTTCGCCTATGAGCTTTTAATCCAAACCTTGGGATGTCTAAAAGGGGTAAAGAACCACCACCACTCCGATTGATCCAAAATTAGGGGGACGCGCAGGAAATAGTAAAGAACACCCATGTGCCAAATTTGAAGCTTCTACATTTGTTGAAAGTTACTATCAGAGTTCTGACAACAACTAATTTTAATGTTAAATAAAAATAATGAATATTTTATTTTACCACTGCAAATCCGTTTAAAAGAAGTTTCTGACTACGTATCCAAAATTAATTCTCAAAACAAAGATTCACTCAAAATACTTTAATTAAATGTCAGAAAATTAAATAATAAAATAGGAGATATATCACTTATTTTAGAAAGTTTGAAAACAATTGTACACTTAATTGCATTAACTGAAACTTGGTTGTCTGAGGATTGAAGTCTGAGGATGATACTGGTTTAGTTAATTTAATTAACTATAATAATATATTTTCATGAAGAACAACTCGTAAAGGAGGTGGAACTGCTATAAATATTCTAAAAACACTTCTTTACAAAATACAATATATTTATTCAGATGAACACAACAAAAATTGTTAAATATAATAAAAATGAAATACTTTACCCTGCTATATATAGACCACCTGAAAGAAATTGAGAAAATATAAATAAAATTAATAAAATATTGGAAGATAATTGAGTAAATACTTCATAATATTAAACTTACATATTTGGAGACTTCAATTATAATGTTAATAGGGATACTCCAGATGTTGAGTTTACAAAATTATTGTGGAAAGTAAAAGTTAATAAAGTAAAACAAAATTTAAGCGAATGTCAAATAGTATTTACGTCAAATGATGTGAATGATAAATATGATCAATTAAAAGAAAGTCTAAGTACCACCTTGGTTGAATTTTGAATGTAAATAATATAAAAAACTATTGGCATAGAAAATAAATATTATGCCAATGTTGAAAAGAATTTAGCTGAGAAATTTAATATGATATAGTTACCAAAAATAAGAACAACGTCAAAATTCAAATTTAATTGTAAGTGAAACTAAAAAATTAATAAATAATTTAACTAATAGTTCTTCAACTGGTTCTGATGGAATTCAAACGAAAATTATTAAGAATTGCAAAGATGAATTATTATCAAATATAAAAAATTTAATTAATACCATAAAGGAATTATATACATAGAGTATTCACGTAGAACAAAAAAGTTAGACAAGTTTTTTTATTTCGTAAAATCAACCTTATCGTATTTTAGTTTATTTTTATTTTAATTTTTAGTTTTTTTTATTTTTTTGTTTGTATGTCAATCGATGTGTGTACATTTGTATATATTTCTTCTTTTTTTTTTTTTTTGTATGTATACCATTCAATACCATGAAATAATAAAAACCACAGATCATATACAAAAATTAAAATAAATGTTTTAATATATATATATGAAATCATTAACCAAAAGTTAGAGAATTGAAATTATTAACACTTAATTCCAAATTTGTTTAAAAATATTTAATTCTTTAATAATTATCCAAAAGTTTCAAAAAAAATCACAAATCAATATAAAAGAGATTATTTTATAATTCACCAAAACAATATTAAAAAGTTTAATTTAATAATTTATAAAAATATTCAAAAAGTTAATTTAATATTTAGTAATAATTTATTAAAATGTTCAAAAGTTTAATTTAATAAAACTTTTAATCTAAAACAATATTCAGTTAATAATCGATTCCGAATAAGCACTAGTTTCTGTAATGTTCGGACCTTCATGATTTCCTTCTTTTACGACTTTGTATCGGTCGAATGATTTGATTGCTGTTATCCTATAGATCCTGTGCCAAATTGAATTCTTTCAATTGCAACTAAATCCCCGATTTTATACTGCTTTGATTTCTTTCTTTTTTTATTAAAATTTTTCGTATTATCAGCTTGAATTTCCATTATGCCCTTTTTTGCTTGCTCACGCATTTCGTCTCTGTTGTCATTAAATTGCTTTCTCCATTCGTCTTCGATTACTGCAATTATTTTAATATCGTTTTTGGTATACATTTCTATTCCTACTAGCAGATGAAAAGGTGTAGTTTGAATTGCTCTTTGGAATGTTGAGTTTAAAATTTGTTGCACCGGTTTAACATACTGGAACCATTTTTCAGGATTTTAAAGAGACAATTTTGTCAACACGCTTATAACAGTAGAATGGAGACGTTCAACCTGGCCATTGCCTCTTTGTACGCCCACTGTATTATATAATAAATGAACCCCATACTCTTCACAATAATGTTTGAAATTATTTGAAATGAATGCTCCACCGTGATCAGCTATAAGTCTTTTGGGGTAGCCAAAAGTTTCCCCAATATTCTCGATTTTTTGTATGACCTCTTTAGCGTTAAGAGTTTTGGTAGGAAACAACCAACAGAACTTTGTAAAACCATCTATGATTGCGAAAATGTATCTATAGTTTTGTTTTGTAGTCTGCATTGGACCCAGATGATCGACGTGAAATGTGTGTAACGGCTGGTCGCCCTTAGGAATTGGATATAAGAAACCCTCAGCTTTTCCAGTTTTCCTTCCTGCTAAAATGCACTTAACACAACCTCGAATATAAATTTCAATTCGTTTTTGAAGATTCTGGATAAAAAATTCTTTTTTTAAAATTTCTTTGGTTTTTATACCCTACACCTATAGAATAGGTAAAGGGGTATATTAACTTTGGTATGGTGTTTGTAACCACCTAAAGGAAGCGAGCTAGATATGGAAAAGTATATATATTTGTGATCAGCGTGACCGCCTTAGTCGATATAGCCATGTCCGTCCGTCCGTCCGTCCGTAGGCACGATAACTCAAAAAATAATGGAGCTATCTTGATGAAATTTTAACTGTAGATTACTAGGACTGAAAGTACGGCGGGGATTGCATATGGGCAAAATCGACCCATGGGTTCGGATTCTGGACCTTTTAATCGGTTTCAGGGCTAACGAACAAATATAAAAAATCACGATAACTCAACAACTAATGACGCTATCTTCATCAAATTTGTGCTGTAGGTTACTAGTAATGAAACTACTTCGGGAATTGCGTAAGGTCGGGATTGGACCATGGGTTCGGAACATAGAACTTTTTGATTGAATTTAGGCCAAACGAGCATAATTCCGAAACCAATGAAGATAGAACCTCCAAATTTAGTATCAGGGTGTCCCTTCCTATTTCCTAAGTGTCTTGTGAATTTGGGTCCCATTGGAGTAGTGGGTCGGGGACCAGCCACACATTTCCGAAGACCTTAAAGCATATCTTTAAAATTAATAAAGATAACAACTTGAAAAAATGTAGAAGCTTCCAATTTGCCACAAGGGTGTTCATTACTATCTCTTGCGTGTTCCCCTAATTTGGGATCAATTGGAGTGGTGGTTCTGTACCCCTCTCAGACCTCCCAAGTTTTAAAGGCTTATAATCGAAATTACTAAAAATAGTTACTTAAAATTAGGATAGACCGTTCAAATTGTGTACAAGGGTTTACTAGTACTATAAGTACAGTGCGGACTATATAAGGGCGAAATCAGCCCAACGGTTCGGATTCCGGACCTTTTAATCGATGTCAGGGCTAAGGAACATATCGTCAGGTTACCGCCATAGTCACGAAACTGCTTTTTTCGCTTTTTTGACTTATTAATGCAAAAATATAGAAAATAATGAGATCTGTATTATGCCAAAGACACGAATCTCTTAATCTTATTTATTGCTTTGTAATTCAATTTCCTTATTTTCATAAACTAACGAAAAATCATTTATTTCATATTTTCTTGGTGCCAAAGTCGCGAAAATTAAGTTCTTCTATTTTTCAGTTTCGTGACTTTGGTGGTAACCCGACGATATATAAAAAATCACGATAACTCAACAACTAATGAGGCTATCTTCATCAAATTTGTGCTGTAGGTTATTGGCAGCGAAACTCCGGCGGTGATTACGTACGGTGAGGATTGGGCAATGGGTTCGGAACTTAGAACTTTTTGATCGAATTTAGGCCAAACGAGCATAATTCCGAAACCAATGAAGATAGAACCTCCAAATTTGGTATCAGGGTGTCCCTTCCTATTTCGTAAGTGTCTTTGAAATTTGGGCCCCATTGGAGTAGTGGATCGGGGACCAGCCACTCAGTTCTTAGGCCCTTAAAGCATATTTTCGAAATTAATAAAGATAGTAACTTGAAACAAATGTAGAAGCTTCCAATTTGCCACAAGGGTGTTCTTTACTATTTCTTGCGTGCCCCCCTAATTTGGGATCAATTGGAGTGGTGGTTCAGAACCTCTCTTAGACCCCCCAATGTGTAAAAGCTTATCATCGAAATTAATAAAACTAGTAACTTAAAATTAAGATAGAGCGTTCCAATTGTGTACAAGGGTTAACTAGTATTGATAGTATGACGGGACTGCATATGGGCGAAATCGTACCATAATTTCGGGTCCTGGAACCCTTGAAAAGTTCAAGGACTAACAAACATATATCTTACAAACACCATAACTCAAAAAATAATGCCGGTATTTTGATGAAATTTAACAGTAGGTTACTAGTAATGAAAGTACCATGGGAATTGGTTCTGGTCGAGTTTAATTTCGAAGCCAAAGAATATATTTCCTATGTCCTATGTGTCTCCGAAATCTAGACTTAATTGTAGTGGTTCAGCTATGTTCAAAGGTACTTGCTGCATTTATGTAAAATTTATTTTTATATTTAAATGAATTATATGAAAAGGTGTAAATTTTTAATTGTATTTTAGAAATACATTTATTGCATATTTTGCGTTTATAAGCTTTTCTATTAGGTATATAAACTAACCATTTAAAATAATTGCAATTTTTAAAAATTTGGATTATTAAATATATTATGCTTTGATTATCTTTTTATCACAAAATTTAATAATTAGAATTTTTTCATTTTGTAATTGAATTGGAATAAATATATTTTTATTTATTTCAAGTTTGTTTGTTTTTTAATATTTTTAAATAGATAAATTAGTAAGAATTTGTAGTATTTTTTAATAGATAGGGTAATTAGAAAATGTTTTTAGTATTATACAGTTAATTTGGTTAGCTATGTCTTACGATCAAATTAATAACAGCTTCTATGGTGTTAAAATGACTTATGGATATGTCATTAAATTTAAACCAAATAGGGTATTTATGAGTAGGGTATTTCTAAGTCGGTTGCACCGACTGACTGTTTCTTTACTTGTTTTGACTTGAAAATGACCTTTATCATGAGCTTGCCTAATAACATTAACTCGAATCGAATCTGGAACAACAAAAAGTAATTTATTATTTTTATTTTTACACAAAATACTATTGTGAATGATAATGATTATTTTTTAATAATCCTCATAAGGATTATTTTTTAAAATCTCAATTGTAGCATGGAGACGATCATCTTCATTTTGGGCTCTTAATCTTGTCAAATCCGTTACCATTTGTAGGTGCACACATACTTATTGGATTACGGCTAAGCGCATCAACATGCTTCCTGGGATTTGCTGCCCTGTGTTCAATGGTGTAATTGAATTCTTCTAGAAGAAGTACCCATCTGGCAACCCTTATGCCCAAATCTTTTTTCTTTAAGGTACACTCAAATGCTTTACAATCTGTCACCAGTTTAAATCGTTGACCAAGTAGATACACTCTAAATCGTTTAACTGCTTCAACTACTGCCAGCACTTCGAGTTCGTAGCTACAATATTTTTTTTTCAACATCGGATGTCTTTTTGCTCATGAAATGAACGGGATGTAACAAACCATCGTTACCACATCTTTGCATTAAGGTTGCTCCATGTCCTTCCTTAGAAGCATCTGTATTTAATTCCGTTTCAGCACCATATTCAAAAATTTTTAATACCGGTTTATTAGCAAGAATGTTCTTTATTTCCTTTATAGCAGATAATTGTATTTCTTCAATTTTAAAATAGTTATCTTTTTTTTAACAGATCACTGAGCGGTATAGCTTTGGCTGCAAAGTTAATTATAAATTTTCTAAAATGCTGGCCAAACCCAAAAAGCTTTGTAATTGTTTTGTATTAGTTGGAATATGAAAATTTATAATGGCTTTCGTTTTAGACGGTGACGGAGAAATAAAATTTCTTTTAACTAAATAACCCAAATATTCAATTTCTTCCTTTAAAATTTGACACTTTTTTCATTTGATATTTAACCCATGATCAGCTGCTACTTTCAAAACCTTTTCCAAATTTATTACAACTTCTTCGATAGTTTTTGACGGGATTACAATATCATCTAAATTAATAACCACAATATTTTCTCTGATTAAATTTCTTAAAACGTAATTTATATATTTTTGAAAGACAGCAGGTGAATTACATAAGTCAAAAGGAACAGGAATAAATTCATATTTTGTATTGTAACAAAAGATGTAAATTTTCTGCTTTCTTCTTCTACCATTGTATGAAATAAACCATTTTCCAAATCCAAAGTTGTAAAATATTGGGAACCTTGTAGTTTATCAATTTGGTCCTCGATGTTTGCCAAGGGGTATCGGTCTTTATGAATTGTTTTATTTATGTTTTCACAATCGATTACTACCATCCTTCTTTTTACCTACGACCACCTGGCTGGAGTATTCAGAACTACTTTCACGAATAATTTCCTTTTGTAACCACCCTTCAACCTGATTTTCTATTATTTTTTGTTCATTTGGTGGAAATCGTCTCGGTCATCTGTAAATGGGTGTATCATCGGTCGTAACAATCTTCATTTGAATTGGATGATCTACAGGATCCTTGGGTTTATAATTTTCAATTATAGCTAGTGCTTTCCTTCTAATATCTTTGTCCCTGAGATGAGATGTATCAGGTAAATTTGCATCGTCAATGACATCAAGTGAAATTTTTGATAAAAAACATGTTTTTAAATTTTCTGAATTTCCTTGTATTTTTCGTTCAGAATTTATCTTCTTTGAGATATTAACCTTTCCCTTTACAATTGTCACTACAGCCAATTCTAACAGGTTCATCCCGATTATTATATCTGGTTTTTTACCTGGTATTATTTCTCCTTTGTGGTTTTCTTTCTTTTGACATATAACCTTCTTTTTTGAATTGCTTTCTTTCTTCAAAATTTTTGCCAGCAAACTTTTTGTACTCGTTCTTAACTTTTTCATAAATTAATAGTTTTTCTTTAAAATCACTTATATTTCTTGCACCATAAAGTATAATTTTGTTATGGGTATGATCCTTAATACCATCGATAACATATTCGATTATGGATAAATCATCCACATCCGCTTGTGCAGCAAGATCAGTCATGTGGTATAAATATTCGCGTAGCGTTTCATCGTGTTTCTTCTTCCTTTCTTTTAATTTGTTGTGCACTTCGGCACTGCTTATTTTTGATTCAAATTCTTGAATTGAACTTCTTTTTAAATCACAATAATTTAACGGTTTAGCGTCACCATCAATGAAAGCTTTCGCTGCTCCTTCCAAACATCGTTTACAAAAAATAAATTTTTGTAAATCATTTAAATAAAAAGTTTCAGCATACTGTTTGAATTCAATTAACCATTTTTTGATGCTCATCGTATCGTCGGCAGAAAATTTACGCACCATGCTTTCGAAATCTAAAAAATTGATTTTAATTGACTGTACTTCTTCTGTTGCCTGTACATTATGTGACTGCGTTGTGAATCTATTTGCATGTGTGTCAATAGCAATATTACTAATTTGTCTACTCTGTCTTTGCCTTCAACTCATATTAATAATTTAAAATTTAAAAAGCACTTACTTGGTTGAGAATTAAGCTACCTTATTTTCAGCGAATCCAATGTTCAATATTAAACGTATTAATTAAACTTATTAATTAAACTAAACGCACAAATCAATAATTTCAAAAAATGTATTAAAATAAAAAAATTTTTTTTTATATATATTTAATACAGATCATTTTCAAATTTTAACAGTTTTATTTCTAACGCCACGGTATATAATAAAATATAATTTTTTTTTTTTTTTTAGTTCGTTATGACAGTTATAAAAGAAAAAAAAATTTATTCGTATTTTAATTTTTAACTTTAATTTTACATGTGGTTTTAAAAGAGTTAATTTCTTTTAAATCCCGGTTGAGCCCCCAAATATGGTATTGAAATACTAAAAACCGCAGATTTTATACAAAAATGTAAAATAAATGTTTTAATATATAAATATGAAATCATTAACCAAAAGTTAGAGAATTGAAATTATTAACACCTTATTCCAAATTAGTTTAACAATATTTAGTTCTTTAATAATTATCCAAAAGTTTCAAAAAAATCACAAATTAATGTAAAAGAGATTATTTTATAATTCACCAAAACAATATTAAAAAGTTTAATTTAATAATTTAAAAAAATGTTCAAAAAGTTTAATTTAATGTTTAGTAATAATTTATAAATATGTTCAAAAGTTTAATTTAATAAAACTTTTAATCTAAAACAATATTCAATTAATAATCGCTTCCGAATAAAAATGTCCACGTCCACGTTTTAATCTTTTTCTTGCTTCGGCTCTACTTCGAACAAGACTGCTCTTTAAAAACAAATTTATATCATATGAAAAATAAATAACGGAATCTATTTACTATTTTACTTGCTATTAAATTATCCAAAAAAAATGCATTAAAAAACAAAAACAAATAACTATCAAATAGAATGCAAATATACTAGTCGAATGAAATATAGTTGGTATGAAATTTAATTAATTCCGACATGTATATCATATTAAACGCTGTATCATGTATGTACGCTGTTTGTGTATATTTTGATTACAAAATAATAAAAAAAATTGTTGATAGAAAAAGAAGAATGAAATTTCTTTTTTTTTTTGCTTTATATTTTTTTACTTGCATTATTCATAATCTTTCAAATCGTTAGAAAATAACTCCATAAATTATCTTCTAATGTACCTATGTATTTTAAATTTTCGTTAGTTGTCAAAAAATAGTATGTAAAATTTTTTTATAATCTTAATTTACTACTAAAAAAATATAATTAAAAATTTTTGTTTATCTTATAGAAAATTTGTTTTATTATTTTATTATTTAATTTAGAATTCTAAAAGGGAAAAAGCCGGGTGAAATATATTATATCCATTCGGCATAAAAACCTTTAAGTATGTAAATACACATTATAAAATATGCATATGTATTTTTGTATGTATTTTGCGATGACTTTTGTTCTGCCGGAACCATAATCAGAAAAACCACTAATTTCATCCAGTCCACTATTAAGAAGGATTTACTAGTAAATCCTTCTAATGGCTATTTCATAGAATACCAATACAGCCAACCTTCCCATTTAATTTTTTTTCTGAGAATATAATGCCTAACTCATTTATATTTTTGCCGTTAAGACCTATATTTAAATGTTTGATGGGTATCCATTTCTTAAGGGAACTAAAATGGGGCAAATTAAGCTTTACTCCATTCCTCCATTTCTCAAAAATTTATAACTCTTTTGGTGAATTAAAATGAAAATTTATTGCTACGTTTTTTTCATCTTCCGACCATTTACTAACACTTTTAAAATTCATTTTTAAAAATTGTTTGGCTTCGTTACGCAATTGAAACTGCTTATTAATAATGCTACATAAAGATAAATCCTGTTTTTCTTTTTTTAATTTTTGGCTTAACTTTTTATTTTGATTTTATAAGTAAATAATGTTTTTTTTTAAATAAAATTTTGTTTCTTAAAAAAGGCTAACCTTTTAAGAACTGTCGAATACTTTTTTAAATAAAAATCTGCACTTCTCTAAAATTTCAAACAATGCCTGCAAAAACAACTTTTTTCATCTGACGAGACAGTTTAAAAATTTTCAAAAAGTACATTCAAATTTCTTACTTTTTTAGAATAGCAGGGCTTGAATAATTATTATTTATTTTCAAAGATTCTCTGTATTCTAAAAAACAGAAATACATAATATATACAAAATACACAAATGTACATACATACATCGATTAACATACAAATAAAAAAAACAACAATAAAAATATTAAATCAAATTTTTTAAAAAGAAATCGTTCAACTTGATAAGGAAATATAAACAATTGTACATACATCGATTGACAAACAAAATAAAAAGAAAAATAAAGCAAAGAAATAATCTCAATTTGATTTTACTATGTAGGTACACCAAAAATAGGGTCATCTTTTTACGATAATAGGGGTAATTTCAAATACGATATTGGGGTGATTTTAAATCAACAAAATTGTCTAACATTTCTTGTTCTAGATGAATACTCTATGTATATGATTTCTTTATGTTAATACGCCATTAAGTTGTAAAGAAGTACCAGAGGGTCTAAAAATAAGCAATTCGAATTTACAAAGGCGAGGTTGATAAAAATGATGTATGTAACTACAGGCCTATATCAATATTTACTATATTAGGTAAACTAATTCAAACATATATAAATGATCAACTGAGTGCTAACTTAAACAAATATAAGCTAATGGATAAACAACAATATGGATTAAGAATTCGCTCCAACACGAACGATGCATTGTTTGATTTGATAACCGAAATACAAGAAGGGGGTAAGCAAAAAGCAGAAAGTGGCGGTAGTTTTTTTTTATTTGACCAAAGCGTTTGACTCAGTAGATGGAAAAATACTATTACGTGTACTATTTAAATGCGGAGTATATGAGAAATAGTATAAGTGGTTCTAGAATTATTTATCTGAGAGAAAACAATATGCCGAATGTGAACAACACAGAAGTTATATTGAAGATGTAGAATTTGGAGTTATTCAAGGTAGCTCTTTGGGTCCTACGATATTCCCATGTTAGATTAGTAGTATTTATAAAGTTGTAAAAAAAGTATATATCCGCGCCTAAAAAGAAAGGTTTCACTCATTATCACTTGATGCCAAAATAAAATAAGAATATTTCCTTCAGCCTTTCTAAAGGAAAAAAATTTTAAAATGCCCATCCATTTGTTTTTTGACTAAATCATAATAATTTATAAAACAATGGAGATAAGGAATTCTACTTTATGTTATGTTCCTGGGTTTTTAATTTTTAAAATAATGCTGTTTTTTTCTAACAGAAAATCAATAGTTTCTAAAATATAATTTGCAAATCATTTAGTAACTTATAAATGTGTATTTGTTTTGTGTATGTATTTCGTATTAAAAATATTTCAATACGAAATTCAATTATTTTAAATATAGATTTCAAACTTTTGTAATTAATTTATGTACTTTTTTGCTTATATATCTAGCTTATTGTGGTATTTGTAATAATATCCAATTACACACTTATTTATAATCAGTTAATTCATTAGTTTTAAAATATTTAATGATGTGTATAGTTAAATTACAAAATTTAACGACGCTGTTTGTGTATATTTTGATTACAAATCCTTCATTGTTTTAGACTTAATTGCATATTTTGCATATAAGTAGGTATGCATATTTTAATAATAATTCAAAAAAATTAAAGTTATATAACTTTGTTAAATACTTTAAATTTCTACAAAGTTAAAAGTTTTCTTAATCTTTTTTTTAATTAACTGACATATTTTGCTGTTATCAGTCTGTTCACAATCTTTAAGTTAATTAATTCAAAAAAAATGCAATTTAACACGCAAGAGGATGTTCTACATGGTGGATATAATATCAATAATTTTACATTTGTAGCTATCGTAGTAAAAAATAAAAAACGAATATAAAAAAGTCAGCAGCTGTGAAAAATTTTATAGTTAAATGTTGAAAAGGTGCCTAAAACGGAATGGAAATTAATCCTCGATTGCACTTTTTATGAAACATGTTTTATATAAGTACAATAAACGTATTCTATGAGGGGTCTAGAAACAAAAGTGTAAAAAGTCCACCACAAAAAACTATATCTCGGAAAATAAAAACAATTTTTTTCTTCTGTTTTCGCAACTAAAATAGTTTTTATACCCGTGCATACATATATGAACATCGGGTATATTAAAATTACTCCTCCGTTTGTAACGCATCGAAATATAAGAGCTAGATATAGTGTCAAGGGTACGTATCGAATCAGCATCGAAAAGTGAATCGATCTAGCTATGTGTGTCCGTCCGTCCGTCCGTCCGTCAGCACGATAACTCAAAAACTATAAGAGCTAGAGTTCTGAAACTTTCACAAAGTAATTTTTAGACAATTTGTAGGTTCCCTATTGTTTTTGGTTAAAATCGGACCAAGGCTTCGGGGAGCTGCCATACAACTTTTTTGCACCAATATGAATTTCTTCAAAACTAATTATACTACGGTGATGAAAATTACACACGGTTAGTTTTATAATGACTCCGGCACTTATATGAAGTTTCAAAATGTTAGGACCCCATTTTCGGGGGGCTGCCATACAACTTCTTTGCACCAATATGAATTTCTTCAAAACTAATTATACTGCGAGGATGAAAATTACACACGGTTAGTTATATAATGAGTCGAGCAATTATATGAAGTTTCAAAATGTTAGGGCCCCATTTTCTGGGGCCTGCCATACAACTTCTTTGCACCAATATGAATTTCTTGAAAACTAATTATACTACGAGGGTGAAAATTACACACGGTAAGTTATATAATGAATCGAGCACTTATATGAAGTTTCAAAATGTTAGGGCCCCATTTTCGGGGGGGCTGCCATACAACTTATTTGCACCAATATGAATTTCTTCAAAACTAATTATACTACGAGGGTGAAAATTACACACGGTTAGTTATATAATGAATCGCGCACTTATATGAAGTTTCAAAATGTTAGGGTCCCATTTTGGGGGGCTGCCATACAAAGTTTTCGATTCAATAACTGTGAATCTAATGAAGCTACAAGGTTAAAATTAAAATTGGGCAGGTAAAGTAATAGGGCAAGTTACTTGGCAAAGTTGGACATCACTCGGACCATCGAACTTTTAGGGTGGGCCAATTTTTTTTTTTTTTTTTTTTTTTTAACCTAAAGTTATGCGACAATGAATGAAAATTTTGTTTTTTGTTTTGAGATTTTTTTTTTACGTCAAAATTATGGGGTAATGAGTTAAATGTATAAGGGAAGTAAATTATGGTTTATTTTATACACCATAGTGGGTATGTATGCACGGGTATCTAAAAGTTGACAAGGGCAACTATAATCTTCCTCGTTTTAAATAAATTATGTTAACAAAAATTCAATAATATTACTGTAAATCATTATATATAAAAAAAAACAAATTAAAAAATTATACATTTGGACTTTTTTAAGTTTTGTGAGTTATGGACTTTTTTAAATTTTGAATATGAACTATCGGACATATTCAATTTACGGTTCCAAATAAATTAAAACAGAAATTTTTAACGTTAGAAAGATATTTTAAAATATTTTATAAAATATGAAGCCAAATTGTAATTTATTAAAGTTAAACGTTTCAATTTTACTAAATAACATAATTTTTATTTTACATAATTAACATAAATTAACATAATTCACTTTAAAATTAACATTCATTCATTAAAATTAATATAATTCATCTTCAAATTAAAATTCATTCATTTAAATTAACATAATTCACAAAATAACGAGCTAAAATTTTAACAAACTTGAAGTTTTTCAATTTAACAAAATATATTATAGATACGTAACTAGTAAGTTATTAGTTACATATTAACATAAAAAAAAAAACAAAATTTTGTAAAAGTTATACATAAGATCCAGAAATTTGTTCCTGAATTTCGCACAATTCTTGATCTTCTTCTTCCCGAAGGACGTAAGTTATAGAACTTGGATGTATAACATCTTCATAAAATTGTAGATCCTCTAATTCATTCCAATTTGTCCCGAAATGCTTTGAGAGGAGTATGTTAACATCACCTAATTTTAGTGAATTAGTGTTTGCACAGTCCGGCGTAATAATTTATTTCGTGCTTGTAATATGGTTCGCCTCGTATTGAAATAGAATTTTGTGCATTTCTCTTAAAAATAATTCTTTTCGAAAGACTTATTTTGAAATGCCATTTAGAATCATGCACTGGACATTCTGTTCTTAGTTTATAAACGGTACCGAATTCCTTATATATATCAATGTATTGGTCTGGTTGTATAATGGTTTCCAATTTTTTATTCGGTTTTCAATCAAACCAAAAACACGATCCGGCGGAATGAAAGAATGGCCAACAACAGGAAATATAAGTTCCAAGTGCTTAATATTTTTAGGCGCTTTCGATAACCAATTACTGCACATTGCAATCATCGTCGTGTTCTTGTTTTGGCCACCGCATCCATCTGCAACAAGCCGAACTGCAGCAATGTTTTCTAAATTAAGAGAATTTAGTTTGTGATTTCATTAGAACCCTTAGGCCTTATATTTTCGGTCCAATAATACAGCGAAACATTGCCTTTTAATGGAGATTTCGAGGAACCTTCTACAATGCCAAAATTATACATATAAATTTGCCTAGAATAATAGGCTATTTGGTCAGGAACTTAAGGTACAACCTGATTTTTTTGGCAGGCGAAGGACAAAGTTAAAAGATCCGATCTTGTTTCCTGAAGCTTTGTTTAAAACGCTTTCGCTCGAAGAGAGTGAATTCTTTGTTCAACTATTAATAAATTTTTCATCTCAGCGTTATTTTCTTTTGAAATTCTGTTTCTGTTTGAAATACATGTTGAAGAGATATGTCCTAGGAGTCCCGAATCCAAGGTTGAATCGAGTATTAAAAATATTTCGAAAGTAGCTTTCTTTCACCTGGACATTCAAATCAGCTTGCTTTTGGTATTGTTTAAACATTTTTCTTATGTTTAAAGAGGCAGGTAAATACATACGGAAAGATGTTGCAGATCTACAATAATGCGATTCAATGCAATGAAATTTGTTAATAAATGTCATTACAGCCTCTAATTTTGTTTTATTCCCCTCTGTGATTCGATCACCACCCCGAGTTTCTTTCGGTATAACTCCCTGAATGAATTGGTTTTTAGTGAGTGCTCGAATTCTGAACTGGCTTACACCCAAAATGAGTGAAAAAGCTCCATCACATACTGGTACTCTTCTTTTGTCGCTTTTTCTTATAAAATACTTCACGCTGCATATTTTAGAGCTGTTTATCCCAGTACGGGTTCGTCGACGTTTAATCGGACTAGATGAAGTATATTTTAAAATATATATATCTTGATCGGCTTTTTCTGGTGTGCTGTAATATTTATGATGGAAATTATATATATCTTGCATTGTAAGTGTGCCACACTTTAGGGCATTTGTATTGTGTTTGCATTTTGGTAATGCAGGTAATCCTTTAGCAGAATATCTAAATACATTTTTTGACATAAATAATTTGAAATTCAAAATATTTAAATTTTTTGTCTTTTCAATATTTCTCTTCCATGCCTTAGGATTTTTTGATCTTTTGTGGGCAATACTAGATCCCACAAGACTTGAATTAATTTCCATCTTAATTTGAAATTTTTTTATTACTACTATTTTTAATTATTATTTAAATTTTTTTATTACTACTATTTTTAATTTATTATTTAAATTTTTTACTAAAGTAAAGAACTTCACACTTTCATTACTTAAATTCAAATAAAAACAATTGCAGAAAAATTTGCATTCACATAGAATTACAAAAATGGTAATAACGGGAAATTCCCAAAATTTAAAAAACAAAATCGTAAAACATTTTTAATTTCTGCATTCAAACTAATTGGACATTTTAAAATTTTGAAATAGAATACTGAAATATATATAGGACTTCAACAATTTTTGATTTTAAACTGAAATGAATATTTTTAGTTTTTGCTCTAATAATGGTAAAGGACTTATTTAACTTTTGTTTCTAAGCCTAAATTTTAAATATGAAAATAAGTCGATATTTACAACTTTTGTAACATGTTATAAGGTTTAATACGTATATATTTCGTCTAGTCAACAGATGGCATCAAAATCTAAAAAAAAAAAGTGGACTTTTAGTATTTTTGCTTTTATACCCCTCATATATTATTTATTTATACATATATATATACAAAGAGCATTTTCACAAATTTAAATGATATACATATTTAATATATATATATCATTTAAATTTGTGAGAATGATCTTGGTATGCATATTAATTTTTATGTATAGATGTATTTAATATGTATATTTAAAGGAAAACATGTATACTAGTATATCTAATATATATATATATAAATACTTAAACTTTTATTTAAAATTATTTTTTATTATTAAAGAACGAATTTTTATTGTATTTTAAAATTTATTATTTTTTGAATAAACTTTTATTTGACAGTAAAATGAAGAATTAATCAGTGGAATTCCTCTTTTTAGCACTTTTCAAAAATAATTTGAACAAATTAATTATTAATATTAATTTTTTTTTTCCGTTCGTCCGTCGGTTCCTCCGTATGTTTACAAAAATTTTTAAACAGTGTGAAATAGAGAAAAAAAATTTTAACTGCGGGTAGGGATTGCAAAAAAAATAGTTTCATGGAAGTAATTTTTTTTGTAGCCCAACCCGTTAAGGAACTATTACGAAAATAACAAAACAAAAAAACCAAACTTGATTATAATCGTATGATTCTAATCAAGTTAAATATTGTCATGTATTAGAATTTTGCTTGCGTAGTATTTTATCCATTCAAACATAAAATTGAATTATAAAATAATTGGTATTAAAAAATTAGTCTGTAAGAACAACTCAAAGAAACAACATAAAAATGAGTCTGTAATTACAACTCAAATAAACAACATAAAACTAAATTATGTTTTATTCTAATTATAAAAGAATATAATAAGAAACAACATAAAACTAAATTATGTTTTATTCTAATTATAAAAGAATATAATAAGAAACAACATAAAACTAAATTATGTTTTATTCTAATTATAAAATAATATATAAGAAACAACATAAAACTAAATTATGTTTTATTCTAATTATAAAAGAATATAATAAGAAACAACATAAAACTAAATTATGTTTTATTCTAATTATAAAAGAATATAATAGGAAAAAAATATAAAACTGGCGCA
Organism: Dolichopus griseipennis; assembly: GCA_963082915.1. Taxonomy (NCBI): domain Eukaryota; kingdom Metazoa; phylum Arthropoda; class Insecta; order Diptera; family Dolichopodidae; genus Dolichopus; species Dolichopus griseipennis. The sequence continues at coordinate 45,702,223 of OY720444.1, read as the reverse complement.
GTCGGTAGGATAAAAATAAAAAAAAAAAACTAATTATAAAAGAATATAATTAGTATAAAATAAAATTATAAAAATATGAAATAAAAATAAAAAAAAAAAAAACTAATTATAAAAGAATATAATTAGTATAAAATAAAATTATAAAAATATGAAATAAAAATAAAAAAAAAACTAATTATAAAAGAATATAATTAGTATAAAATAAAATTATTATGAAATAAAAATTAAAAAAAAAAAAACTAATTATAAAAGAATATAATTAGTATAAAATAAAATTATAAAAATATGAAATAAAAAAAACAAAAAAAAAAACTAATTATAAAAGAATATAATTAGTATAGAATAAAATTATAAAAATATGAAATAAAAATAAAAAAAAAACTAATTATAAAAGAATATAATTAGTATAAAATAAAATTATAAAAATATGAAATAAAAATAAAAAAAAACTAATTATAAAAGAATATAATTAGTATAAAATAAAATTATAAAAATATGAAATAAAAATAAAAAAAAAACTAATTATAAAAGAATATAATTAGTATAAAATAAAATTATAAAAAATATGAAATAAAAATAAAAAAAAAAACTAATTATAAAAGAATATAATTAGTATAAAATAAAATTATAAAAATTATAAATAAAAATAAAAAAAAAAAATAATAAAAAATAATAATTAAAACAAAAAAAAAATCTGATCATCACCAACAAGAATTGGATCTCCCGCAGCAAAAGCATTCATAACAAATAATTCATCTGTGTAAGCATCCACCAATTTCGGATAATATTTTGATCATCATCATCATCATCAACAGCAACATCAGCAACAACAGCAATATAATTTGCAACAACAAAGACAACATTTACAACAACAATTTCAACAAACCACAAATACAACAAATAGCTAGTTAATTGGTTCACAGGGACAAGTAACAGCAACATTGGTAACAACAACATTGGTAGCAGCTACATTTGTAAGAACATTTACCAAACAAAAGTTAAGTAATATTTTAAAATTTTTACTATTAAAATTTGCAAATAAAAGGAAAATAAAAATCCTCAAACCTTATTATTATAAAAAAAAAAAAAAAAAAACAACAAAAAATAAATTAAAGTGTTAATTCTCTTCTAATTAAATTAATAAAATTTTTTATTTATTTCTATAAAAAAAAAAATTATTTAAAATTTTAAACCTTATTATTATAAAAGTGTAAATGTTTTATCCCAATATCATTTCAAATAGAGGAAATAAATATTATTAAAATTCGTGTCTTAAATAAACTTCAAAAAAAATATTATAAAAAAGATCTCTTTTTTTAAAATATTTCTAAGAAACTTACAATATCCAAATAATAATTGTATAAAAAACTTACTAAAAGGAAACAGTACATGTAACTATAAAATAAATGAAATAGAATCTATAGAAAAAATTAACGACGAATTAATTGTAACTTTAAACTTAGAAAGAACAAAAATTGTACAAAACTGTATTAACCAAGAAGTAATTATTAAAGAAAATAATTTAATTAAATTTAGCAATTGTAATTTGAATATTAAAAACTATGAATTTTCTAATAAAATTGTAAAATTTAAAGATTTCCCTAATATACCAATTGTAAATGAATTAAATATAACAAAAACTGTAAATAACTTTACTCTTAAGCAAATTCATGTAAACCAAATTGAAAACTTAAAAGCTATTGAATACTTAGAATATAAATTTAAGGTTAATTTTTATACTTTACTAACGGTTAAAACCCTATTTGTAATAGTAATTGTAATTATGATAATAAGCTACTGTTATAAAAAAACAAAGTTAAATGAAAATATTAAAATAAGTATATTTGTAATAGTAATTGTAATTATGATAATAAGCTACTGTTATAAAAAAACAAAGTTAAATGAAAATATTAAAATAAGTATAAATCAATCAGATGTAAAACCAAAGTTAAATTTTAAATTTTGGAGACCAAAATTTCTTAGGGATGGAGGTGTTACGTAAGCAAAATGCATACATCTATTTAAACAGTCAATTTATAAACTGTACTTTTAAATTTTAATTGCATTCCTTAAAATGCATAACTGTACTTTAACTATCAAATTTCGTAAACGCTAATTTACGAAAATAACAAAACAAAAAAACCAAACTTGATTATAATCGTATGATTCTAATCAAGTTAAATATTGTCATGTATTAGAATTTTGCTTGCGTAGTATTTTATCCATTCAAACATAAAATTGAATTATAAAATAATTGGTATTAAAAAATTAGTTTGTAAGAACAACTCAAAGAAACAACATAAAAATGAGTCTGTAAGAACAACTCAAATAAACAACATAAAACTAAATTATGTTTTATTCTAATTATAAAAGAATATAATAAGAAACAACATAAAACTAAATTATGTTTTATTCTAATTATAAAAGAATATAATAAGAAACAACATAAAACTAAATTATGTTTTATTCTAATTATAAAAGAATATAATAGGAAAAAAACATAAAACTATATAAATACTAGTACATTGTTAAAAAGAAAGTCAGTCTAATTTACGCTTAAGTACTTGAATGTTGTACTCATGTAAAATTTCTAATAAATAATTATCGTTGTTTAAATAAAAAATTGAATTAACTTTAATTAATATTGTGGTATTAATAAAGCGAATAAAAATAAATAAAAGAAAGAACAAAAAATATATTTTTATATTTTTTATATTTTTTTAAATAACTCCATAAGGAAAAAACAAGATTGGCGCAGTCGAGTAGTTTCATCTTAAAACGGATGATCCTGTGATACGAACAGAATATATATAAAAATAAATATATATATAAATAGTGTGAAATAGATCCATCCTCTTACGGCCTGTACCGGAGGTTTCAAAAGGACTATAAACATCTATATGAAAAAACTTTTTAAAAAAAACGACAATTACGACAAACAGAGGAACCTCAGCTTAGAAAAAGAAAACATGGCAGAAGAACAATTAAAAAACGAATTAGTTGCTCAAAGACAACAGATACAAGAACTCACAGCAGCACTGAACACCATTAGACTCCAAAGTAACAACAGAGAGGCAGAAAACGCATTGAAGCAGATAAAATATATGTCTAACTTTACAGGACAAAGTGAAGTGAGTATTAATGCATTCATTACTAGTGCAGAATACCACTTATCAACAACCAACAACCTGGAAGTACAAAAAAGTATGGTGAGAATGATATTTTACGAGAAAATTCAAGGAGAAGCAAAGAATTCAGTAATCAACGTACCCGATCCAGCAGACTATGAAGCTTTAAAAGTGATACTGAAAACCAGATATCGTCCAGACACAGAAGCAGCAGAATTATTCAAGAGAATCAACAATATAAAAGTAAAAACGGTAAGTGAATTAGCACAAATTATACAAGAAATAAAATATAAAAGAAATGAAATTAGCATATATTATAAAGATAATAATTATGTAGATCTAAGTAATGTAGATACCATGTTGGTAAATATAATTAAAGAAATTACACAAGGTGTTCTTTTAGATAAAATTTACGAAGAAACAGATTTAGGGAAAATAATAGTATTAATGAGAGAAAGAAGGTTTGAGGATTCATGTATTAGATATGAATATAAGAAAAATAATAATTTTAATAAAAATTTTAGTAGGAATCAGAATAGAAATTATAGTAGTAATTCAGTTTCATTTGGACATAATAATAATAATGATTCAAGGAATAATTCGGGCCAATATCGCCAAAATAAACAGAATTATTCTAAGAATAATTATAATCAAAATTCTAATCAATTTTATAAAAATTATGGTCAACCTAGCAATAATCAAAATTCTGATCAATCTTATAATAATAACAATAAAAATTATAGTCAACATCGTAGTAATCAAAATAATAGGGATAATAATTCAGGACAAGTACATAGGAATTCGGGGAATTTCCATAGGTATTACCAAGGTTCAGGACACTCTAGGAATAATTCGGGCCAATATCGCCATGAACAGAATTATCCTAGACAAGGAACAGGTGAGCCAATGGAAGTTGTAAACATTCAAAAAGAAAAAAATGAAAGAGAGGTAATGCATTCAAATAATAATGTAGAGTTTTTTATGAACTAGCCTCGGAAGAACTACCAGTAATAGAATTAACTATAAATAAAAGAAAATTTTTTACTCTAATAGATACAGGTTCTACGTTAAGCATTATAGATGATCAAGTATTAGGGTTTAAAGAAATACAAATAGAACCAATATACTTTTCTACCATCACTGGTAAAGATGCAATTAAATTTGAAGTACATACACCGGCTCCGGAGGAATTACATGCTCCTCCAGGCGCTTTAATAAAATGGAAGCAAAAGAGTTTACCCAACAGAAAATATCACTTCATAATAGGGAATGATTTGTTGACAAATCTAAATAGTAAAATAAATTTAGAAGAAGGTATTTAAATATTAATAGTAAGGATATAAAACTCGTAAATATTCCATATCTAACTACGCAAATTTGTAGTTTAGAAACTATAAAAGGAAATATATTAGAACAATTAAAATTAGACCATTTAAATATAGAAGAACTAAAAGAAATAGAAAAAGTCGTTAAAAGATTCGAGAGTATTTTTTTTAAAGGAGGAGATGTGTTGACTAGCACACCAGAAATAGAACATGAAATAAGGACGACAACGGACCAACAAATTAACTCTAAATTATACAGATATCCACCTCAACATGACTTAGAAGTTAGGAGACAAGTAAAAGAAATGGAAGAACAAGGAATAATTAGGAAGAGCTATTCTAGGTATTCAAGTCCATTAATAATAGTACCAAAAAAAGTAGACAATTCAGGAAAAAAGAAATTTAGGTTAGTAGTAGATTATAGACGACTCAATGAAGTTACAGTAGATGACAAGTTTCCATTACCTAATATAGACTCACTACTAGACAAATTAGGACGAGCACAATATTTTACCACTCTAGATTTAGCGAAAGAATATCACCAAATTTTGATTAGGGAAAAAGACAGACAAAAAACAGCTTTTGTAACCCCTTTTGGTCTATATGAGTTTAACAGAATGCCTTTTGGGTTAAAAAATGCCCCTGCTACATTCCAAAGACTCATAAATGATATTTTAAGAAACCATATTAATAAAAACTGTGTAGTGTATTTAGATGACATTTTGATATTTAGTACAACGCTTAAAGAACATATAAAGACTATTACAGAAATTTTTAATATATTGAAAGGTAAAAATTTAAAAATACAGATTGATAAATGTAACTTTATGAGGAAAGAAACAGAATTTTTAGGTCATATATTGACAAATGAAGGGATGAAACCTAACCCAGACAAAATTAAAGTTTTAGAAAAATTAGAAATTCCGAAAACACATAAACAGATACAAAGTTTTTTAGGTTTGACAGGTTACTATAGGAAGTTTGTGAAAGATTACGCGAAAGTAGCTCAACCTATTACAAAATATTTAAAGAAGGACACGAAAATAAATATAAAAGACCCCAATTAGCGGCGTTTGAAAAATTAAAAACATTAATAATAAGCCACCCCATATTAAAATACCCAAATTTCGAGAAACCATTCACATTAACTACCGATGCATCAAACTATGCTATTAGAGCAGTGTTATCTCAAGAAGGGCACCCTATATGTTTTGCATCTAGAACATTGAATAATCATGAGAGAAATTACTCTGCAACAGACAAAGAATTTCTAGCTATAATGTGGTCAGTAAATTATTTTAGACCATACCTATACGGTAATAAATTCAAGATTCTGACTGATCATCAACCAATAAAATATTTACATGCTATAAGTATAAAGGAAAAGATATGTCACCAAGACATCAGAGATGGTAATTAAAATTAGGCGAGTATTCATTCGAGATTGATTATTTAAAAGGAAAAGAAAATAAAGTTGCCGATTTTCTTAGTAGAATCGAACCAAATAAAGACATAAAATTAAAAGAAAGTTCAAGTAATCTTTTAGCCGATTATGAAGAACAAGAATCAGAATTAGGTTTATTATTTAATGTAGAAAGTATACAAGATAACATAGCTTCCGCTAGACATAATTTGTTACATCCAAATATATGTTAATACTTTTTTGTGATACCTGAAATTTAACTAAATTTGAATTTTTTTGAAAAAAATTTCAGGTATCACAAAAAAGTTTTTACTTTATAACTTTCAAAGTTTTTGAGCTATAAAAGTGCTAGTATACTCAAAATGCAGGGAAAGAGAAGGGTAATATTTTGAAGTAAATAACTGTTATGTTAATACCGTTATTTTCTTGATAAAAGGGATTTAATTGATATTTTATTAAAAATATTGGACTTTAAGCCCTTATAACCTCAGACTGAGAAACTTTAGAGTAATGTTTGATAGTACTTAAGAAATCTGCATTAATAAGCATTTAAATGCTATACTTATTTTTGTTTTATCTTATTTCGTTCCAATTTTATCGAAATAAAACTAAATTATGGTCGAAAAACAGTTAAGGCCCCATAACTTCTAAACTAATGAAAATAGACCCCCCCTCCCATACAATTTTTTGTTCTGTTCGATATGCCCGATCACCCATTTGAAGGAAGACCATCGAGTCGGGAACACCCTGTATATGCATAGCAATGAAAAAGAAAATAAAAATGATAAAACTATGCATGTAGATAATCTACCTACAGATATGCTAATGTATTATCAGCTATCAATGAAAAAATAAACCATAAATAATAATTTAAGGAGACTGTAATAAAATAAAATATTAAATCAATATAATATTGATAAACAAATCCTAACATGTTCTTTACACAATAACATTTTTCGTATCAGGTAAACATTGTAATAAAGATTAATGAACAAACCAAGACATGTTTTAACAAAAGATTAGAAAACAATTAAGATAATGTTTTAACTAAATATTAATATTAGATTACGTTTTATATTATAGATTGAGACAAAGAAATTACTTTCTTTATCCTTTTAAATATACAAATAGTAAATAAGGTTTAATATAAATACTAGTACATTGTTAAAAAGAAAGTCAGTCTAATTTACGCTTAAGTACTTGAATGTTGTACTCATGTAAAATTTCTAATAAATAAATATCGTTGTTTAAATAAAAAATTGAATTAACTTTAATTAATATTGTGGTATTAATAAAGCGAATAAAAATAAATAAAAGAAAGAACAAAAAATATATTTTTATATTTTTTATATTTTTTTAAATAACTCCATAAGCAAAAAACAAGATTCGCACGGGTATCTAAAAGTTGACAAGGGCAACGGTATCTAACATTTCATTTTTAAACGTCAAAAATCAAACGCCAAAACAAATTTCTTAATTTGGAAAAAATGCTGCCAATGCCAATTAAAGTATTCCCCCGACGGATTCCTGAATAACTGAAAACTTCAAATCGTATCGTAGCTAATTTTTGCTGGACAATTCACGATTGAATTTAGAATAGGAGAGTTTATCTTAAGGAGTGTTTATTAAAATTTACTAACATTTGGTACGATTTTAGTCTTACACAACAAAAATATACCATATAATTGATTTCCCAATTTATAAAACGTTGAAATTTGAGACTGCTCTATACATACCTCGTTAAACTTGCACAAATGCATTGTGAACTTGCCATGAAATAATAAATTCCCTTAATTTTCACGCACATAATTAAACACAATATGGGTATTCACGAATCACGAGTTGTCATGTCGTAAAATTGTAATTTGCAACTTATGACGTGAATTCCCCGATTCTAAAATTTTTGTACATAGATGTACAATTGTATTTTTATAATTTGTTAATAATTTTTTTAAAATATATAAAATTTAATTTACAAATAAAATTAAATTTAAAAAAAAAAAATTTAATTTGAAAAAAAAAACGAGGAAGATTATGGTTACTCTTGTCAACTTATATACTTTTAGATAACGGTGCAAACTAACTATATAATGCATAAAATAAAATAAACCAAAAATTTTATCATATTATTATATCAACAAGTAAAGAAACAATCCGCCTTTGAAATACCTCACACTCATAGATAATATACTTCGTATTAATAGATGTCCAAGCAAAAAAAATTAATTATATTCTTCGTATTAGTAGATTGCCAATTAAAAAAATTTAATAGTAGCGCTGCCATCGGTGGATGGCAGTCAACTTTATATTTTAAGGTGAAAGTTTAGCCTTAAGGTCAATAGATGTAGCCACACTCACACAGTTTTGTTTTACACCTCACTCTTTTATCAATTTTCTAAATTTTTTTTTTTAAATATCTTTTATTTAAATAGCTTCTTTAGCTATTTATATTTTAAAACTGTTTATTTTAATATTTTTTAATATTTTTTTTAATATCTTTTATTTAAATAGCTTCTTTAGCTATTTATATTTTAAAACTGTTTATTTTAATATTCACAAAAATTATTAACATTTACAAATTTAACTTCGTTTCTTGCACATATAAATAATAAACTAACAAATATTATATTACTAAATTAATTAAATAAAAATTGAGAACGTTTTATTCATCACTTATCACAATTTTTTCACAACTTCCGTTTAAAATCCTGATAATAGCATAAAGAAATCATATACATAGAGTATTCAGCTAAAACAAAAAATGTTAGTCAATTTTGTTGATTTCGGTATTTGAAATCCCCTCATTATCGTAAAAATATGACCGTATTTTTGGTATACAAAATCAAAAATTATACATATATAGATAAAGCAAGTAGAACAAAAAATCTCTCACTATATTTTGTGAAATCCAATGCCCCACGAAAGAGAAAAAACGATATTATAGATTTGTAAAAACATATACCTTTCTCATCCTACACATTGTTTTATATTATTATTATTTTCTTAAAAAAAAAAAGTAAAAAATAGTAAAAAAAAGTTTAGAGTTGGTAAATTCATTTTATTTTTTAATGAGTTTGTGTGTTTCAATGTAATACTGATAAAACTAAATACCAAGTAAATATACATATATTTAACTACTGGCTTAACTTAATCAAATATAAATAATAAGTACACTATATTATGTATGTATGTACCTATAAATATTTATTTTTTAAAATTTCAATTAAATTTAATTCATATTCATTTTACCTTTTTACGTATTGAAACAAGTAAAGAAACAGTCAGTCGGTGCAACCGACTTAGAAATACCCTACACCTATTTGGTTCAAATTTAAGGACATATCCGTAAGTCGTTTTAACACCATAAGAGCTGTTATTAATTTGATCGTAAGACATAGCTAACCAAATTAACTTTATAATACTAAAAGCATTTTCTAATTACACTATCTATTAAAAAATATTACAAATTCTTACTAATTTATCTATTTAAAAATATTAAAAAACAAACAAACTTGAAATAAATGAAAATATATTTATTCCAATTCAATTACAAAATGAAAAAATTCTAATTATTAAATTTTGTGATAAAAGATAAAAGATAATCAAGGTGTTTTTAAGATATATGTTTTTTAGTCCTTGAACTTGTCAAGGGTTCCAGAACCCGAAACCATGGTACGATTTCGCCCATATGCAGTCCCGTCATACTTTCAATACTAGTTAACCCTTGTATACAATTGGAACGTTCTATCTTAATTTTAAGTTACTAGTTTTATTAATTTCGATGATAAGCTTTTACACATTTGGGAGGTCTAAGAGAGGTCCTGAACCACCAGTCCAAATGATCCCAAATTAGGGGGGCACGGAAGTAATAGTAAAGAACACCCTGGGCCAAATTTGAAGCTTCTACATTTGTTTCAAGTTACTATTTTTATTAATTTCGAAAATATGCTTTAAGGTCCTCGGAACTGAGTGGCTGGTCCCCGACCCACTAGCCCAATGGGGCCCAAATTTATTTCAAAGACACTTACTCAATAGGAAGGGACACCCTGCTACCAAATTTGGAGGTTATATCTTCATTGGTTTAAGTAACTATTTTTAGTAATTTCGATTATAAGCTTTTAAAACTTGGGAGGTCTGAGAGGGGTACTGAACCACCTCTCCAATTGATCCCAAGTTAAGCGAACACGCAAGAGATAGTAAAGAACACTCTTGTGGCAAATTGGAAGCTTCTACATTTTTTCAAGTTGTTATCTTTATTAATTTTAAAGATATGCTTTAAGGTCTTCGAAAATGTGTGGCTGGTCCCCGACCCAGTACTCCAATGGGACCCAAATTCCCAAGACACTTAGGAAATAGGCAGGGACACCCTGATACCAAATTTGGAGGTTCTATCTTCATTGGTTTCGGAATTATGCTCGTTTGGCCTAAATTCGATCAAAAAGTTCTAGGTTCCGAACCCATGGTCCAATCCCGACCTTAGGCAATACCCGAAGTAGTTTCATTACTAGTAACCTACAGCACAAATTTGATGAAGATAGCGTCATTAGTTGTTGAGTTATCGTGATTTTTTATATATGTTCGTTAGCCCGTCGATCGATTAAAAAGTCCAGAATCCGAACCCATGGGCCGATTTCGCCCATATGCAATCCCCGCCGTACTTTCAGTCCTAGTAATCTACAGTTAAAATTTCATCAAGATAGCTCCATTATTTTTTGAGTTATCGTGCCTACGGACGGACGGACGGACATGGCTATATCTACTCAGGCGGTCACGCTGATCACAAATATATATACTTTTCCATATCTAGCTCGCTTCCTTTAGGTGGTTACAAACACCATACCAAAGTTAATATACCCCTTTACCTATTCTATAGGTGTAGGGTATAATAATATAGATATAATAAGAGCAGGCAAACGAATTTGTTTTTTGCTTTCAAATGAATTTTTTAGAATAGACTAAATTTAGGAATTTAAAGAGAATGAAAATTGGATATTTAGTGTGTACAATTAAAATTCCGTGCATCGTATATAAAATAGAATACTTGTTGAGAAATAAAATTAAATAGATGAGATGGGAAAAGTAAAATAATATCTGAAAAATTTGGTTTAATTAAAAAATAAAAACACAATCAATTTGAAAATTCAATTTTAATTTTATATTTTTAGAAAAGGGAAAAAGCCGAATTGAAGTTACCTACCTAGTTTCCTTTTAATTTAACTAAATTAGCTTAACTTAACTGATACGCGTATTTCGTCTACTAGAAGACTTCTACAGTGTTTGTACACGAATGACTAATCAGTTCTAATCAATTCAGTACTAATCAATTTCAAATTTTTAAAAAGTTAAAATTGATTTTTTTTTTAAATATTAAAGTTTTTAAAACTTAAATTAAAAAAAAAATTAATTTTTTAATCATGCAAATGATATGGCAATATTGCATTCATTTACATAACATCTTCATAAAAAAAAAAAAAAATTAACTCAAATATTGTACGACGATATTAATAGTTTGATACTTGGTTAAATGGTTTGATACAAAATCAAAATTCTATATTGGGTATAAAAAATTATAACTAATAAATAAGTTTTATTTGAAAAAAGTAATAAAAAATAAAAGAAAACAGAGGTTATTTTTAAAATTTTTCTATATGAGCTTGTATTTTATCATTAAAATTTAATAATCTTATTATTTTTATATTTGATACATATTCCACATATTTTTTGATACCTAGAAAAACTATAAAGGCAAACTCTTTGAATAAAAAGCATTAGTGAGAAAGAGATAGCATATGGGGCAATGATTTTAAGAAAAAAATAAGAGAATTCTTATTGACATTTTTTGTTCTACTTTATCTATATGTATAATTTTTGACAAAATCAAATTGAAATTATTTCTTTGCTTTATTTTTATTTTGTTTGGTTGTCAATCGATGTATGTACAATTGTTTATAGTTTCTTATCAAGTTGGATGATTTAATTTTAAAAAATTTTATTTAATATTTTATTTTATTATATAAAGTAAAAAAACTATTAAAAAAATTGAGTGAAAAAATACCATTAATAAGTATAATAAGTATAGTAAATAAAGATGTTGATTAAATTTAATTGGGAAAGAAAAGGTTAAATTTATAACATAAGCAATTAGTATATAACCTACGAATTTTAATATTTTTTATTTTAATAATTATTTATATTTTTAAAATTTCGATAAGAACTAAAGGTCAGAAATAAACAATGTTATTTTTTGAATATTATCATAAAGTAATTATATACAAAGAGTATTCACGTAGAACAAAAAAAGTTTCATAAAATCAACTTTATCGTAATTTACTTTATTTAAATTTTAATAATTTAGTTTTTTTTTATAACTTTATTATTCATTTTATTTTTTTTATTTTTTTTATTCCTGTTCCACTCTTTTAAGGAGTATAGGGCATTCACCAAGTTTATTTAAACTTGGCTTCAGTTTCTTTAATCATAATATTCACTAAGCCGTTGGTTACTCGGCTGTAGCTATTGTAAAAGGTTATGAAATATGAATGCACAAATGTTAACTTTCTGCGTCATCTTACACAAGAATTATTTATATATTTTTATTAAATCTTATTTTATATTACGATATAAATTTTTACGATATAATTATACAATTTTACGATATTTTTATTAGATATGATCTGACCGGGGTTTGAACCCGAGACCTTCCACATGAAAGGCGGCGTCTTTACCACTACGCCATTGGTCAGATTTTATTCATTTTATAAATATATTATAACTTTATATTAGTCTTTTTATTATTTTTTATTTGTTTGTAAACTTCAATTTTAAGCGTCAAAACGTCAAAAATCAAACGCCAAAACAAATTTCTTAATTTCAAAAAAACGTTGCCAATGCCAATTAAAACTTCCCCCCGAAGGATTCCTGAATAACTAAAAACTTCAAGTCGTATTGTAGCTAATTTTCGTGGACAATTCACGATTGAATTTAAAATAGGAGTGTTTATTTAAATTTGCTAACATTTGGTACAATTTTAGTCTTACACAACAAAAATATATCATATAATTGATTTCTCATTTTATAAAACGTTGAAATTTGAGACTGCTCTATACATACCTCGTTAAACATGCACAAATACATTGTGAACTAGCCATAAAATAATAAATTCCCTTCATTTTCACGCACAGAATTAAACACAATATGGGTATTCACGAATCACGAGCTGTCATGTCATGGTAAAATTGTAAATTTGCAACTTATGACGTGAATTCCCCGATTCTAAAATTCTTGTACATAGATGTACAATTGTATTTTTATAATTTGTTAATAATTTTTTTCAAAATATATAATTTATATATAAATATTTTGCATTTATATGGTTTTCTAATGTACATATATTAAGAATTTAAATTAATTTCAATTTCGAAAAATTTTAATTATTAAATTTTGTGACAAAAAATTAATCAAAGCATTAATGATTTTAATTTACATTAAAACCATCAAACTATATAAACCTTTATATATTATACTATCACAAATTAATATTACTTTAAAGTAAATTTGAGTGTAATGAAAACTAGTGACACAAATAACAGCAGCATTATGATTGTAATACTTATTTATAACAGAAATGCTCAAAATTCCTTATAATAAAATAATAGATGAGAATTAACCAATTCTTATCCCAATATTTCAATCTTAAATTAATCTTTTTTATACCTGTAACCTGGATCATGTCATATTTCATGAAAAACGAAATACGATTCCCTTAAATCTAACAAGAATTTTTCTAATTAAAAGAATTATAATATTAAAAATTGAATTATGTATAACCATAAAGAAATCATATACATAGAGTATTCAATATCAATCGATGTATCATGTACGCAGTTTGTGTATATTTTGATTATAAAATAAAAAAATATTTATAGAAAAAGAAAGAAATTTCTTTTTTTTGCTTTATATTTTTTACTTGCATTATTCCAAATCTTTCAAATCGTTAGAAAATAACTCCATAAATTGTTTTCTAATGTACCTATGTATTTTAAATTTTCATTAGTTTAAAATAGGGTATGTAAAATTTTTTTATAATTTTTAGGTTTTTAACTACCTACTAAAAAAATATAATTAAAAATTTTTGTTTATCTTATTGAAAATTTGTTTTGTTATTTTATTATTTAAAAAATTAGAATTCTAAAAGGGAAATAGCCGGGTAAAATATATTATGGAAAAGTATATAAATAAGCTTTCAAAATTTATATTCCATTCGGCATAAAAAACCCTTTAAGTAGGTAAATACACATGATAAAATATGCATATGTTTTATTTGTTCTGGCGGAACCATAATCAGAAAAACCACTAATTTCATCCAGTGCACTATTATAGTATAGCCTTCTAATGGCTATTTCATCGAATACCAATACAGCCAACCTTTCAATTAAATCTTTTTCTGAGAATATGCTTAAATTTATATTTTTGTCGTTAAGGGAATTTAAATGGGGCAAATTAAGCTTTACTCCATTTTTCAAAAATTTATAACCTTTAGGTGAATTAAAATGACTATTTAATACTACTTTTTTTCATCTTCGGACCATGTAAGAAATTTGAATGTACTCTTTTAAAAATTTTAAACTGTCTCGTCAAATGAAAAAATTTTAGAGGAGTGCAAATTTTTATTTAAAAAAGTATTCGACAGTTCTTAAAAGGTTAGCCTTTTTTAACAAACAAAATTTAATTTAAAAAAAACATTATTTACTTAAAAAATCAAAATAAAAAGTTAAGGCAAAAATTAAAAAAAGAAAAACAGGATTTATCTTTATGTAGCATTATTAATAGGCAGTTTCACTTGCGTATCGAAGCCAAACAATTTTTAAAAATGAATTTTAAAAGTTAGTACCTAAATGGTCCGAAGATGAAAAAAACCTAGCAAATACCTAAAACCTAAATATTTATTTTAATTCACCAAAAGGGTTATAAATTTTTGAGAAATGAAGTAAAGCTTAATTTGTCTCATTTTAGTTCCCTTAATAGATGGATCCCCATCAAACATTTAAATATAGGTTTTAACGACAAAATATAAATGAGTTAGGCATTATATTCTCAGAAAAAGATTTAATTGAAAGGTTGGCTATATTGGTATTCGATGGAATATGAATTTTGAAAGCTTATTATTATGCTTTTCCATAATATATTTTACCCCGCTTTTTCCCTTTTAGAATTCAATAAAATAAAATAATAATATGATTTCAAATATCGTATTGGGGTGATTTCAAATCAACAAAATTGTCTAACATTTCTTGTTCTAGATGAATACTCTATGTATATGATTTCTTTATGGTTATACATAACTCATTTTTTAATATTTTAATTCTTTTAATTAGAAAAATTCTTGTTAGATTTAAGGGAATCGCATTTCGTTTTTCATGAAATATGACATGATCCAGGTTACAGGTATAAAAAAGATTAATTTAAGATTGAAATATTGGGATTAGAATTGGTTAATTCTCATCTATTATTTTATTATAAGGAATTTTGAGCATTTCTGTTATAAATAAGTATTGCAATCATAATGCTGCTGTTATTTGTGTCACTAGTTTTCATTAAACTCAAAGTTATTTGAAAGTAATATTAATTTGTGATAGTACCTATAATATATAAAGGTTTATATAGTTTGATAAGAATTTTAAAAGATAGAATTTTACGGCAACCTTTGACCGAAATTTAAAAAAGTTACAAATAATTATTTTAAATTAAGCCGCCGTCGAATCAAAGCTCCCTATTCTCGTAAGACTACATGATTAATCAGTTTCCTAAAAGCTGTCGTTTGTCTTTATGTCATGGCTTGAAGATATTGTATTTCGTGGTGTTGTGATAATAAATATCTTAAAAAATTTTTCTTGTTCAATATTATGATCCCATTTTCGGTAATTTTTTTAAAATTTTCTATCAATCTGCAGATATTCTAGCCAGTAAAAATAAAAAATTTTTGTAATGAATGGCGGTGTAAAAAAATATTTAGATATTAAACATCGGCGACAATCGGTGACCGTTTCATGACAAATTGACAGCTAAAATATAAAAGAAATAATAGAAATATAGGTTGTGTTGAGTAGGATCTAGCGCTGTAAGAAAAGTCAAACGCTCGATTAAATTTTCTACTAACCAATATTTCATACGCTAGATTAATTTTCCAGCAAAAAAACTAAATTGTGTACGGGACTTCATTGACGTTTATGAGATTGCATTTTAATGTAAAAAGTGTGTGTTTACAATTGTACAAGATTTTCTGAACATTTTGGAAGGAAAGAATTTCTTTTAAAATTAAAAATATAAATTACTAGCTAATACCCGGTGCGCGTTGCTTTGCCTCTTAATGGAGATTTAGTTTAAGTTGATGTCAATGCAAAAGTTAACATAAAAATTACACATGGTGTAAATGTTAATTTTAAATTTTTTTTAATGTTCTTGCTAGGATTATGCTAGTAATTTTTTAAAATTCCTGTAATTCAAAGAACTACTAACTATTTTCCAAAATTGGACGTAATTTACTTCCAAAAATTTTTCTTATTTAAAGTCAACAAAAAATTCTTTAAGACTTTCTTTTTGGCCAAAGCAGTACTACGCCAAATTGGACGTAATTTGCTTCGAAAATTTTTTTTGGACAACCGTCAGGCCAGCATGGGTTAATAAATTTCAAGTCGGTTAATAAAGTTACCTCCATTCTCAAAACAGAACACGTATACAAAATTTGAAGAAAATCGGTCAAACCGTTTCTAATTTAGAGAAAAGTAATGAAAAAACCTATAAAAAACTGTTGTGCCTCAATGGGTTAACGGAACTCAACAAAATGTGTTTTTTTGGTTTTCTTTTTAGCCAAAGTAGTATTTCGCAAAATTAGACAATATTTGCTTCCAAAAATTTTTTTGACTAATTGTCGGGCCGGCATGGGTTAACAAATTCCAAATCTGTTAAAAGTGTCAACTCAATTGTCACAGGGGAGCACGTATACAAAATTTGAAAAAAATCGGTTGAACCGTTTCTAATATAGAATAAAGTATTAAAAAACCTATAAAAAGCTGTTCGGCCTCAATGGGTTAATGGAACTCAACAAAATTTTTTTTGGGGCTTTCTTTTTAGCCAAAGCAGTATTTCGTAAAGTCGGACAAAATTTGGACCCAAAATTTTTTTTGACCAACCGTCGGCCCGATATGGGTTAACAAATTCCAAAACTCTTAGTAGTGTAAACTCAATTCTGAAGGAGCATCACGTATACAAAATTTGAAGTCAATTGGTCAAACCTTTTTCATTTTAGAACAAATAAGTTTAAATACTTGCACCACAGCTCCAACTTGGCGGTCCGTTAGGTTAAAATGTTTAGGCCACGATTTCGTTCCGTACCCAAAAACCCCTATATACAAATTTTCATTACAATCAGCCGAGCAGTTAAGCAGGCTCTTCGACACATACAAACAACAAACAAACTTTCGCTTTTATATATATAGATAAGAAAATAAAAAATTTAAAATGAATACGAATTTGATTAATTTTAAAATCTTAAATTTAAATACTATTTTAAATAGGAAAAAAATTATATATGGATAAAAATAGAATTATTTTATCCGTAATTAAGATAATTTAAGTTAAAGAAAAATATACCAAAGGACACTTAAAATCAATTGTCATTTAATTTTACAGCAATTC
Source organism: Dolichopus griseipennis (assembly GCA_963082915.1). NCBI lineage: Eukaryota > Metazoa > Arthropoda > Insecta > Diptera > Dolichopodidae > Dolichopus > Dolichopus griseipennis. The sequence goes on along the minus strand of OY720444.1, from coordinate 45,684,653 downwards.
TTTCAGTACTACAATATAGCGTCAGTTGGTACACTACTGCAATTTAATGTAGCGCGTATCATCTAACTGAACGCGACCATTAACTCCAAACTTCAAACCAAATCCAGAAAATTGAACGAAAGGATCGAACGAAACTAGAAAAGCAAAAAAGAAGGATTGGAGTGTAAAAAAGTTGGAGCTGTTTTTCTACAAAAATTTTAAGTTTTATTGTTAAGAGAATTACTTAAATATATATATTAATAAATATTTGGTGCATTATTACATATTTGCAAAGCAGTTTAATTATGTCATTAATTATTAAAATATTGTCATATCAAAGATATGGCATTCTACAATCAGGTGTTGGAGGTAACATTAAAAATTTTAATTTTGTGAATGGTTTCAACATTAAAAGTTCTGGAGTTCGAAATACAAGCTCTATATCGAACCATAAAAACGATATTAAGAAAAATTTAGATGTTAAATCAATTGGAGAGAAATTAAAGCAAAACACGAAAGTAATATTAATTTAAATATACATATATATTTTGTATAATTGGCTATAATCATAAAAACTTTAGACTGTGAGTTATATGGGTATAATCGCACTCGGAATTGGAGTTACCGGTGTTGTAATTTATACTATTTTTAAGGAATTATTCTCTTCAAAAAGTGCAAATTCTGTTTATTCGAAAACATTGCAGAGGGTTATAAATGTAAGTTTTTACATGTTATGTTGATTATTTTTATGTATTATAATGAACTGAATAAAGGATGCTAGAGTTCAAGATGCTGTTGGGCATCCAATTAAAGGATATGGCGAAGAAAGTAGGCGTCGAAGGAGAAATCATGTTGCTCATAGAATTTATAATAAAAATGGTGTTGAACATATGCAAATGAAATTTTATATTAAAGGTTTGAGACAAAAAGCTACTGTTCATTTGGAAATGAAAGAAGTAAGTATAAGTTAATTTTCCTTTATGCTTGTATAAAAAATTATTAAAACAATTTTTATATTTTTCTAGGAGAACCTCCTAGGTTTAATTCCAAATTGTATTTTATCTTTTACAATTTTTCTTACAATTTTTATAGTGAAAATTACAATATTTTTATTTCCTTATCGTTAATAAACTAGATTCTTTATTACATTTTGTAAGAATTCTCATTTTAACCTTAAATTATATTTCTCATAGAATTACTAGTTCTAGAATGGCAAAAGAATGTTCGCGACTCTTTTCTTCTAATGAGATTTCCTATCCTGAGGTATTCAGACAAAAAAACACATATGCAATTTCGTATGCGTATACAAATGGTACGGCTACTTCATCTGTCATTGCTTAAATTTGAGTAAATGAGAATGTTTATTAGGCAGTTTCTCATTAGTTTTTATACCCTACACCTATAGAATAGGTAAAGGGGTATATTAACTTTGGTATGGTGTTTGTAACCACCTAAAGGAAGCGAGCTAGATATGGAAAAGTATATATATTTGTGATCAGCGTGACCGCCTTAGTCGATATAGCCATGTCCGTCCGTCCGTCCATCCGTCCGTCCGTATGCACGATAACTCAAAAAATAATGGAGCTATCTTGATGAAATTTTAACTGTAGGTTACTAGGACTGAAAGTACGGCGGGGATTGCATATGGGCGAAATCGGCTCATGGGTTCGGATTCTGGACCTTTTAATCGGTTTCAGGGCTAACGAACAAATATAAAAAATCACGATAACTCAACAACTAATGATGCTATCTTCATCAAATTTGTGCTGTAGGTTACTAGTAATGAAACTACTTCGGGAATTGCGTAAGGTCGGGATTGGACCATGGGTTCGGAACCTAGAACTTTTTGATCGAATTTAGGCCAAACGAGCATAATTCCGAAACCAATGAAGATAGAACCTCCAAATTTAGTATTAGGGTGTCCCTTCCTATTTCCTAAGTGTCTTGTGAATTTGGGTCCCATTGGAGTAGTGGGTCGGGGACCAGCCACACATTTCCGAAGACCTTAAAGCATATCTTTAAAATTAATAAAGATAACAACTTGAAAAAATGTAGAAGCTTCCAATTTGCCACAAGGGTGTTCTTTACTATCTCTTGCGTGTTCCCCTAATTTGGGATCAATTGGAGTGGTGGTTCTGTACCCCTCTCAGACCTCCCAAGTTTTAAAGGCTTATAATCGAAATTACTAAAAATAGTTACTTAAAATTAGGATAGACCGTTCAAATTGTGTACAAGGGTTAACTAGTACTCTAAGTACAGCGCGGACTATATAAGGGCGAAATCAGCCCAACGGTTCGGATTCCGGACCTTTTAATCGATGTCAGGGCTAAGGAACATATATAAAAAATCACGATAACTCAACAACTAATGAGGCTATCTTCATGAAATTTGTGCTGTAGGTTACTGGCAGCGAAACTACGGCGGTGATTACGTACGGTGAGGATTGGACAATGGGTTCGGAACTTAGAACTTTTTGATCGAATTTAGGCCAAACGAGCATAATTCCGAAACCAATGAAGATAGAACCTCCAAATTTGGTATCAGGGTTTCCCTTCCTATTTTGTAAGTGTCTTTGAAATTTGGGCCCCATTGGACTAGTGGGTCGGGGACCAGGCACACATTTCCCAAGACCTTAAAGCATATCCTTAAAATTAATAAAGATAGCAACTTGAAAAAATGGAGAAGCTTCAAATTTGGCACATGGGTGTTCTTTAATATTTACTGCGTGTCCCTCTATTTTTGCACCTTTCTTAGACCCCCCAATGTGTAAAAGTTTATCATCGAAATTAATAAAACTGGTAACTTAAAATTAAGATAGAACGTTCCAATTGTGTACAAGGGTTGACTAGTATTAAAAGTATGACGGGGACTGCATATGGGCGAAATCGTACTATAATTTCGGGTTCTAGAACCCTTGAAAAGTTCAAGGACTAACAAACATATATCTTAAAAACACCATAACTCAAAAAATAATGCCGGTATTTTGATGAAATTTAACAGTAGGTTACTAGTAATGAAAGTACCATGGGAATTGGTTCTGGTCGAGTTTAATTTCGAAGCCAAAGAATATATTTCCTATGTCCTATGTGTCTCCGAAATCTAGACTTAATTGTAGTGGTTCAGCTATGTTCAAAGGTACTTGCTGCATTTATGTAAAATTTATTTTTATATTTAAATGAATTATATGAAAAGGTGTAAATTTTTAATTGTATTTTAAAAATACATTTATTGCATATTTTGCGTTTATAAGCTTTTCTATTAGGTATATAAACTAATCATTTAAAATAATTGCAATTTTTAAAAATTTGGATTATTAAATATATTATGCTTTGATTATCTTTTTATCACAAAATTTAATAATTAGAATTTTTTCATTTTGTAATTGAATTGGAATAAATATATTTTCATTTATTTCATGTTTGTTTGTTTTTTAATATTTTTAAATAGATAAATTAGTAAGAATTTGTAGTATTTTTTAATAGATAGGGTAATTAGAAAATGTTTTTAGTATTATACAGTTAATTTGGTTAACTATGTCTTACGATCAAATTAATAACAGCTTCTATGGTGTTAAAATGACTTATGGATATGTCATTAAATTTGAACCAAATAGGTGTAGGGTATTTCTAAGTCGGTTGCACCGACTGACTGTTTCTTTACTTGTTTTATTTACATTTTTACATAGAAATACATTTGGATTGGGAAGTTTGTATATTGTAAGTTATTTCGAATAAAGATATTTACTATTTGATTTAATTTACTTTTACTTTAAATATTTACTTTTAATATTAAATATATAAATGAACAAAACATCAAGAAAAAAAATTTTAATAATATTAGAAGAAATTGCAGTCAATTATTTTTAAAAATAATGGAATCTCCAACAAGTATATTTTTAGTTTAATTTTAATTAACTTACATATCTATTTTGATTTATCTTAAGGTTTATCGTAGCTTTATTTATTCATCGTGAAAATCAAATATTCATCAAAAACAAATCATAATTTTTTGAACAAAACAAAAAGTATTTATAATCTTGTGAATATATAAACATTTTTAGCCATTTTTAAATATGAACGAACCTTTTGCAAATATGAAATCTACATTTATGTTAACCGTAACGAGGGTTTTGATTTCTGTTTCAAATAACTTAACGTTTCCGAATAAAGAATTAAAAGGTTTTTTCTTTACCCTTTTTTTATTCAATCAAAATTTTACTTTACTGTAAAATTTAGCATTACAATATGATTTTCAAATTGATTCTATTCGAAAATATACTATGTTTTGGTAAATTTACAGAACGGTCACTTAATAATAATGAAAAATGGAAAGCAAAAACCATGGGAAAATACCTTTAAAATAATTTTAAAAAAATCGGCTGATATTTGTAAAACCTCAAGAAATAAAAAAAAATCTTTAAGCAACACTTTCTTCCCATCTTAATAATCCTTTATTTAATTTAATGTTTTTTAAAAAACTTCAAAAAGCACAACAACACACAAATTTTTTGAATATAATATTTTCTAATTTATTTTAGAATATTTTCTAATTTATTTTTAGAATTACTAGTTCTAGAATGGCAAAAGGATGTTCCCGACTCTTTTCTTCTAATGTGATTTCCTATCCTGAGGTATTCAGACAAAAAAATACATATGCAATTTCGTATGCGTATACAAATGGTACGGCTACTTCATCTGTCATTGCTTATATTTAAGTAAATGAGAATGTTTATTAGGCAGTTTCTTATTAGTTTTTTTGTTTATATTTTACATAGAAATACATTTGGATTGGGCAGTTTGTATATTGTAAGTTATTTCGAATAAAGATATTTACTATTTTATTTAATTTACTTTTATTTTAAATATTTACTTTTTAATATTAAATATATAATTGAACAAAACATTAAGAAAAAAATTTGAATAATATTTGAACAAATTGCAGTCAATTATTTTTAAAATAATGGAATCTCCAACAAGTATATTTTTAGTTTAATTTTAGTTAACTTACATATCTATTTTGATTTATCTTAAGGTTTATCATAGGTTTATTTATTCATCGTGGAAATGAAAATAAGTAAATCAAAAACAAATCATAATTTTTTGAACAAAACAAAAAGTATTTATAGTCTTGTGAATATATAAACATTTTTAGCCATTTTAAAATATGAACGAACCTTTTGCAAATATGAAATCTACATTTATGTTAACCGTAAGGAGGGTTTTGATTTCTGTTTCAAATAGCTTAACGTTTCCGAATAAAGAATTAAAAGGTTTTTTCTTTACCCTTTTTTTATTCAATAAAAATTTTACTTATTATTTAAAAATTTTAGCATTACAATATGATTTTCAAATTGATTCTATTCAAAAATAGACAATGTTTTGGTAAATTTACAGAACGGTCACTTTATAATAATGAAAAATGGAGAGCAAAAACCAAAAGGAAAATACCTTTAAAATAATTTAAAAAAAATTGGCTGAAATTTGTAAAACCTCAAGAAATAACAAAAATTCTTTAAGCAACACTTTTTTCCCCATCTTAATAGTCCTTTATTTAATTTAATGTTTTTTTAAAAAACTTCAAAAAGCATAACAACACACAAATTTTTTGAATATAATATTTTCTAATTTGTTATCATTTACTTTTAACTTTGAAATCTTACTTGAATCGTACTTAAAAGTTTCTTTTATATTTCACTTTCAAAATGAAATGAATCGCGGAGAAACTAGTAAATACATACAAACGGTACACGTACCAAATTTTGAAATTTGTCTGAAAATTTTTTCTCTATTGCCATTCTAGTACTAGTAATTCTATGAGTACTAGTAATTCTATGATATTTCTCAATAAGCGGGAATTTCTAAGTGGATTTCTGTTCCACAAATTTAGTTTAATTAAAAAAATAAATATTTTAAAATAATTTTCCCTTATTGGACAAAACAGTTTACAAAATTATCAAAAATAATAATTTACAAATTTTTTAAGTAATTCTTATTAAATAACTTCTTTGTAGCTATTATTAAGTAATAAGAACCTATTTTATAAACATGTGTTTAACATATATTATTATAAAAAAAAATTTTTTTTTTAAAAGTATTAAAGTTACAAAACAATAATAATACCTATAAGTATTTCCAACAAACCGAAATCTTTTCGTTTGTTATTTATTTAAATTTTTTTTCTTTTGGGTTACTATAATAAAGAAAATGTTTATTAGGCAAATTTCGATAAGTTCAAGTACAAATTTTCAAATTTTCCCTAAAACTTATTTGTTCACGAATAACAGGTGAATTAATTTCACCGCGAATAATTTGCTGAACAAATATATCCGCCTTCAGACGGCGTTTTTCAAACAATTTAGGAATAGGTGATAATTTAGCAATTGGTCTATGACTACTAACATCAATGCGAGTCCCTTTGTTAGGTACTGGGTTGATAAACGAAAGTTTCCAGGTCTCGGGGTAGTAGCCACATTGAATGGGCAGATTAAATAGCTTACAAGGAGGTTCAACAAGTGTTGGGTACATTGTTTTAATATTATTGGTGGAAAGCCGTCGGGGCCGTATGAGAAGTCATCTCTTAGTGCCAAGAGGTGAGGCATTAAAATATCTTTTGTTATAAGAATACTCTTAATGTCAAAAGTTGAATGTGATAAAGGAACTAAACTATTTAAATAAAATACGTCTGATTCGCCTCAAATACCCCATTTTGATAGGTTTTGGAGAAAAATGTGGCAAAAAAGTTAGAAACAATCTGCGAGTTATTTGACGTTGCATTTTCGTATCGGTCTTACGTTTACTATTAACAAAATCAAAATAACGTCACGGATTATAAAAAAGTTGAGATTTTATTCTTGATAAATAATCTTTATAAAGAATATCAGATAAATACTTGAATCTATTATAGATGTCAAGAAAAATATTATAGTGGTCAACGGAATTAGTTTCAATATATTTTTTTTACGCAAAATTACGTTTGTTCCTCAAACAACGCAGTTCGTTGCATGACCGTGGAACTGAATAGTTAGAATTTTTATGAGATTTTATACGAATTGCTAATCGAAAACATGTTATTAGCTTCTCATAAAAATGTTTTAGGCAGATGTTTATGTTTGATGAAGAGAACATTGATTCCACATCGAAGGAGTCTAACAGAACGTTTAAGTATGTGGAATTTGGTTTAGCAAAATAAAAATTTTGATAATTCTCAGAAGGAAAGGGTTCTTTAAACTCATTTATATTGAGAATTATATCTATTGGAGGATGATAGTCATTTATATTTGTGAATGTTAATTCGCTATGGGGTGCCCAACAATTTTCATGGTCTGAAAAAAAACAAGGTCAGACAAATAGCCTAACAGAACTGACTTGTTGCAATCTAGACTGTTAAGGCCATCAATAAAAATTGATTCTAAGTTGAATGAAACATTATCTGGGATGACAGCACGTATGTTGTTACAATCATCATTGATTGAAACAAAATTCATTTGTTACAAAAGTTTACTGGTGGCAGTACGTATTTGTTTAAAAAATTTTTTTTTGTTACACAATTTTTTTGTTTAGAACAAAGAATTTGAAACTAAATACAAAATTTAGCGTCAGTTTACTTGTAATTGAATTTGACATGGTAATAGATATTTTGATTTAAAATTTAAAATACATTAATTATTTTTGTGTAACGTTATATTGGTTTTTAAAATTTTCTTTTTTAACAACCTTTTTTATTGAAAAAAGCATGTTCGTCAACATTAGGTTTTAAAATTGGAATATGCGTACCATCTACTATACAATTAATTCCGGGTAACTTAAATTTTTCGAAAAAATAGTTCTGTGTCTCAGGAAATGCATTTTCATCTAAAAAAATCCAATGCGGGCATATCCTAAGGTTTTTAATGTATTCCTAAAAAATATCTGTAATTCTTCTATTTGCTTTAAGTTTACTTGTTTCAAGTAACATTTTAAATGCGTCCTTTCCAACTGTAAAAAAATTTGGAAACCTAAAACATTTATATTATTAATATATTACTTACTTACTTACTGGATCCTAGAACCCCTGGTGGGGCATAGGACGTCAACAAATCCTCTCCACCTTTCACGATCCTTACGAACATTTGATGTCACCATGCTTCCTAAATAATTGAACTGCTCTACTTCTTCAATTTGGCTTTCTTCTAGTAGAATTTGCTGATGTGTGGAGTGCTCTGTACGCATGCTTTTAGCTTTAGCTGCATTTATTTTTAGACCAGCTCGTTTGCCATATTTGTTCAAATTTTGGCACATCTCGTTCAGACCACTTCTTGTGTGTGCCACGAAAACTACATCATCAGCATAATCTAAGGGGCTTAAATGTTTTCCTAGTCGCCACTGAATGCCCTCTCATCAACGCCTACGATTGCGGTTAAAACAAAATACAGTCTTGCCTTACACGCTGCTGCACTTCAAACGAATCAGTCAACTGTCCATTGTGTAAGATTCGACACCTCGCATTTTCGTAGGATTCCTTAATACTGGCAAATTTTTCTCCGGGATACCCCACCTACACGATCAAAAGCTTTCTCGAAGTCTACAAACATGAGATGTAGCGGCGACCCGAACTCTGTTGATTGCTCGAGTATTATTCGTAGCGTGTTGATATGGTCAACACAAGAGTGACCACTGCGAAAGCCAGCTGATGTCTTTTCAGTGTATTTTCAATCCTGCTTTTGATCCTTTTCAAAACTTTCAAATTTATACTGATTTCCTTGCTGAATCCAAACTTCAGTTTTCAATTTAATTACTGCTATTTTATCTGTAGTCGTAAGAACTGAAACACTGGGACCCTGAATTGAAAAATTTAGTACATTCAATTTAGTAAAAATATCAGCAAGGTATGCAGCTGGTGCAACCATGATATATCTAAAATATATTTAGAAAAAAATGCTGAAACTTCTTCCCTCATTTGAAACAGTCTAGCTAACACGTTACCGCGAGATAACCAGCGAACCTCGGTATGGAAAAGTAAGTTTTGATACCTACTACTCATATCATTACATATAACTCTGAAAAGCATAGTATTCAAAGCTCGCGCCTTAATTAAATTAATTATTTGCACTGCTTCATCTAAAACCAATTTGAATGATACTGGCATCTTTTAACATGCTAGTGATTGCCTATGTAGGACACAGTGACTAGTTGAACACTCTTTTGACATGGACTTTTTGCGGTAAATTACTCCTGCCGTCTTACCTGTCATCGCCTTTGCACCGTCAGTACAAACGTTTATACATTTATTCCAGCTTATTTTATGGTCGACAAAAAATTGATTTAAAACCTTAAATATTTCTTCACCTGTTGTATAGGTTTCAAGAGCTTTACAAAACAACATATCTTCTTCCAATTCACTTTCATAAATGTACCGGACAAATACAAGTAAAATCGAAAAGTTAGCGACATCAGTACTTTCGTCAAGTTGAATGTCGAATCTTGTCACATAATGTTAGACTCTGTATAAGTTCGTTAAGTATATTTAAAGCACACTCCCGAATTCGCCTCTGGACAGTATTACGGACAATGGCACGAGTTCAATTTTTTTGGCAGCTTCATCACTTATTATCAATGTCGCCATATCAACTGCACATGGTTTAATAAGGTTTTCCCCAATAATATGTGATTTGCCTTTGCTTGCTATTCGATAGCTTACTTTGAATGAAGCCATGAGTGTATTTTCATTATTAGTTTTGAAAATTGTTTACGTTTAAAAAAACTAAGAGGTTTATCTGCATACTCACTGTGTTTACTATCGAAATGTGTTCGTAATTTGGCCGGAAACATAGAACTAATTTGAAGAGTTTCATTGCATAATACACAACGAGGACGTGGTGAAATCTTATCTCCACAAAAAGTGAAGAAATGATATGTAACTGTTATCATAATTTCTTCTTTTGCTAATAATTTTATCCGGATAGATTTCAGTAACAGCTAATGTGCTATCGTTTATTTGGATTATGTCTTCGATAACGACATTTTGCGATTGCGTTAAATTTTCATTGTTGGTGTCTAAAGTTTTTTCTTGACTACCAGCATTAATTGATATCTTTTCATCCAGCTTTCTTTTTAAACTTCCTGTTTTTAACCAACGATCCATTTCTAAAATATTAGGATGTAATATGCAAACATTACTATGTACAACTAAGATAAAAATTGTTTAACTTACCTTACAATAATATTGAAAACACAAAATTTACAATAATATTTCACAACTATAAACTTTTTTAAAAGAATTACACAAAATAATAGTTGGTAATCTGCGAAAATTATTTCTCAAACTGAGAAAAAATAAATTTGTACATATATATCAACTTAAGAAACTTATTAATTATCTGTTCAGTTAGTTGTCATAGAAACTGTGCTTCTTAAATAATATTAAGAAAACTTTAAATTTCACAGCCTGCTGTGTTAATTTTCTTTAACTGTTGGAAACAAATTTCTTCTAATCTTAAATATTTTTTGGATTTTTTTCTTTTTTTTCTTATATTATATGAATTTTGAATTTTTTTTTTGTTTCGAAGTAAAGAAAACAAAATATATACATATAAATTTTAGCAAATTATTTGAATTCTTACATTATATAATAACACTTTCAAGGTTTTACAAGCCCTTATTAATACATTTTTTTTTTGTATTTACATAAATTTACAATTGTTGTAATTTTACTTACTTTTACATAATACTAATTATAAAATACAGTTTAGTTCTACTGAACTAAACAGGATTCTTTTTAAAACATTATAATTAAATCTATATTATTAACAAAATTAAATTCTTTCAGCAAAAATTAGATCTTTCTATTAAAATGATGATATTATTATATTATTATACTGATAGCATTAATACTTCAAAACTGAAGGGCTTAGTTCAAATTAAGTTAAAAAGATTTTACCTTTTTATGGAAGCGATTACATTTTCCATGGAACCTTGATTGCCTTCTTTCAAATTTGAAATTGCATTTATCTTAAAGAGAATTCTTCTATCTCTGTACTCTAAGCATGATTCGAAAATATGTTTAATAGAAATTATAGAATTATTGTCACATGAACAGATGGGACTAATCTGGATGTAGGAGTAATATACTGCCCAGAGTTTAAATATATAGAAGATAGTGAAATCGTAACAGAAATGGAGAAACAACAAGTAGTCGCTATCAAGCGTTTCAAAAGGAAAAACAATAAGCAAGTGGAAAAAGATACAGGTCTATATGTTCAAACATTCAAGTCAACAAACCTTCCAAAAGAGATCAAAGTAGGATTTCAGAAATTTCGGGCCTATAATGTTCGGGCCTATATCCCACCACCTCTACGGTGTTATAACTGTTTAAGATTTAACCACCGGACTGATATTTGCAAAAATAAAAAAATGAATTTTAGTGATGAATATCACCTATTAGAAAATGAAAAATGTGAACGCACTCAAAAATTTCCAAGTTGTGAAGGCCCTCATAATGCTTTTTCTAAACAATGTCCACAATTAATAAAAGAAAAGGAAATTAAATATATCAAAATTAAGAAAATGTAGACATCAAAAAAGCTGTTAGGCGCTATAAACTTAGATTCCCGCTGAAAGAGTCTTTTGCAAAAGTTACAACAGGTACGAGCAATACTCAAAACAAAGAAAATGTTTGGAATCGTGAAAAGATTGGTCCTACAACCAGCGCAGCTACTAATAATAACAATATTGAAAACAAAGTTCCTTTCAAGAGTTTTTTACCGCATATTAATTCTTCTAATGAAAGTTTCAAAACAAAACAGAAAGGTAAGAACAAAATCTTAGTTTCTAGGAATATTAATACAAAGAAAAAGCGCGAACTTAAACAAATTGAAAAGGAAAAATCAAAAAAGATTAAACCACTCATAAATTTCGAAAATAAAAATAATACAGGTCCTATTGACGTAGATGATAGCATTGGCTCATTAGTGATTACAAAAATTTTATACGGGAAAAATATAAAACGCGAAAATTTGTAAGGTTCTATAAAAAGAAATCATGGATGAACTTCGTGTAATCAAGTAAATACTCCATCTAGTGTTGCATTCGATAAAATAAGAGCTATACACGGCCGACAAAAAACCCAAGATATATCTACAATAATGACTGAAAACGGAATTCTATCTGAAAAAACAAAAATTGCAAATGAATTGGCTAATGAATTGGAAAAGAGCTTTATTAATTCCAATTCTCAAAAAAGATAAAGAACCTACATATTCTTCAAGCTACCGCCCAATATCTTTTACGAGTTGCATTTCCAAAGTTCTGGAATGAATGACCTACAATAGACTCAATTCTATATTTTTTGATAATAAGTTGGAATTCTTCATAATGGCTAAACAAACCGTCAATGTTCCATTGCATAATATTAGTCATTTATAAAATATTATGGGGTTCACTATCACTAAATAAGCCAATGTTATCATCTAAATTAGATACTTAGCATATTTAATATATTGAGTTTTTTCGTTGCTTTTACTTTTATGTGCTTAATATGTTTATCCCAGTTTAATTAATCGAAAATTAATCCAAAAAATTTATAAGATTCGACATATTTAATTCGTACATTCGACAAAAAAAGATTTGGTTTTATTATATTAGATCTTTTCCTAGTGAAATGGGCAGATCTTTTCCTATGTTTTTGCCTGTCATAAAAATGACGAAATCGTCAGCAAAAAGAGCGTACTTAATTTTGTGCTTGATTGTGTCCACAATGTTATTTATTGCAACAACGAAAAGCAAAACGCTGTCTGTGGAAGATGTTTTTCCCAAATAAACTTTTTTTTCCTGTCAGATAGAAAATTTTTAATATAGTGAACCAAGTTACCTTTTAAGCCCATTTTTATAAATTCTTTAATAAGCCGATTTTTCCACACCGTATCATATGCTGATTTGAGATCGAAAAAGATTGATACAGTGCTTTGGTTTTTTGCAAATCCGTTCATTATTTCAGACTCGAAATATGAAAGATTATCAAGAGACCGATTTTTCTAAAAACCAGACTGAAATTTAGAAATTAAATTTCTGGATTTTAATTCACAATTGAGTCTATTGTAGGTCATTCTTTCCAGAACTTTGGAAATGCAACTCGTAAAAGATATTGGGCGGTAGCTTGAAGAATATGGAGGATCTTTATCTTTTTTGAGAATTGGAATGAATAAAGCTCTTTTCCAATTTTTCGGAAAAGTTCCATTAATCCGAATTCGATTATAAAAATCTAAGAATATGATTTTTGCTTGGTCGTTTAATTCTTTTAGCATTTCGTACGGGATAAAGTCAGGTCTTGGAGAGAAACCATTGCATGCTCTTAAAGCATTTTCAAGTAATTAGCCAATTCATTTGCAATTTTTGTTTTTTCAGATAGAATTCCGTTTTCAGTCATTATTGTAGATATATCTTGGGTTTTTTGTCGACCGTGTATAGCTCTAATTTTATCGAATACAACACTAGATGGAGTATTACTTGAAATAGAAGACACGAAGTCCATCCATGATTTCTTTTTATAAAGCCTTACCAATTTTCGCGTTTTATATTTTTCCCGTATAAAATTTTTGTAATCACTAATGAGCCAATGCTATCATCTACGTCAATAGGACCTGTATTATTTTAATTTTCGAAATTTATGAGTGGTTTAATCTTTTTTGATTTTTCCTTTTCAATTTGTTTAAGTTCGCGCTTTTTCTTTGTATTAATATTCCTAGAAACTAAGATTATGTTCTTACCTTTTTGTTTTGTTTTGAAACTTTCATTAGAAGAATTAATATGCGGTAAAAAACTCTTGAAAGAAACTTTGTTTTCAATATTGTTATTATTAGTAGTATTATTAGTACTTGGTTGTAGGATCAATCTTTTCACGATTTCAAACATTTTCTTTGTTTTGAGTATTTCTCGTACCTGTTGTAACTTTTGCAAAAGACTCTTTCAGCGGGAATCTAAGTTTATAGCGCCTAACAGCTTTTTTGATGTCTAAATTTTCTTTAATTTTGATAGATTTAATTTACTTTTCTTTTATAAATTGTGGACATTTTTTAAAAGAAGAATTATTAGGGCCTTCACAACTTGGACATTTTTGAGTGCGTTTACATTTTTCATTTTCTAATAGGTGATATTCATCACTAAAATTCAGTTTTTTATTTTTGCAAATATCAGTCCGGTCTTAATTCTTAAACAATTATAACACCGTAGAGGTGGTGGGATATAGGCCCGAGCATCAAATTTCTGAAATTTACTTTGATGTCTTTTGGAAGATTTGTTGACTTGAATGTTAGAACATATAAATCTGTATCTTTTTCCACTTGCTAATTGTTTTCCTTTTGAAACGCGTGATAGCGACTACTTGTTGTTTCTCCATTTCTGTTACGATTTCACTATCTTCTATATATTTAAACTCTGGGCAGTATATTACTCCTCGAGTTTGATTTAATGTGGAATGTTCTTCAACTGACACCTTTATATCATTAAATTAAACCAGTTTAAATAGTTGTCGGGCTTGAAAATTTTTTTTGTTTTTATCAAAACAGTGCCATCTCGTAACTTATTACAACTATTAACTTCACCTGATGCACAACTTAGAATAACTCTTTCGAGTAAAAAAGCAGAAACAAATATCATATTTTTATTAATTTCGTTTCTCCACATTACGAGAAGTTTTTCACCTGGTGTTACATTACATATTGTTTTGGATTGGCCAAATTTCAAATTATTGTTCGTAGAAATTGTGCCAGAAATATCTGGCGGGGAGTTATTCCCCCCATTTTAAGTTTTAACTTTTCTTTTACTATATGTTTTGTTATTATACCCGTATGACTATATAGTCAAAGGGTATAATAAATTTGCCATTACGTTTGTGACACAGAGAAGGAGGAGGGGTAGATATAGACCCAAAGTGTATGGATCGGATCAGAATCGAAAAAAAAATCGATTTAGCTATGTATGTCCGTCCGTCCGTCTGTTCGTCCGTCTGTCCGTCTGTCCGTTCGTCCGCACGATAACTCAAAAACTAAAGGAGCTAGGAACTTGAAATTTTCGCAAATTCGTTTTTTTGCAATAGCCGCCATCGCTATTTAAATCCAGCCATTTTGGTCCATGGGTTCGGGTAGCTGCCATACAACTTCCTTTTTTATATGAGTATTTCTCTGTACCTATTACAGCTACGTATCTGAAATTTTGGCAAAAGTATTTTAGTTTTATGGCCAAAGTTTTTGCAAAATTTGGTTAGTCTAGTGGAGTGGGTTCGAGTAGCTGCCATACAACTTCTTATTTTATATGAGCATTACTCTATACATATTGAAGTTGGGTGTCTGAAATTTGGCCAAAAATATTTTAGTGTAATGGCCAAGGTTACTGCAAAATTTGGTTGGTCTACTGCAGAGGGTTCGAGTGGCTGCCATACAACTCCTTCTTTTATATGAGCATTACACTACACCTGATAAAACTGATATGTTTGAAATTTTGCCAAAAGTAATTAATGCTTATAATAATAATGATATAATGTTTATATAACGGTCATACGGGTATCCCAGAGTTGACACAGTCTACTCTACTACACTTTTCCTTGTTATACCCGTATGACTATATAGTCAAAGGGTATAATAAATTTGCCATTACGTTTGTGACGCAGAGAAGGAGGGGGGGTAGATATAGACTCAAGTGTATGGATCGGATGAGAATCGAAAAATAAATCGATTTAGCTATGTATGTCCGTCCGTCTGTCCGTCCGTCTGTCTGTCCGTCCGTCTGTCTTTTTTTTTTTGGGCAAAACAACTTTTTATTTTGAAATTAAATATTACTTTATTGTTTACTAATAATAGAGAAAAAGAAGTTTTCAGTTTGACCTCTTAATGAAGACTGAATTTCATTATTTCTCCATTCTCAAATGGGTGTTCAACATACGAGAGAGAAGAATGGTCAAAAAAAATTACCCTTGCATGAGCAAAATCGTTTTTGCTTTTCTGTTTCTTTATTTTGTTCTTATTTATTAATTTCTGTTTGATTAATCTGATTAATTATTTGCTTTTGTGTGATTTGCGGTGAATTTTTCCTGAAGTTTCCCGTATTGTTATTATAATAATTTCTTCCGTTTCGGAAATGTTCTGAATTATTAGTATAGTAATTGCGTCCCGTCTGATTGTTACCGATATTATTGCTATTATTATAGTAACCTCGATTATTTTGGATATTATTAGGAATATTGTTATTGTTATAGTGATTACGCGCATTATTAGTATTATTATTATAACTTTGTCTGTCCATATTTAACTGAAAATTATGCCTGAAAATTATGTTGATGATTTGGTGCAAATATTTTTTTTTTTTTTTTTTTATTCCTTTCCACTCCCTTAAGGAGTATAGGGCATTCACCAAGTTTTTATTTTAAACTAGGCTTCAGTTTCTTTAATCATAATATTCACTAATCCGTTGATTACTCGGCTGTAGCTATTGTATAAGGTTATGAAATATGAATGCACAAATGTTAACTTTGTGCGCCATCTATAATCTTACACAAGAATTATTTATATATTTTTATTAAATCTTATTTTATATTACGATATAAAGTATTACGATATAATTAAACAATTTTACGATATTTATTTATTGGATATGATCTGACCGGGGTTTGAACCCGAGACCTTCCACATGAAAGGAGGCGGCTTTACCACTACGCCATTGGTCAGATAACATTTTGGTTTATTATATTATTGTACTGGTTACTTTTATTGAATCTAGTTTGATAATTAGATCTTTGATTATTGGTCTAGACCAGAGGTCCCCAATGATTTGAAGTAGAGGGCCACATACAAATTTTTTATGAGTTCAGCTTGCCGTATAAGAGTTTTCATTATTTTATACTTGACTATAATATTATATTATAAAGAAATAAAAATCAATTTAAGAAAAATTATGTTTTATTAAAAATATTCACACAACAAAAAAAGTTAAAACATATAGTATTATTATTAAAAAACCTAAATTTATGTGAACAATGTTCCTGGTTGTTTGATCTTTCAATGATATTTTTTATATTTGCATTTAAATTAGATATTTGCATTTAAAAAAATATTTCAAATGGTCATCCGTCAGTCTTGATCGTAATTTTGATTTAATATATTTCATCCGTGAAAAGGCTTGCTCGCAGGCATAGGTGCTTCCAAACATAGAAATTATTTTCCTGCCAAAATTTTTAATATTGCTGAAAGTATTTTCCGGCAAAAGTGAATAAAATGTGATTATGTTTTCATTTTTAAAGAGTGATTTCATTGTATCATTTGATTGTAAATCAATTAATTCTAATTGTAAATTGTGGATCCATGTCGTCCATGTTTACTTCAAAAGGATTTTGGAACAAAGTAAATAATGTTTCATTCCGAAAGAATTCAGAAAAGCGTTTGTTAAATTCTTCTTGAAGTAATGAAATATTGTCGATACTTTCATTAATAGAAAAACAATTTTTACCTTTTGATCTATTTTCCCATATATATTCACAAGATTGAAAATGTGTGAAAATATTTTGTTGAAATTGTCTTTTAAAAAATTCCAATCTTGATCTGAAAGATTTGACATCGATAAATAGTTCATGTATAAGTTTACTTTTGCCTTGTAGTTTTATATTGAGGACATTGAGATGTTCAGTATATCTGGTAAAAAAGCTAGATTCCACAACCATGCAGGATCAGATAGTTCGGCAACAGGTTTTAACTTTTCTGCCATAAAAATGTCAATTTCAGCTTCAAGTTCAAAAAACCGTTTCAGGGCTTTGCGGCGACTAAACCACATTACTTCACTGTGATATAATAAATCACCATATTCAGCTTCCACAGTTTCCAGGAATGTTTTAAACTGGCGGTGATACAATCCTTTTTTACGTATAAAGTTGATTGTGGAAATGACAACTGACATGAAGGAATTTAAACTCAGACTTTTTCCACAGAGTGCCAGCTGATGAATTATGCAGTGTAATTGCATTGGCTTCATGTTGTTATTACTTTCAAACATCACATTAATTCGACCTATTAATCCTATATTTTTACCGACTATATTTTTGGCCCCATCTGTAGTTATACATGAAATTGATTCCCTTTTTAATTTGAGTTCTTGCATCATTTCCGATACTTTTAAAAATATGTTTTCACCCGTTATAGTATCCTTCAAACTTTTTAATGCAGCAAGTTCTTCAGTTACTTCAAAATTGTTATTGATACCTCGAATGAAAATAAGGAACTGAGCGGTATGACCTACATCTTCACTCTCATCAATTGCTGTGGAAAAATATGAAAAATTAACCGCCTTTTCTTTGAGCTGGCAACACATAACAGCACCTAAGTCCTCAACTCGCCTCGTGATGGTGCTCGAAGATAAGCTAAAAATATTTGACTGACTCTGGACATAGCTCTTCAGCCATTTCTAAAACACATTTTTTGACAAATTCGCCATCAGTAAAAGGTCGGCCTTCTGCAGCAATAATGTTTGCGACTCGGTAACTGGCTTTGACTGCGGAAAAATTTAGATTTGTGAATTTTCGCAATATGTTTTTCTCACCGTGAAAATCGTTCTTAAACTCGCTTAACATTTTCTTACGCAAATCATCTTTAAACTGATCAAACTTCAGAATATGTTTGGTAGTGTAGTGCCTTTTCAAATTGTAGTCTTTTAATAAGTACTGCTATTTTATCTCTACAAATCAGACATATACAATTATTATTAACCATTGTGAAAAAAAATCAATTGACCACTGCTCATTAAATACGCGGCGTTCATTATCAACTTTTCTTTTTTTCGACATATTATATAACCGTTATTACAATTTTAATGTCTTTAAATTTTAATTACGTTACTATATTCTTAAAAAATTGAACACAAACTGATCTAACAGTAATCAATTAATTTGTTCATAGTAATACATTTGATAAATTCTCGCTAAATATATGAATTCACAATTCGCAGTAAATATAGCCTATTTAGTTGTTATTATAGGAAATTTAAAAAAAAAAAGTTCTGAGAAATGTTTTTTGCGAGTAGCAAATTAACAGATGCCTAAATGTATAATTTTAAATGTAATAGGAATGCAGTAATAAAATACTATTTTTAAAATATTTTTTAAAAAATTTGTAAAAATAAATTTTCTTAAATTTTTACAAAAATATTTTTAATTTTAATTATAATATTTTTAACTTTAGTTATATGTATTTTAGTGGGCAATGAAAATCTAACGAGCGGGCCTTAGTTTGGAAACCCCTGGTCTAGACTCTAGAAGTTGGGTTTCAATTGTTACGTTGTCTATGAAAACTTCCTCCGTTATGTAATATGGTCATTTGTTTGTTATTATTTATTACCGTGTTCCTGGATGTTCCCTGTTGTTTATTAATGTCTTCTAGTTTCAGACAGTAATGTAAGGCTTCTAGGAGATCTTTCTGTTCTTTCATACTTATAAACTTCGCAAAGTCTCCTTTTAGTCCCATAACAAAAGTGTTGAGAACTTTTTCTTGATAGTGTTCAGCCTTATTAATCAAAGCTTCGGATCCAATCGAAGGGAGTTTCTCAGGTATCTAAGCCAAATTTTCATAAATTTGTTCGTAAAATCCTTTTATGCTACTTTTCGCTTGTTTTTTGAAGTCATCTCATTTTCGATAATGCTTATATCCCTATAACCTGCATAACATTGGTTTAGACAATTGACAATTCTACATAATGGTAGTTTGCATGCCGTTAATTTTTTATTGGCTTCTCCGATAATCTTGTTCCTGATAGTAAATAAAATCCCATAATATTTAGGAGTATTTCTAATTGGATTGTAAATCATCAAAATTTCGGCGGCACTATTTCTCCATGAACCATATTCTCTTGGTTCACCAGAAAAATTCTTCATTCCTTTTATATCATCTGGTACCCTGTCCATCCCTTCCAAGATAGAATTATTTTTGGTTTTTATTTCTTTTTCTTCATCTTGATTTCCATTGTCATCCTCTGTTGATTGGTAATTCGTTTCGATCTGAAACTCGTGTTGTTTTATCGTTTATCTTCGGTTTTCCCTTGTATTCCCTGCTGGATCTTCTAACATAGTACTTAAATTTGGCCTTAATAGTCATTTCGGGAGTGGAAGAGATTATCTCTGTGGACAAAGGGTAGAGTAAGAGCCATAGTTCTTATTATCTTTTTGTATTGAAAGTTCTTTAAAGACACTAAGAAAAATTCTCTTAGACACAAAATTTTATTTTTATAATAAATGCAAATTGATAAAGGTTTTGATTAAAGATTTTTGTATGTGCTATTTCTTGAAATTCTTATTGCAATTTGTAAGTAAGTTAAAATATGGTAAACGTAATATTTATAATGATAAAAAATCGTAAAGTAAATAAATAATGAAATTTATGATTTAGAATATGATTTTATAATAGTTAGAATGATTTTAAAAAATTTATTTAATGAAGTTAGCAAATATAATAATTTTAAAGTTATCATTTTTCCTTTAGAATATGGTAAACAGTTTGAGATTTAGATAAAATTTATAATTCGTAAAATTTATAATATGGTAATTAAAAATTAGATTTAGAAAATTTTTTATTTATTTAATATATGTAGCAATAGTAACGGTTTTTAATAATATTTAAGTTTAATACTTTAAGTAATAATTAAATTAAATTATGGTTTCAATTGTCATAAAATTTATAATGAGTAAAATTTAATTTATAATTAGTAAAATAATTTAATTTTTAATAATAATTAAATTTATATGTTTTTTATAATGTAATAATGTATCTTAATTATTTTACTTCGACGAAGTACAGAAAATTTTACCATTAGTTAATTAGGTCTCCTTGTCATACATATGTGGTTAATTTACTGAATTTTAATTAACCTACTGAACGTTCTAAGATTTGGATTAACCAGTTTTCCTTGTCGCCATACACAAGTGGCTAATTTACGGAATTCTAGTTGATTTAGTGATCTTTTTTATGAACGAAAGTAAAACCGATACTTTATATTTTAGAAAATTTTCAATATTTTTTCTCTTAAATTTTATCGATATATTAATTTTTCTTATTTAGAGCTTTTGATAATCAATATTCTTAATTTTAATTAATTATTTTCGAATTTTTAGTTTTTTTATTTTAAAAATTTTGCTTACTCTATTTTTAATTTTTAATTAAATGTTTATAGTGGATCATTTTTGACTTTATTTGTTATATTATTTTGTAAAAAAAAACTTAAATCAAAATATGACTTACATAAAAATTACTGCTTTCATGATGGCACTACAACTTCGTCAGCAACCATTTTTTAGTGTTCTTCTTTTTTTTTTTGATTTTTCACAAAAGTTAATTTTACATTTTTTTATAAATTGTTTTTCAACTTTAGTTCAATTCAATAAGTCACTTAATTTTATTTTCAATTATAGTTTTTTTTCAACTTTATTTTTAATTATAATTTTTTCCAAAAAAAAACTTATATTTTTTATTTAAAATATTCTTCTTCATTTTTATAACTGTTTTTCGATTATTAAAAATAAAAAGTTCCTTCAACAAGTCACTTAAATTCAATGAGTCACTTAATTTTTTTTTTAGTTATAGTTTCTTTTTTCAACTTTATATTTAATTATTATTTTTAAAAACAAATTTTATTTTTAAATAAAATATTCTTCCTAATTCTTATAAGTGTTTTCCTATTATCTTTTATTGTGTCATTTATTTTTTCCACTTATTGTTTGTTTAAATATTTACCGTCGCGGCACGGTACGAACTGTTTTACTCACGAACTTTCAGCTTCAATTATTTCCTATATTGTGCCTGAAGCAGTCTCACCTGCAGGTTGCGAAGAAAGTAGGCTTTTTTCACAATACAGGAAATTAACTTTACTGAATTTGAACACAGAAGGAATTATTATGTTTACGAAGCGCGGTCCCTGGACCCTCGCATCTTTTGATCCTCGCGTCCATCCTTCCTTTTTGCTTGTATAAAAAATAATTAAAACAATTTTTTTTGTTTCTAGGAGAACCTCCTAGGTTTAATTCCAAATAATATCTTATCTTTTACAACTTTTGTTACAATTTTTATAGTGAAAATTACAATATTTTTATTTCCTTATCGTTTTAATAAACTAGATTCTTTATTACATTTTGTAAGAATTCTCATTTTAACCTTAAATTATATTTCTCAACAAGCGAAAATTTCTAAGTGGATTTCTGTTCCACAAATTTATTTAAAAAAATTATTATTTTGAAATAATTTTCGATTATTGGTCAAAACAGTTTACAAAATTATCACAAATAATTAATAACAATTAAAAACATATGCATAAGAAATAATTCAAAACCTTTTGAATTACCTATACCTTATACATAAGTAAAAATAATGTAGGTTTAATTTTTCAGATTAATTACCTATTACCTTATACGTAAGTAAAAATGATGTACGTTTCATTTTTCAGATTAATAAGTTTAATCAACATATTTTTTGTTTAATGTAATGTATCAGACAATTGCTTAAATCAAGCATCAGTAAATGTTTCTTACTTATTGAATCATCACAATAAACTGAAAGTCATCATTTACATGGGTTTGTGTGTTAGTAAAATGATGCTACTCTACTATTAAAACTATAAAATAAAATTAATTAAATTAAATTAAAATAATAGAAAATAAACTTAAAAACCCATGCCAACAATACTGAGCCTAGCATTACAAACATGCAACTTAATTTACGAATGCTAGATCAATCATACAAATAACGATAACTACTCATGCTTGTATAAAGTCTGGGTCTCAATGTTAATTTGTTAACGTTAGTATCAAAGAGCTCAAACCTTAAGTTTGTCTCTCTTAACATACGCGAAATTGGCTCGAATTTACCGTAGTCTGTAGAGTCATCTCATGTTAAATAGCTCGACCGATCTTAAATTATTCAAATTTTGCCTAAACCTCATTTGTTTACGAATAACAGGTGAATTAATTTCACCGTATATAATTTGCTGAACAAATATTATGTCTGCCACCAGACGGCGTGACTGAAAGGAGTTTATAATAAAAAGAAGGAGTTACCAATTCATTATTTTTTTTGTCAAATTTTGAAGTGATGCCAAATTGCTATCACTTCATATGCTACACCTTCAAGAATAGCCAAACGCGATAATTGTGTCAACTGAAATCACGTCAAATTGACAACTTGGAATCAATATCACTTTTGAGCAAGAATTGGGGGAATAAGTAGGTAATATAATTTTCTACATTAATTATTTCAATAGTGATACAAATTGTTAATGTCTTGTGAGAGTAAGCTTACCAAATCACATTTCTTAAGAAAATTTAAGAAGCACAATATTTTCAGGTCATGACTTGAAAGAAAAGAAAGCTCTATAGGCAGCAGATTTAACAGGTAAAATTATGGGAAAAGAGATCGTTGCTTTGACGAGTGCTTTTAAAATGGTCAAATTCGTAATTTTTTGAATTTCGTTTCAAAGGTGGCCGTTAAATTTCATCTGTTAAAATTCTTAAAATATATTCAAATATAAAAAAATTTAATGTTTTAATTTATAAATTCTTTTTTGAAAAAATAGACTCCATATATTTCACTTTACTGCTTCTTTTTAAGCTTTTAATGAAAGTGAAAATTTTATTCATATGCGACAGTGTTGGCAATAAATAAATAGACAAAAATAGTTTGAATGAAAATATTGAATTGGAAAGTAAACACAGCAGATCAAATTAAAAAAAAAAGAAAAAGGATTGTATAAAATTGATAAATAAATTGCATACAAACAAGTACAGAAACAATCGGCCGGTGCAAGCGACTTAAAAATAACTTACACCTAATTGGTTCAAATTTAATGAGAAGTCCATAAGTAAATTTAAAACAATAAAAGCTTTTATTAGTTTGATATGTCTTACGATCAAATCTTACGAGCTAATCAAATTAACTTTATAATACTAGAAACATTTTCTAATTATTTTATCTATTCAAAAATATTAAAAACTCTTCCTAATTTATCTATTTGAAAATATTAAAAAACAAAAAAAACCAGAAATAAATGTATTCATAAAATGCAATTTTCAAAAATTCAATCCAACTTTACAAATAAAATTACAATGTTTAGATTTAATTTATAGATTTATAAGTATCAATTTAGTTTTTTTTTAAATATAACGTGATCCAGGTTACATGTATGGAAAAGATTAATTTAAGATTGAAATATTGGGATTAAAAATTGGTTAATTCTCATCTTTTATATTTATGGTAAATAATTTTAAGCACTTCTATTATTAATAAGTATTACAATCATAATGCTGCTGTTATCTGTGTCACTAATTTTAATTAAACTCAAAATTATTCGAAGGAAATATTAAATTGTGATAATATATATATAAAAGTTTATATAATTTGATACTTTTTAAAGCAATTTAAAAACATTAATGCTGTAATTAGCTTTTTATTACCAAATCTAATAATTTAAATTTTTCAAAATTAAAATTAATTTAAATTCTTAGTATATTATTATTAGAAATGCAAAATATGCAATAAATGTATTTCTATAAAATACAATGACAAATTTTAGAACTTTTCATGTAATTCATTTAAATATAAAAATAAATTTTACATACATCCAGAAAGAATTTTGAACACTACTTAAGTATCGTACACAATTTATAAAAATTAAAAAAAAAATTTTGTCGTTTATTAAATAAATATTTTGTTTTTAATTTATAAAATGTAATACATAATATGTTTTATAGAAAAATTCTTAGCCTTTTAAAAATAAAAAAAATGTTAAATAAGAACGGAAATAGGAAAGAACACCGTTATACCAAATTTAAACCTTCTATATTTATTCCAAGTTACTATCTTTATTAATTTCGAATATATGCTTTAAGGTCTGGGAAGTAGTGGGTAGTGAAACGCAAACCGCTATTCCAATTCATTCAAAATTTCACATATTCAAAACAAATAAGAAGAAACACCTGGGCCCCAAATTTTAAGGTTCTACTTTGGTTTCGAAATTGTGCTCGTTTGGCCTCAATTCTATTAAGAGATTCCAGAATTCGAACCCATTGTCCGATCTCAACCATAAGCAATCCCTGCGGTACATTAAGTACTAGTAACCTGCAATTAAAATTTCATTAAGATAGTTCCATTAGTTTTTGATTTATCGTGCTTTTTGGATATATGTTCGTTAGCTCTTGAACTGATCAAAGGTTTCAGAATCCTAACCCATGATCCGATTTTGCCCTTACGCAGCCCCCGCCGTACATTCAATACTAGTTTACCTTTGTACACAATTGGAAGATCTATCTTAATTTTAAGTTAGAAAGATAGGCGATTGCACTTGTTTATCCAATTCCAAAAAAAGGTAATAAAAGCGATCCCTTAAACTACCGCCCTATTGGTATAACTTCAATCCTTTCCAAAGTAATGGAAAAAATCATAAATCAAAAGATATTGAAATACCTGGATCATAAAGGTTTGCTTAATGATCGACAATACGGGTTCAGAGCCCGTCGTTCAACTGGTGATCTCATGACTTACCTTTGTGAAAAGCTCAATAGTAGTCTTCACTATTCTGGTGAATCTGATGTTGTAGCACTAGATATTTCTAAAGCTTTCGATCGTATATGACATGCTGCTATGTTAGCAAAATGCAGAGCTATAGCGTGAGATTGAGTCTTTCTCAAATAAATACTGGTACAAATTTGTCAGATGATAAATCATCGACGAGTACTGGTCGATGATTTATCATCTGACAAATTTGAGCTAAACGCTGGTGTCCCTCAGGGATCTGTTCTTTCTCCCACCCTTTTCTTAACATTCATTAATGACCTTCTATCTTAAACCTCCAATCCAATCCACGTTTTCGCAGATGACAGAACCCTTGTAGCTTCCTATGAATTTCATATCCGTTGTAACATTAATCATCAGGGTAATACAACAGCAAAAAGTTTCTCTGCCAATGAGCTAAATAATGATTTAGCAAAAATTCATAAATAGGGCGAAAGTAATCGTGTTCAATTCAACACGAAGAAAACTAAATGTTGTCTCATCTCGTAGAAAATAGCAACTTCTATTTCCGACCTGATTTTTCAGGGAAAAGCTTTACAGCACTCATCGGATTTAAACATTTTGAGCATCGAGCTAAACCAAAAATTGACCTGGCCAAATCACATTTTTGGTATAGCTAAAGATGCAGCTAGTTTGGGCTTTTTGTATCGCTGTAAAACTTACTTTTCTCTAGTTGACCTTCTCAATATTTTTAAAACATATATTGCAATCAAAATGGCGTATAATGCACATATTTGAACTGGTGCTCCCCAATCGGCACTGGGATATCTAGATAAAGTGCAAAACAGAGCTATTCGTCTGATAAATGATCCCAGTGTTACCTCAACGCTCACTTCACTTAGCCATCGGCGCACAGTCTGGTCACATACCCTGGTTGATAGATATCTAGTTCTCAAGAAATAAAACAATTCATCAAACAATTGCCTCAACTCATCCCTTCTGCCCCGAATTGTTACGATGGCGTAATACGGCTTATGGAAATTCGTTTGTTATACGCATGTCTAGACTATGGAACTTTATTCCTTCCAATGGGTTTCCTAAACTTGATAGTTCGTATGTGTAGGACTTAATTAAATTTAAGAAGAATATTAACATCTTTCTCCTTAATATTCATCCAACTTTTCCCCACCCCCCATAATACAAAAATCCCAAACATCCCCATAATCTCAAAATCCTTCCACTTCTCCATCCCTGTAACCAAACTGTACATTTGTATCACAGGTTCCTTCCTAAAGTTTGGTTAAAAAAGGGTGTGATTTTTGTGTGTTAAAATCGTACACTACCCCAAAAACACGGCTCAGTTTCAACGGGTGGCTTTCGAGCGTCCCATTCCCTCATAAAAAAAGGAGTTACTATTCTTATTAATTTTGACGATAAGTTTTTAAATCTTGGGAGGTCTAAGAAAGGTACCTGAACTACCACTCCAGTTCATCCCAAATTCGGGGGAAACGCAGGAAATAGTAAAGAACATCCTTGGCCAAATTTGAAGTCCCCGACCCACAACTCCTATTGGTCCCCAATTTGCAAGGATACTAAGATAATAGGAAGAGGCATCCTGATATTAAATTTGAAGAGGCACCCTGATACTATTTTCATTGGTTTCGAAATTATGCTCGTTTGACCTAAATTCGGTCAAAAAGTTCTGGATCCGAAACCATGGTCCGATCTCCGCCGAAGCTTCATTACTAGTAACCGACAGCACAAATTTCATGAAGATAGCGTCATTAGTTGTTCAGTTATCCTTTTAAACAATTAAAAGATCCAGAATCCGAACCCATTTCGCCCATATGCAATCCCCGCCGTACTTTCAGAACTAGTAACTTACAGTTTAAATTTCATAAAAATAGTTCCACTAGTTTTTGAGTTCTTATCGTGCCTACCGGCTGACGGACTTACATGACTATATCGACTCAGTAGGTCACGCTGATCACGCTGGTTACAGACACCATGCCAAAGTTAATATACTCCTTTCCTAATTCATAGGTGTAGGGTATGAAAAAGACAGCTTAAATTTATTATAGCTAATTTAATTTTCAATTTTTTTTTATAAATTCAAGTTATATTTATAAATTCAATTTATATTGGGCAGTAATTTAAAAATCATATCACCAAGAACTAAGAAGATATACATATTAACTTCACTAATTATT
The DNA here is from genome assembly GCA_963082915.1 of Dolichopus griseipennis. Lineage (NCBI taxonomy): Eukaryota > Metazoa > Arthropoda > Insecta > Diptera > Dolichopodidae > Dolichopus > Dolichopus griseipennis. The sequence goes on along the minus strand of OY720444.1, from coordinate 45,656,969 downwards.
ATTTTACAATTCAGTTTCATAACAGATATTTTAAATATTGAATTTCAATTAACAACATATTTTGTATTTTGCTTTTGAATACATTTTCATTCTTAATTTTTTGAATTCCGAATCCAAAACGTTGTACATTTTGAATGCAGTATTGTAAACAGTTTCCTTACACAGAATCTTATTTTTGATGACATCACCCCGATATTTCCCGCTCTTCGCTCGCTATTGTATCCGTGCTATTGGTTGTTATATGCAGGAACAGTATTGGAGTGTATGTTATTAGTCCTGATCATGTGTATTTGTATAATTAACTTATATTTTATTAATAGATCTAGTGGTAAAATACGTTGTTCTCTATCAATATGCTTAGTAGATGTTACATTATGATATCCGTAAAGTTTTTTTTTTGTAATCTCTGCACAGCTTTTAGTTTCTTATTATAAATATTGCCCAAATTTGTATTTCATATGAAATCGAGCTATGGAGCATGTGCTTAAATATTTCTTTTATTTATGTGATTAAATATTCCTGCAGTTCTTCTTGAAAAAGATATCGGTCTATAAATATTTATATCATTTTTCCTTTCCCTTAATTATCGGTATAACCTTATCAATTTTCATAACATCTTAATAATATTATACACTTCGGTTTGGTAATAATTAAGATATGTACTATAGAGTTAAAAGTTCCTAATAGTGAGGTTATATTATCAAGTTTATTTTTAATACTCCTAGCATTTAGATAGAGTATTTTTAGTGATTTGTGATCCTTAACAATTAAGTTATATTATAGTTATTTTCACTTGCCATTTAAATTATCTTCGTGTAAAATTCTAATTGTTTTGCTATCTGATGAGATTATTATATATGTATATATATTGCCATTCTTCACCGATACGAACTCAACTCTGTTGTTTGTTTTAAGATCTCTTGCTTTTTTGTATAAAAAATGAAGTAAGGGAGTTAGCTTGTAGTTAATGAACACATTTTTTTCTTCAATTTCATTATCATTAGCAGGTTCTATTCCAATTTGGTCTGAGGTGATTTTTTTCATTTTAATAGCATCCATAAATATACACCCTCTTTCTATAAGTCGTTTCATGCGATAAGCAACGTTGAAGCGACTAACGTCTTTTCTGTAAAACGTTAAACGATATTTACAAATTCAGGCGATATAAATGTCCAATTTTTCGGTTATAGCATTTCTGTAAGACTTTTCCTACGAAGCGTCATCTCAAAATTTTTATACGAAATTTTTTTTTTTTTAGGTAAATGGTACTTTTGAATCAAAAAGTCAAATATGAGCCTCTTTTTATACCCTACACCTATGATATTTAGGAAATACATAGGAAAAGGGTATGATAACTTTGTTTTGGTGTTTGTAACCACCTAAAGGAATGGAACTAGATATGGAAAAGTATATATATTTGTGGTCAGCGTGACCTCCGGAATCGATATAGCCATGCCAATCCGTCCGTCCGTCTGTAGGCATCTTGATGAAATTTTAACTTATGTTACTGGAACCTAAAGCACGGCGGGAAGATCGTACCTTAAAATTTGGGGCACAGGTGTTTCTTCTTACTTGTTTTGTGTACTTGAAATTTTGGAAGAGTTGGAATAGAGGTTTGGGTACCACCCCCACTACCTCCAAGATCTTAAAGCATATATTTAGCTTTTTTCATATGAATTTTTTTTTCTGTTTTAATAGTAAAACATTATTGTATATTTTTTATTAAATATTGTTTTTCTAATCAATTATGAATTATTATATTATGAATTATAAATTTGATATTTAAAGTAATTAAACTAATAAATTAATAAAATAAAATAAAAAATATTGTCGAAATTAATAAAGATAGTAACTTGAATTAATATAGAACCTTTAAATTTGATATAACAGTATTTTCTTCTTATTTCCCCGAGACTTAGACTTAATTGTGGTGGCGCAGCGGTTTAGGTGCCTCCTAAGAAATCCCAAAATTATAAAGGTTATCCTCGAAATTCATGAAGATAAAAACTTTAAATTTGATACACTTTCTTTCCTATTTCCGTTCTTATTTAACACTTTTATTTTTTTAAAAGGCTAAGAATTTTACCATAAATTTTAGTTATGTAGTATATTTTATAAATTCCAAACTAAATATTTTTTTAATAAACGATTTAATTACTTTTTTTTAATTTTTATTATATCTTATATTTGATTGCATTATTACCACAGGTAATATATAATTAAGAAATTGTATACGATACTTAAGTTGTGTTATTTCCTGCATGTATGTAAAATTTATTTTTATATTTAAATGAATTATAGAAAAGTTCTAAAATTGTCATTTATTGCATATTTTGCATTTATAAGCTTTTCTAATAGGTACATATAAATACTAAGCATTAATTATTTCAATTTTGAAAAATTTTAATTATTAAATTTTCTGTAAAAAACCTAATAAAATTTTTCCAATTTTGTAAACAGATAAATTAGTAAGAATTTTTAATATTTTTGAATAGATAAAATAATTAGAAAATGTTTTTATTATTATAAAGTTATTTTAGTTAGCCAGGTCATACGATCATACTAATAAAAGCTTTTATGATTTTATTAAGTTTATGGTAACGACTTATGGATTTCTCCTTAAATTTAAACAAAATAGGTGTGGGGTATTTTTAAGTCGGTTGCACGGTTGCGACTAATTGTTTCTTTACTTGTTGTAATATGATTTTAATTCTTTAAAGAATGAAGAACTAAATAAAAATTTAAATTAATTTTTATCAGTTGTAAACTTGATAATAGTGATGATGACGGTAAAGGTGATAATAATGATGATGATGATAATAATGAAGATGATGGTAATGATGATGATGTAAGGACGTTTTATGTCATAGTAGTACTGTTATTGTTTTTAATACTACAAAAATAAAATAATCATCCTCATCATCATTACCATCATGATTATAAACATCACCATCATATAAATAGACTCAAGAGATGACGCACACCTAAAAAATATATGCTTTTCCATATCTAGTTTGCCTCCTTTCGCTGGGCTTTAACACCGTACCAAATACACCGTTAAAATTTTTATTGTTGTGAATTACAAAAAACATGATTTCGTAATGTACTATACAATTGAAATGGTATTGTAAAGTACGTCGTACAGAAATTACATAATATCATAGGCATGACATAATAGCCTTCGCTTTCACTTCGTTCAAGCGACTTAGAGAAAGAGTGTAATAGTTTTTTTTTTTTCAATTTCACAAATTTTACTACTAGTTTTTGCAGTTTATCTGACTTCCAAGAATTTTCATATTTATACGTTGTTTTTATATCTTCATCTTGAATTTCTACTCCTACGTTTTGTGCGATCATAATGCGATCAAAATTTTCATCAGTTAAACTGTCAATTTACTCCTTTAACTCACGAATTTCAGCTTGTAAGATCTAGAAATTGGTGTCTTGAGACTGTTGGCTGACTATTATTTTATCTAGCAGTTCCTTTATATCTTAATTTTTTTCGTTATCTTTGGTTCTTTTGCAGCATTGCTGAATGAAAAGAATTAGATGTAAGCGGAATATTTGTTGGTTTCCTTTTTTGGCGGGTTTTGTTACATTGCGAAAAAAATTAAGATTTATCCACATTCCAAGCGATTCCACCGAAAACTTCATTCTCCAGTCCTGCACATTTATCACAGTATCAAGATTTACATTCTCCATCACATCTGAGTACACTAGTCTTTTTAGCACATTTTCAAAAAATTTTGTAAAAATGTGCCTATATAGATTCACTCTGTCCGTCCGTCCGTCCGTCCCTTTTTACCTTCGGCTGACTAAAAAATATCAGAAATGGGTAGATATTGCAATAAAAATAATTTAATGTTAAAACTTTTTTTTGTAGGTCCCCCCGTTACGGAGCTACAACACCGCAAAGTCGGAAAAAGCCCTATATTTAAACAGTTATAATTAGAGTTCTATAAGGTATATTTCCAACCTGAAAACGGTAACAGACAGCTGTTCTTATAAGCTTTACAAATTTTACAAAATTAATTTTATAATTAATCAAAAAACCAATTGTATACGGTTACCATACGGTACTAAAATTTACCGCTATTCAAAACTAAGTTTTGCAAAATTTTTGGTCCCTCATAACTTTGGAACGGCTAAATCTAGAAACTTGAAATGGGAGAAGTTAGATCCTTAGAAATAAGTAAGAGTCAGTTAACAAAATTTTTTTGTCACGCCCCCTAAGGAGTCAAAAATTGAAATTTTGCTATAAATTTAGCTTTTAATCACTTATAAATTGAATACCTGTCACAATTTTTTTTTATTTATATACAAAATTGAAAGCTCCAAAACGAAAGTTTCAATAAGTGTCAAAGGTTTTTCTTAATTTTGACTTTGTCCGTCCGTCCGTCCGTATGTTTACAAAAACTTTTACACCGTTTGAAATAGAGTAAAAAAATTTTAACCACGGGTAGATATTACAAAAAAATTAATTTCGTAGAAGAATTTTTTTCTGTAGCCCCACCCGTTACGGAGCTACAGCACCCCAAAATTTGAAAAAGTCCTATTTTTAAATTGTTATAACAAGAGTTTTGTTAAGTGTATTTTCAATCTGAAAACGGCAAAAGATAGCTGGTTTTATAGGCTTCACAAAAATATAAGGCTAAAATGTATAGGGTTGCCATACGATACTAAAATTTACCATTAAGCTAAACTCAACTTTTGCTAAATGTTTGGCCCCATATATCTTCTAAATGGTTCAAGCTAGGGTCTTGAAATTTTGGGAGAAGTTAGGTCCTTCATAATTAGTAGGAGTCTGTTAACAAAATATTTTTGTCATGCCCCCTGTTTAGGAACTATAAGGGCTTGAAAATTGAAATTTTGCTATTTTCAACCACCTGTAATTTTAACACCTGTTCAAATTTTTTTTTACAAATATACAAAATTTACAGCTGCAGCATTATATTTCAACATACGTTAAAGGTTTTTCTTAAATTTGAAAGGGTCTCTTTAAATTGAAGAAAATGTTTCTTAGTCTTAACCATTTTTGGTTAGATAATAATATTCTAGGTAAAATTGCAAATTTTGTTGGAGTTCAAAATTGATTTCCTAAAACCGGAAAAAAATGGAAGGGTGAGGACAGTATTGGGTCGGGCAGATCCATCATAAGTTTGCTAAGCAAAAATTTGGGAACCTTCCCCATTGAAGGGCTACTAGGTTTTCAAAATTAAAACTTTTATGTTTTTATAAAACAGTAACTTATTCACCATTGTAAGTTTTTCCAAAATTAAACGTTAACATTGAAGCTCCAACATTATATTTCGCACTTATTAACAGGTTTTCTTGAGTGCATTGGGGTTATATTCTAAGTATTTCACTATTAGTCATATAATTAATAAATTAATGAAATAACTAAATTATAATATTATCATAATATATATTTTTATAAAAATAAATGATAAAATACTCAGTAAGAAACTGTATATAATTTTGAAAATGTGCTTTTTAAAAACCCTTGGTTTTTTTCACTCACTTGTTTTAAATAAATTTGCTTTTTGTTCTGATTGCATATTGTATTAAGGCTGTTTTTTGACATTTTGACATTACTTAAAAGGTCCAGAATCCGAATTCATAGGCCGATTACCCTTAAGCAATCCCCGCCTTACTTTCAGTATTAGTAACCTACAGTTAAAATTTCATCAAGATATCTCAATTAGTTTTTGAGTTATCGTACCTACGGACGGACGAGCATGGCTACATCGACTCAGGAGGTCACGCTGATCACAAATATATATACTTTACCATATCTAGCTCGCTTCTTTTAGGTGGTTAGAAACACCATACTAATGGTAAGGGTATTTCTTAAGTGTAGGGTATAAAAATATTTTTATCTGTAAAAACCTAAATTAATTTTATATATTATACCTTTGAGGTAGGGAATATGCAACTTATTTTTTTTTTTAAATAGGGATATTAGGCCTAATCCACTAGAAAAAAATATACGTTAAAAATTAATAGACCTTATAAATTTCTAATAGTAATTATACAATAAATAAAATTCAAATATTTATATATTTATAAATCCAAAACACAAAAGCATAATGAAAACTAAAAATATAAAAAAAAGCGCATTTTCTTAAATATATTTTATATATATATGACATTTTATTTCTTAAATTATACACAATAATACACAAGAGTGTGTAATACACAAGATATGTAAGATATATAATACAATTATCAACATGTAAAATAAATATTTCACATCATTATTATAACATTACTTAACACAATAAATCATGATGGCAATACTCATTACCTTTTAATTAATTTTTTTCATGAAATGAATCATTATTAAAGATCATGTAAACAATACTCAAGAGTGGGTGCGACCTTGCCAACATGTAAAATAAATAATTCACATCATTAATTATTATAAATACTTAACACATTAAATAATGATAGCAATACTCATACCTTTAAATTAATTTTATTCATGAAACGAATCATTAAGAAATAGAATAGAGTCAAACTAAATCGAAATTCGAAAATAAAGGGAAAAAACTTACAGAAATGGATGAAAAAAAAATAAAACCATTTTTTTGTCTTTGTTATATCAAAACATAGTTACGAATTGTGAAATTTTTATTTATTGTTTAACAGAACATTTTAGAAATTGAAGATTATAGATTAGAACAAAGGAGAATAGAAATTTTTTTTTTCTTTGTAATCAAAAATAAAAGAACGGTCGCGTTCAGTAGCATCTTGCACTACAAGAAAAGTGCAGCGCACGATAAAATTTTCTACTGAACGATTTGTGTAGTGGATTTCATTACAAGCATTAAAAACATAAATCAAAGAATATCCTTTTTTGATTTGATAATACAATAACTGAAGGAAACACGCGTTTTATTTTTAAATCAATAGATAGAAATCAACTTAGTGAAATTCTTACGTATATGATTAATTTTTAACCGATTATGGGATTGAATGTAAACATAATTAGTAAGTCATTTAATATATTTGGAGATGTGTTGTTACTTATAATTAATTGTTCTATGAGTCAAGGTACATATCCATTAACTTGGAAAGAAACATTGATCAAACCTATACCTAAAATCACAAATCCTTAATAACCAAACGACTTAAGGCCAATGAATATGAATTCGGTGTATGAAAAAATTATTGAAAGGTATTCCGTAATAATATAACGAAAGTCCAAAATAATTTCATTATTGGAGGAGGAAAAATTGGAAAAGTTAATGTTATAAAATATATAAAATAGAAAAATTGAATTTCAATCAACATGCTGATTATATGCGAGTAAATTTCAAATGTAAGAGAAAGTCGAATATTAGATTAATGCTTGGTAGTTTAAAGTGAACTAGTATCGCCCTTTGCTCAAAATTCGAGCTTTTTGTGCCTTTAAATTTACATAAAAAATCTGTTTTGTGTAATTTATATTAGACTAATATTACACAAAACTAATTTTTTTTCCCTATACATAATAAAATTTATGGCAACAATGTTGTCAACAATTCTTGCGTTTATTTGAAAAATTTATAATTTTTTTCAATTACAACAACGTTTTTAAGTATTTTTGAATTTTATTCCTGTAGCTTAACGCGTTATTAAGAGGAGTATAATTTTGTACACTTATTACACAAAAAAAGCAATTTACATTCTAAATATAAACAGTGTTCTAATATATAATGTTCTGAAAATTTGATTATTTTTCTAAACAAATACATATGTATACATATTTATTGAAGTCAAGTAGCCAAAATTCGAGTTAATGCTGTCCTACATATAGAAAACTGTACTTTTTATACCCGTATGACTATATAGTCCAAGGGTATAATAAATTTGCCATTACGTTTGTGACGCAGAGAAGGAGGGGGGGTAGATATAGACTCAAGTGTATGGATCGGATCAGAATCGAAAAATAAATCGATTTAGCTATGTATGTCCGTCCGTCCGTCTGTCCGTCCGTCTGTCCGTCCGTCACCACGATAACTCAAAAACTAAAGGAGCTAGGATCTTGAAATTTTCGCAAATTCGTTTTTTTGCAACAGCCGTCATCGCTATTTAAATCCAGCCATTTTGGTTCATGGGTTCGGGTAGCTGCCATACAACTTCTTCTTTTATATGAGTATTACTCTGTACCTATAACAGCTACGTGTCTGAAATTTTCTAAAAAGCAGTTTAGTTTCATGGCCAAAGTTTCTGCAAAATTTGGTTTGTCTACTGCAGTGGGTTCGAGTCGCTGCCATACAACTTCTTATTTTATGTGAGCATTACTCTACACCTAATGAAGCTGGATGTCTGAAATTTTGCCAAAAACAGTTTAGTGCAATGGCCAAAGTTACTGCAAAATTTGGTTGGTCTACTGCAGAGGGTTCGAGTAACTGCCATACAACTCCTTCTTTTATATGAGCATTACACTACACCTAATAAAGCTGGTATGTTTGAAATTTTGCCAAAAGTAATTAATGTTTATAATAATAATGATATAATGTTTATATAACGGTCATACGGGTATCCCAGAGTTGACAAAGTCTACTCTACTACACTCTTCCTCGTTTCTAAACATTTTAGTACGATTTGAACTATGTTGTTGTATTCTGTATCCTAATTAAAAAGCTTATTCATAGAGCATAATATGTACAACAAAATTTAACATACCTATCATAATTCATAAGTAAATAAGTTAAGTACTTAGTATTATATTATATTGAATCTGCCAAAACACAAAATAATAGTTAAGATGACAGAAGTCGATATTTTTTTTTAAACCACAATTTTAAGATTTATAACATATCTACAAAGATATTAAAAAAAAATAACTAATCAATTAAAAAATTGATAAATTTTTCCTACCCTTATTCCATTTTTAATAGCTACATAGGCAATTAATAAGCACTACATTTCAATAATATAAAATCTGAAATTTTTACTACAGATGTATGTACATATGTATACAAAAAATGGTTCTGAATTCTTTACTTTACTTTATATTATACCTATTTGTCTATGAGTAAACTACTCTTTTTACAGCTACACCACACCGCCTCTTGAAAAATAGTAGAAGAAAGGAGTAGATAATTAAATATTTATTTTATATAAATTAAAGCATACGACGTACAATTTTTATACGGCAGTACGTCAATATGTTTATCTATATATCAGTAAATTGATACGCGAAATATGTATTTGAACGTTATAATTTAGTACAAAAAATTTTATTAATTTTATATAATAGGTATATTTTGAATTTTTTTCAATATAAGATATTTTTTAAAACATAATCTTAGAATATAAGAAAAACCAAAAACCATTTGTCAATTTGTAAATTTTAAAAATCCGATTACAGTACATCGCGTTACGCGTATTTTGGTTGCTCTCATGTAAATTCTTGTACCTATTTATTTGTAAATTTTTTGACAGAAAGTATACGTCAACTTTTATTTCAGTTGAAGATTATTTTTTAGTTTTTTTTTGCGAACATATTATAGGTATTTTCAATTATATTGAATGTATGTTTTTTAAAAAAAAAATATTATTTTAAAATATTTTATTTTGAAAACTTAATCGTAGCAACATCAGAAAAAAAAATTACAATATTTTTATACGCTTTGTCAAATTTTAAAATTTTAAATTCCGAAGTGCAGTACATAACATACCTATTTATTTCAAAATTTTTTGACAGAAACTGCACGCCGTACGCATTTGTTCTGGTTGATCCCTAAAGAACACATAATTTTTCTTAAGAAATGTAATTTTTTTGTTTCTGCAAACATATTATAGGTATTTCAATTATTTTTAAATAATATGTAATGTATTTTTTAAAAAAATATATTATAGGTATTTTTAAAAACAATACTATTTAAAATATTTTATTTTTGGAACAATAACAACATAAGAAAAAACAATAACATTTTTATATGCTTTGTCAATGTTTAAATTTTAAAAACTCGAGGTACAGTAAGTTGTTCTCATGTAATATCGTATACTTAACTACTAATTTAAAACTTTTTGTTAGCAATTCTACACCATAACCGTTGATTTTAGTTAGGCCCTGAGAAACAAATCATTTAAATTACAAATTATTTTTAAGAAAGATTTGTCGTTTTTAATTTTTTGCAAACATATTTTATATCTCTTTTATCTCAAACGTAATGGCAACTACAGAATATATTTCAAAAGTCGGTTATTTAATTATTATAAAAAACTTAACAAAAAGGAAGAACAATATACGAAGTAGCAAAAAAAAAACATACAGTAGTTTTCGCTTATAACGACCATGAAGTGACAGAAAATATTAGTCGTAATAGACGAATGTCGTTTTATTTGATGTGTATATTTGATGCGTTATTATGATTTTTCTTATATTCAAAAATAAATATAAAAATACTAAATTAATCACCAAGCAGCATTATTAGATATAATAAATTTAAATAAAAGAAATATGAATGTAATAAAGAACTCATATTTTTAGGTTAAATTTAGTTCATTGGCAAAAAGTGTTACGTTTATTATAATTAAAATTGAACAGAGTTCGTTATAAATGAAAACTACTGTATAAACCAAATGTATTGCTTTCATTTCGAACAGAACTCATTTTAGCCGTTCACTTTTTAAGATAAAGAAAAAAAAAAAAAAAAAAAATTTAAAAAAATTTAAATCTCCTTGTTCATTGAATATTTGAACTAAACAAAAAAAAGAAAGATATACATAAGTCGGCGCCTATAATCTTTTGATTTAGATTTAGCTGCGAGTTACAACCGAAAATGAATTACATTTACACAGAAAGTTGGCGCATAATATTAGAGTCATAAGCCTCAACTTTTAACCGCGTAACCGTTACATTCAAAATTATGTTAAATTAAAGACAGATTTTCACCTGAAAAAACGCTATATTCTTAAAAAAAAATCATTGCCCTATGAAAACAAAAAAAACCTTTCTTTTGGTTGTTGTTTAATTAAAATTGGTCAAATAGTTTACCCAGAAAAGGGATGGGATGTTTATATTTGTATGGGAAAAAATAAGCCGATTAAATATTATGATGTCGGTTCGTCAAAGAAAACACTTGCATTATACCTGATGCATAATGAAATATAATTTATTTTTGAATTTTGAATTTATTTGTTATTGTTAATTTTTGAATTATTTTGATTTATTTTAATTTTAAATTTATTTTCATTAACCATCCCAAATTTATGAATTTATTAAAATAGTTATAATAAAAGTTTATGATAAAAAAAAATCATCAAAAACTAAATAGTACTTGTACTACTTACTAAATGAATTAAAATAAAAGAAATTGACGTTTATGTTTACATTTTGATGTAAATAGTGTTTGTTTACAAGATTTTTTGATAATTATTGGAAGTGAAGTTTGGAACATTTATGAAAAATATAAATTGGTTGAAAAAATAAATCCGAATTTGATTAATTTTAAAAATTTTAACTTAAATAATAATTTAAATAAGAATAAAAATAAGGATAGAAGTAGAATTATAGAAATGTTTTTTAAGGCCATATAAATTCTCCATTGTGTCCATAGTTAAAATAATTTAAAATAAAAATATATAAAAGTCACTCAAAATGAAATATCATTTAATTTTTACAAATTTATTATCATAGTAGGTTACATACAAAAACAAGGAAGAGTGTAGTAGAGTAGACTGTGTCAACTCTGGGATACCCGTATGACCATAATATAAATATATCATCCGGTTAATTACTTTTGGCAAAATTTTAAATGCACAACTTATTAGGCTTTCAGTTATGAGCAAATAAAAATATAAATTAAAAGGCAGACCTTCGAACCTCTTCCACTAATTAATTCTATATTCTATTCAGACTTTGGTTATTAGATTTAACTACTATTGACAAAAGCTCAAACATCGAGCTTTATTGTGTATAAAGTGATGTTCATGTGAAATTTGAAGGTCTGTGGCAACTACTCGAACCCACTGCAGTAGACCAACTAAATTTCGCACAAAACTTGGCCATGAAATTAAACTATTTTTGAGTAATGCTCATATAAAAGAAGGAGTTGTAAATTAAGGGTTTTATTTTTTTTTTTAAATAAAACTCTCAATTTTATTTTAGAGTTTTTATTTAAAAAATATTTTTAATTTTTAAATTTTATTGTTATCCGTTTGGATTTGGTCTAAAGACTAATTTTACATTTTGTTCAATTTTTGAATGTTACAATTTCTTTTTTTCTTAACACTAATTAAAATTTATTAATTTAAAATATCTTTCGAAACCAAATTCAGTATCGAATTACAAAAGAAATCTACCTAATTTACTTATTACAAAATTAATATATTAGCTAACAAATGTTCTTAATTAATTTTATACAAAATGATTCCAAAATGATTATTTCTAGGGCAAATAAAAATATGCATTAGCATATTTTTTTCCTTATGTCATATCGATAGTTCGTTTCAACAAAAATTATGAATTTTAAGCTAGTTTTGTTAGGGCATATTTTTGCATATTTCACTTGTTAGAGCATATTTTGCATATTTTAACTTGTAAGAGCATATTTTGGTATATTTTGAGAATTTTCGTTCAAAAAATTATAATTTTTTTATTTTTCTTGCATTTAAAATATTTTTCATAAAAAAACATAAAAATTTATGTCACTATTTAGATATTTATTTATTTAAAATATCATTCTTTTAAAATAAACAAGTAGGTATTAGGTATTTAAAGAAATCTCTATGTATGCATGTACATATACATATTTATTTTATTATTCATTTGAACTTGATTCAGAAACTTTCAACTTGATTAAAAACTATATCTGCAGCTTTGAATGGTGAAGCGAAACACAATGCTACAATGAATTACACGATAAACGAAACTATTGCATTTAAATTCGCACCAATTAACTCAGTTAATGAAGAAAGGATCTTTTAAATGTACAAAAGCATCATACGATCGAATCGGAATAATTTCTTATTTGAAAATTTAAGTGAAATGGTTGTGATATATTGCAACCAAAATTTCAGTTAAACTTAGTTTTTAATTTTACTAGATGTAAGATTTTCGTTATTTGGATTAATTTTTATTTTAATTTATGTTTATTTAATTTAATTTCAACTTATTCTATTCTCTAATTTAGCTTTTTATCTTGTTTTAATTTTTTAATTTCATGAATTAATTTTATTTTATTTCATTAAATTTAACTTTAATATAAAAAAAATAAAAATAATATATTAAAAAGTAAAAAACTATCTGCTTTTAATTCTTAAATTTAAACAACTTTTGAGGATGGTGTCACCAGTCTAATCTTTTTAATATTCCTTTTATTTGAAGATTTCTAAGTATTGGATCTTTTTTTATGCATTTGACATCATTTTCAAAGAGCATATTTTAAATGCATAAAATCAGGCTCTAAGTTTTTAAAAATTTCCACTCTAGCCGGAGACTTTATATGTACATGCATACATAGAGATTTCTTTAAATACCTAATACCTACTGTTTTATTTTAAAAGAATGTTGACAAATAAATATCTAAATAGTAACATCAATTTTTATGTTTTTTTATGAAAAATATTTTAAATGCAAGAAAAAGAAAAAAATTATGATATTTTGAACGAAAATTGTTAAAAAAAGCTAAAATATGCTCTTACAAGTTAAAATATGCAAAATATGCTCTAACAAGTGAAATATGCAAAAATATGCCCTAACAAATCTAGCTTAAAATTCATAATTTTTGTTGAAACGAACTTCTATCATGATCATTTATCGATAAGACATAAGGAAAAAAATATGCTAATGCATATTTTTATTTGCCCTACTTATAATTATAACGAGGAAGATTATAGTTGCCCTTGTCAACTTTTAGATACCCGTGCTTACCCACTAACCGTTATTTATTTTCCACATGCTATTATAAATATTACAAAAAAAATATAGGAAAGTAAAATAGTTAAAAAAAAATTTAGCTTATTATCAACATAATTTTTGCTTAAAAAAAATTAAATAAAAAAAAAAAAATATTAAATTTTTAATTCATTATACCATAATTTTTGCTTAAAAACAAAAAAAAAAAACCATAAAAAAAAATAACCATAAAAAAAAAATAGCCCACCCCAAAAGTTGGCCCGAGCGATGTCCAACTTTGCCAACTAACTTGCCCTATTACTTTACCTGCCCAGTTTTAATTTTAACCTCGTAGCTTCATTAGATTCACAGTTATCGAATTGACAACTTTGTATGGCAGCTGCCCGAAAATGGGGTCGCAACATTTTGAAACTCCATATTAGTGCTCGATTCATTATATAACTAACAGTGTGTAATTTTCATCCTCGTAGTATACTCAGTTTCCAAGAAATTCATATTGGTGCAAAGAAGTTGTATGGCAGCCCCCCGCAAATGAAGCCGTAAAATTTTGAAACTTCATATAAGTGCTTGATTCATTATAAAACTAACCGTGTGTAATTTTCGTCTTTCTAGTATAATTACTTTTGAAGAAATTTATATTGGTTTAAATAAGTTGTGTGACAGCTCCCCGAAACCTTGGTCTGGTCTTAACCAAAAAGAATAGGGAACCTTAAAAATGTCCAAAAAATGTTTTGTGTGAATTTCAAAACTCTAGCTCTAATTTTTCAATTCTATCTCTTTTAATTAATTTTTAATTCTCGAATATATTAAACCTAAGCAAAGTAAGCATCATATAATCATATTGATAAAATGATTCATTCAAAATATTACACATATACATATTATATGAATATACATATATAAATTATTTATGAAGCCATTTACTTAAAAAAAATCTTTGTCTTCTTTTTTGCTTATCTTAAATAAACTACGCATCATTTAAATCATATGAAATTCTAACTCGAAATCGTTATCTACTTTTTGTAACAAAAACAAAAAACAAAAAAAACAAAAAAACAAAATTTATATAATTTCATGTTACAAGGTGCATAGCTATATTTCAAATTTTTGTATGAAAATATTGGAGTTAAAAAAGTTAGCTGTTCGAGAGCTACCCGAAGTTTTGGTCCGATCTTAACCAAAAAAAATAGGGAACCTAGAAATTGATTGAAAAATATTTTGTGAAAATTTCAAAACTGTAGCTCTTTTAGTTTTTGAGTTATCGTGCTGACACACAGACGGACGGACGGACGGACGGACGGACAGACACACATAGCTAGATCGACTAATTTTTCGATTCTGAGCCGATACGTACCCTTGACACTATATCTAGCTCGTCTAGATCGATGCGTTACAAACGGAGGAGCAAATCTAATATACCCGATGTCATATATATATGCACGGGTATAAAAATAATATGAATTAAATTAATATAGAAATACTTTTATCGTATAAAAGATCATTAATAATAGGTGAGGGGCCTCGGTGGTGCAGTTAAGCATTTGGCTTATTAACCGAGAGGGTCCGGGTTCGATTCCCGGTCAGGTCATTCAATATTTAATAAAAAAAAAAATTATTGAAAAATAATTTTTCTTTACGAATCCCCATGGTGACCAAATATAATATAAATATAGAAATATATAATATAAACAAAATATATAATATAGTAGTTATAAATAAATAGAAAGTATTTAATGAGGGGTGCACAACGGGCCGCAAGGCCTAGGTGTAAGGGAGATTTGCTTTCCCCCCCGTCTAAACAACAACAACAACAACATAATAGGTGACTTCAATATAAATAAACTCAACTCAAATAATTACGACACAAAATTCTATATCAATCTATCTATATATATAAAAGGGAATGTTTGTTTGTTTGTTTGTTTGTTTGTTTGTATGTAGCGAATAGACTCCTAAACTGCCCAGCCGATTTTCATGAAAATTTGTATATAGGGGTTTTTGGGTACGGAAAGAAATCGTGGCCCAAAAATTTTGCTCTAACGGACCGACAAGTTGGGGCTGTGGTGCAAGTATTTAAACTTCTTTGTTCTAAAATGAAAACGGTTTGACCGATTGACTTCAAATTTTGTATACGTGATGCTCTTTGAGAATTGAGTAGACACTATTAACAGTTTTGGAATTTGTTAACCCATGTCGGGCCGACGGGTGGTCAAAAAAAATTTTGTGTCCAAATTTTGTCCGATTTTACGAAATCCTGCTTTGGTTTAAAAGAAAGCCCCAAAAAAATTTTTGTTGAGTTCCATTAACCCATTGCGGCCCAACAGCTTTTTATAGGTTTTTTAAATACTTTACTCTAAATTCGAAACGGTTGGCCGATTGACTTCAAATTTTGTATACGTGATGCTCTTTGAGAATTGAGTAGACTCTATTGACAGTTTTGGAATTTGTTAATACGAAATTCTGCTTTGGCTTAAAAAAAAACCCCCAAAAAAATTTTGTTGAGTTCCATTAACCCATTGCGGCCCAACAGCTTATTATAGGTTTTTTTCAATATTTTACTCTAAATACGAAACGGTTTGACCGATTGACTTCAAATTTTGTATATGAAATTTTGATTTTATGAAATTCTGCTTTGGCTAAAAAGAAAACCCACAAAAAAATTTTATTAACTTGCATTAATCCATTGGGACCAACAGCTTTTTATAGGTTTTTTCAATACTTAACTCTAAATTAAAAACGGTTTACGTCAAAATTTGGAAAGTAGTTCGTACTGCTTTGAATTACAGAATGTTTCAAAAATTACTAGAATTATCCTAGAAAAATCGTTTTAAAAAGATTGCTTTCACACATTTTAAAATTTACATGTGTAAACCGTGTGTAAGTTTTGTGTTAACTTTTTGCAGTAACATCAAATTCAATTAAACCTCCATTGAGAGGCGCAGTAACGCGCACCGGGTATTAGCTAGTACTATATAAAACTATAATCTATCACTTTGACTTAATTAAATATAAATATTTTTTTTATGTAGCAAATACATGCTCATCTGATCATAATAGTATATTTCTACGTATACATCTCAAACTAAAACACTTCGAGACAATTCTAAACTAGAAAGTATAAACAATGATAATATTTGGTCTAGAATTAAGTCATCGGAAAACTTTGATGAAATTGTCCATGAATTAAACAGTCTTGTGATAAGAAACACGAAAAATATTTGATATTAAAAAAAAAAAAATGAATGGATAAAAATTAAAATCTAAAATGCTATAAAAATACGAGATTCTTCTTTTACATATAAAAGAAAATATAATAACGATCCGCATGAAACTGAGTTATATAATTCTTATAAAAATAAAGTAGAAAATTCAATAGTCGAAACCAAAAAGAAAAATTTTTCTGACCAAATTGTTCGAGATCCAAGTAATCATAAAAAATTGTAAGATCTATGCAAAAAAATAATTTATCAATATATATCAATAACCTGTATAGACACTGTGTACATAAATAACTCGCACAAACACCGAATTGAAGCTTCCATCAAACTCCCATAAACTAGAAGTGACTTCATTATCGATAATCTTAAATTAGCAGCATCCACAAGTCATGATAACATAATCCGCCAAATTTGTTAAAAATTATAAAGAAATTTTATCTCAAATCTTAGTTCACGTCATAAACATCTCTTTTTCTACATTTATCTTTCCAAATTCACTAAAGACAAAAATTTTTACGCCTATTTACAAATAACTATCGTCCAATTTCGGTGCTAAGCTGTATCTCGAAGATTTTTAAAACCGTAGTAAAAAATCGGATAGATATCTTTATTGAAACAAACTAAATTTTAAGTTGCAAACAGTTTGGTTCGAAAAACAAATCAAATTCTACAGCGGCGTGCTTAAGTTTAACCGACTTTACTTGCAAAGAAAAGGAAGACGGTAGATTTGTTGCTTGCCTTTCTAGGATTTGCTAAAAGCGTTTGATTGCGTGGATTATAAAATACTGTTACTTTAACTTTCAAAGACTAATGTTAATACACCCGAGCAAAAGTACTTTGAATCTTATTTAACGAAACGTAATCAGAAAGTGCATATATACAACATGTTTAGAGAATCAAAACAAAATGATAAAAGGTGAGCCTCAAGGCCCAATTCTGGGGTCACTTTTATTCAGACTACATAAACGATCTTACAAACATAAATTTGAAAAAGGCAAAATCCAACTATATGCGCTTGATGTTGTAGTTAAATATGCAAAAAATGACTAGAATGAATTAAAAAAATGATATTAAATCAGATTTAAACTCTATTGAATTATGGTTTACAAAACACAAATTACTTCAAAATGTCAAGAAAACTAAAATCATGTTGTTTGAAAATAAAAATTTTTCAGGTATTAATTTTTATGTAGAAAGAAGTATAATCGAAGTTGTGAGAAATTTTAATTATTTAGGACTGTTAATAGATAGAAAAATTAAGTTATTTTTAAATAACTTATATAAATAATTATGGCTTATGTTTTTACCTTAAAAACAACTTTGGAGGTATTTCTTTAAAAATATACTACAACAAATATACTTATATTATATCAATTTCGATTTATTAAAATCCAATATGGAACAAAGCTTCAATGACTTATTAAATAAAATTGATATCATTCATAAAAAAGTCATCAAAACTATCCATAATTACCCATTACTTTATCCTAACAGTAACTTGTACGATAATCAATACATCAGTTTTACGAATATATGCCAAATTGAAATGAAATATTTGGTAGCATTTAAGATTACAAATAATGAAATTAAACACAATTTTTTACTAAACAAAATGATCGATATACAACTACAATACCAGAAACAACACTAATTTTTACTTATCACTTATTAAAACAAGAAACCAAAAGAATGACTACTTATTTAATTGTCTCGAAACTACACAACGACCTTCCAAATGAGTTAAAGCTTATCGAAAATTTTTATTCCAGCAGAAAAAAAATTAAAGAGTACGTCATTCGACAATAATTTTTTGTTTAAAAACTCTCCACTTTGTATTCGGCTTGTTTTCTTATTGGTAAATGGTCTGTATAAGAGAGGTTAGATAAAATTAAATTAGATAAATTGAATGAATTAAAAAAAATTTGATAATTTTATTTATTAGATCAGAAAGTGCAAAATATGATCGAGACAAAAAAGAAATTTAACTCTTATCATAAAGTAACATATTTATAGAGTATTCACGTAGAACAAAATTCGTTAGTCATTTCTTTTTAAAAATACCGTCCCATTTTACTCAATATCCCGTCCCATTTTTACTCAACACTCAAAATTCATTTTAAAACTCAATTACTTTTACTTAAAAATTGAAAAGAATTTTTTTTAAGCTCTAGAAAAAAAAAAAATTCTTCATAATTTGAATATTATGATATTATATGAAGAGTATATATATATGTATGCAGATATTCACATATTTACATTTTTATGCATATTTTTATGAATCTTAAGAAAAATGTATGTGTGTACATATTTTTTTGTAAATGTAACTTTTTTTATGTGATATTTTTCTCTATTTTTTTTTTTGAACTTAATGATGTATTTTTTATGTATTCTTATTTTGATATTAAGAATTATAATCAATTTAATAAAGGCGCGCATTTTTAAAAGTGTCAAGTGTTTATTTTGTTACAAGTGGTTGTTACAATATGAACATATTATTGACTATTAAAATTTAAATTAAAAAAATTGAGGAACAAAATTTATATGTAAGTATTATTTTTTAAATTTTCTATTAGAATAAGTATTATATTTTAGACAAAAGCAATTAAAAAAGAAAAATAACATTCGCTACATGACAAGTTATCACTATTAAAGTAATTACATATTTTTACGAAAATATTTTTTTTACAAAATTTGAATTTCCAGTTAAAAAATTTTTTTTATATCCCCTAAAATTTCGTGTAATTACGAGGTATAACTTGTCACATCATAGCTTATTGCTTTTACTATAGCTTTTATCTAAATTTCATTGCATTTTTCTAATAACTTATCATGCAAGATGTTACATTAGAAATAATAATCATAATAATATGTATGTACCTACATATATGTAAAAAAAAATTTGGATTATGAATTTTAAAAGATAAACTTAATTGCTGCATGTATTTAAGAATAAAAAATACTTTACTCATGAAACACCTTGCATTTTTATACGTTCTAATTTTCTTCATCTGAAACAATGCGGTATATTTTTATGCCATGTAAGTTCCCTTAATAGGTGGATCCCTATTAAATATTTAAATGTAGGTCTTAATGAAAAGAATATTAATGAATTAAGGATTATATTTTCAAATAAAAATTCTCTTGAAAAGGAAGCAGTATTAGTTTTCGATGAAATTAGTATTAGAAGGGATCTTAACTATAATAGTGCATTGGATCAAATTAGTGGTTTTTCGGATTATAGCTTTAAAAGAACGAAAAGCGTTGCAAAATACGTTTGTGTTTTTCTCCTAAGGGGATTAGTACATAATTGGAAGTATGTTCTTAGTTTTTATGCCACAGAGAAGGGCATTAGTTAAAATAAAAACATTTTAAATATTAATTTAGGTGCAGCTTTTAATTTAGGTATTAATGTTAGGGCCGTCATATGTGATCAGGGTGCTAATAATAGGAAGTGTTTTAATATGTTAGGCGTTTCAAAAACAAAACCCTTTTTTTATTTTAACTTCAATCAAGTAGAAAAAAAAATTTTTGCTCTTTACGATCCAGTGCATTCAATCAAATCGCTTCGCAACACCCTTCTTAAATATGACCTTAATACAGATGATGGTGAGGTTTCTTTTAAAATTATTCGTTGCCTCTATTTCCATGAACAAAATAATAATAGAAAAATGTGTCCCAAACTTTCAAAAAAACATATCTTTCCTAATTCATTTGAAAAAATGAATGTGCGACTGGCTACTCAAATTTTCAGTAATTCTGTTGCTGCTGCAATTAAAACTCTAGTTTCAACAAAAAAATTTACTGATAGGATTTCTTGTGCTGTATCAACAGCAAAATTTGTTTCAAAAATTAATAACTTATTTGATTGTCTCAATAGTAGGAAATTATATGAAAAAAATCCATTTCGTGCAGCATTGCAACAAGATAATCATATATCCAAATATCTTTTAGAAATGAAAAAATATTTTCAAATAATAAGGCCAATCACATCTAAAAAAGTTTAGTGTATCGACGGTATGATACAAACTTTAACAGGCATTACGGAACTAAGTTCCGAAATATTTTCAACTTATAATAAACACGAATGTTATTATTTACTGTTAGCTCATTTAAATCAGGATGTTTTAGAAAATTTACTTTCTTTGATTCGGTATAGAAATGGATGTAACAATAATCCTTCCGTCCATAAAATGATAAAATGATAAGATTATTTATGATTTTACAAGCCATACAACTTTTAATAATAAGCTTGTCTGTCGCACATTCATTCAACATTAATATCAAAAGTTACAAATAATAAATATGAAAATAAATTTTTCTATTTTGATTTACAAGAAGAACAAAAAATACACTTAGCTGTTTTATTTTCATATACACACATACATCAATAAAAGATGTAAAATCTCTATTTAGTTTTTTTAATTTCAAATCAAAGTAACGAAAAAAAAGTAAAAAGATCTTGAATATTTTATATGTGTTAATATACCTATACACTATACAGGGAGTATAGATTTAGCTTTCATTCTTTTTTATGGAATAAGAAGAATAATGTATAAAAATAAATATGTACGTATGTATGTATATACCCTTCATATAGTTTTTTAAAGGTATATTAATAAATACTCAAAACAAGAAATTGAGAAGAATTTATTTTATTTATGAGTTTAAAAAAAAATTATTCTCAATTTTTAAGTAAAAATAATTGTTATGAAAATAATTTTTGAGTACTGAGTAAAAACGAAAAATATTTTTTAAAAAAATTGGTAAAAAAATTTTACTCTACGTGAATACTTTATATTATATTATGTTACTTTATGCTCTTATATATAATATGCAATAAGTACATATAGGTATTCATAGTAATTTTTTTCTTATTGTTTTTTCTAGTATAAATCAAAACGCACAAGATTATTGTTTTATTATTTAAGAATTTTTTATATAAAATTATGAAAAAAAAAACAAAAACCAGATGATTTGTTTTAAATAATATATAAACCAATGAATAATTTATCAGCAATACAATTTTATGTATAACTAGCTAATACCCGGTGCGCGTTGCTGCGCCTCTCAATGGAGGTTTAATTTAAGTTGATGTTACTGCAAAAAGTTAACATAAAAATTACACATGGTGTAAATATTATTTTAAAATTTATTAAAGCAATTCTTTTTAAATGATTTTGCTAGGATTATTCTATTAATTTTTTAAAGTTCCTGTTATTCAAAGAAGTTCTAATTACTTCCCAAAATTGGACGTAATTTACTTCCGACATGTGTTACCAAACACCAAGCCTGCTAACAGACTTAACTCCATTTTCAAAGTGCTTCGCGCATACAAAATTTGGAGTAATCCTGTCAAACCGTTTCGAACTTAAAGTAAAGTAACAAAAAAATCTAAAAAATAACGCTGTGTCGCAATGAGCTAACGGAACTCCACAAAAAATGTTTTGAGACTTTCTCTTTGGCCAAAGCAGTACTGCACAAAATTGGACAATATTTGCTTCCAACATTTTTTTTGGCTAACCGTCGGCCGGCATGGGTTAACAAATTCCAAAACTGTTATTAGTGTCAACTCAGTTCTCAAGGAGCATCACGTATGTAAAATTTGAAGTCAATCGGTCGAACCGTTTTCATTTTAGGACGAAAAAATTTAAATACTTGCACCACAGCCCCAACTTGGCGGTCCGTTAGAACAAAATTTTTCGCCTACGATTTCCTTCCGTACCCAAAAACCCCTATGTACAAATTTTCATAAGAATCGGCTGAGCAGCTTAGGAGTCTATAAGACACAAACAAATAAACAAACTTTCGTTTTTATATATATAGATTTGATAATTTTAATAATAATAATTTTCTAAATATTGTTTTATATAATAACAGTAAATGAATTGAATCTAGATATAAATAAATTAACCTTAAATAAACTGAATTGTATGCAACGAATAATTAAATTGTGTTTTTAATCCAACATCTATGTATAATAATTTTCTACAATCAAATAAACTCCAAAATTAAAAATTTAATTGTACACATCATTTGCTATTTAAATATTAAATAATAAATTTTATGTGTTAAGAAATAAAAAAATCATATTCAATTTTAGTAATATTATATTTCTTTTTTCGTATTTTTAAATTGAATGACGAAATATTATTTAATAGAATAAGAAGGGTTACATTAATAATTATGCTGAAACGGAATAAATAATAAAATACATAATCCACAAATGTCTGCAAGAAATCCATATTGTTAACCACACGGAAAAACCCTTTTTCCCAAAACAGTGCATTGGTTTTTTACATAATTTTGACTGCAACCTAAGAGCCAAACAAAGAACCAGCATTGTTATTCATAGATAAAATTTTTGAAGACTTTGTTCTGCGCATCAATTTATCAGTTTTAAAAAATGATGGCCCAACGCGTTTTTCAACTCATGGTACTTTTTCCAATATAGATCTAACTTTATGTTCTCCTATTTTAATAAAACTCTTTTCGTGGATAAACATTTTCTAATTATAAAACAGACACGTTTAAATTTCTAACGCCATAACTGACCGAAATATCAACAAGTACAATGATACAATACTTGAAACAGCATAAAAAATGAAAAAGCATCAATTGACAAAATTATTCGCTCAGTGGCAAACGATTCCATCTGATTATATCCTAGTAAACGAGGAAGAGTGTAGTAGAGTAGACTGTGTCAACTCTGGGATACCCGCATGACCGTAACATATACATTATATCATCCGGTTAATTACTTTTGGCAAAATTTCAAACATACAGCTTTATTAAGTGTAGTGGAATACTCATATAAAAGAAGGAGTTGTATGGAAGCTATTCGAATCCTCTGCAGTAGACCAACCAAATTTTGCAGTAACTTTGGCCATTACACTAAACTATTTTTGGCAAAATTTCAGACACCTATCTTTATTTGGTGTAGTGTAATCCTCATATAAAAGAAGGAGTTGTATGACAGCTACTCGAACCCTCAGCAGTAGACCAACCAAATTTTGCAGTAACTCTTGTCGTGGATTGGCCATTACACTAAACTATTTTTTGCAAAATTTCAGACGCCCAGCTTTATCAGGTGTACTGTAATGCTCATATAAAAGAAGGAGTTGTATGGCAGCTACTCGAACCTTTTGCAGTAACTTTGGCCATTATACTAAACTATTTTTGGCAAAATTTCAGACACGCAGCTTCCATAGGTATAGAGTAATGCTCATATAAAATTAGAAGTTGTATGGCAGCTACCCGAACCAATGGACCAAAATGGTTGGATTTAAATAACGATTCCGTTTTTTGCATAAAAACGAATTTGTGAAAATTTCATAGTCCTAGCTCCTTTATTTTTTGAGTTATCGTGATGACGACGGACGGACGGACATACATAGCTAAATCGATTTATTTTTCGATTCTGAACCGATCCACACACTTGAGTCTATATCTACACCCCCTCCTTCTCAGCGCCACAAACGTAATGGCAAAATTATTATACCCTTTGATTATATAGTCATACGGGTATAAAATTAGGTCGAAATGCATCGTGTTGTAGAATTAACAAAATGAAGTCAAGAAAAACAAAATGCTTAGAAAAATTATTGTTTAATCAAACTTTAACCAATCTTATTATATGAAAAAAAAATATCACATTTAATAAATTTATAGAAACTATTAACCCTAATATTACAACAAAAAAGGCTAAAGTTGTTCCTCACAATTCACTAGCTCCAAATCAAGTTGCTTTCAAACCCAATTCGTCTACTGTAGATAATATATATATACTACATCTGGAAAACCCAATCCTCAAAAAATCACAATTAAATTCTTTCAATTGATTTCGAAAAGCGTTTTGACAAAATAGGCATTCATTTATTTACAAATTAACTTTTAAAACAAAATTTTTGCAAAGTTGAAGAAGTAAAATTTCTTTGCTTATATGTATTTTGATTTCATTGATATTTTTGAATTATTTATTTATTTATTGTTAAAAATTTACTTAGATATACATATGTTTTTACATTTTTTTTTTTTGTTTTATTTTTCTTAAACTTTAACATTAATTTTTGTTTTATTGTTTTTTTTTATTTTTTTTTTAACTGTGATATAATCAAAACTTACAGTTTTCGTATAAAACATCGCAGTTACTTCCTAATCCTATTCAACAAAGTAAATTATTTAAAATTAAATATATTTACATATATTTATACATATATAATTATATAAATACAAATATAACACACTCATACAGATATGTGCTACGAGCGTTGAAAAATTTCACTCCTGCGTTATACTTTTCACTTCAAATGAAGGGTTATTCTTTAATGAATGCTTCAGTTTTTTGATAAATATAACCAAAATTGAACTTCTTTTAAACTCCAACAACAGTTTATTATAAATCATTATTGATGACGAGAGACAACTATTTCGCGATAACTTTATTCTTGATTTGGCATCATTTAAATTGTTTAACCTTCTTGTATTGTAATTATGAATATTGTTTCTTCTGGTAATTATGATTTTTTTTTTGTTCACCCCTTTTTCTATTTTAAAAATTAGCTTAGATTTTTCCAAAATAATGAGTTCGGGTAACTTTAGACATCCCGTGCGTTTAAAAATTTCTTTTGTTGGTGTAAGCCAGTAGTACTTATGTAAGCATTTAATGGCTTTGTTTATTAGAACACTAATTTTATCTTTCAACCATAATGAACAGGTAGACCAGTTACATAAATTGTATCTGATGTGCAAAATAATATGAGAATAATATAACTTATTTTTTTTTATTCAATATAATTCCACTTCTTTTGAAGGCACCCAGCAGAGCCACAATTTTTTTTACTGTTCTTCCCACTACAGTTTTTCATCAATTACAACTCCAAGGTATTATATGCAGGAACCCTTTCAATTTTAGTCTTATTTACCAATAGATTGGGATTTATATCAATTTTATTCTTTATTTTATATACTATAAACTTTGTTTTTTCCGCATTTATAGTTAATTTATTACCTTTTTACCAATTTTCGTAAATCCCCAAATCAGTATTTACAAGAGTTTCAAGTTCTTTACAGGTTCTAGCATTATAGATAAGTAAAGAATCGGCTGGGTGGCACAGTGGTTAGAGTGCCGACCTATCATGCGAAAGGCCCCGGGTTCGAATCCCAGTGAAAGTGAAAAAACTTTTATCTGGTTTTCAACTCGACTCAGCTACCTTTCGCCTTTGGGTTCAAATTAATGGCTTAATTAATAATTAATAATTATATATCTTTAATAAAAAAAAACATAAATATAACAATATAAACAAATACAAAATGTAAACAAATAATTCAATTAAATAATATAACTCACTGATATAGAATACCATATAACTCAAATACAAAATTATAATAATATAAACAAAATAGAACTGTATTTATTGAAAATCTAAGACATTTCTACATGTTATAAGGCGTAGTACTATCTCATGTTTAAATTGTATGTGGAATTCATTTGATCAGTTCTAATATATGAATATATCTCCCCTGTTCCTACATGCACATATATAGTCAGGCTATTTAGCCTATCACAGTGAACAGTTAGCACGTAGAGGTGCGGGCAAAAAAAAAAAAAAAAAAAGTATCGTCAGCAAAGATCTTATAGTTAGCCCGCAAATTCGCATACTGGATGTTATGAATGTAAAGTAAATATAATGAAGGACCAAGTACTGATCCTTGAGGATAATTTTTAATTTAATTTTTGTAATAGTTTTTCTATTATTCAGATATGAGTAGATTAAGTTATTAGCTGTACTCCTTATTCCAATTTCATGCAATCTGTTAAGTAGAATATTATGATTTACTGTATCGAAGGCCTTCTTTAGATCAACAAATACCGAACAAACTTGATCCAATTTATTTACAATTGAGTTGGCGGATTCTAGAACTGCAGATTCTGTTCCAATTTTCTTTTGAAAACCAAATTGATTTGTATCAAATCCCACAATTTTTTGTTTGTACGAACTCCTGTATTCTAGAATTTATAACCTTTTCAAATACTTTTCCTATACAACTTGAGAGAGCATTTGGTCTGTAATTTGATACATCCAATGTTGACCCAGATTTTAACATAAGTAGAACTATACTTGATTTAGGAAACTCAGGATATATACCAATACTTAGACATCTATTTATATTATACAAATATAGGTTTTATCAAAGTTACAACATGTTTTAAATCAGGAGCTGAAACATTGTCACTTCCAGGAGAGCTATGATGTTATATATTTTTGTTTCATCTGTAGGTTTAAGAAAAATAGACTTCAACGAATCTATTTTTTATTACGTATTTTTCAGCATCAGTAATTTTATCTGCTAGTTTGCTACCGATTGAACTGAAGTTAGAATTGAAGAAATTTGCAATTTCAATGCTATCACATATTCTGATTCCATTACCGTTTATTTCTTTAATAACCTTGCTCGACTCAATTGATTTTTTTAAGATGAGTTTATTTAGAACTTTCCAAATTTTTCTTTGGTCACCACCAGCTAATTGTAGTTTATCATTAAAATAATCTTATTTGGCTTTAGTTATTTCATATGCCACCTTGTTTTTTGCATTTTTAAAACTGGCTTATATCTATATTGTTAGGCTGCTTTTTCAACTTTTTAAACAAATTATTCCTCTTTTTGATCATATTTAATAATTCCTTTGTCATCCAATGATTATTGTTTCTAACTCTTCGGAGTGTTTTAATTGTAGAATTCACCTTTTTCTTTTCAAGTAATTTTCTAACATTTTCTTTATATTTCTTAAAATTTGTGTTATAGATTTCCCTTTTAAAAATAGGTTCAATGTTAAAACTTTATTTAATTTGATACTAATCGCTTTATGATCCAGATTAACTATATCGTGAAGTTTAATGTCAAAGTCAATCTTTTCAAGGTCTGTCAGAATATGATCGATGATCGTAGAAGAATATTCAGTCACTCTAGTAGCAGATTCATAACTAAGTACGTTTTTTAGGATAACTCCGTTAGATTCTAACATCAATTTATAAGATCTGGAGAGTTCTGTGTATGTTAATAAATAAATATTAATATCATCCATCAGAACAATATTCTTGTATTTGTTAAAAATTAAATCCAGATGTGCTAGTAAATCGCTATTGTTATCACTTGGTTTTTCGTAGGTAACTGCAATACCGAATATTATGCTTAATAAAAATAGCGGTTCCACATCCTCTTGATTCATTATTAGATTTAAAAGATGCAGAGAAGCCGGGTATATTAAAAAAATTTTCTTCATCTGAGTATAATCACGTTTCACCAATCATAATAATGTCAAAATGTATTCTGTCTTTAATAAAAAGTTCGATTTCAGTCATATTTTTCCTTAAACTTCTAGCATTAAAATGCAGCATATTTATATTATTGTGTTTGTTGCCTGTCATGGTTTACTAATCATATAATTTTGCCAAGACTCTCTAATTTTTTGTAAGTGCTCTCTATATTTATTATCAATATGTCTCCTAAAATAAGCTAAATCTTTAAGTACTTCGCTTTTGGATATTTCGTTGCTATCATGATAAGCAAAATATAAAAATCCGTGAGTTCTACATAGCTATTTGGCAGCCCTTCTTGATGAATAAGTACTTTTAGACTTGTTTGCGTAATACCATCATAACAAATATATTATTTATTTTGAAAATATGATAAAAATAATCTCACATTGTTGTAAATTCGGTGTTCTCTTAATCTATATAAGGCATACGTATTTTCACCATACTCCATTGCTTTTTTTGTTAATCTAACTTTTCCCACTGTCTTCTGTACTTAAATGCTTAGGTTCTTCATCTATTTTGCCCAGTTTCGGATTATTTTGAATGTTAATAGTTTCTCCCTTAACCCAATTTGAGTAATCGTTGCTTAGAAGCTCTTTTGATCTGATTTTTTCTTTGACTGATACGATTTCTCGATCCTGCATACTATGAGAGTTTTAATTATCTTTGTTAGGAACTTTATCTATCATATTAGTTTTCGGAGGTGGTTTATTTTTACTAAATTGCATTAGTTTTGAAAATAGACTTGGTTTTTTGTTAATAACACTATTGTTATTGTTATTACTATTGTTATTATTACTTTTATTATAATTACTTTTATTATTATTATTATTACTATTATATTACTATTATTTTTATTTTTAGTATTATAATTATTATTATTATAATTATTATTATGATATGTTGTTTACCAAATATACGTTAAATGTGCCAAAACTTATCTATATGTAACAAATGGTCCATCTCAAACTACAATCAGATTAAATATAAGGGTATTTAAAGCAACTGGGATAAAAAATTTATTAGTAGATGGAGGCTTAACTCCAATAGAGAACAGAAAACTTTATTTAACTTATCAGCAAAATATTTTATAACTCAAAATACCTGTTATACAAAAAGATTAATTTGCTAAGATGCAGAACAGCAAAATTATAAATGAAATTAACTCTTAACAAGATTTTCGACATAAACTCAAAATTCGAGCCAAATATTAAGCAAATGATTATAAAACATAATAATTCTCCTTGGCAAAAAGGAAACAATTTATTGATCGATGAATTTTCCCAATTTCGAAAAAAACATACTTCAAAAGCTTTCAATTCTACTTTTAGTATCGGCCTTATTACAAACATCGGTATCGGCCGATAAACGATTCTTTATCGTAAAAATATTTTGTTTTATATTACAAACATCGGAAATTTTTATATCTTTTCGTAATAGAAAAAGCTTTTTTTTTATCGGTTTCTTTATATTGTAGTCGTGAAAACAGTATTATGACATTGATAAATTGTCGGTTTTTTATTATTTTTAAATCGGGTTCAAATTTCTTACCGATAAAAAAAATTTAACAAGAATTTTTTTTTTTAAATTAAAAAAAAAGAGAAAATGTAAGTAAATTTTAAAGATAAATTAAAAAAAAATGTAATTAATAACCTGAAATACATATGTATCGTTTGATTTTTAAATTCTGGATTAGGAAATGAAATGACAGAATTTGGCAATTAAGGATTATGTTGGATAATAGAAAAAAATATTTTGAAGGAAATCATGAAGATATATCCTCATGTTCTTCTTTGGCATTTGAAGATTGTGCATTTATAAATTACCGACTTTAGGAAGTACTTTACATAGTAACTGATTACATAATCGCGATTACATGATTACATAAACAAGCCAGGCTTCGAAATCTTATTAGACTAGGCGTGAGCATATGTCGCCCCGTTTTTTCACGTTGGAAATCTTTCATGCACATTTAAGTCTTTATAAACCATACCTTTTTAAAATTGTAAGTAATAAGAGACAATAGTAAGTAATAAGAGACAAAAGTAATAAGAGCTAAAATGGTTGAATTGTTGGAAGAAGATCTTAATCTTGCAAGAAATATATGTACCAAGGTTGTAAGTACTAAAAAATGGCAGCGTATAGCCCTATCTCTAAATTGCCTTCTTATAATAAATCTTCCATTATGTTCAATTTCTTCATAATCAAAATAAAAAAATTGGTTCGACATTTTTTTTTTAAATAAAAACACAATTTTTCATTTTAAAATTAAAAAAATTACTTTTTATTCAAAACACTTTTAAAACAAACAAACTTCAACTTTGAAATACAAAAATTATAAAAAAAAAAAAACTGAAAAAGCTTTATAGCTTTTATTTTTATCGTTTGTAATAATTTTATCGGTTATCGGTTCGTAATATACAACTTACGGATTTCCGATAAATATGTTCAGTCGGAAATCGGCCGATACCGATGTTTGTAATAAGGCCGTATATTACAAGGAAGTAATTTGGGGTTACTTGTTTTCAACGTCGGAATATTTAGACGTTATATCGCATCAGATATAACGTCGACAATAAGCATAAAGCTTATCAGATTTTATTTTAAACTAAATTATTTTTTTCTTTTAAACTAAATTGTTCATATTATTTAACTTCCTTTTTTTTTTTTTTGCCGGCACCTCTACGTGCTAACTGTTCACTGTGATAGACTAAACAGCCTGACTATATATGTGTATGTCGGAACAGGGGAGATATATTCATATATTAGAACTGATCAAATGAATTTCACATACAATTTAAACATGAGATAGTACTACGCCTTATAACATGTAGAAATGTCTTAGATTTTCAATAAATACAGTTCTATTTTGTTTATATTATTATAATTTTGTATTTGAGTTATATGGTATTCTATATCAGTGAGTTATTTATTTAATTGAATTATTTGTTTACATTTTGTTTTTGTTTATGTTGTTATATTTATGTATTTTTTATTAAAGATATATAATTATTAATTATTGATTAAGCCATTAATTTGAACCCAATGCGAATGGTAGCTGAGTCGAGTTTAAAACCACATAAAATTTTTTTTACTTTCACTGGGATTCGAACCCGGGGCCTCTCGTATGAAAGGTCGGCACTCTAACCACTGTGCCACCCAACCGATAATTTAATTTACTAACAAACATAATTTTAATGTGCTAATAAATATAATTCTAATTTACTAAAAAACATAAGCATATTCAATTTAAAATATCAATTAAGTTTAATTTAAAACCAAGGGTTCTTAAAAAAGCACATTTTCAAAATTATATTGTATTACATACTGAGTTTAACTTTGGAAATATTTACTTGGAAATAGTAACTGCTCACTTATGAAATTTACTGCTAACAGTAAATTTTTTATTTTAAAGTTGTTATAGCCCTTCAATGGGCCCCCGCCCCCTCCGCCTCCCTCCATTTATTTATGTCCTAGGAATTAAATTGTGAATTCCACAAAAATTTCGAATTTTACTTAGAATTATACTATCTAAGCAAAAATAGGTAAAACTGAGAGACACTTCCTTCAATTTGTGTAACCGCCTTTAAATTTAATAAAAACCTTTAACATATGTTAAAATATAATGTTGGACCTTTAAATTTTGTATATTAATAAAAAAAAATTGGACAGGTATTCAAGTTACAGGTGCTTAAAAATAGCAAAATTAAAATTTGGAGTCCTTATAGCTCCTAAACAGGGGGCTTGACAAAAAAAATTTTGTTAACCGACTCCTACTAATTTCTGAGTATCTAGCTTCTACTAATTTCTGAGTATCTAATATCTGAGTACCAAGATCCTATCTTAAACCGTTTAGGAGATATGTGTGACCAAAAATTTTGCAAAAATTGAGTTTTATATAATGGTAACTTTTAGTACCGTATGGCAACCCTATATATTTGAGCGACATATTTTTGTAAAGCCTATAAAAGCAGCTCTCTGCCGTTTTTCGATTGAAAATAAATCTAACAGAACTCTTATTATGTCAATTTAAATATAGGGGTTTTTTGGAATTTGCAGGGGCTGTAGCTTCAGTACCCTTCAAAATTAAGAAAAACCTTTGACACATGTTGAAATATAATTATAGAGCTTTGAATTTTGTACATCACTAAAAAAAAATTTGGACAGGTATTCAAGTTACAGGTATTTAAAAATAGCAAAATTTTATTTCGAGCTCTTATAGCTTCTAAATAGGGGGCTTGATAAAAAAATTGCTAACCGACTCCTACTAATTTCTGAGTATCTAACTTTTCCCAAAATTTCAAGACCCTAGCTTGAACTGTTCAGAAGATATGTGTGGCCAAAAATTTTGCAAAAATTGAGTTTTGTGTAATGTTAAATTTTAGTACCGTATGGCAACCCTAAACATTTGGCTTTTAAAAATTTATAAAGTTTATGAAACCAGCTATCGTTTGCCGTTTTCAGATTGAAAATATATCTATCACAACTCTTGTTATAACAATTTAAATATAGGGCTTTTTCCAACTTTGGGGGGCTGTAGTCCCGAAACAGGTTGGGCTACAGAAAAAAATTCTAATTATTTTTTTTGTAAAAACTACCCATGGTTAAATTTCACAGAGTGAAGCTATATATGCACATTTTTACAAAATTGTTTGAAAATGTGCTAAAAAATCAGTAATTTTTGAGTTATTTTAAGATTTGTAGAAGGGTTATTACTTTTTCCCATAAGACTACGTGTAAATTTTAATATGAGTTTAGCTAAAAAACATTTGATCGGGTTCGAAGAGGGATGTGGTATATCTATGGTATATGTTTTTAAATTTAATTCTAAATTTAAATTTTTAGGTAAACTCATCTTAAAATTTACACGTAGGCTTATGGAAAAATTAATTGTTTTGAATTTATAAAAAAAAAAAATCATTGAAAAATCGTTTTATTTGAAAAATAATATTGTTTTTTGAAAATAAAAAATGTTGAAAATCTTGCAATTGTCAATATGATAAAAAATATGTTATTAATAAATAACAAAATTTTGTCAATAAATTAATGATTGTCGTCTTCCAAAAAAAAACAAAACGTACAATTGTAAAACTTTAAAATAAAATGAATAAAATAAAATATCCCCAAAAATTATTATAACTAAATAACATTCTACTAATAATAAGTTAAACATTTCAGTATTAAAACAAAAACACTAATATCTACAAATGTACATATTAAAATTTTTATTTGTATTAAGAAACACAATTAATTGCTATTTACAATATTTTGTTTTAATTTTATCCGATTTATTAAATTTTAAAGAGTTCCTATTTTGTTAATTAGATTTATATTTGGCATTAAAGTTTTTAGTAAAACTGTTCAGTAAAAATTGGAAAAGTTTTTATAATTTTATAAAAAACGTAGGCATTTTTGGTTCTTAATTATGTTAACCCACTTTTACCTACGGATCGAATTTGATAATTTTACTTCCGTTTTTCTCAGAAAATCTGTAAATATTTTTATCCTTTCTTTTGTTTAAAATACAGGCTATTAATTTTTTAAATTATTAAGTGTTTAAGTTTTTCTATAAATCTTATTTTTTTAATTGATTTTTTTTTTATTTCTGTCATTACTCAATTTTTTGTCCAGAGTTTTTCCGTTGATCTATGTATTGAATAAACAACTGATGAAAAAAACCAAGGGTTTTGAAAAAAGCACATATTCAAAATTATATAATGTTTTAACTGAGTTTAATTTTGGCTATATTTATGCTGGTGACTAAGTTACTGATTTAGAAAAATGGGAAATTTTTAAGTCCTAATAGCCAGCCCTTCAATGTGAAAGGTTCCGAAATTTTTACTTAGCAAACTTATAGTGATTCTTGAGGATCCAAGCCCACCTCTCTCCGTCCGAAATATTTAAGTTGTAGGAATTAAATTGAGACTTCCTCTAAAATTTAAAGTTTTTAAGTGAGATCCTCAAAAATTAGAAGAAGTCGGTT
The DNA here is from genome assembly GCA_963082915.1 of Dolichopus griseipennis. Lineage (NCBI taxonomy): Eukaryota > Metazoa > Arthropoda > Insecta > Diptera > Dolichopodidae > Dolichopus > Dolichopus griseipennis. The sequence continues at coordinate 45,622,598 of OY720444.1, read as the reverse complement.
AATAAAATTTTTTTGTAACGTCCCCTGTTTAGGAGCTATTTATTAGATTTTGCTATTTTTAAACACCTGTAACATGAATACCTGTTCAAATTTTTTTTTTACAAAAACACAAAATTAAAAGCTGCAGCATTATATTTCAACATATATGTTAAAGGTTTTTCTTTAATTTAAAAGGGGTTCTCTAAATTGAAGAAATTGTCTCTTAGTTATAACCATTTTTGCTTAGATAATAAAATTTTAGGTAAAATTTCAAATTTTGATGGAGTTCACAATTGATTTCCTAGAACCTTAAAAAAATGGAAGTGTAAGGACAGCAGCAGATCCTCGAGAATCATCATAAGTTTGCTTAGCACAAATTTGGGAACCTTCTCCGTTGAAGGGCTATTAGGACTTAAAAATTAAAACTTTTATGTTTTTATAAAACAGTATCTTATTCACCAGTGTATGTTTTTCCAAAATTAAACGTTAACATTGAAGTTTCAACATTATATTTACCACTTGTCAACAGGTTTTTTTGAGAGCCATGGGATTGTATTCTAAGTATTGATTTCACTATTATTCATAATTGATGAAATAACTAAATTATAATATTGTAATAAAACACTTATTTTTTAATAATATTAATTATAATATTGTCATGAAATACTTAGTATGAAACACTATATAGTTTTGAAAATGTGCTTTTTTAAAAACCCTTGTTAGTTTTGTCACTTGTTTATAAAAAATTGTCAAAATAGTATCAGTATATAGAAATATGTACAATTTATATAATTACATACAAAGATTAATATTAAAAAAAAAGAACAAAAAAATTTAAAATAAAAATCGTAAAAAGGAAAATATACACATGTAATATATGTTATATACAACTGCTTACTTATGAATAAACAAACAAAAAATAGAAAAAAAAGGATACAAACAAAGTAAAAGCAAAAGCTATATAACAAAGATCGTATATAGAATTTTACTAGTAAAAAAATTAAAAATCCCAGAATACGATCAACTAACAATTTAGGAAATTTCAAGTAAACAAAAATTGACTAATATTTTTTGTTCTGAATAAATACTCTTCGTATTTAGTTATTTTATGACTCCATACTGTCAAAGAGCAACACGTAGAAGCCAATCGGTCAAATTGTTTTTATTATAACAATAAAGTTTAAATTTTTGCACGACAATAAATAATAAAATACATAAGGAGCGTTATCCGTTACCAGTTATAGAGGATCAATTGAACAAATTACAGAAAATTTACTGCATTCGTCACTCAAAACGGTCATTTCGAACTTAACCGTGTTCCATTCGGATTGTGTAACATTCTATCAATTTTTCAAAAATATTAACTATATTTTTATGGACCCAATTAGAGATGGCCAAATATATAGACAATATCGTGATACTAGGGAAAACAATCGAGGAGGCAGTCAAATATTTGAAACGAACTAAAAGTTTTTTCAGGGAGAGCTTTCCAGCACGAAGAAGCTTTTTATTATAGCTAAAGATGCAGCTAGATGTTTATGTTTTTTGTGCCGCCGTGAACTTTACTTATTTATTTATTTAATTTTGTTCAATTTGACTATTATAAGTATTATAATTTTCTTTTTGTTTTTTTATATATAGAAATTCGTAATACTACATTAATTTACTATTTTTAAATTAATGTTCTATTTACATTAATTTAATCTATTTTTATTACAAATTTCAAATCGCTTACCCCTTTATTAACAAGCATATTTTTGATTTTTTTCGTTTCTAAACAAGTTAAATTTTAAACAATTACCATTTCTTAAACTATAGCTTTGGATATTGAAGTATACACCAAGCGAACATATTACCAACTTTCATTTTATTCACTGGTACATCTATTAATATTTTATGGTTCACGCTTAACCACCTCAAGGAATCTAACATAAATTTTCTTGTCGTATATCTGCTTACTTTTAATATTATTCTTATGGCCTTGTTCTGCAATATTCTTTGCCAAAAAAAAAAATGGAGAGCAAATAAGTGTCGTTTTATGATTGTGTTATACATCGTTATTATTATTGTCATAGAGATAAACGTTTTTCGAATTTTTAAAAAACAATTTTAAACATTTTTTTACAAATGTAGGCAATGTGTTTCTTAAAATCGAGCTTATTATCTAGAATAAAACGTAAATACTTAATTTCTTCTATATAGTAGTTCGTTTCTCCATTAAATATAATTCATTCATTTAGTTTTGGCAATATTTAAGCTAAGTTTGTTAATTTGGAAGCAGACACTTAAACTACGTAAATCACACTTCATTTTTTGCACAAATTCTTCGACAGTATTAGCAACAGCATAAAGTAAAGCTTCATCCGCAAACAAAGCAATTTTCGGCATTACAATTGAAGCTATATCATTAATATAAATTACGAAGATTAAAACATCCGATTAACGGGCATTGTGGTACACCAAGCTTTACATCGACATAATCAGAAAAGTAATCTTTAAATTTTATCCTTGTTTTCTTTTAGACGAGTTCAAACGGAACCATTCTAACTCGATATCTCTGATACCATAAATTTTCATTTTTAGAATAAGTATCTTTAGTTTCAAAAACTCTTCTTGAATCCAAAATAACTGTGAACAAGCCAATTTTTTGTTTTGTACAGTTTAGGAGCTAGATTTACTTAAATAAAAGCATATATTGACAAAAATTATTTTTTGACTTATTTGATTATAGTGATATATCAGGGGAACATGCTTGTGGTTTTATAATAATGAAATATTTTTTAATTTTTTATTCATAATTCGTAGATTTTTTTTTTTTTCAAGCATGTAAAAACTTTTGCCTACTTAGGATATATAGTAGATAGTAAGGTAAAACCGTGCGGTGGGATCATATACATTATGTTGGCAAACAAATAAATTAAAAAAACTATATTGTAAATACTCATCGTATATAATTTCAAATTCAGATTATGGTAAGCTTATTGGAATTAGGTTAATAATTTAAGTTAATAACTATAAAATTCCTAATTTCGAAATGTTTCATCGTTGTAATAATAATTACGCATCAGGTGGTGTTATTGTTTACGTTAGTAATGACATTAAATGTGTTTGTAAAGAAGTTAATTTTGTTAGCGCTGATATTATAAATGTAGTGTGTGAAATTGACAATATTTCTTATTGCTTTGTATGTGTTTATAGACTTCAAGAACATAAAATTAATGAATTTCTTATTGAATTCTCTAATTATTTAAATAATGTTAAGTACAAAAATTGTATTATTTTAGGTGATTTGAATATTGATATTCTTGGTAAATCAAAAAGTAGTGATGATTATCTTTTTCTTATGGCTTCAAACGGTTTTGAATCTCTTATTAATGAACCTACTAGATCTACTACCACTTCATTTTCATGTATTGATCATGTTTTTTGTAGAACTCAAAAAAATAATAATCATAAAATTAAAAGTTCTGTTTATGATATTCAAATTACGGACCATGTTATGATTATTATCAAATTTGAATTAAACACGTGTTTGCCAAAATCTAAAACTTTTAGGTTTAATTATAATTATATTGATTATGATAAATTAATTTATTTATTAAATTTAGAGTTATGGGAAGATGTTTTTTCTGAAAATAATCCCTCTACAGCATTTGACAAATTTTTAAAAATCCTAAATAATTATATTATGGATTGTAATATTATTGTCACTAGAAGTCGTAAGAAATGTAAGCTTAAACCATGGATTACAAATTCGTTATTGAATAATATTAAAAGAAGGGATAAAATTAGAAAAATTACGCTAAAACATAATAACAATATTCGTCTACTCAACTATTATAAGAAAATTTGCAATGATGTAAAAGTAAATATTACCAACTGTAAGAATAGTTATTATATTAATAAGTTTGATTCTAATAGGGGTAATATTAAGAAAGAATGGAATATAGTCAATAGTATATTAAACAAAGATTCTACTTATGATAATAATATAATTAATCTTAATATCAATAACGTTATTACAAATAATTCTTTAGAAGTGGCTAATCATTTCAATCAATACTTTGTTAATATTTCCCAGCAACTTGATACGGATAATTATTTTAGTGCATACTTATCGGATAAAGTAGTCGAGGAAAGTTTTGAATTGAGAAGTTTCTTTTTTGACCATATTTCAGCTTATGAAATTCATAAAATAATAACTGGCCTAAAAAGCTCAGATTCTACTACTTCAGAAGATATTTCTAATAATACTTTAAAGAAGATATCATATCAAATTATTGATATTTTGGCTCATATTTTTAGTAATAGTGTAATTTCAGGCATATTTCCTGAAAAATTAAAAAATGCTGAAGTTATTCCTCTATTTAAAAAAGGTGATAGAACTGATGTTAACAATTATAGGCCTATTTCTCTTTTATCCTCTTTCTCAAAAATTTTTGAAAAAGCAATAAAATGTAGAATTTTAGCTTTCCTTGACAAAACTAATTTCTTTAGCTCGAATCAATTTGGTTTCCTGAAAGGCAGATCCACTGAGAATGCTTTACTCAAATTCTGTGGGGAACTATATGAGTCAGTAAATAAAGGTCACACTACAACTGCGTTGTTCATTGACATTACTAAAGCCTTTGATCTTGTGGACCACAATATTCTTTTAAAAAAGTTGTTTAATGCTGGATTCAGAGGTTTTATTCTTAATTGGTTTAATTCATATTTAGCAGGAAGAAGGCAAAAAGTAAAGATTGGAGAGATTTTAAGTTCCGACCTTAGTTTAATATCTTATGGTGTTCCTCAAGGGTCGGTACTAGGGCCTATCTTGTTTTTAGTTTTTATAAATTCGCTCTTCTTACAACAATTTAAAGGATCAATAACTGCATTTGCTGATGATACTGCTTTTACGTATAGTTGTAGTAATAGTTTTGATGTAGCTGTCAACTTGAACTATGATCTTGATCTTATCAGACACTGGTTTAATAAGCATAAATTAATAATTAGTCCTAAAACAAAATATATGAATTTTAGTATCCATGGTCCGGCTTACAATAACTTAGATATTTTCTATCATGCTCCTAAGTGTGCAAAGTTTTTAATTAATGCGTATAATTCTGATTCTTTAAGTTGTTACTATATGAACCACCATTGCGATACAAACTGCTTCCTGATTGAAAACGTTAATTCGTTTAAATATCTTGGTATTTTAATTGATTCAAGATTATGTTGGTCAGATCATACGTCCTACGTTAATAAGTATCTTAAGAATATTATCAGAAATCTTTATCACGTTAGTTTATATTGCTCTCAGAAAATTTCATGCACAGTGTACTACGCAATGTTTCATTCTAAACTTCAATATGGTATATCATGTTGGGGTGGGGCATATTTTAACAAAATACATCCTCTATTAATAACACAGAAGCATGCTATCAGAATTATTTGCAAGAAAAACCGTAATTATCCTTCTTTTGTGCTTTTCAATAAGTTAAAAATACTTCCCATAAGAAACTTATATTATTATAAAACCCTAAAAGTTTTTTTCTTGAAATCAGGCTATTCAGCTTTAAGGTATATTAATAATTACAATTTAAGAATTAATTCTAGAAATATTGTTAAAGTTCCGCGTTTCCGTAAATTACATTTTTGTCATTTCTATTTTATAGTAGCTCCCAGAATATTTAACAAACTACCTGATTATATTAGACTTACTAGAATTTTAACTAAGTTTTTAAAACTTTTAAAATCTTGGCTTTTAGAAATTAACTTTGTAAATTGTGAAGACCTACTAAAGGTTATTAACTAATTGAGTAAAGTTCCTTCGCTTTTTTTAAGATAAAATTAATTATTTTTTATGTTGTTTTCTACATTTTTTATTTTCATTTTATTTTATTTTTTTGCCTTTCCCCACTAATGTTTAAATTAAAATAAAAATTTTTTGATAATTTGAAAAACATATTAAAGTAAGTAAATTTATATTTAGTTAATGATTTGTATGATGCGCCATTCGATACTTGTCTCTTCTTTTGCAAAAGAATGGTAGCTAACTATTTTTATTATTAAAAATTTTGTACTACAATGTAATTTTATTGTATATTCAAAATCAAAATAAAAATATTGAATTAAAAAAAAAAAAAAAAAAAAAAAAAAAAAAAGATTCCCCAATATATATCTCTTCAAGATGAAAAAAGTAAAAAAGAATGCTTTACAAATTTTAGAGCGAAGTTAAAATTAAAAAAAACGAGGAAGAATGTAGTAGAGTAGACTGTGTCAACTCTGGGATACCCGCATTACCGTAACATTGATATTATATTATTCAGTTAGAAATTCATATATCGTTCAAAAGAAAATATAAGTTGAAAGGCAGCTCTCCCAATTTCTTCCACTACACCAACTTTATTTTATTCAGACGTTGGCCATTAAAGTTAACTACTATTGACAAAATTTCAAACTTCCACCTTTATTAGGTACAGAGTAATGTTTATATAAAATATGAAATTGTATAGCAGCCACTCGAACCCACAGCAGTAGATCAACCAAATTTTTTGGCTATATAACCAAACTATTTTTGGCAAAATTTCAGACACCCAGCTTTGTTACTCGAACCCAGTGCCGTAGATTAACCAAATTTTGTACACACTTTGGTCATATAACTAAACTATTTTTAGCTAAATTTCAGACATCCACCTTCATTGAGTATTTGGTAATTCTCATACATATTCTCTCTCTTCATTGAGTATTGGGTAATTCTCATACATATTCTCTCTCTTCATTGAGTATTGGGTAATTCTCATATAAGAAGAAGTTGTATTGCACGTACTCGAACCAACTGCACCACCCCAAATAAATTTTGCACAATTTTTCAAAATCTTAGGCCCTTTATTTTTTGAGTTATCTTGCGGAAGGACGCACGGACTTACAAAGCTAAATCAATTTATTTTTCTACTTATTTGATCTATAACTTTGGGAATTTCTAAATCTCTATGAATGTCACTATTACGTACATACCAGCGAACACTTACTTTGTTACGTATGACTTTATTCCGAAAGGCTTGTATTTTTTTAATATGCGTTTATTTATAAGACGATTATTCAATATTTTTCACTTTATCAAGATATCTAAGTGCCATAATGGGATCACCAGCCCAAATGTGTGCACTATACTCCGGCCTAATATAAGTTTTATGGATGTTAAGGAGATCGGAGGAGGAGAAGTAAGTTTTGCAGCGATGCAAGAAACCCAAACACTTAGTAGCGTCCTAAGCTACTCCAAAAATATGATTGACCAAGTCAATTTTTGGTTAAGCTCAATCCCAAAATGTTCAAGTCTGCCGTATGATTCAAAGCTTCTCCTTGAAATGAAAGGTTTTGAATAGTTGTTGCTATTTTTCGCGAGATTATACAGCATTGGGTTTTTTTGGTGTTGAAATAAACTCTGTTGATTCCACCCCATTTTTGGATTTTAACTAAATCTTTATTTAATTCGCTTATAGTGAAATTTTTTGCACTTTTATTAATCTGATGAATAATCTTTATTTGATGAATAATGGTTCATTTATTTTAAAATCTTTGGATGCATATCTATCGACAAGAATACGAATCGTACGATTCGAAAGGAAATCTTCAATCAATTTGACTAATACTATACCTAGACCTAAAGCCCTGCATTTAACCGATAAAGCATTATACCAAACTCGAAATATCCAGAATTACAACATCAGATCAGAGCACCAGAGTCAACGAACTGAAACCAACACCTATACAATACTGAGTACTTTTCAGGGGACCTTCTTGATCAGCACGATCAGGGATTCTAGTGGGATTTTTAACAACTTGAGGAAGGTAAAATAGAGTGGAAAATAATTCAACTTGTTTTCCGATCGAGTTTTGACTCGGAGAAGAGCAATTTCAGTTCAGGATAACAATCAAGAATTTTATTTATCTGGTTTGAAAGGTTTTGAATTTCCATAACAGTTTCCTGTTGACTTGAATTGGGTGATCTGTATAGAAAACAGAAATGTTTAACATGCTTTCCAAGATGGGTTTTGACCCAAACTTAATTGAAAGTAGGGCTGGAAGATTTATATTTGACAAGAGTGTTGAAAGCAAGGTTTTTTTTATGTAGATGGCGATGCCTCTTTTGGGAACGAAATGTGAAATAAGTGAGTAGCATTAATATCGAAGATAACATTGTGACCACTAACTTGAGTTTCACAAAGAGCTAAGATTGCCGGTTAAATTGAATTTAGATGACTCTCAACGGCATGGAAGTTCGTTTGATAACCGCGAATATTACAAAAATTATGGTTAAAGTTGATAAATTTGTATGTAATTTTAAAAATAAAATTAGAAAGAATAGAGAATCCCAAAAAGAAAAAAAAAGAAAAAACCTAAGGGTAAAAATAAAGTTGGAAATTAAAAATTAGAAACAAAACGTTTAATTATGTACGATTTATTCAACCTAAATTGACAACTCCTTTTTTAAAAAATATAAAAGAATAAAAGTCTTACTTTGAGCGAGAGATTGGTTTATAACTAGGTCCAACAGTTTTTAACTTCCACGATATAGAATCTACATAGAAACTAGATATGCCCTTATTATTAAGGTACAATCAAAACACTCCATCAAAATAAAACATTCATATAATTACATCTAATTACAAATAAAACAATATTTGTAATTGTAGCAATGCAAAAGAATTAAATTAAAAAAAAAATAAATATTATTAACTTAATTGAACAAATCCATCAGAATTTATTAATTAAATTACGGTGTTGTTTTGATGGTATTCTGAGAGTAGTGAGAGTTTTTTGAGACATTAAGATCTATTCATTGGAAGAAGAGAGATTGATATATTGGTTTGTTTACCACTAGGAGAAAATTAAAAGAATGATTATTTCCAAAAGAAAAAAATATGTGAAAAAAAAATTAATTGTTTCCTTATCAAACCCAAAATTACGCAATTGGTCCAGTTACACCAAACTTAAATTTTATTAGAATAATAAAATTGTATAATTTGCTGAATTGACATTTTGTATAATATAAATACCTGTAATTTGTTAATTAGATCAAGTCAGAACCAAAGTCTTGATTAAGAAAATTAAATAAAAGTGCCTAGTATAAAATAAGTAGTGAAAAAATTTAAATATATACGTTAAAATTTTAAGTATACAATTAAAAGTGATATTTAGTTAAGTTTTGCCGCCATTGAAAGTGCGGCAGTGTGATCCAAACCAAAAATTTAAGTTAAATAAAATAAAAAACCACCACAAATTTTAAAAACTTTGAAAACAAATTTAAAAGAAAAAAAAAAACATTTTAATTTTATTTTTATATTATTGAGACAAGTACAATTGGAGTATCTCTTCATATTATAACGGTATCAATCTCCTTAATTTAAATATTAATTCTTCATGCCAAACTTTGTCAAACGCTTGTGCTACGTTTAGAAATATTGTAGAGCATATTTGTTTTTCTTCAAACGCTTTTTCTATAGTATTTGTTATGAACTTGGTCAATTGTTGCGTGCGTGAATCTAAATCCAAATTGATGGTTTGGAATTTTAATTTCCATAATTATGGTCAGCCTTTTTAACAGCAAGTTTTCATAAAGTTTTGACATAATTGGTAGCAGAGATATTGGCCTATAAGATTTTTCCTCATGTAATGGCTTCCCTGGCTGTGCTATCATAACAAAATATGATACTTTCCAAGCGGTTGGAACATACTTCAGTTATGATTTTTCTTAAAAATTTTAGAGCTTTTTGTGGAAGCTCTTTTATAATCTGAGCTGTAAAAAGTTCGAAACCTGGGGCTTTTCTTAACTTTAAAGTTTTTATTTTTTCACTAATTTCTTCTTGTGCAAATGGATTAATATTTTTTATTTCTATTGTAACATCCTCCACTAAACAAAGATTTGAATTTATATCGTTTGGTTTGAATATGTTTTCTAAATTATATGCAAATAATTCGGCTTTATCTTTATTATCCTTCGTCCAAATGCCGTCTGGTATCCAAAACAGCTTTTGGAATTATATTAACAAAGCCTTCTTGTTCCAAATATTATTGTTCTTTTGATTGTAAATTTATGTTTAAATTAATATTATTTTTGATTTCATACTTAAAGCTTAATCAGTCTGTGATAATATTTGTCAGTGTGGGCTTATTTAGTTTCCTAGTTATTTTTTCATTCAACTCTAGTATAACAGCAGAGTGATCAGAATTCAAGTCATGATTATCTTCTAAATTTATAAAGTTGCTTGAAATTCTTTTGGTTATAAAGATGTCAATTAGATCTGGTGTTTTGTTGGTGTCTGTGGGCCAGTAAGTTTGTTTGCCAGGCGAATGATGCCAACAACCTAACTCTTGAATAGCTTTTCTTAGCTCTCTAGAGGTAGAGGGTTATTTTAGAACCCCAATCTGTATGTTTGGCATTGTAATCACCTCCTCGCAGAAATTTATGTCCGTGAACATTTAGGAATTTTTTAAAAATATTTTTCTTTTTAAATATTAATACGTGGACAATATACTGCATCAACATTAAGGTCTTGTTTAATAGATGAAATTTTTATCATAGAATACTTCATTATGTTTTATAGTGCCCTTTATTAGAATTGCGCTACCTCCTCTCGGATGATTACTAGTATAAACAGAGTTATAGCATTCATAACCTAGAATCCTAATTTTTGTGTTACATGTTAAATGAATTTCTGGTAGCAGATATATATAAATATGTTTTAGATCTTAAGAACACTTCTAGTTCATATTTTTTTATTGAGGACACCATTAGGATTCCAAGTTGCAATGCGTTTTTTTTTTTTATACATCTTGTGCATCACTTTATTGTCTTTACGTTTAGGTTTCATAGCCTTAATTTATTTTTCTGTTATAGTGTTTTCTTTAATTTTAGATTTTAGTGTGTGATAGTCAATTAGATCACAAAACATAACAAAGCTATTATTCTCGCATTTTAAAGAAAAATTTGTATTTCAATGATTTGAAAATTTTTGAATAACAAAACAAAACAATATAAAAAAATAAAAAATTTAAAAGTTGAACAGCTTTTTTTTTGTTTTAAAAAAATGTTCTAAATGTTAAAAATAAATGAATGAATAAAATGAAATGAAAAATAAAACTGAGCTTTAGTTTGGGGATACTGCACTCTTAAATATAAATTTTATATTCATTAAAGCAGAAAGTACTTTTAGTAGTTATGGAAAAGAATTTATGAATTTACAATTACTTACCTATTGTAATATATCAATAAAATATCTACTATAACAAAAATGAAAAAGAAGATGAAATTTAGTCGTTTGTTAAAAAAATATTTTAGTTCTTAATTTATTAAATACTAGCAGATTTATAACAAATAGATAAAATATCTACTATAACAAAAATGAAAAAGAAGATGAAATTTAGTCGTTTGTTAAAAAAATATTTTAGTTCTTAATTTATTAAATACTAGCAGATTTATAACAAATAGATAAAATATTTACTATAACAAAAATGAAAAAGATGAAATTTAGTCGTTTGTTAAAAAAATATTTTAGTTCTTAATTTATTAAATACTAGCAGATTTACCCGGTGTTGCCCGGGAGCGTGCTAATTGTAAAAAAGAAAGTTTCGGCCATCTTTTCAAACAACTGCTTTGGTTAAAAAGAAAGCTTCAAAAAAATATTTTTAGAGTTCCGTTAACCCACTGCGGCCCAACAGCTTTTTATAGGTTTTGTTAAAAAATTGCTAGAAAAATCCTAAAAAAATCGTTTTAAAAAAATTTTTTTTATTACCTACATTTTAAAATTATATACATCATATGCAATTTTTGTGTTAACTTTTTTCAATAACATCAACTTAAATTGAAACTCCATTGAGAGGCAGATCAACGTGCACCGGGTAATAGATAGTTTACATATAAGTATTATTATACCCGTTTAACTATAGGTCAAAGAGTACTTAACAGAAAGTTCTACTCTTCTGCTCTTCCTCGTTTTTTTAAGATTTTATGAGAGAAATGTGGGCTTCTTTTTTGGAAAAAATGTTTTAAAATACTATGTATGCATAATATAATCGAAATTGAATTTTTTTATTTTTAAATTTTATTAGAAAAAAAACTGCAATTTTACACTGAAATCTATTTTTAAAAAACAACAACTGCAAAGTAGATTGAAAATAAAGATTTACGAAAAAATGTAGATAAAGAGAATATTATATTATTTAAATTTAAGGATATTATTATTCGGATTCTTTATTAGCTTTATTTTTATTATGATTAATATCTCATTTAGATTTTGCACTATTTGAGGGGAGCAAAAAAAATAGGCTTATTAATTAAGTGAGCTTTTGGAATAAAGGTTAACTTGCGTTAATACCAAAAATTTGAAAATTTCATTGAATCTTTGTGCAAAACGCTCAAAAAGGTCAAAACCAAATTAACCCGGTGGGCTTTTATAATTAAAATGGTGCTACAAAATTTTCAATAAAATTCATTTAATCGTTTAAGCAAATAAGCCTGCCAGGCCGAAATGGGTAATATATTCCAACCAACTTTATACAAATACTTCCGCTAGCTAAGAGGAACATTAATGCAAAATTTCAAGTCAATCGGTCAAACTGTTTCGGCTCGACATCAACAATATTGAAAAAGCTTCATTGTGTCCGCGTGCCCAAACGGGTTAACTGAACTCAACAAAAATTTGTGTCAGCCTCTCTCTTCCACTGAAAAACCACCCAGTAAAATTGGACACAAATCGGAAACAAAAAATTTTTGGAAGACCGCTGGAACGGAATCGGTTAATATATTCCAACCAACTTTATACGACTACTTCAGTTAGTTAAGAGGAAAATTTATGCAAAATTTCAAGCTCTGGAGCCGAAACCTGTTGACTTATAACATAGCCTATGTCACCCCCCGGGCTCTCAGAATTATTCCTCTAAAATTTTGTGACAATCGGACCAGTGGTTTTCACGTGAATACTGGACAAACAAACAAGTAAATTTTCTTCTTTGTATATTAGATAATAATATAATATGTTTATACCTGTATGACTATAGGTCAAAGGGTATAATAAATTTGCCATTACGTTTGTGACGCAGAGAAGGAGGGGGGGTAGATATAGATTCAAGTGTATGGATCGGATCATAATCGAAAAATAAATCGATAAATTTAGCTATGTATGTCCGTCCGTCTGTTCGTCTGTCCGTCTGTTCGTCCGTCCGTCATCACGATAACTCAAAAAATAAAGAAGCTAGGATTTTGAAATTTTCACAAATTCGTTTTCATGCAAAAGCCGTCATCGCTATTTAAATTCAGCCATTTTGGTCCATGAGTTCGGGTCGCTTCCATACAACTCCTCTTTTTATATTAGCATTACTCTGTTCCTATTACAGCTGCGTGTCTGCAATTTTGCCAAAAGTAGTTTAGTTTTATGGCCAAAGTTTATGCAAAATTTAGTTGGTCTACTGCAGAGGGTTCGAGTAGCTGCCATACAACTCCATCTTTTATATGAGCATTACTCTACACCAAATAAAGTTGGTATGTTTGAAATTATAAAATGTAATGTTTATATAACGGTCATACGGGTATCCCAGAGTTGATACAGTCTACTCTACTACACTCTTCCTCGTTTTTATATTAAATATAAAAGTATTTAATAAGAAAGCAAATAGAATAGAACCCTCTTGTACCAAATTTCAAGTTTCTATCGTCATTAATTTCGAAGATGTGCTTGTAAGATATTTAAAAGAATCTGGGAGGTAGCTGAACCACCACTAGAAATAATCCCAAGGTTAGGAATGTAATAGAAACATAACAGAACACTCTTGTATAAATTTAGAGTTTCTATCCTTATTAATTTTGATGATATGCTTGTAAGATTTGAGATGCGTGGAAGATACAAAAATCACCACACCAATTGATTCTACATTTCAGGAGCACGAGGAGATGGTAAGATAAATCGTTGTACCAAATTTGAAAGTTTTATCTTTATTTTAATTTACTATCTTTATTAATTTCCAAGATAAGCTTTTAAATCATGGGAGGTCTTAGAGAAGTTCTTGAACCACCACTCAAATTGAGCAAAAACTTCGGAGACACTAAGTTTATAGTAAAGAACACCCTTTTATCAAATTTGGAACTTCCACTTTTTCTTCAAGTAATTATCTTTATCAATTTCGAACATACACTTTATGGATTTGGGAGTTATGTGGGTGGTACCCGAACCACTACTACAATTGGTCTCCAATTTCAAGGACACGAAGGAAATATTAACAAATGCCCTTGTACTAAATATAAAGGTTCTTACTTCATTGATTTTAAAGTTATGCTCCTTCCAATCCAATTCAATCAAAAGCTTCTAGAATCCGAACCCGATCAGAAGTTTTAGAATCCGAACTCATGGGTAGTTTTCGGACATTTGACATCCCCGCCGAACTTTAATTATTGGTAACTACAGTATACATTATTACTATAACTACAGTATAAATTTCATCAAGATACCGTTATGAGTTTTTGAGTTGTCGTGCCTACGGACGGCTGGACATCGCGAAATCGATTCAGGAGGAAGTATATAAACTTTTAAATATAAAGCTGCCTTATAAGAAGGGTATAAAAAAAGTGAAAAGTTTATTGTTCAACATAGAAGTTCTATATTTTTATACCCTACACCTATGAAATAGGAAAAGTGTATATTAACTTTGGTATGGTGTTTGTAACCACCTAAAGGAAGCGAGCTATATATGGAAAAGTATATATATTTGTGATCGGCGTGACCTCCTGAGTCGATATAGTCACGTCCGTCCGTCCATAGGCACGATAACTCAAAAAATAATGGAGCTATCTTGATGGAATTTTAACTTTAGGTTACTAGGACTGAAAGTACGGCAGGGATTGCATATGGGCGAAATCGGCCCATTGGTTCGGATTCTGGACCTTTTAATCGATCGAAGGGCTTACGATCATATATAAAAAATCACAATAACTCAACAACTAATGACGCTTTCTTCATCAAATTTGTGCTGTAGTGGTCGGGTAGTAGTGGGTCGGCGACCATCCATACATTTCCTAAGACCTTAAAGCATATCTTTAAAATTAATAAAGATAACAACTTAAAAAAATGTAGAAGCTTCAAATTTGGCACAAGGGTGCTCTTTACTATCCCTTGCGTGTCCCCCTAATTTAGGATTAATTGGAGTGGTGGTTCAGTATCCCTCTTAGACCTTTTAAGTTTTAAAAGCTTATAATCGAAATTATTAAAAATAGTAACTTAAAATTAACATAGAACGATCAAATTGTGTACAAAAGTTAACTAGTGCTTAAAGTTAAGCGTGGACTGCATAAGGGCGAAATCAGCCCAAGGGTTCGGATTCTGAACCTTTTAATCGGTTTCAGGGCTAACGAACATATATAAAAAATCACGATAACTCAACAACTAATGACGCTATCTTCATGAAATTTGTGCTGTAGGTTATTGGTAATGAAACTACGGCGGCGATTGCGTACGGTGAGGATTGGACAATGGGTTCGGAACTTAGAACTTTTTGATCGAATTTAGGTCAAACTAGCATAATTCCGAAACCAATGAAGATAGAACCTCCAAATTTGGTTTCAGGGTGTCGCTTTCGATTTCCTTAGTGTCCTTGAAATTTGAGTTCAATTGGAGTAGTGGGTGTGGACCAGCCACTCAGTTCCAAGGACCTTAAAGCATATTTTCGAAATTAATAAAGATAGTAACTTGAAACAAATGTAGAAGCTTCAAATTTGGCGCATGGGTGTTCTTTACTATTTCCTGCGTGACCCTTTAATTTTGTACCTTTCATAGACCCCCCAATGAGTAAAAGTTTATCATCGAAATTAATAAAACTAGTAACTTAAAATTAAGATAGACCGTTCCAATTGTGTACAAGGGTTAACTAGTATTGAAAGTATGACGGGGACTGCATATGGGCGAAATCGTACCATAATTTCGGGTTCTGGAACCCTTGAAAAGTTCAAGGGCTAACAAACATATATCTTAAAAACACCATAACTCAAAAAATAATGCCGCTATTTTGATGAAATTTAAACTCTAGGTTACTAGTAATGGAAGTACCATTGGAATTGGTTGTGGTCGAGTTTGGTCAGTGAGTTCGGATTCTAGAAGCTTTTGATCGATTTGAGGCCGAACGAGTATAATTTCGAAGCCAAAGAATATATTTCCTATTTCCTATGTGTCCCCGAAATTTAGACTTAATTGTAGTGGTTCAGCTATGTTCAAAGGTACTTGCTGCATTTATGTAACATTTATTTTTATATTTAAATGAATTATATGAAAAGGTGTAAATTTGTAATTGTATTTTAGAAATTTTTTAATATTTTTAAGTAAATAAATTAGTAAGAATTTGTAATATTTTTTAAGAGATAGTGTAATTAGAAAATGTTTTTAGTATTATAAAGTTAATTTGGTTAGCTATGTCTTACAATCAAATTAATAACAGCTTTTATGGCGTTAAAATGACTTATGGATATGTCATTAAATTTCAACCAAATAGGTGTAGGGTATTTCTAAGTTGCACCGACTGACTGTTTCTTTACTTGTTTAGTTTAGTATTTATCTCATAATTTTTTTTAATAGAATTTAAAAATTTTTCATTAACGTTTTAACTTTAACTTTGATTTTTGAATACTTCTGTATATTTAACGATCTTATCTATCTCCTTCCGTTGGCTGGTTTTTATTTTATCAAATTGGCTCATATAATTGCTGAGCCTCAGGTCTCAATAGCTTTTAATAACTCAATAACTTCCATTTCATTATTTTTAATAGCAGTTTCAAACTCTTCCTTATATCTATCAAGTACTCATTGTTTTTTGATACCGCACTTCCCATATTTTGTACAACTAAGTCAACGTTTTGTATATGTATATTGAATGCAATCTTCACAAATAAATTTTATTTTGTTATTTGCATATGACAAAAGTATTGTTGATTAACATATCCTGAACATTTCAAAACCTCGTGATAAGTATTTTAAATAAATGCTAACTATGGTTTCTAATAATAGAAATAAAAGTATATTTATTGTATGTTTCATTTGTAGTTATAATTAATTATAATTACAAATGAAACGATAAAATAAAGCACGGTAAAGAGTACAAGTTCACAATTAAAAATTTTTTATTTTTTAACATTTTGTTTTCCTAAATTTTTCTCTGTTCGACAATACAGTGTAATATAGTATTTACAAAAAATGTTTCATTCAAATTTAGATGAAAAGGAACATTTAAAATTTAAAATGTTATATTTTTTGAAGTTTTGGTAACGTGCAAATCTAAAACGATCAGGAGAAAAATAATATTTTCATATAAACTAACCATTCATAAAATTTCATGGTTCTATAAGTCGGAAATTTAGTAATAAATTGTTCATTGCAGATCTTGCTGGGCAACCTGCTACAATGTAACACAACTTTTCCGTTTTTTTTTTTTTTGCATAAAGGACAAAGCCAAGCTATTGGCTGAACATTCTGATTTCAGTTGTGGTATGACATTTTTAAATGACTGCACTAATTTGTTTAAAATCTTTTTACCATCCGGGTAATGAGTCAGTGGCCATCTACGTCTAGATCTTCTAGATATATATAAAATAGATAAAATTGGCAAAAAAAAAATAGTTAAATTAATAAAACATTTGAATCAATATCACCTTCGCTATATTGTGTTTACGCTAGCTATATCGTATATAATATCAAATTCGAATTTTTGTAAGCCCATTTTGAATAGGTCACTCAATATATGTATATCTTACAAGATTAGACAAAGTAAACAAGAAAGCTATTTAAATTATACATAACTAATTTTTTGTAGGACGTACACGCGAGAATTTAGAATTAAGGTGATTATATGTTCCATTCTCGACTGAAATTTAGTATAAGAAAATGCATTACAGAGAAGAATAGTTTTTTATCTATGTTTAATATTAATTCATTTATGATTTTTATCATTATTATAATGAGATTTTAGTCTGGTTTCGTAGGTTTAATTGTTTTAATAAATTGGTTTTGTCATTTGCATTTTGTTGGTCAGATAATTTTTAAATTTATATTTTAAAATGTTCTCCAAACAAATTATGAATTCAAAATTTCTTGCAGAAATATAGCAAAAATGTAAAATGTTTGGAAAAAAATCTAAAATTAAGCTTTTTAATTTATAAACAAAAATTTAAAAAACTACTTTATTTTTTTTATTGTTTCAGAACTCTGCTGGGAAATATGATTATCGTTATCTTTATGTTCAGCTGGATTATTATCCTAAAACAACAATCATCTTAGAAGATAATAGAGGATTAGACACTGAAAATTTTACAAATCTTAAATTATTTAATTAATATATTTATTGTATAAGAAATAAAATTTAAAAAAGTTTTTATTTAAAGAGAGAAATTTTGATGACTTTTGGGAAAAATCGAATGATCGACTTATTTAATAACGATTAATTAGAGTCGGTTTCGAAGCACAATGGGAAATAACAAAAAGAAAAATGTTAAACTATAAATAAAAATCAAAAAATTAAATAAAATGTAGGTACAACTAAAAACGGTTCTCCAGATTTAAAGATTATATTTTATAAATGTAACAGTTTCAAACATTTTAACGAATTGATTTTTTATCAAGTAAAACGAGGAAGATTATAGGAAACGAGGACGTTGCTCTTGTCAATTTTTAGATATGATGTTTAAAATAAAATGAACCAAAAACAATAATTAAAAAAACAATATGAACCACGCTAAAAGATGGTATGGGTAATGTCCTACTCTGCCAAGAAACTTTCCAAGTTTTAATTTTAACCTCGTAGCTTTATTAGATTCCCAGTTATCGAATTGACAACTTTGTATGGTAGCTCCCCGAAAATGAAGCCTTAACATTTTAAAATGTTATATGGCGGCTCCCCGAACATGAAGCCGTAATATTATGAATATTCTTAGTGCTTGTTCTATTATATAACTACCAGTGCTTAATTTTCATCCTAAAAACTATTGTTAGTTTTCAAGAAATTCATATTGGTTATAAAAGTTATGGGGCAGCTCTTCCAACATGAAGCCGAAACATTTTAAATGTTCATAAAGGTGATTTTCTATTAGATAACACCTTCCAGCGTTCTAGTTTCGAAGAATTTTATATTGTATTATTCTTTTCGATGCTGATCCCATGCATATCTTGATAATATAATCTCTACATCAAACGGAGGAGTAATTTTAATATACTCGTGGCCTTATCATAGTTTAAACTATCATAGTATCATAGTTTAAACTAGCTTAAGCAATATTCTGTGGCAAAGAATTCTGTGGATCTGTAGAATAATTTTGTATAATAATTTTGAGTTTTTTTTTTTTCAAAAAACGACTTTAATTTAAAAATATTCTGCAACAGAATCAAACAATTTAAAAGGTAATGATTTAGTTTAAATAATTAGTGAAAATAGTGTAATTAGAAATTTCGATTAAATTAAAATTCATATGTGGTCCTATAATTTGAAAAACAAAAGAATTAATATTAATAATAATTAGATTTTTTATATAAGATTATTTTATACAAGATATTGTGTAGCTTTTAATTTTTTTGTTTGAAAAATAAATATTAAAATTAAGATGTATATGAAAAATGAGATCTGCGAAGATGTTTCGAGAAGGTAATTCAGTTTTAATACCATATAATAAAGTAATATACCATATAACGTTTTAGGTTTTTATATAGATTATATTTTTTACCTTATATATTTATAATTGTATACTATAAATTTGTATTAATTTTAATCTAATTTCCATATTCTTTCAATTTTTATTATTTTAAAAACATTGTTATATTTCTAGAAATGCTATTTTTTATTTTCTGTTTAATATTTAATTATCTAGTTTTTACTTAGCTTTTGAAATTTCTTTAATTTATATATATATATTTTTTTTAAATAGAAAAGTTTACGTTTTTATTATTATTGTATTTTTAGTATCCATCTGTAATTTCCATCCTTGAACTGTTGTAACTGAATGTTAATAATACCGACATCTTATTATATTCTTCTCTTCTATCAAATGAGGAGCTCTTAACATTGATCCTATGCTGTTTGCATCAACCTTATTGGGATTAACTTTTCATCATGGAGCTGTTCGTTCTAAAATATTAAGAAGTTGTTAGCTGACTACATACATATAAAAGGTAAAAATAATGCTTTTAAAATACTTAAAGAATAAAATATACAAATTTTTTGTTTTTTTCTTGTAAATACTTTGTTACGGAGATCAAAAACATCTTATAAATGTTGTTCTGCTTCTAATATGTTTAAAGCTTTTCCACTGATTAGTTGTTTTATAAAGTTGGTTTTCATATTATTTTTGTGACCTTCTCCATTAAATATCAACAATTCATACTTATAAATAATATAGATAATATAGATAAAATATGTAAAATTAATCATGTAGATAAAATTGATAAAATTGGCAAAAAATAATAGTAAAATTAATAAAACATTTGAACAATATCAATATAGCTATATTGTATTTACGCTATATCGTACATAATATCAAATTGAAATTATTGTAAGCTCATTTTGAATAGGTCACTTAATATATGTATATCTTACAAGATTAAACAAAGTAAACTAGAAAGCTATTTAAATTATACACAACTAATCTGTAATTTATTATACCCTACACCTATAGAATAGGTAAAGGGGTATATTAACTTTGGTATGGTGTTTGTAACCACCTAAAGGAACCGAGCTGGATATGGAAAAGTATATATATTTGTGATCGGCATGACCTCCTGAGTCGATATAGCCATGTCCGTCCGTCCGTCCGTAGGCACGATAACTCAAAAAATAATGGAGCTATCTTGATAAAATTTTAACTTTAGGTTATTAAGACTGAAAGTACGGCGGGGATTGCATATGGGCGAAATCGGCCCATGGGTTCGGATTCTAAACCTTTTAATCGATCCAAGGGCTAACGAACAGATATAAAAAACCACGATAACTCAACAACTAATGACGCTATCTTCATCAAATTTGTGCTGTAGGTTACTAATAATGAACCTATTTTGGGGATTGCGTAAGTTCGGGATGGGACCATCGCTTCGGAACCTAGCACTTTTTGATCGAATTTAGGCCAAACGAGCATAATTCCGAAACAAATGAAGATAGAACCTCCAAATTTGGTATCAAAGTGTCCCTTCCTATTTCCTAAAATTTCCTAAAAAAATGTAAAATTTTAGCTTTTTAATTTAAAAACAAAAATTTAAATATTTTTGAAAAACTACTATAATTTTTTTATTGTTTCAGAACTCTGCTGGGAAATATGATTATCGTTACCTTAATGCTCAGCTGGATTATTATCCTCAAACAACAATCATCTTAGAAGATAATAGAGGATTAGACAATGAAAATTTTTCAAATCTTAAATTATTTAATTAATATATTTATTGTATAAGAATTAAAATTTAAAAAAGTTTTTATTTAAAGAGATAAATTTTGATGACTTTTGGGAAAAATCGAATGATAGACTTATTTAATAACGATCAGTTAAAGTCGACTTCGAAGCACAATGGGAAATAACAAAACGAAAAATGTAAATTTCAATAAATTAAATAAAATGTAGGTACAACTAAAAACGGTTCTCCAGATCCAAAGATTATATTTTATAAATTTAACAGTTTCAAATATTTTAACAAATTGATTTTTTATAAAATAAAACGAGGAAAATTATAGAAAACGAAGAAATTGCTCTTGTCAATTTTTAGATATGATGTTTAAAATAAAATGAACCAAAAACAACAAAAAAAAAAAAAATTGACGCACCCTAAAAGATAATGTCCTACTCTGCCAAGTAACTTTCTGAGTTTTAATTTTAACCTTGTAGCTTCATTGGATCACAGTTATCGAATTGACAACTTTGTATGGCAGCTCCCCGAAAATGAAACCTTAGCATTTTAAAATGTTACTAGTATCGCCCTGGTAGGCTACCATGTTTTGCTACTTACGCTAAACGTAAGTAGCATGAGAAAAAATGACACCATGTAGAGCGCATATAGGAAATTTGCGTATTCGTAAGTAGCAACTTTGGTACCATGGTGTGCTACTTGCGAACATTTTTGACGTTAATTTTACTTTTCTCATTCGCTTGATAATTTGTTTGCGAAGGAGGTGTAATTTTTTATTTTTTAACAATTAGTTAGTAGTTTTTAATAAACATGTATGTATAAACATGCAATATATGTCATTTATAGAATTTATGATAATTAAAGTTCTATGTTTAAGCACAAATTACTTTAACTATACTTTGTTTCAAACTAACAAAAATATTTTAAGGTAAAAATTTTTTTGTTCATTGTGATATAAACAACAATCTTTAATTTTTTTTGGGCATTAACATATTACTATGTATTTACATTTATTTTGTAGGTCTAAGCAAACAACCAAGCCATCGCAATTTCAAATTATGGTGGACTTTATGGTACAACATAAGGAATTACCTCAAGGCTATTCACGAACAGTGGATGGCCGGGTTAAATCCAATAAATTGTGGCAAATATACATATAAAAATGTTTCCTTTGATAGCCGGAAATTTTTGATAAAACTAAATTGTAAAAAAAAATAATCAATTATTAAAAATGAATCTTTTACTTAAAGAAGCCATAAGACTTTTTACCTCTTGGTAGGCATTTGCATTATGTTAGATTTTTCCCTAAGATTTTTTCTTTGAATTGGCACATTATTTTCTTCATCACTGTCACTTAAAAACAATGCTATGGAACCATTTTTTTTTTATTTAACTTTATTTTTTATTTAAAATTATGTTTTATTTTATTTTTAAAAAAAATTTTATTTGAATTGTTTACAAATTTACGGTTTTACAAACAAAAACAAATGTCTAAATGTCAATTTTAAAAATTTTAGATAGAAAAACAAATGTCAAAGTGTCAATTTTAAATATTTTCAATGGCAGCACTATTTTTCGATGCGTTTTTGTTACATGGTACCAATTAATTTACGCATCGCAAATCAAATGCGCACATTTTTGCGATGCGCATTTTTTACATGGTAGGGGCCCTGTGCTCGAAATTCGAGCTATTTTTGCTTTTAAATTTATTTAAAAAATTAGTTTTGTGTAATCTATATTAGGGGTTAGTATCAAAATCCCGAATTTCAAAATCCCGTAGTATCATAATCCCGGATTGAAAAAATGTCCCGGAAATCATAATCCCGGATATCAAAATCCCGGATTTCAGGTCATATGTGAAATCCCGGAATTTTCAGCATGAAAAATCCCGGAATTTAAATGAATTTTTTTTAAATATTATATAGATGTAAAAATAGTTAAAAATATTTTTCTGAATATATATTAAATATTTTAATGCATATTTTTTTTTAAAATTTCTTAAAATTATATATAATTTATTAAATATTTCTTAAAAAAGTAATATTAAAAATTTTTAAATTAAAAAAATATGTTTAAAATATTAAGGGCAGTTTAAAGAATATTAGATAGTATAAAAATTTTGCATTTGGTTATTTCAAAATAAATTTTGTATATAAGAATTTAAGAGTTTTTTTTGTAGTTTCTTTATATAATAATTAATATAAAAAATTATATAAAAGAAATATTAAATAATATTGATAATTTTTTAACTAAAAATTTTATTTATTATAATTATGCTATCTTTTTTAATCGAATTTCCTTATTATTTGAACTCTTAAACAAATTATGAAATTTATAACATAAAATTTTATGTGTATTGCAATTTAAAAATTCATTTAATGTATATATTTAGAAATTTTATTTTGCCCTTTGTTTGTTTTTAATATTTTAATTTCCATTTTTTTCCAATTTTTAGTAAAATATGTAACTTGTATTTTCACGTTTAAAAAATTCTAACTGAAACCGCATACCAAATTATTTGCACTACATTAAAAACATTTTGGGAATTTCCCAAAATATTTATAATATATGTATATGGGTTTAATAATTTGTATGCAGTTTTAGTTACAATTTTTGTAGTTACAATTTTTTTAGTTACAATTTGTTTAGTTACAAATTACAAACGATAGATGTTTTACTGTAACTCATAATATAGGAATTTAAAGTAAAAGTAATAATTAAAAATGCGCGCGCACTTTTAATTATTACTTTTACTTTAAATTCCGGGATTTTGAAATTCCGGGATTTTGAAATCCGGGATTTTGAATTCCGGGATTCTGAATTCCGGGATTTTGAATTCCGGGATTTTGATTTCCGGGATTGGCATTCCGAGATTTTGAAATCCGGGATTTCAATACCAACCCCTATATTAGACTAATTTAACACGAAAAATTATATTTTTTTTCCTATACGTAATAAAATATATTGCAACAATGTTGTCAACAATTCTTGCGCTTGAAATTTGCTTAAAAAAAATTTATAATTTTTTAAGTTATAAAAACGTTGTTGTATTTTTGAATTTTATTCCTATAGCTAAAGTCGCTTTAAAGAGAGTATAATGTGGTACAGTTATTACACAAAAAAAAGCGATTTAAATTCTTCAATTTGATTATATTTCTAAACATATACATAGATTTATTGAAGTCAAGTAGCCAAAATTAGAGTTAATGCTGTCCATCACATAGAAAACTAAACATTTTAGTACGATTTAAATTATTTTGTATCCGTTCTGTATGTATTCTTTTCTCTAATTAAAAACTATATGAATACATGCTTCAGTTCCCTTATAGGCATTTTTTAAATCTGAATAGAGCATGAACTGTCAAAAAAAATTCGTGTTTCTCTGAGCACGACTTAGAATCGCTAAATTAACATATAACGAGGAAGAGTGTAGTAGAGTAGACTGTGTCAACTCTGGGATACCCGTATGACCGTAACATATACATTATATCATCCGGTTACTTACTTTTGGCAAAATTTCAAACATTCAGCTTTATTAGGTGCAGAGTAATGCTCATATAAAAGAAGGAGTTGTATGGCAGCTACTCGAACCCTTTGCAGTAGACCAACCAAATTTTGCAGTAACTTTGGCCATTACACTAAACTATTTTTGGCAAAATTTCAGACACCCAGCTTTATTTGGTGTAGTGTAATCCTCATATAAAAGAAGGAGTTGTATGGCAGCTACTCGAACCCTCTGCAGTAGACCAACTAAATTTTGCAGTAACTTTGGCCATTACACTAAACTATTTTTTACAAAATTTCAGACACCCAGCTTCATCAGGTGTAGACTAAAGCTCATATAAAAGAAGGAGTTGTATGGCAGCTACTCGAACCCTCTGCAGTAGACCAACCAAATTTTGCAGTAACTTTGGCCATTATACTAAACTACTTTTGGAAAAATTTCAGACACGCGGCTTCCATAGGTATAGATATATGCTCATATAAAATTAGAAGTTGTATGGCAGGTACTCGAACCCGTGGACCAAAATGGCTGAATTTCAAACTCGATTCCGTTTTTTGCATAAAAACGAATTTGTGAAAATTTCATAATCCTAGCTCCTTTACTTTTTGAGTTATCGTGATGACGGACGGACGGACAGATGGACGGACAGACGGACGGACGGACAGACGGATGGACGGACAGACGGATGGACGGACAGACGGACGGACGGACAGACGGACGGACATACATAGCTAAATCGATTTATTTTTCGATTCTGATCCGATCCATACACTTGAGTCTATATCTACCCCCCCTCCTTCTCTGCGTCACAAACGTAATGGCAAATTTATTATACCCTTGGACTATATAGTCATACGGGTATAAAAATGTTTAGTTCGAACCTTAGTTAGTTATAATTTAATAAAAATAAAACGCATTAAAATTTTCACTTTTAAATTTCTTTTATTTTTAATTTTAATTTCCTTTAACAAAAATATTTTTTTAATCCTTCTTTTTAGATTGTTCAAAGTGAACTGATCTTTTTACAATTTTCCAAAATTTACTTTTTACAGCAATTTGAATTTTTTTTAAAGTGTTACATAAAATTTAATTTATTAATTATTTTTTCTTTAGAATTGACAGTTTATTTTTTTATAGCAATAAAAATTTAAATTGATTTCGTAACAAATTCTTTTTACGAAATTTCATTTTATAAAAAATGTAATTTGAAACTTTTGTTTTTTAAACATTACAATTTACTTAGGCTACTTCAAATGCACTTGTTCTTTGTAAAATAAAAAGGAATAATTCAGCATTTTGTTTTAGTTGAAAAAAAATTAATAATTTATTGATTGGGAAACAAAATGTTACATGTTACTTGTGATTTGGTAATTTTGGGTATTTTTTATTTCAAGTGGTTTCGAAATGGAATTGAGGATAAAAATTAAAAATGTTAATGATAACAAAAAATTTTGGTAAAAGAAAAAAAAAATAAGAATAAATATTATCATTGGAATGGCATACGTGTGTTTATTGCTACAGGGCGATCCGGTGGTGAGGGACAATCCTGTGAGGATGTAACACCTCCCTCCTTAAGATTCGACTCCTGGCGAATATCTCTAAATTGTAAATTTACCTTGGGTAATCCCAATTTGAATTTTTTGTATAAGTAAATTCAAATAATAAGTATCCCTATTATGATAGTTATATCTGTCGTTATATTAGTGTACCATTTCCAATTATGTTCAAGTTTAAATTCTTTTAAATGTTTAGTATTACCAATATGTGTAAAATATAGGTCTTCTAATTGAAATTGATTAGTAATTTTTTTGATATTAATATCACGTTCTACATATGGTAGAATTTGATGGAAGTATTCTTCTTCGGAATTTTTCGTTGGAAAAGCTCCTAGAGAAACGTTATTATAATGTTGTCTGATATTAATTTAATTTCTTCTGTAAGGTTTTTATGATATTTACAATCCATTTTATTATTATTTAATAAATTTGAAATACAAGTGTCATTATACAAAGTTAAATCTTTTTTCTTAATAAACATATTATTTACAATTTTATAAGTGTTTTGTTTACATGTAATAATTTTATCAGTATCAAGACTTATTTCTAAAGAGTTGTTTTTATTAGGAATTTTTTCGATTATCGTTTTATAACATATTTCTTTATCAAATCTTGGCAAAGATATTACAATAATTATAAGGTTTTCTTTAATAAGTACACAAGTTTTTATATAAGGAAGTGTTTCAACTGTAATGTTATTATTTTTAAACTCTTCCTTTGACAAAATATCCCTAGATAAAACTTCTAACTTACTTGCTAAAATAATTTCTTTAATATCTGAAATTTGTTTTAACAGAATTTTAATATTTTCATTTATTTCTGTTTTAATGGTAAATAAAGCTAAATCGTTTTCTACTTTGTTTATATGATTGTCAAGTTTATTAATGGTTATACTCATTTGATTTTGTATTAAATTAACATGGTCTGTAATATTTTTTATTTGATCTGACATTTGTTTATTTATTACTATATGTTCATTTAAATTTTCTAAAATGTTTCTATTATTTATTTCTATTGTTTCTATATGAGTTACAATTTCCTTTCTGTCCTCATTGTCCATTACTCCGGTTAAAAAACGGAGACCGTTACCAGCTTAATTAATTAAACCTCTTTTACTTACGTGATGAGGAATTAAGCTTTCAAAATCTGCTTTGAGGTGGTTAAAATTGTACAATAAACTTGTTGGTATGTTAGTTTTTTCATGCAAATTATTAACATTTGTTTCTATTTTATAAATACTATCTTCATACTGAGTTAAGTTTATAACATGCAAGAGTTTTTTTATAATCGTTAATGATTTTAAGTTCAGATTCCTGGAACAAGATATAACCATTACCTGATTGTATCTCGGTTACTTCTATTAGTGATTTTCCCATGGTGAAATAAGGAAATATTAACAGAATTATGATGAAGATTATTTCTGAAATAAGGTTGTGGTATTAGTTGTCATATTGAAAATTATTTCGCGGTTAGTCAGTTTTATTTGTTAGATAGGTCAGGTATTTTTTATATTATTTTTTTTGTAATTTAATACTTAATCTTCAAAAAAAATGTTGGTTTTAATTTTTCTTTTTTTTTTTTTCAAACATAATGAATGAAATAATATGAGTAGATATTATTATTATTTTTATACACGTGCATACATATATGACATCGGGTATATTAGATTTGCTCCTCCGTTTGTAACGCATCGATCTAGATGAGCTAGATATAGTGTCAAGGGTACGTATTGGCTCAGAATCGAAAAATAAGTCGATCTAGCTATGTGTGTCTGTCCGTCCGTCCGTCTGTGTGTCAGCACGATAACTCAAAAACTAAAAGAGCTACAGTTTTGAAATTTTCGCAAAATATTTTTCAATCAATTTCTAGGTTCCCTATTTTTTTTGGTTAAGATCGGACTAAAACTTCGGGTAGCTCTCGAACAACTAACTTTTTCAACTCCAACATTTTCATACAAAAATTTGAAATTTAGCTATGCATTTTGTATTTAAGATGAAATTATATGAGTTTTGTTTTTTTGTTTTTTTGTTTTTTATGTAGATAACGATTTCGAGTTAGAATTTCATACGATTTAAATGATGCGTAGTTTATTTAAGATAAGCAAAAAAGAAGACAAAGTTTTTTTTTAAGTAAATGGCTTATTGATATTGATAGATTGATAGATTATGGATATGATGATTATTATATGAATATGATCATATGAAGTTGATTTTGCTTAAGTTTAATATATTGGTGAATTAAAAATTAATTATAAGAGATAGAATTGAAAAATTAGAGCAAGAGTTTTGAAAATCACGCAAAATATTTTTTGGACATTTTTGAGGTTCTTTTTGTTTAAGACCAGATCAAGGTTTTGGGGAGCTGCCACACAACTTCTTTGCACCAATATGAATTTTTTAGAAACTGATTATACTACGAGGATGAAAATTACACACTGTTAGTTATATAATGGATCGAGCACTTATATGAAGTTTCAAAATGTTACGGCCCCATTTTCGGCGGGCTGCTATACAACTTCTTTGCACCAATATGAATTTCTTGGAAACTGATTACACTACGAGGATAAAAATTACACACTGTTAGTTATATAATGAATCGAGCACTTATATGAAGTTTCAAAATGTTACGGACCCGTTTTCGGGCAGCTGCCATACAAAGTAATCAATTCGATAACTGTGAATCTAATGAAGCTACGAGGTTAAAATCAAAACTGGGCAAATAAAGTAATAGGACAAGTTAGTTTTTTTTCCGTTCAGGAAATCAATTGGCCTTTTACCTGTGGAGGAATGGATAGATTCGTTATAAATTTTCAAACTTTTAATAATAGGATTTTCTTCTGAGGGTGATCCTTGTTCTTTTTCGACGACTCCTAAAATTCGTAAATGTTCATTTAACGTACTATGAAATCTTTCTATGTCTGCATTGCTAGTATGATTATTGGGAGTTGTGAAGTGAATATCTATTCCTTCGTTTTCTAGAAAGTTTTTAAAATTTAGGCTGTTAAAGCCTTTTTTTCTATGCGTTATAATTTTGTTTGGTCGCCCAAATGAAGCGATGTACTGCATTAATGCATTTTTCAAATCATTCCAGTTTCTGGATTTTAATGAAATTATTTGCGCGTGTTTTGTAAATTTGTCTATTATTGTCAAGTAAGGGTTTCCTTTATTCTTGAACCATATGTCCATATGTATAATTTCTAAAGGTCTGTTTGGAGTTTCAGTGAATTTGAATGGTAATTTTATAGGATGTCTGTCATATTTAGCTGTATTACAAATATAGCAGTTATTTAGGACTTTTTGAATTTCTACTTTGTTTAGGAAAATAGATTTTATTTTTGAGGTTCAAGTAAACATCATTAATACCTCTATGGTTGGTGTTTGTATGTTGTTCTAGTATTCGTTCTTGAAGATCATGTCGTCTATCATGATTCCAATTATTCCCTTACTTGGAATATGGTTTTTCAATATTTCAATAAAATAATTTTCACTTGGATTTGGGTGCGTAAATAATTTTCTAGTTCTATTATGATATTTTTCTGTCTTTATATTTTCTAAAGGTCCGACTTTTATAATGGTTTGTGTTTTATAGAAATTTAAGGGCAGTTCAGTAATTGGTATATAATGCGTGTTGTCTTCGTCAGCTGAATGTATGGTAGCATCTGTCGAGCGTATTTCAAAATCTTCCACTTCATTTATGTTGATTTCTACTCGAGATAATGCATCAGCTACTTTATTGTCTCTACCTATTAAATATTCTATATTGAAATTGAATTCTTCTAACTTTATTTTCCATCTCTGTAATTTTGAATTAGGTTCTTTCAAAATATGGAGCCATTGTAAGGGCTTGTGGTCCGTTCTGATTGTGAAACTTCGACCGTAGAGATAAGGGCGGAAGTATTTGGTTGCCCAAACAATCGCCAATAATTCTTTCTCAATTGTTGAGTTGTTAATCTCATGTTCGTTGGGAGTGCGTGAAGCATAACAGACAGGATGGTTTTCCTGAGAAAGAACAGCTCCTATAGCATAACCACTAGCATCTGTGGTCAGACAAAACCTTTTTGAAAAATCGGGGTATTTCAGTATTTCAGTATATCAACATATATTGTTGTAATTAAAAGTTTTAATTTGTTAAAAGCTTCTACGTATTCAGGTTTACTTGTATTCATACGTTTATTCTTTTTCAAATATACTGTCATGGGTTTTGCAACTTTTGCAAAATCCCGAATAAATTTTCTATAATATCCTACTAATCCTAAGAAGCTTTTTATCTGTTTCGTAGTTTTTGGTAGGGGAAATTTATTTATAGCTTCAATTTTATTGGGATTTGGTTTTATCCCACTTGTTGTTATTATATGACCCAAGAATTCCGTTTCTTGTTTCATGAATTCGCTTTTGTCAAGTTGTATTTTTAGGTTTGCTTCTTCAAGTTTCTTAATATTTTAGATAACGAATCAAAGTGTTTTTCTTTACTAGTGCTGAATATAATAATGTCGTCCAAGTACATATAACAATTTTTACCGATAAATTCTTTTAATACGGAATTCATTAATCTTTGGAAAGTGGCAGGAGCATTCTTTAGACCGAATGGCATCCTGACAAACTCAAAGTGACCATTTTTGGTATTAAATGCTGTTTTTTTTATATCTTTATCAATTTCGATTTGGTAGAAACCTTTGGCCAAATCGAGAGTAGTAAAGCACATAGCACGACCTAGTTGTCCAGTATGTCATCTATGTTCGGTATAGGATATTAATCTTCAACAGTCACATTGTTTAATTTTCGATAGTCGATAACAATGCGCCATTTTTTCTTCCCAGACATATCTGATTTTTTTGAAACCACCCATATGGGTGCCGAAAATGGGGAGTCACTGGGCCTTATTATTCCCTGTTTTAGCATATCATTGATTTGCTCTTCAACTTCTAAACGGTGTATTTCTGGATACCGATAGAGTTTTGTATAAATTGGAATATCGTTAGTTGTATTGATCTTATGTTTTATTGCATGCGTGAACGTTAAGTCATCACCTTCGTGATAGAAAGCTTTGTCAAACCTCTTTATTACTTGCAGAAGTTCTTGTCTTGTCACTACATCTAGATGATTAGTTCTAAATTCTTTTTCGTCAAGAAAAATTTCATTTTGAAATATCTCAAGTTCTTTAAGCGGAAAAGGAATAGAATATTGTTTTTCTTCATTTTCATTGAAGAATAATGGGAGTTCAACCCCAGTTTTTAATTTTAAGGTTTTATCTTTATAATTAATTATACCTTGTAGGGGTATTAAAATATTATTCCCTATTAATCCATCAAATTTTTTATGAAAGTTAAGTTCTAAAATTCTATTTTATCATCGGAATTAAATTCTATGAATGGATCTAAAATAACTTTAGTATTACAATAAATCATATTTGTTAGAGTTTTAATGGGAATGGGTTTTATTTTAGTGGCGTATATGAAATTGCAAATTTTGGTATTTATGATGCTTGTTGTAGCACCTGTATCAATAATATATTTTAAGGGTCTACCTCGTGATTGTATTGTTATATAAGGTAGGGAACCTGATGATTGCTCGAGGCTTAAGAGGTATAAGAAAAAAACAGTATCATCTGCAAAAGATGTTGAATTCCCTTTAAATGGTTGTAAAAACATAGAATTAATATAATTTAAAAATAAAATCGGACCTAGGACAGAACTCTGAGGGACACCACAATATATTCAAAGAATAGAACTTATAGCATTATCTAATTTAAATTTTTACTTTCTATTAGAAATGAATGACTTAAGCCAGTCATAAACATATCCTCTAAAACCTAAACTATATAATTTTGACAATAGCAATTTCTGATCAATTACATCAAATGCTTTTGTTATGTCAATAAATAGAGCAGAACATTTTTATTTCAGAAGAGCCTCTCCAGTTGATTTGCCTTTTAAAATGCCAAACTGGTTAATACTAAAGAATTGATTTCTATTTAAATAACCTAGCATTCTCTATTTCAAAAATTTTTGACAACGTGGATCAAATTGAAATAGGCCTATAATTGTTCACATTTGTAGTGTTGCCTGTTTTAAAAAGCGGAAGAACTTTTCCTCAGCAACTTGTAATTTTTTTGGAAATATACCGTCCATTATACTTTTATTGAAAATAACTAAAAGTATGTCAACTATTTAAAAAATATTTATTTTAATAGTAGCACTAGATATTCCAAGAGAAGTTTTCGAATGAGAATTATCTAAGCTGTTTATAATTGTCAATAATTCATTAGAAGAAATCGGTTGAAAGAGGAAGCTGCTTGCTTGATTAGTATCTTCTAAAATACTTATTAGGTGGATTAGCAGTAGAGTAAACAGTATCAATATTACAGTATTTTTACAAACTTCCACAAAATATTTATTAAAATAATTCGGCAACGTGTCATGTGGCCCTTGGCTATTATGCCCTTGTGCAATATGTCCCATCAAGAATGAGATATATTGCTCAAAACTCAATTTAACTATCAGTGCATAAAATCTCACTATCAGTGAGTCATAATGTCCTTAATTTAGATGGGCATAGCATCCAAATAATTTTTTGCTATTCTTTGACCTTATGACCCACCAAAATGGGACAAAACGCCATTATTTAGGATTTTATGACCTACCTAAAAAAAATTCTTAAAGCATTCCAAAAAGAAAAAAACAAGTACCAAAAATTAACAAACAGATTATTTATATACATATTAAGCGTATGTTTATTCCTGATATTTTATTCAGTTTCGCGCTAACGCGGAGATCGGCCCCAAACCGGGGCGCCTTGGCCAAGGGGAATCGCGATCGGAAGTGGATGCCAACCGCGAGCGAACTATATGCCAGTTTGGTCTTTAAATTCAATGGTTAATTGTTTTAATCCTCTCGAGGCCAATAAATGGTGCAGACCTAGTACCATAAGTTACCGTATTTAAGAGTAGTGCGAAACTGCTTGCAAAAAGTTGGTTCTCCAAACTATCCGTTGATAATTTCTATTATCAGGATGTACTAATATGAAAGTTCTGGATTTTTACAAGTTCTTCTCTCGTGAGAACTTAGACAAAAGAATGCTCGAGATAGTGAATTACCTAATGTGAATTTGCCTCTCCTCATTATGATGAGTATTAACAAATTGATTTTCGCAATACGATTCTTCTTCAGAGAACGTTGTAGTGCTCGGTGGCAACTCTTCTAACTGCTCAAACGTATTATCAATTGATGTGATGTTTGTATGTAGTGAGATTTTATAATGATTTCACCACCTATTTCACCAGCAAGAATGTAGCCGAATATAGTATTTTGTAGGAAAGGTAGATTCGAAGAAGGCGGAATCTTACCATCTTAAATCAATTGGAAGAAATAGTCGACCCTATGATAATATGTATTTTTCTCAATTTATTAAATCATCAGCCAAGGGATACTGCTGAAATATTTGATAAGCGGTTGCGTTAAATGATCTTTCCGGTTGTGGAGCGGTTAGCTTGTTTAGTATATGAGCTTTGATTCTTATACTGTTTGATTGAACACGCGAGAGAAGCATTATTGAAAGAAGCCACTTTCCGGTTTTGTGGAAGATAATACGCGAAAACTTATTTTAGATTTTTCTTTTTTGAAGTGAAATCGATAAGCACAGTCTTCCGATGTGAAAGATGTTTGAGAGCGGGAATCCAAAAGCACTCTGCATGGTTGAAGCTGGTCGTTTGCATCCATTACATTGACCACGGCCGTTGGTAGTAATAGTTTCTGTGAGAGTATGAGCGGTGATGTGATTCGAATAAGGACTATCTTGCGTTGATTTGATATTCGATGAGCTAGATGAAGATGGTTGTTGAAGCTGTTGAGAAGATTGATGTGACTTGATTTCAGTTTGTGGGGTGATAATATGTAATATGTAGTGTTGTATGATGCGAATTATTGCATTATTTGCACTTAAATTTTCATTTACATCTAGATGAATTGTGTCCTGCGCTAAGGCAGTTCAAGCAAGGAAGCTTTTCCTTCATAAACTTACGCCTGTCCATGACATTTATTTTTTTATATTTCCCACATTTATACAACTGATAATCATCTAAGCATTTTGGACAAGTTATAGTTTGTAAGTGACGATTGCGAATTGGTTGAGTATTTTGATTATTCCCATTTTTGATTAGTTCCATTGTTTTCAGGGCATCACATTTTTTATTTAAAATGGTAATAAATGTGTAAAATGTGGGAAAATCTTTATCTGTAGTTTCTGCTGCCAAGCCCTTTTTGTATCATTTTCTACAATTATGTAAATAATCCAAGGATTCCTGTTAGTTGATCTCTTGCCTAGAACATCGATTCCTTGTATTAATTGACCCGAAGTGTTAGCAATGTTTCTAAGTGAAGATACACTATTTGAAGAATTAGATTGGTTAATAAACTCTTATAAATGTAGATACTGTATGTCTCTTTTTATCGTATCTGTTGGCCAATTTTTCCCAGGCCTGATTATAATTTACATCAGATATATACAAATGGCTGACTAATTTTATAGCCTTACCCTTTTACAATTGAAGTTTTACAAAGTTAGTAAAATCTGTTCTTGTATCAACACACAATCAAAATAAAACCCTAAACGCGGGCCACAATTCGAATAATCACCGTAAAATACCAGGATGTAAATTTTGGGAAGCAAACGCATCTAAGAACGAACTTTGTCTATCTACAAATGTACCATTGGGAGTGTCATTGTGTTGATTGTGAATTACTTCAGACTTCTGTTTTTCGAAATTCCGCAAAGCAGATTTAATTTCATAATAGAACTCTTCAAATTGTGTATACTCTGACTTTATACCATTTGCTGTTAGGTAAAGATCTGAAATTCAGATTCCTAGTTCTCTAACCGTTTTAATCTAATTTCAACGTCACTCACTAAATCTGGCTTTAGCTCATATAGCCTCATAGATTAGTTAAGCATTGGACAACGCTTAGTAACCATGCAATTCGCAATTTTGATCATTTTTAACGATTGATTAAATAAATTTGATACTTTTTACAAGTCTGGACACTTATAACTCTAATTTAATACAAAGAAGAAGTAAAAATGCTTAAATTTGAATTAAAGTGCTTTGGGTAGTATGATATGGAAATGACAAATAATAAAACCAATTTTATTTCACAATTTAATATTAATGTAGCAGAAATTACTAATGTATAGTATTCTATCCAGTAGAATTCTAAAATTTTAAAATCGTTAATTATGTTAAAATAAATCTGTAGTTTTTTTTAAAAAAGTAGATAACTCTGTTATTTCATTTTTTGCTAGAGCGGTTTGAATATATTTTTATGCATATTTTTGTTCCATAAAAAAGCTTTTAATTAAAAACTATACATAAATAATAAAACTAAAAAAAATTCACGTTCTAAAAGTGTGTATATTATATTTTTATACTCTACACCTATAGAATAGGTAAAGGGGTTTATTAACTTTGGTTTGATGTTTGTAACCACCTAAAGGAAGCGAGCTAGATACGGAAAGGTATATATATTTGTGATCAACGTGACCTCCTGAGTCGATATAGCCATACCCGTCCGTCCGTAGACACGATAACTCAAAAAATAATGGAGCTATCTTGATGATATTTTAGCTGTGGGTTACTAAGATTGATAGTACGGCGGGGATTGCATATGGTCGAAATCGGCCAATGGGTTCGGATTCTGGACCTTTTAATCTGTCCAAGGGCTAACGAACATGTATAAAAATTCACGATAACTCAATAACTAATGACGCTATCTTCATCAAATTTGTGTTGTAGGTTACTAGTAATGAAGCTACTTGGGTCCCATTGGAGCAGTGGGCCAAGGATCAGCCACACATTTCCGAAGACCTTAAAGCATATCTTCAAAATTAATAAAGATAGCAATTTGAAAAATGTAGAAGCTTCAAATTTGGCACAAGGGAATGCTCTTCACTATTTCTGGCGTGTCCCCCTAAATTGGTATAAATTGGCGTAGTAGTTCTTAGACCTCCCAAGGTTTAAAAGCTTGTAATCGAAATCACTAAAAATAGTAACTTAAAATTAAGATAGAACGTTCCAATTGTGTACAAGGGTTAATTAATATTTAAAGTATAGCGCAGACTACATATTGGCGAAATCAGCCCATGGGTACGGATTCTGGACTAACGAATATATATAAAAAATCACGATAATTCAACAACAAAATGACGCTATCTTCATCAAATTTGCTCTGTAGGTTACTAGTAATGAAGCTACTGCGGGGATTGTGTACGGTCGAGATTGGACCTTGGGTTCGGAACCTAGAACTTTTTGATCGAGGCCAAACGAGCATCATTCCGAAATCAATGAAAATAGAACCTTCAAATTTGGTATCAGGGTGTCCTTTTCTATTTCCTTAGTTTCCTAGAAATTTGGGACCAATTGGAGTAGACCATCCACACAGTTCCGAAGACTTTAAAGTATACTTTCGAAATTATTAAAGATAGTAACTTCAAACAAATGTAGAAGCTTCAAATTTGGCACATGGGTGTTCTTTACTATTTCCTGCGCGTCACCCTAATTTTGGATCCATCGCAGTGGTGGTTCAGTACCCCTCTTAGACCCCCCCAAGGTTTAAAAGCTTATTATCGAAATTAATAAAAATAGTAATTTAAAATTAAGATAGGAAAAAAATTAGGATAAGAACGTTCCAATTGTATACAAGGGTTAACTAGTATTGAAAGTATGACAGGGACTGCATATGGGCAAATCGTACCATGGTTTCGGGTTCTGAAACCTTTGAAAAGTTCATTTTGTTATATATAAGAAGTTTGTCTAGATTCAAAATATACAATTGAATCTTTCTTGATTGCTGTCATTTCTTATTAGGAGAAATGTAATTTTTTTATTCATATATTAATAATATGCATATATATACAACAACGAAAAAATGATATTCAATATAGGTATCTCTCATAAGTCGTTTGTACTATTGGTATGGTATACGTACAACTATGTATTCTATTATGAAATTATAAGTAAAAGTAATCTCAATTTTTCTTTTGTTTATTGATTCTCTCTGCGTCGCTATGGTTTTTGCTTTTTTATTTCGTTTTTTTTTTATTTTTGTTTTTATAAACAAAAATAAAATAGTCAAAATTCTCAATAGTCAAAATAGATACCTATTCTTCTTTTTTCCTTAGATTCAAAACATAAAATTGAATCTTCGTTGAAAAAAACATTACGAATTCGCCGAAGAGAAAATAAAAATCAAATTTTGTCGTTGGTTCATATTTTCTTCATAGTTCATACTTCATAGATTCAAATAACTAAATTGAATATATGGCATTCACATGGTACTACTTTACATTGCATACTTTAACATAATAATATACATACAACTTAACGCGAATTAATATTAAACATTTATTTCTAAATGTATACAAATAACAAAAATAAAAATATAGGAGATGAATTGTGTAATATTGTGGATTCAATTTGTTCTACTGAATCTAAGGTAAAATTTATATTGGCATTTGGACCAAAATATGTCTTTTCTTTTGTTTTGTTCGAATTAATATAAATTTATAATAATTTAAATTTTTTTAGAACTTTTCGATTTTCAGTAAAGCAAAAATTACAACTGATTCAATGAATCAGTTGAATCTTAGAAGAAGACGCCACTGATTCAAAGGTACTTGATGCATTTATGTAAACTTTATTTTTATATTTAAATGATATATATGAAAAGTTTTAAATTTGTAATTGTATTTTAGAAATACATTTATTGCATATTTTGCGTTTATAACGAATTAAATAAGTTGTATGTTTTGTTTGTTCAAATTTTGTTCAATAAAACAGAATAAGTATAGTTATCAAGTTGTATTAAAGTATTCGCAATATTCTTTATTCGGTTTTTAACTAAAATGGATATCTGAACTTAACTACTTATGATACCTAGTAGAAAAAAACTAAAACCAAAAAAAAATTATCATATGTAAAAAAACATTTTTTTCTGTGAAGCATAAACTAGTTTAAACTGAAGATAATAAAAAATTATACTTTTTTTGAATATTTTTCATATTTAAAAAATATTATTCTTTAAGCTAGTATAGTTTAAATAATTAACTCAAATACTATTACGAAAATCTTTGATTTACATAACAGAATAACTAGATATGGAAAAATATATATATTTGTGATCAGCGTGACCTCCTGAGTCGATATAGCCATGTCCGTCCGTCCTTCTTCTTCTTCTTCTTCTATGGCGCTACAGTCCGTTGTCGAACCTTGGCCTCCTGAATCATCCTCTTCCAGTTCACGCGATCTTGGGCAGCAGTTATCCAATTTTGCTCTTGCAGTATTGATACAGCGTCTGACTCGACTGCATCAACCCATCGATTTCTCGGGCTTTCCCACTGGTCTTTTTCTATCTATTTTCCCGTTCAATACTTTTTTTGGAATGCGGGAATCTGGCATACGTTGTATGTGACCGGCCCACCTAAAGCGTTGTAGCTTGATGTATGTCAAAACATCGCTGTCGGTGTATACATTGTATAGCTCTGCGTTGCGTCGCATTCTAAATTGGCCCTGGTCGATAATTGGCCCGATAATTTTACGGAGTATTTTTCTTTCGAAACGGGAAAGTAGGTTTCCCGTCGCTTGGGTGATCGTCCACGATTCACTGCGGTAGCATAACACCGGTCTGATAAGAGATTTGTACAGCTCAAGTTTACATTTTCTGCTGACTTCTCGAGATCTCATTATCTTCAACACAGAGTAGTAGGCGTTGTTTGCCTTGCCTATCCTTCGGGTTACCTCTGATGTTTCATCGTTTCCACTTGTTATTTCGGCCCCTAGATATACAAAACTTTTTACTACTTCCACGTTGTCATCACCAAAAGTAATGTTTTGTCTCTCTCTCTGGTTATGTCTGGATACTACTAACATTTTCGTGTTATCGATGTTTATCCTCAGACCCAGTTCTATAGCTGTTTTCTCTAACTGGATATAGCATTCTCTGACACCTGCCTCTGATCTTCCTAGTAGATTTAAGTCGTCTGCGTATGCTGCTATCTGGGTGGTTTTGAATAGCAACGTGGCATTCGGGTCAGATGGGATTTTCCTGACTATGTGCTCCAGGGCAAGATTGAAAAGCATAGGCGCGAGTCCATCCCACTGTTTCAGTCCCTGTTTGATGTTGAAGGGTTCTGTGAGGTCCCCTTGGATTTTTACCCTCGCGTTTGTGTTTTGCAGCTTTATCAGTAGTCGCTTTAATCAGTCTTACTAGCTTTGCCGGTACGCCTAGGTTGCTTAAAACTACATATAATTTTTCCCTTTGGATAGAGTCATAGGCGGTCTTGAAATCTACGAAGATTTGATGTACATCGACATTTCTTTCCCAGCACTTCTCCAATACCTGCTTCAGCACAAATAGCTGGTCCGTTGTAGATCGTCCTGGCCTGAAACCGGACTGGTATTCGCCTATGATGTTTTCGGCAATTATTTCTAAGCGGGCTTTCAAGATGTTAGTGACAACTTTGTAGGAAGTGCTAAGTAGCGATATCCCTCTGTAATTTTTACAGTTGAGCTTGTCTCCTTTTTTGTAGATTGGACATATAATACTTAGTTGCCAGTCAGGGGGTATTTTTTCTTCTTGCCACACCTTTAGTATTATTTTCAGAAGTTCAGCCGGAATTTTATCTGCACCAGGAGCCTTGTTATTTTTCAATAGCTCTATGGCATTGATCACCTCTGTTAATGTTGGTTGTCCCGTGATTTCATTTTGGGTTTGCCTTTCCACTGTGATCTGTTGTTGTTCATTTACTTCATCGTTTGGTGCATTTAGTAAGTTTTCAAAATATTCTTTCCACCTGTTCTTAATGTCATCCTCAGATGATAAAAGATTATCTTCTGCATCTCTACATAAGTTTGACTGGGCTTTGTAACCATCTCTGATGATGCGGATGTCTTTGTATGCTGCTCTGATACTATCGCGATTTTGCAAATTATCTTGGACCTTTCTTAGCGCATCGTTCTGCCATTTCCTTTTTTTCTTTCTGAAGATTTTGTCGGACTCTCTTCTAAGTTGCTCGAAATGTAGTTGCTTAGCACGTGTTGGTCTACTTAATTTTCCTTTGTGTGCTTCATTTCTTGTGGCAACCGCATCTCTGCATTCTCCGTCATACCATTCGTTTCGAACTTTTATTGGCTGGAAACCAATAGTTTCTTCAGAAGCTCGATGCAGTGCCGTTTTTAAACTATCCCACATTTCATTTAGCTCCATGTGTTGCAACTCCTCTAGATTTAAGTTTGTCTCGATCGACGCTTTGTACTCGTTTTTCACAGATGTTATATTGAGTTTGCTTACGTCCAGCTTCGTTGCATTGTGTTTCCTCAATGCTCGTTTGGCTATGATTCTGCTCCTATATCTGACTTTCACAAGATTATGATCCGATCCACAGCAGGCTCCTCTATATGCTCTTACATCCATGATGTGGGATGCCCCTCTCTTTTCAACTAAAACGTGATCAATTTGGTTGAACGTTTTTCCGTTGGGAGATATCCATGTAATCTTATGAATGTCCTTGTGGGGGAAGAATGTGGATGATATAACCATTCTCTTGCTACTCGCGAAATCGATTAATCTTTGTCCGTTATCGTTGGTGGAACTATGTAGGCTGTGTTCTCCAATCGTGCCTTTGTATACTTCCTCTTTTCTAATTTTCGCATTCATGTCCCCGAGCAGAATTTTAACGTCGTTCGATGGTATTTGATCGTAGACAGCCTCCAGTTTACTATAAAAATCCTCTTTGACCTGTTCCGCCTTATCCTCAGTAGGTGCATGAGCGTTTATCAAGGATACATTGTGCAATCTTGTTTTGATGCAGATTACACAGAGTCTCTCATTCACCGGTTTAAAATCTAGGATCGCCTGTTTGTACGCTTTGTTAACTAAAAATGCCACGCCGAATTCTCTCTTTCCACCATCTTTTTCACTGAAGAATACCGAGTGGCTCCTAAGATCCGAGATACCTTTGTTGTGCCATTTTGTTTCTTGAATTGCTGCTATCGCTATTTTATACTTTATTAGTTTAGGTAGCAGGGATTTTAACGCTCCTTCTTTGTTCAATGTTCTTGCATTCCATGTTGCAAAATCAATATCCATTTTCTGTTGCTTGGGTCGGTGCCGTGTTTCCATTTGTATCCGAGGCTTTGATTTAGGTTTCGTAACAATATTTTTTTAATGGATAGGGCTGTTAACCGTATGCCAAACCCCCATCTTTGGAGGGCCGTTGGGTTTAAAAAGTTGCTTCAGAATTTGCCATATAATGCGTTGAAGTTCTCATAACTATGTTACGAGTTCAACTGCATTATATAGCGTTTTCCTACTTCCTGAGACGCCGATGTATGTGGCCATTCAGGTTGCAACTTTTCTTCCCTCCTCCTTTCTCAACCGGGCTTGGGACCGGCTACGGCGGAGTTATGTCCGTCCGTCCGTAGGCACATAACTCAAAAACTGATGGAGCTATCTTGATGAAATTTTAACTGTAGGTTCCTAGGACTTAAAGTACGGGGGGGGGGGGGTTGCACATGGGCGAAATCGGCCCATGGGTTCAGATTCTGTACCTTTTAACTGTTCTAAGGGCCAAAGAACATATAAAAAAATTAGGATAACTCAACAGCTAATGGCTCTACCTTCATGTTATTTGTGGTGTAGTTTACTTGTAATGAGACTATGGCGGGGATCCTAGAAGTTTTTGATCGAATTTAGGTCAAAACAGCATAATTCCGATACCAATGAAGATAGAACCTTCAAATTTGGTATCAGTGTGTCTCTTCCTATGTCCTTAGAGTCCTTGAAATTTAGGACTAATTGAAGTAGTGGGTCGGGGACCATCTACACAGTTCTGAAAACCTTAAAGCATATCACTGAAATTAATAAACAAGTAAAGAAACAGTCAGTCGGTGCAATCTACTTAGAAATACCCTACACCTATTTGGTTCAAATTTAAGGACATATCCATAAGTCGTTTTAACACCATAAGAGCTGTTATTAATTTGATCGTAAGACATAGCTAACCAAATTAACTTTATAATACTAAAAACATTTTCTAATTACACTATCTATTAAAAAATATTACAAATTCTTACTAATTTTAAAAAACAAAAAAACTTGAAATAAATGAAAATATATTTATTCCAATTTAATTACAAAATGAAAAAATTTGAATTATTAAAATTTTGTGATAAAAAGCTAATATATTTAATAATTAAAATTTTTCAAAAATGCAATTATTTTAAATGGCTTGTTTATGTACCTATTAGAAAAGCTTATAAACGCAAAATATGCAATAAATGTATTTCTAAAATACAATTACAAATTTACACCTTTTCATATAATTCATTTAAATATAAAAATAAATTTTACATAAATGCAGCAAGTACCTTTGAACATAGCTCAACCACTACAATTAAGTCAAAATTTCGGGGACACATAGGAAATAGGAAATATATTCTTTGGCTTCGAAATTAAACTCAACCAGAACCAATTCCCATGGTACTTTCATTACTAGTAACCTAGAGTTTAAATTTCATCAAAATAGTGGCATTATTTTTGACTTATGGTGTTTTAAGATATATGTTTCTTAGTCCTTGAGCTTTTAAAGGGTTTCAGAACCCGAAACCATTGTACGATTTCGCCCATATGCAGTTCCCGTCATACTTTCAATACTAGTTAACTCTTGTACACAATTGGAACGTGTTATCTTAATTTTAAGTTACTAGTTTTATTAATTTCGATGATAAGCTTTTACACATTGGTGGGTCTAAGAGAGGTACTGAACCACCACTCCAATTGATCCAAAACTAGAGGGACACGCTGGAAATAGTAAAGAACACCCATGTGCCAAATTTGAAGCTTCTATATTTGTTTCAAGTTACTATCTTTATTAATTTCGAAAATATGCTTTAAGGTCCTTGGAACTGAGTGGCTGGTCCACACCCACTACTCCAATTGGGCTCAAACTTCAAGGAGACTAAGGAGATCGAATGCGACACTCTGATACCAAATTTGGAGGTTCTATCTTCATTGGTTACGGAATAATGCTAGTTTGGCCTAAATTCGATCAAAAAGTTCTAAGTTCCGACCCCATTGTCCAATCCTCACCGTGCGCAATTGCCGCCATAGTTTCATTACCAATA
Source organism: Dolichopus griseipennis (assembly GCA_963082915.1). Lineage (NCBI taxonomy): Eukaryota > Metazoa > Arthropoda > Insecta > Diptera > Dolichopodidae > Dolichopus > Dolichopus griseipennis. The sequence continues at coordinate 45,578,997 of OY720444.1, read as the reverse complement.
ACCTACATCACAAATTTCATGAAGATAGTGTCATTAGTTGTTGAGTTATCGTGATTTTTTACATATGTTCGTTAGCCCTGAAACCGATTAAAAGGTCCAGAATCCGAACCCTTGGGCTGATTTCGCTTTTATACAGTCCGCGCTGTACTTTAAGTACTAGTTAATTCTTGTACAAAATTAATACAATAAAATGTTCGTTAGCCCTTTGATGGATTAAAAGGTCCAGAATCCGAACCCATGGGCCGATTTCGCCCATATGCAATCCCCGCCGTACTTTCAGTCCTAGTAATCTACAGTTAAAATTTCATCAAGGTAGCTCCATTATTTTTTTAGTTATCGTGCCTACGGACGGACGGATATGGCTATATCGACTCAGGAGGTCACGCTGATCACAAATATATATACTTTTCCATATCTATTTCCTATATCTATATCTGTGTCCTTTCCTATTCCTTTAGTGTCCTCGAAAATTTGAATCTATTGGAGTAGTTGGCGGGGACCATCCACATAGTTTCGAAGACATTAAAGTATATTTTGGAAAATAATAAAGATAGTAATTGCAAACAAATGTAGAAGCTCCAAATTTGGCACAAGGATGTTCTTTACTATTACCTAGGTGTTCCATTAATTTACGATCAATTGGTGGTTCAGGTAACGCTCTTAGATCTATAAAGGATTAAAGACTTGTAATCGAAATTAATAAAAATAGTAACTTAAAATTAAGATAGAACGTTCCAATTTCGTACAAAGGTTAACTAGTAATGAAAGTGTTAACGTTTCATGTTCTGAAACCTTTGAAAAATTCAAGGGCTAACAAACATATATATCCTACAAACACCATAACTCAAAAACTAATGACGCTATTTTGACGAAATTTAAATTCTAGGTTTCTAGTAATAAAAGTACCATATAAATTGGTTCTGGTCGAGTTCGGACAATGAGTTCCGATTCTAGGAGCTTTTGATCGATTTGAGGCCAAACTAGTATAATTTCGAAACCAAAGAAGATAGAACCTTATACTTGGAGGGCAGGTGTTTCTTCTTATTTATTTTGTGTATGTGAAATTTTGGATGAATTAGAATAGCGGTTTGCGTACCACTCCCACTACACCCAAGACCTTAAAGCGTATATTCGAAATTAATGAAAATAAAAATTTAACGTTAATGTACTATTTCCGTTCTTATTTAACACTTTTATATTTTTAAAAGGGTAAGAATTTTACTACAAAACATATTGTGTATTATATTTTATAAATTACAAATAAAATATTTTGTTAAGCATTTTTAATATTTTTGGATTGATAAAATTATTAGAAAATATTGTAAAGTTGATTTCGTTAGCTACGTCTTCCGATCAAACTAATAAAAGCTTTTATGGTTTTAAAATGACTTATGGACTTTCCATTAAATTTGAACCAAATATCGTAGAAGAATATTCAGTCATTCTAGTAGCAGATTCATAACTAAATACGTTTTTTATGGTAACTCAATTAGATTCTAACATCAATTTATAAGTCTGTTAATAAATCAATATTAATATCACCCATCAGAACTATATTCTTGTATTTGTGAAAAATTAAATCCAAATGTGCTAGTAAATCGCTATTGTTATCTCTTGGATGTAGGTAACTGCAATTTTTAAGGATGGAGAAGTGTTATTTAACGGAATAATTATAGTCTTGAACTGCTCAAATATTTCTAAGACCATATACCGAATATTATGCCTAATAAAAATAGCGGTTCCACCTCCTCTTTATTCATTATTAGAGTTAAACGAGAAAGAGTTTAGTAGAGTAGACTGTGTCAACTCTGGGATATCCGTATGACCGTAACATATACATTATATCATCAGGTTAATTACTTTTGGCAAAATTTCAAACATACAGCTTTATTAAGTGTAATGGAATATTCATATAAAAGAAGGAGTTGTTTGGCAGCTACTCGAACCCTCTGCAGTAGACTAACCAAATTTTACTGTAACTTTGGCCATTAAATTAACCTTTTTTTGGCAAAATTTTAGATACCCAGCTTCATTAGGTGTAGTGTAATGCTCATATAAAAGAAGGAGTTGTATGGCAGCTAGTCGAACCCTCTACAGTAGACCAACCAAATTTTGCAGAAACTTTGGCCATTACACTAAAATATTTTTAGCAAAATTTCAGACACCCAGCAACATTAGGTTGAGAATAATGCTCATATAAAATATGAAGTTGTATGGCAGCTCCTCGAACCCACTGCACTATACCAACCAAATTTTGCAGAAACTAAACTACTTTTGGAAAAATTTCAGACACGCAGCTGTAATAGGTACAGAGAAATACTCATATAAAAAAAGAAGTTGTATGGCAGCTACCCGAACCCATGGACCAAAATGCCTGGACTCAAATAGCGATGACGGCTATTGCAAAAAAAACTAATTTGCGAAAATTTCAAGATCCTAGCTCCTTTAGTTTTTGAGTTATCGTGCGGACGAACGGACGGACAGACGGACATACATAGCTAAATCGATTTATTTTTCGATTCTGATCCGATCCATACAATTGAGTCTATATCTACCCCCCTCCTACGCTGCGTCACAAACGTAATTCCAAATTTATTATACCCTTTGACTATAAAGTCATACGGGTATAAAGATGCAGAGAAGCCAGGTATATTAAACAATTTTTCTTCATCTGACTATTACCACGTTTCACCAATCATAATAATGTCAATATCTATTCTGTCTTTAACAAAAAGTTCGATGGTTTACTAATAATATAATTTTGCCAAGACTCTCTAATTTTTTGTAAGTGCTCTCTTTATTCATTATCAATATGTCTCCTAAAATAAGCTAAATCTTTAAGTACTTTGCTTTTGGATATTCCGGTGCTATCATGATAAGCAAAATATAAATTACTGAGTTGTACATAGTTATTTGGCAACCCTTCTTGATGAATAAGTACTTTTAGACTTGTTCGCGTAATATTATCATAACAAATATCTTCTTTATTTTGAAAATGTGATAAAAATAATCTCACATTGTTGTAAATTCGGTGTTCTCTTAATCTAGATCAGCCATACGTATTTTCACCAGACTCGATTGCTTTTTTTGTTAATCTAACAATTGGTGGAACCATGGGGTTAACAAAACTTTTCCCACTGTCTTCTGCACTTATATGCTTAGGTTCTTCATCTATTTTGCCCAGTTTAGGATTATTTTGAATGTTAATAGTTTCTCCTTTAACCCAATTTGAGTAATCGTTGCTTAGAAGCTCTTTTGATCTGATTTTTTCTTGGACTGAAACGATTTCTCGATCCTGCATACTATGCGAGTTTTTATTATCTTTGTTAGGAATTTTATCTATCGTATTAGTTTTGAGAGCTGGTTTATTTTTACTAAATTGCATTAGTTTTGAAAATAGACTTGGTTTTTTGGTAATAACACTAATATTGTTATTACTATTGTTATTATTACTTTTATTATTATTATTACTATTATTATTATTTTTAGTATTATAATTATTATTATTACTATTATTGTTATTACTATTATTATTATTATTATTACTATTGTTATTACTATTATTGTTATTATTGCTATTTTTATTATTATTATTATTTTTATTTTTATTATTGCTATTATTATTATTACTATTTGTTTTGTTATAGTAATAATTATTATTATTATTAATATTATTATTATCATTACTATTGTTATAAATATTATTATTAGTATTATTACTATTATTATTATTTTTATTATTGCTATTATTTTTATTCCTTTTATTATTATTCTTAGTACTATTGTTATTGTTATTTTTATTAGTATTATAATTATTATTACTATTGATATTATTATCAGCATTAGTATGGCTATTTTTATTGTTATTCATATTATTATTTCCATCACCTATAACTTTCTTTGATTGCTAATGAAAGTATAAAATGTTTTATGCTTTATCTCTAAACCAAGTTAGATTTTTTCGTTGGCTATTTTGCTTTTGATACACTCATTAATTTGCAGCTGCTTATCAAAATCAGATGTTTTATGGTCTTTGTGTGACATTTAAGACACTTTTCTGTATTTGTACAATCAGCCGATTTATGAAGGAAGCCTTTACATTTGTAGCAACGCATTACAGTGTTTGTTTGACTATTAGTCATTAGTCATGGAAGTTGGGTGTCTGAAATTTTGCCAAAAATTGTTTAGTATAATGGCCAAGGTACTGAAAAATTAGCTTGGTCTACTGCAGAGGGTTCGAGTAGCTGCCATACAACACCTTCTTTTATATGAGCATTACTTCACACCTAATAAAGCTGAATGTTTGAAATTTTGCAAAAAGTAATCAACCGGATGCTGTAATGTATATATTACGGTCATACGGGTCTACCAGAGTTGACACAGTCTACTCTACTACACTCTTTCTCGTATTTTTTTTAAATATCAGCAAATGACACTGATTCACCTATTTTTCCATGACATCCATTCACAATTTTTTTTAAATTATTACACACCTCATAATTTTTTTTTATTGACCTTTTAAATGATTCATTCACCTTTTCGCTTTCATTTTTAGAGATTTCTGTAATTTTGTGCATATTATCAATTTCTTTTTTTTTGAATATTTTTAATTTCATCTAACCTCTTCATGTAATTATTTTCGATGGCTCTAAGTAATTGCATAACTTCCTGTTCGTTATGTTTTATTGCCGTTTCAAGGTCTTCTTTGTATTCCTTGAGATTTTCATTATTTTTTGCCACCGCTTGTTCCATATTCTGCAATACCAGGTCTACATTTTGAATGTACTGGAGACAGTCATCACAGATAAATTTGATATTTTGGTTTGCGCACAGTATACTAATTGTGGATTGATCCACACCAAAAACATTTTAATGCTTCATGGAAATTTTTTTTACATACTCCACGACAATCAATTCCTGTTGCACCTAACAACATCGCTGTAACTAAAGCTCTTTATTGTTCCTTAGTACGATCTATTCTTGAATATGGTAATATTGTGGGATCCCACACAATATTACCATATTCAAGAATAGATCGTACTATTTCAAATAAATTCTGGTATAATAGAATACATGCAAAAGCAATTTCATTTATTTGCTTTGAGAAATCAATATAATCCTAGAGATTATCCGAGTCTGCCTAGCTATCTCGTAAAATTTAATTCATTAAATATCTTAACTTTATCCTCACGCAGGCAAATTCTTTCTTCCTGCTTTACTTTTGACGTCTTAAGAAAAAACATTGACGTTCAGTTTTTAGCAGATAATTTTAAAATAAATAATGGGGGCAGAAATACGAGAAGCACTAAATATTTAGTTGAAAATACTCATAGAACTGAATATGGAAAAAATTAACCAATAAACGGATGTTGCACTTTTAAACGTAAATTAAAATTGAAATTTCTTAATGACCTAAGACAATAATTTTAACCTTCAATATATTATATTATACTTCAAGTTCACATTATTTTATAATTATATAATTTAGCTATTTTATTTTTTTACTTTATAAATTGCATTTTAAATGTGTTTTCGCTATGTATGCATTTTTTACAATCTACAAAAGAAAATAAATAAACTTTTGATTTTAATGTATTTAAATTTATGCTTGGTAATTAAATTTCATGTTAATTTTAAGTTTTAGCTACAAGAATTTTTTGCAAAAGCCTTGTTTTGGTTCAAATAAAATAAATAAATATGTACAATAACAAATTTTGTTACAGTAAATCATTAATGATAAAGAAAGTGAAAACATTATACAATATGAATGAATGTAATTTTAATGAGAGCAGTAACTGATATTTTTAAATGCGTTTATTTTCTTAATGTAATAGTAATTATTAATTAATGACTAGTTTAACGAACAGTGGTGAGCAAAAGTATACAGATTACTTTTTATTATTAAAAATCTTGTTTTTCTTTTATTACTTTAAGTTTCTGAAACAATATATACAACTAAAAATAATGTACATTTAAAATTGTTCAATGTCAATTAATTATTATAATTTAAGAGTAAGAACAAAATTTATAATATCAGTAAAAGTTGTTTGAAACAATATTTCAGTTGTTTTTATTTTCATATTTATATTTTAAAATTATTATAAAATGCAATTACAAAATTACAAATTTATAACATCAAATTTTTCACACATTACTTCTATTCAGGATTATTAATTTTTGCTGTACTACCGGTACTGTTGAATGATTAACTTTGATTACTTTTGATAAATTATTTCAATTTTAAATCATTTTTAAATTTATTCTTTTAAATTACTTAATTTTTTAATGATACACATAAATATATTTTTAATAGTTTAATTGTTTTAATTTGAAAAATTCTGGTTTGATTTAATTTATAAATTTGTAGGAATCCCATTTAATTTTCCTTGAAATTTAACCTGACCAAGGTTACATGTATGAAAAAGATTAATTTTAAATTGAAATATTGGAATTAGAATTGGTTAATTCTCATCTTTTATATCTATGATAAGGAATTTAGACCACCTCTGTTATAAATAAGTATTAAAATCATAATTATCTTGTTATCTGAGACACTAATTGTCATTAAACTTATAGCTATTCGAAAGAAATATTAATTTGCGATACTATATAGGTTTATATGGTTTGATGGTTTTTAACACAAAACAAATAAGAAGAAATACCTGTGCCCCAAATATTAGGTTCTATCTTCTTTGGTTTCGAAATTATACTAGTTTGGCCTCAATTCAATCAACAACTTCTAGAATCCGACCTCATTGTCCGAACTCGACCATAACGAATTGCCATGGTAATTTGATTACTAGTAGAATTTAAATTTCAATAAAATAGTGTAATTAGTTTTTGAGTTATGGTGTTTTTAAGTATAGGCTTAAAGGATAAGTCTTTAAACCATGGGAGGTGTAAGAGAGTTACCTGAACTACCACTCCAATTGATCATAAATTAACGGAACACGTAAGTAATAGTGAAGAATACTCTTGTGCCAAATTTAAGCTCCTACATTTGTTTGATGTTACTATCTGTATTATTTCCAAAAATAAGCTTTAAGGTCTTCGAAACTATGTGAATGGTCTCCAACCCACTACTCCAATTGGTTCCAATTTTTGAGGACACTAAGAGAAAAAGAAGGGACACTCTGTTACCTCGACCGCACGCAACCCCTGCCATAGTATCAATACTAGTAACCTACACCACAAATTTCATTAAGGTAGCGCCTTTAGTTTTGAGTTACAGACGGACGGACATAGCTATGCCGACTCAGGAGGTCACGCTGATCACAAATATATTTACTTTTCCATATTTAACTCACTTTATCTAGGTGGTTACAAACACCATACCGAAGTTAATATACCCATTTCCTATTTTATAGGTGTAGGGTATAATAATTTTAATTCCTAGTACATGTACCTATTAGAAATATTTGCAATAAATGTATTTCTAAAATACAATGACAAATTTAGAACATTTTGTATAAATCATTTATATATAAAAATAAATTTTACATACATGCAATAAATATCTTTAATAGGCAGTGAACACAATTTAAATATCGTACGCAATTATATGATTAAACATATATTATAATTATTATTGTAATACTTATTGTTAACATTAGGTTATCATAAAATACTAAATGAGATTTCACCTGTTATCTGACACTAATATACGTTGAAATTCAAAGTAATTTTTAGGAAATCTTAACTTGTAATAAAATATATTTTTTTCATATTTAAAATAACCTACAAATATTAATGCTTTCATAAAATTTTTTATATAATTTAAATATAAAAATAAATTCTATATACATGCAGCAAGTTCTTTTAGTAAGAAAACATAATTTAAGTTTGAAAAGAATTTAAGTATCAAGCACACTTTCTTAATTGTATTTTACTTTTGTTTAATAGTTAAATAAAATATCTATATCTATATATAATTTAAATTAAAAAATAGAAATTTAGTCGCTTATTGAAAAAATATTGTAGTTTTTAATTTATAAAATAAAATAAATAATATGTTTTATCGTTATTAATTTGGAAGATATTTTTTTTTTGTTTTTATTTTTCTTAAGGGAGGAAAAAACCTTTAAAAGACACCTGGTAACCTAATCCCCCAGGTAGGGTGAGATTTGTACTACACTAAAACAATCTCCCCCCGTAGCCAAAGTAATGGGATAAGCACCCTAGCTGCTTGCGCAGTATTATGACTGAAAAGTTACTACTAGTCATAAATATAAATGGGGTTAAAATTTTAAGGGTTGAATTGGCAACCCAGGAGGTATGAGTTGAATCCTTCTTGAATTTTTGCGGTTTAAATGAATTGGGAAACACATATGGGGGTAATGTGTTCCACAATTTGGAGGTGCGACTCAGAAAACAGTTCCTAAATTTCAGAGTTCTTGTTCTGAAAAGCTCAACTGTATATGGATGTGATTGAGCTGCTAACCGTGTGTTACGGCGGTAGGTTTTGATTTTAGGCATCTTGTTTTTGATTTCTTTTTTCCTACATTACGGCGGTGACTTAAAGACGTTAATTCTTTTGTGACGTTATTATCATTGATAATACGAACAGCTCTCTTTTGTATCTTATCCAGATATTGAAGAGCGATGCTGTGAACTCCAGCAAATATGTGAAAGTTATACTCAAGTCACGGCCGAATATAGGTTTTATAAATTTGTAATAGATTTGGAGGTGTAAAGTATTTCCTACTCCTACTTAAGAATCCCAGGCATTTCGCGGCATCTTTTGCGACCGAAAAAATGTAGTCGTTCCACGAAAGTTTTGCATTTATTTCCATGAATTCTTAATGATTCGGAGTTTTGAATACCTACATTGCCAAAAGAAATGTTTAGTAAAGGATCGCTTCTCTTGGTTGATAACAAACAGCTTTGGGTTTTTGAAGCATTAAAACTTACCCTGTTCACATTCTTCCCCAATCTTGAATTATTTGGAGATCATTATTTGAGGAACTTGAAACTTTGGTTCGTTTATTATATACCGATGTTGAGGTAGCATCAGCTGCTCTTTCAAAAAGGTAAAAGCAATCAATAGTGCTGTCATCAGCAAAGCTATGAATTTTATTGGAGGTAATGGATAGAAGATCATTGATTAATATTAGAAATAGGACCGAGCCTTGAGGGACCCCAGCATTGATTTCAAAATTTTTGGAAGTAAAACCGTCCAATACAACTTGCATGAACGGTGTGAAAGGAGAGATTCTATCCATGAATTGAAGATTTTTCCTAGACCAAATGCTTCTAGCTTTTTTAGTGGCGCGACATGCCAAACGCGATCAAAGGCTTTGGATATATCTAGGGCGATTATGTTCGTCTCGCCATATTTTTCCAAGCAACGACCCCATTTTTCAGTAAAAAATGTCAACAGGTCACCTGTTGATCTATTTGACCTAAAACTATATTGTTGGTCACTTATGAGGTCATTACTCTACAGACATCTTTTTAAATGGAAATTAATTATTAACTCCATAACCTTTGATAGTACTGATGTTAGAGCAATTGGTCTATAATTTTCAAGATTGCTCTGGGCACCTTTTTTGGGATTGGCTGGATATAAGCAACTTTCCATATAGAAGGCTAAGTTCCAGAAACAAAGGATATGTGAAAAAGTTTGCTTAGTAGACCAGCTAGGGTGTTTGCGCTTTTTGGAGGACAATTGGTGGAGTATCGTCAGAACCAGCAGACTTGTGAACATTCAGACCCTTAAGAACTTTAGCAACAACTCGTGGGCGAATATAAATTTTTTTAAGTTTTGAATTTGTTAGTACATAGACCGGAGGAGAGGCTGTTGTTGCCGGCAGTGTTGAATTGGCTGCGAAGATTTGAGCCAGCAAATCTGCCTTTTGTTCCAGGTCAGCAATGACAGCCTTATTATAAATCAGTGGGGGAGTTGTAGAAGAAGTGAAGTTGTTTTTTACTGGTTTGACAAATGACCAGAAACTTTTGCTGCCTTTTGGGAAGCGAATAACTTTTTGCCTTAGTAAAAAATCATGTTTAAATTTTTGCTGCCTTAAAATTCTTTTGCATCGCTTACTAACTTCTGTAAATGAGATTCGGTTGCTTTCGGTTGGTTGCCTCTTGAAATCAAAGAAAGCTTTATTGTTTTTCTTAATAGCTTGCCTGCATTTTTTGTTTAACCAATTCTGGTTGCGGTGTTTAGCACTTTTAATCTTACTTGGTATGAAAAGATTCATGCCAAGGAGAATAGCGCTAGTTAATGCGTTGGCAGCTACATCAACATTTCTATTGTTGAAAAAAAAATTATTATAGACCAATTAAAGTTTTTGAAAAAGGAGTTTAATCCATCCCAGTGGGCTTCATTACGGAGCCAAATTTTATGATTGGGAGGAACTTTTTGGTTAATTAAATTTTGGATTTGAAATTGGGAAGTGATAAGGCAGTGATCAGAGCTGCCTAATGGGCTAATGACAGATATGTTGTATTTTTCCGGATGAGAAGTTAGAAATAGATCCAGAGTATAAGCACTATGGCTTGAAAAGTCTGGTATGGGAGTAGGTTCTTTCACCAATTGTGTAAGTTGATGAAGAGCGCTGAAAAATTCTACATATTTGCCTTCTGCCGATGTATGAGGAGAGTATAGAAGCCAAGTTTTATTGTGAATATTGAAATCGCCTCCTACAACGATTTCAGTTTCGGGATTGTCCTGAAGGATACTAATTATAGAATCCGATAAAATATCAAATTCTACAATTGTGTTCTCCTTTGAAATATTTGGACTTCTGTACAAAAAACAAAAATGCTGGATTTTCTGACGTAAGGCATATATACTGCGAAATAATTGGAATCTAGCCCTCTAATATTTGCAAATTTTATGCTGGTTTGACTCAGCATAAATCAGATTTAGTTTTCAAGAAGAATTTCAACTATACGAAATAATGAGTGGAATTTTTTTTTTTTTTTTTTTAATTAAGTAAAAACTATCAATCTAATTGGGTTTGCTTGCAGTGACGCAACAACGGCCAGTTATCCCATACTGTAGTATATACACCTTCCAGCATGAGATAGTGTCCGACAGCAGAATCACTGCAGCAAAAAAATAACGCCTATTTACTTGGCTTTGTGCATAAAGTCGAAATCAAGCAAGATTATCGAAAAGTGAAAGAAAAAAAATTAATTGCAAAATTTATATTTATTAATAGTTTATATAAAATACTTAAAGAGAAAAAAAAAATTATATATAGAGAAAAAAAATTTATAAATTTAAATTTAGATTTTTCTCAGACTAAAGTTTGAGAAGAAATATATTTTAAATTTATCGTTTAATATTCGCTGAGAATTAAAGTTTGATATTCACTGGATCTATTTAATTTAATTAAATGCAAATTAATTTTAATTATGTAACAATATATGTATATATAACAAATTGAAATGCAACTAGATGAATAGCTGACCGAATAGGAGTGAGAGGGATAGCTATAGTGTTTGATATTTGTGTTTATTATTTTTTTTAAGATTTACATAAAAGTTTTTTTATTTTTATGAAAAATTTTAATAGTTTTATTTAAAGTATCATTAAAAAAAATTAATAATTAAGTGTATTATTTAAGTGTATCTTAGTTTAATTTTTGGGAAATTATAGTATATTAAATTAAATTGATATTAATAAAAATTTTAGATGTAAAATTGTTAATAGATGAAGAAATTTAAATTGTAAACAAAGTTAGAGAAATGAAATAAAAACAAATGTAGCTATTTATAATTTAATGTATGAAGTAAATAAACAAAACAAATTGTATTTAATCTATTCTTTTTAGTTATTTAATAATTATTATTTTAATCAATTTTGTAGTTTAATATGTTATAAAAATTTTGAATACCAAAATGTGTAAAAGAAGATAGGATATAAGTTATTTATAATAAACTATAACTAAATTTTGATAAAATGCAAAATTATTTATTTTTTTATTTTTAATTCTATCTGATTTTTAATTTTTATTACTAAAGGTTCTATTTTTCCTTTGTTCTTCTCTATTTTGTTAAATTGCTGAAATGGGAGACTGTTCTTCTTTCAGTTAGTTTTAATCCAGCAATTTAGTTTTATATTAAAACACTTTTACATGCAAAAGATCTATCATCAATTTTTGGTTAATGAAAATTTTCAACATTTTAAGCTTAAAAGTTTTCAAACATTAAATGAACTGTTTCTTATACCATCAATTTATTTTTATATTAAAACAGTAACAAATTCCCAAGATCTACCTTCAATTTTTTATTTTTTACATTTTAGGGGGCTAGTACTAGTACTATACTTTTTAGTTTTATTTCAATTTCTTTACACAATTATTTATATAAAATTATTAAATAAAATATTTAATTTGACAATATCCAAATTGGATCCAATTCATTAATAGTTATAATCGGTTTAACTATTAACTAATCATAATTTAATAAAAGATAAATTTACTAAAGGGGATAAATTTATCTAAATTAATTTAAATTTTATAACAGTAATAACATTTTTTTTAAACTAATATCAAATTCGTTCTCCAAAGAAACTCCTTTTTGGAGTTTGTCTTTTAAAAATGTAAAAATTGATGAATTTTACTACCATTTGGTCTTTAAGGTCATTAAAGCTATTTATATTAAGTTTCTTTCTAAAACAGCATTGTTTTTTAGACTCTTTCGCTAGCTATCATAATTAGCCATTTGATTCCCAAAATGATTTTCGCAAACTACACTTGAGGATTTGATAGATTTTATTTTTAATTTTGCTTCTATGTTCCCATCCATTTTTTATCTTTGGCCTTCACCACACACTTAAATAACATTCTTAATTTAAAATAAGAACTAAATTCAAATCAAAATTTTCTCGAATAGATATTTTTAAATGAGCATGTCAATTTTTTAATACCTAGGTACCTTATTATACATTTTTTAATTAGAAAAGAAAAAAAAAACATATACTTTAATTTCTCGGCTGATTAAAACATACTAATACATATAAAACAAAGAGAAAATAATAAAAAGAGGCATTAAATTCAAGGAGAAACAAGGAAAACTATTGTTGGCCTTGTCAATTTTTAGATACGCGTGCATACCCACTATGATTTGTAAAATAAAATAAACCATTAATTAATTCCCTTATGCTATTATATTAAAAAAAAGGATAGAAAAGATTAGAATTATTAAAAAACAATATTTGACTCACTCTAGCCCCATAATTTTGGCTAAAAAAAAACCATAAAAACAAAAAAAAAAATTTTTTGACCCACTCTAAAAGTTGGCGCGAGTAATGTTAAACTCTGCCAAGCAAAAAATGAAAAAAGTCAAAAGTTATTATGGGCCAAGAACTTTCAGAGGAAATTTGAATATTAATGATTATGATGAATTCGGTTTGCTAAATTCATTGTATATACCAAGGAGCTCTAAATATTTATTCCAAAATCTCTAATTTCGAATATGACAATGTTATAGCTGTTTTAAAAGAAAGGAAGGGGAAAATTGTAAGGATTGTGAAAAATATAAACGGTCCTTTATGGAAAAATAAGTATGTAAAATTGAAATTAATATTAAAAAAAAAGAGTACAGTTTTAAAAAATTATAGAAGTAGACTTTATTTTAAATTAAACGTAAATTAAATGAAAATAAAAAAAATTAAATTATTGCAATATAAACACAAATAGAATTGTATCTATTGAAAACCTAAGACGTTTCAACATGTTATAAGACCTAGTATTATCTCATGTTTAAACTGAGTGTGGAATTCATTGGGCTCGATTCTAATTGGAAAAACATTTTTTTTTTAAATTTGTAATACCAATTTTTACCACAAATATAGATCCCTGTGGTACACCTTTTTTTATCAAATTAAAATCACTGCTAATTTCACCAATTTGAACATATTGTTTCCTATTGGTAAGGTACGAATTTATTGTGCATATTTAAAAAGGTCCATAGTATCATTTGTTAAGGCATCAAACATATATAGATTTTTGTATTCAGGTAAGTCTCTTAAGATTTTCTTTTTTTCCATAAACAAGGACTTTTTCATTGCCATGGAAAATTTAGTCTTTGCAAGTGGTTGTTACAGTCATTACCATTATCTGCTTTAACAGGGTATCTTTTTAATACTACGACATTACTTATGTCATCAACATTTAAATTAGCCTGCACGGCATTTGCAGCAGCCGTAACTTTTTTTATAACATCTTTATTTGTGGTAAGAAAATCGGAATCAGTTTTAACTATGATTTGTTTACATTATTGAGCTTTATGTTTTGTTTTTTTATTATTTTATTACCCATAGTTTTTTTCAATTTTTTGTTAATATCATCATACTTTTCATTTACAAAAGTTACAAATTGGCGCATAACCTGCATGTCTTCCGTGATATTGTTTAGTTTCGATATAATTACATCATACTTTGATTCCAGATTTGAGTTTTTACTTGTGTGTTTATGGTTAGTAAAATTTTCATAAAATTTTGGTGAGCATCTTTGGCATTTGAATGGTGCTTCTTCATTGCTATTTAGAATATCATACGTTTTTTTATTGATTTTTGAGCACTTTAAATGTAACCAACCAGTGCATGAATCACAGTGTAAGCTAATATCTTCATCATCGCTGGACACAATATCCACCGTGCAAATTTTACACTTACTCCTTTTTTAGACAAATACAATAAATACCTTTTATTTCTTGACATTTTGTAGCAGTTTTCCTTCCAAAAAATCACTGTTTTTAATTAGTTATTTAAAAAAATAAATTAAATTAAAATATTTTAGTAAGAGCAACAAAAAAGTTGTTTTTAACCAGGCCAGTGTTGCCAACAGATTCAAAAGGAAGAGTAAATTTGTTTGGCAAACGGTTCGCTTCTAACTCGTCACTACCTCAGTCAACTCAAAGACCCCCATCTGTTCCAGAAGTTGGCTGCTCCTTTGATAGAATATACTTTAAGACACGAGCAATGATGAAAATCTTAAAAAATCTTGATACAAAAAAAACAGCCGTTCAACTGGTGATCTCATGACCTATCTCTGCGAAAACCTTAATATCTGTCTTCATCATTCTGGCCAGTCTATGTTGTAGCTCTGGATATTTCTAAAGCTTTCGATCGAGTTTCGCATTATGCTTTATTGGCGAAATGCAGGGATTTAGGTCTAGGTAGGGTATTAGTCAAATGGATGGGAGGTTTCCTTTCGAATCGTACGTTTCGTGTTCTAGGATATTCATCCAAAGATCTTAAAATAAATGCTGGTGTCCCTCAGGGATCTATTTTATCTCCCAGTCTTTTCCTAATATTTATAAATGACTTTCTTTCAATAAACTCCAATCCAATCCATAGCTTCGCAGATGACAGTACCCTTGTTGCGTCTTATGAATTCCATAGCCGCTGTAAACTTAATCATCAGATTAATACAACAGCAAAAAATTTCACTATAAGCGAATTACATAAAGATTTAGTTAAAATCCCAAAATGGGGTGAAACCAAAAGAGTTAATTTCAACACCACAAAAACCCAATGCTGTCTAATCTCGCGAAAAATAGCAACCACTATTCTAAACCTTTTATTTCAAGGAGAAGCTTTGAATCATACGGCAGACTTGAATATTTTGGGGATTGAGCTTAACCAAAAATTGACTTGCTCAAACCAAATTTTTGGAGTAGCTAAGGACGCTGCTAAGGTTTTGGGTTTCTTGTATCGCTGCAAAACTTACTTCTCCTTCTCTAATCTCCTTAACATCTTTAAAACTTATATCAGGCCGAAAATTCTTTTCATCATATCAGGCATTGTCGTACTGTTGGGTCACTGGCCTTGTTTTATAGATATCTTGTAGGGACTAACACCTGTTCTAAAGAAATCAAACAACTTATGCCTCCACTCAAGATTTTCCAACGGAAAACAAGAAAGGCAACAGAAGCTAATCCCTACACAGTTGAGCTCACCAGATGGCGTAACACGGTTTATGAAAATTCGTTTGTCATGCGCTCATCACGTCTAATGAACCATATTCCACAAAATGTGCCCCCCAAAGTACATTATTAACTTTATATGTGTACGATTTAGCTAAATTTAAGAAGAACATTAACATTTTTCTTCTAAGATCACATCCAATTTGCCTCGTCTTCCATAACCCAGAAATCCAAATAACTTCCACCATAATCCCAATTCCTTCCATATCCATGTTTTTTAAAAAATAAAAAAAAGTATGTTTTAATAAGGCAATAAAAAAAGCTGTATGTAATTTAGTAGTAAATATAATTGAAAACAAGTAAAGAAACAGTCAGTCGGTGCAACTTAGAAATACCCTATACTTATTTGGTGTATTTAAATGGGAAGCCCATAAGTCATTTTAAAACCATAAAAGCTTTTATTAGTTTGATCGTAAAACATAGCTAACGAAATTAACTTTATAATACTAAAAACATTTTCTAATTATTTTATAAATTCAAAAATATTAAAAATTCTTACTAATTTATCTTTTTCAAAATATTAAACAATAAATAAACTTGAAATAAATGGATTCGTAAAATCATAAAGTAACTATATACATAGAGTATTCACGTAGAACAAAAAGATAGACAAGTTTTATATACCCGTACGACTATATAGTCAAAGGGTAAAATAAATTTGCCATTACGTTTGTGACGCAGAGAAGGAGGGGGAGTAGATATAGAATACACTTGTATGGATCGGATCAGAATCGAAAAATAAATCGATTTTGCTATGTATGTCCGTCCGTCCGCCCGATAACTCAAAAACTAAAGGAAATAGGATCTTGAAATTTTCGCAAATTCGTTTTTTTGCAATAGCCGTTTGCAATAGCAAAATTTGGTTGGTCTACTGCAGAGGGTTCGAGTAGCTGCCATACAACTTCTTCTTTTATATGAGTGCACTTAATAAAGCTGTATGTTTGAAATTTTGACAAAAGTAATTAACTGGATGATATATTGTATATGATACGGTCATACGGGTATCCCAGACTTGACACAGTCTACTCTACTACACTCTCCCTCGTTTATTTCCTAAAATCAACTTTATCGTATTTTAATTTATTTCTATTTTAATTTTTAGTTTTTTTAATTTTTTTGTTATGTATGTCAATCGCTGTGTTAACATTTGTATATATTTCTTCTCTTTTTTGTTTTTTTTTTTTTTGTGTATATTTTGATTATAAAATAAAAAAATATTGATAGAAAAAGAGGAATGAAATTTCTTTTTTTGGCTTTATATTTTTTTACTTGCATTATTCAAAATCTTTCAAATCGTTAGAAAATAATTCTATAAATTGTCTTCTAATGTACCTATGTATTTTAAATTTGTCGTTAGTTTAAAATAGGTATGTAAAATTTTTTTATAATTTTTAGGTTTTTAACTACCTACTAAAAATATAATTAAAAATTTTTGTTTATGTTATTGAAAATTTGTTTTATTATTTTATTATTTAATTTAGAATTCTAAAAGGGAAAAAGCCGGGTAAAATATATTATGGAAAAGTATATAAATAAGCTTTCAAAATTCATATTCCATCGAATACCAATACAGCCAACCTTTTAATTAAAACTTTTTCTGAGAATATAATGCTTAAATTTATATTTTTGTCGTTAAGATCTATAGGTATTTAAATGTTTGATGGGGATCTATTAAGGGAACTTAAATTTTTTTTTTTTTTTTTTTTTGTCTTGGGGTAAGGATGGTGGAAATCGTCGAAAGATACTGAGCGCAACCACAGTTATGTGTGACTTTAACACACTAAAAACACCCGCCCTGTTTTAAAATATTAAAACTAGTCTTAGAGACTAACCATTAATTTTGCGCTAACTTTTTATGATCTACTGGAATTACAGACCTTCGTTAAGGTGATCTGAATTTATCGCTAGTTGGAGGAGCCTAGTTCTTTTAAGCCTTCTATTGACATTTGAAAATAGTAGAAGTTTTGATGCTTCTATGTTTATGTGACCTTCTAAGTGGGTCTTATGTTTTATGGGAAGGGAACTTAAATTGGGCAAATTAAGCTTTACACCATTTTTCAAAAATTTATAACCTTTAGGTGAATGACTATTTAATACAACTTTTTTTCATCTTCGGACCATTTACTAACTTTTAAAATTCATTTTTAAAAATTGTTTGGCTTCGATACGCAAGTGAACCTGCCTATTAATAATGCTACATAAAGATAAATCCTGTTTTTCTTTTTTTCATTTTTGCCTTAACTTTTTATTTTGATTTTTTAAGTGAATAATGTTTTTTAAATTAAATTTTGTATCTTAAATAAAGCTAACCTTCTAAGAACTGTAGAATACTTTTTTAAATAAAAATCTGTACTCCTCTAAAATTTCAAACAATGCCTTCAAAACAAACTTTTTTCATTTGACGAGACAGTTTAAAATTTTTCAAAAAGTGCATTCAAATTTCTTACATTTTTGTAAGAATAGCATTTAGTGCTTGAATAAAAAAAAAAAACAACAATAAAAATATTGAATAAAATTTTTTAAAAAGAAATCGTCCAACTTGATAAGGAAATATAAACAATTGTATATACATCGATTGACAAACAAACAAAATAAAAAGAAAAATAAAACAAAGAAATAATCTCAATTTGATTTTACTGTGTATACCAAAAATACGGTAATCTTTTTACAATAATGCGGTGATTTCAAATATCTTATTGGGGTGATTTCAAATTAACAAAATTGACTAACATTTTTTGTTCTAGATGAATACTCTATGCATATGATTTCTTTGTGGTAAAATGCAATTACAAAATTACATGTTTAAAACTTTTTATCCAATTTAATAAAATTTTACACACATGCAGCAATTACTTCTTTTTAGGATTTTTAGCTGTAATGCATTTACTGTTGAATGATTTAGTACCCTTGATTATTTATTTCAATTTTAAATAATTTTTAAATTTATTCTCTTAATTTACTTATTTTTCAATGGTTTATATAATTAAACTCAAAGTAATTCGAAATAAATATTAATTTGTAATAATATAAATATAAAAGTTTATATAATTTAAGAGTATTTAATGTTAATTAAAACCATTAATGCTATCATTAGCTTTTTATCACAAAATTTAATAATCAAGATGTATTTGTATCAAATGTATTTCTAAAATACAATGACAAATTTAGAACTTTTCATATAATTCATTTAAATATAAAAATAAAAATAAATTTATGATATAATAAAAATTAAGAAAAAAAAAATTTCGTCGTTCCTTAAAAAAATATTTTGCTTTTAATTTATAAAATACAATACATAATTTGTTTTATACTAAAATTCTTAGCCTGTTAAAAATATAAAAGTGTTAAATAAGAACGGAAAAAATTTTTAAATTTAATAAATTAAAAATTTATTTTCGAACGCGTTTCTAATTTGATTAGTCAGTAACTAAAAACTTAATCTCTTTATTACTTTAAAATTTTTCTCGATATCATACCTGCTTTCCAATTACCGTAAAATTCTGAATACAGTACCCCCCCGAATAAAGTACCCCGGGTACACTAATTGGAACATTTTTCACTACTATTGGATTTGTTTTTTCGCAAATAAATTTCGAACTTTATATTGGTATTATGTTTTGACTGTTTTAATAAAAATTATAAATTTTTATTAAAATTTTTTATTAAAGTAATAATAAAAATTATAAATCCTAGATAAATTTGGTTTGGGTGGTTCGATAACCACAGATTTAATGTTACTTTGGATGAAAACGTGTTTCCATAAAGAGAACAGTTTTTTTGGTATTGAAAAGTTACTTTTAATAATGGATTCTTATGGTTGCCATTTAATGGATGAAGTGACAAAAGAACTAAAGAAGCTATGCAATGT
The DNA here is from genome assembly GCA_963082915.1 of Dolichopus griseipennis. Lineage (NCBI taxonomy): Eukaryota > Metazoa > Arthropoda > Insecta > Diptera > Dolichopodidae > Dolichopus > Dolichopus griseipennis. The sequence continues at coordinate 45,559,184 of OY720444.1, read as the reverse complement.
AGAGTCAATCATAATACCTCCAAAAACTACATCATTTTTACAACCATTGGATGTTTCAATTAATTATCCATTTAAAAATTTTATGAGAGCTGCTTGGAATGATTGGCTTATAAATGGTAAAGAGGAATTTACAAAAAAAAGATACAGGAAAAAACCGACTTATCAAGATATTATTGATTTTACATCTTCAGCTTTAAAACAAATTTCGCCAGAAATCATTGAAAGGTCATTTGAGTGTTGCGGAGTTGGAGAGTTTGGAAAAGAAATATGTTTGGAAAAATTAAATAGTCGCCTCAAAACATCCTTAAATCTTGCGGGGACGTACATGAATCAAATATTTCTGAAATCCAAACCGAACCAAATAATACAACTTATAAGCTGGTCGGGGTTGATGAAGCTAATGCAAACTTAGCGAATTTTTATGATGATATAGAAACTATTGATGAACGTGTAATTGATAGTCAGACTTCTTCTGATGATGATGAATATATCAGCGAAACTTCCAGTGAAGTTGATACACAGGAGCTTTTCGAATTGGTTTAAATGGCTAATAAGTAATAGTTTAAAAAATTATTTAAAAAATTTAATCAGACTATATCTTAATAAATGTATCTAGTTTTTCTATTATTAATGAATTAATGTATATTTGCAGATTTTTTTTATTATTAATAAGCTATGTATATATATTTTTTTATTTTGAATAAGTAATGTAGTTATTTTGTTTTGTGAATTATACTAATTGGCTTAATTTTATTTTCCATAATACATTCCCTATCATATATAATTTTGTTTTTGTTCCGAATAGTGTACCCGGGTATACTAATTGGATTTATTATTTTTTCAGAATATTGCCATTTTCCAATTAGAGTACCCGGGTATTGTATTCAGAACTTTACGGTACAGTATTTTTATTTTACGTGGATTGGTGGGAATCTTCGTAAAATACAAACTACCCCGTAGCAGAAGTGTATGTCGGATTTTTACCGAGCTAAACCACACCCTTCCCTTATTAAAACTAGTCGAACTGATTAACCAATAATTTTTTGCTATCTTTGGTTTGAGTATAAGGTTTTGAGTACTTTCCCTTAGAAAATCTGTGCTTTATAATATATTAACTATAGGTCTTTTTCTTTCAAGTTTTCCTTTAATGATCTGATTATTTATTAACTGAGCAGCTTCAATATTTATATGTCTTCTAGACGAGCTTTATGCTTTATGGCTTATATACTTATTTAATCTATAACTTTTTGTGGAAGCTCTTTTATAATCTGAGCTGTAATAAGATCAAAACCTGGGGCTTTTCTTAACTTTAAAGTTTTTATTTCTTCACTAATTTCTTCTTGTGTAAATGGATTAATATTGTTCTCCTCTATCGTAATATCCTCCACTAAACAAAGATCTGAATTTATATCGTTTGGTTTGAATATGTTTTCTAAATGATCTGCAAATAATTCGGCTTTATCTTTATTTTTCTTTGCCCAAGTGTCGTCTGGTTTCATGAGCAGCGGGGCGTGCTTTATCGGTTTTTTTACACTCTTCGTTGCTTCCCAAAACGAGTAATTTGATTCTTTTGTTGCCTATATACTTTTTGTATAATTTTCATATGATACTGATTTTAAGATCTGAATTTTTCTTTTAAGAGTTTGTGATAATCTGTTTAAATCCTTCTTATCATCTGGGTAACGTGATTGTTGCCATCTACGTCTATCCCTTATTTTTTGTTTTATAAAATCAGTTGTATCTCTAGGATAATTATTTGCTGCTGACTTATACTCAATTATTTTTGTGTTATTCCAAGCAGCTTTTTGAATTATATTAATAAAGCCTTCTAGTTCCAAATCTAATTGTTCTTTTGATTGTAAATTTATGTTTAAATTAATATTATTTGTGATTTCATACTCAAAGCTTAACAAGTCTGTGGTATTATTTGTCAGTGTGGGCTTATTTAGTTTTCTAGTTATTTTTTCATTCAACTCTAGTATGACAGCAGAGTGATCAGAATTCAATTCATGATTCTCTTCTAAATTTATGAAGTTGCTTGGAATTCTTTTAGTTATAAAGAAGTCAATTAGATTTGGAGCTTTGTTGGTGTCTGTGGGACAGTAAGTTGGTTTGCCAGTGGAATGATGGCAACAACCTAACTCTTGAATAGCTTTTCTTAGCTCTCTACCTCTAGTTGAAGTTGTCCTAGAACCCAAATCTGTATGTTTGGCATTGTAATCACCTCCTAGCAGAAATTTATGTCCGTGGACATTTAGGAGTTCTTTATAGAAATTTTTCTTTATATTGCATTTTGGTGGACAATATACTGCACCAACATTAAGATCTTGTTTAGTAGATGAAATTTTTATCATAGAAAGTTGGATTTTTTCAGATTTAATTTTGAATTCATTATTTTGCTTAATAGTGCCCTTTATTAGAATTGCACTACCTCATCGCGGATGATTACTAGGATGAACTGCCTTATAGCATTTATAACCTAAAATCTTAAATTTTGTGTTTATTGTTAAATGAGTATCTGATAGCAGATATATATCAATATGTTTTAGATCTTAAGAACACTTCTAGCTCATATTTTTTATTGAGGACACCATTAGGATTCCAAGTTGTAATGCGTATTTTATCTAGATACATTTTTTATATTTTTTTTGGTGTTTCTTGATATTCATTAATGTATCTATTTTATATAATCTTATGGAGATTTCGTCAAATTTAAGCTTTAGATTTTGCATCCTGTACATCACTTCATTGTCATTGCGTTTAGGTTTCATAACCTTAGTTTCTTTTTTCGTAGTTTCTGTAGTTTTTTCTAAGTTTTGCATCTTGTGCATCACTTCATTGTCTTTACGTTTGGACTTCATAGCCTTAATTTGTTTTTCTGTTATAAGGTTTTCTTTAATTTTAGGTTTTAGTGTTGAGGAGTATAAAACTCCATTCGCAACTTTACTGGATAAAAATGGTGTAGTTTTTTTTTTGGTATTTTTCTTTCATTTGAGTGTTTGGGTTTGCTCATATTCAATGATCTTTTCTGTTATTCTTTTGCTACCAAACAACTACGATAGCTAGCAGGGTAGTCCTCGTTGCAGTTTGCACATATGACTTGGAAATTTTTTTTTTACTACACTCTGCTGTCATATGATTTCCAGCGCATTTTACACATTTAGCCTGTCTTTGGCAAAATTTTTGTGTATTTCCATCTGTGGATGCATTTGGCACACTATTTATTTCATTTTTTAATTTTAAATTTTCTGCTTTAAGTTGGCAGATTTCTCTCTCTCTTTTAGGCGGACTTCTTTGAACCTTCGAGCTCGTAGCGAAGGGGTTTATTAATTTATCCAGATTATTTATATTATAAATATTATTATTATAAACCACTGGCGATTCATCTAAACGCCGGTAAATAAACACTTCGAAAATCGCTACACAATATAATTCATTCAGTACAAAATTTTATCGTGCGTTGCACTTTTCTTGTAGCGGTTCATTTTAATATTTTTTTTTTGTATAACACAAAAATACAATTTTATTTAAATTTACTCAAAAAATTTTGTAAAACTGTGCCTATATAGCTTCACTCTGTTCATCCGTCCGTATGTTTACAAAATCTTTTACACCGTTTGAAATAGAGAAAATAAATTTTAACCACACCCGTTACGGAGCTACAGCCGCCCAAAGTTGGAAAGAGCCCTCTATTCAAATTGTTATAACAAGAGTTTTATTAGGTGTATTTTCAATCTGGAAACACTAGTATTTTCAATCTGGAAAAGATAGTTGGTTTTATAAAATTTATTAATTTTTTGAAGGACAATTGTTTAGGGTTGCCATACCTTACTAAAATTTACCATTAAGCAAAACTCAATTTTTGGCCCCACATATCGTCAAAACGGTTCAAGCTAGGGTCTTGAAGTTAGATCTTCAGAAATTAGTAGTAGTCGATTAACAAAATTTTTTTGTCAAGCCCCATGTTTGGGAGCTATAAGGGCTCGAAAATAAAATTTTGCTATTTTTAAACACCTGCAACTTGAATACCTGTTTAAATATCTTTTCCTTGATATACAAAATTTAAAGGTTCAACATTATATTTTAACATATGTTAAAAGATTTTCTTAAATTTAAAAGGGGTTCCTTAAATTGAAGGAATTGTCCCTCACTTTTAACCATTTTTGCTTAAATAGTTAAATTCTAAGTAAAATTCCAAATTTTGGTGGAATATTCACAATTTAATTCCTAACCTAAAAAAGTTTGGGGCTACTAGGACTTAAAAATTAAAAAATTTACTGTTTTTATACGTAAGTAGTAACATAATCACCAACATTATTTCCTAAATTAACGTTAACATTGAAACTTCAACATTATATTCCGATAAAATACTCAGTATGAAACACTATATTATTTTGAAAATGTGATTTTTTAAAAACCCTTGGTTTTTTTCATCACTACTTGTTAATTAAAAAATTTGAAGTTTCATAAAATGACAAATCTAATACATAAAGAAGAAAATTTGTTTGTTTGTTTGTTTTTCCAGGGCCAGGGGTGACATAGTCTATGTAACATTTTTATAAGTCAACAGGTTGCGGCTCCAGAGCCGTTTTAAGCTTTTGCCTTTTATTGATGTCGAGTCAAAACGGTTTGACTGATTGACTTGAAATTTTGCAAAAATGTTCCTCTTAACAACCGAAATTAGTTGTATAAATTTGGTTGGAATGAATTAACCCATTTCGGTGTGGCGAGTTTCCAAAAGATTTTTTGTTTCTGATTTGTGTCCAATTTCACAGGGTGGTTTTGCAGTCGAAAAGAAGGCTGACACAAATTTTTGTTGAGTTCCGTTAACCCGCTTGGGCACGAGGGCGCAATGAAGGAAGCTTTTACAATGTTTTTATGGTGAACCGAAATGGTTTGACCAGTTGACTTGAAATTTTGCATAAATGTTTGTCTTAGCTAGCGAAAGTAGTCGTATAAAGTTGGTTGGAATGAATTAACCAACTTCGGTCCGGCGGCCTTCCAAAGAAATTTTTGTTTCCGATTTGTGTCCAATTTTACAGGGTGGTTTTGCAATCGAAAAGAGAGGCTGACAAAAATTGTTGTTTAGTTTGGTTAACCCGTTAAGGCACGAGTGCGCAATAAAGCTTTTTCAATATTTTAGATGTCGAGTCGAAATGGTTTGATCGATTGACTTCAAATTTTGCACAAAAAGCAATTAATTTTATAAAGTTGGTTGGAATAAATTAACCTATTTTGCGAGCTTCCAAAAAATATTGTTTTTCCGATTTGTGTACAATTTTACAAATTGATTATTCAGTCCAAAAGAGAAGCTGGAAAACATTTTCGTTAAGTTCTTTTAACGCGTTTGCCACGACGACGCCATGAAGCTTTCTATAACTTTATTTGCTTAAACGGTTAAATGAATTTTATTGAAAATTTTGCACTAGCATTGATTTTAAATATTGAGGTCCACCAGGGCAACTTGGTTTTGACCTGTTTACGTGTTTTGCACAAAAATTAAAAAAAAAATTTTCGAATTTTTGGGATTGGCACAAGTTAACCTTTATTCCAAAAGCTCACTTACTTAATAAAACTAAATTTTTTGCTTTCCTCAAATAGTGCAAAAGCTAAATGAGATACTGTGGTTGCGATATAATAATCCGTTTGGCACAATATCTAATTACTTTTTCTAAAGTTTTATAAAATATTTTAAAATTCTAAAAAAAGCCTACATTTCCTTCAAAAAATCCTTAAAAACGAGAACTTTCAGTTAAGTATAAAACAAAATATAAGTTTAAAAGCTCTTTAAACCTTTTCCAGTACATCGACTATATTTTATTTAGCCGTTGGCCGTTCAAGTTAACTACTATTCATATAAAGTAATGCTGTTGTAAAACAAGAAGTTGTATGGCAGCAAACCGAACACACCAATTAATTTTTGCAAAAACTTTGGCAATAAAGCTAAAATATTTTTAGAGAAATTTCAGACACCCTGCTTAAGTTGGTATAGAGTAATTCCCTTATAAATAAAGAAGTTGTAGGGCAACTACTCGAACCTAATGCAGTAAATCAACCAAATGTTAACCCGCGGAGCTAACTGATTGGATTGCAATAAGGATGACGGCTCTTTCATTAAAACAGATTTGAGAATCCTAGCTCTATATATTTTTGGAGTTATCGTGTGGATGAATTAACATACATAGCTAGATTGAATCACATTTCGATTCTGATCTGATCCATACCTTTGAGTCTATATCTACTCCCCTTTTTATTCTGCGCCATAAACGTAATGGCAAATTTAGTATAATCTTTTGACCTTTTGAGTTTAATATTCACGTCATTTTGGCACATGGGTTCATTACTATTTCCTGCGCGTCCCCCCAATTTGGGATCAATTAGAGTAGTAGTCATACGGGTAAAATAATATTTGCATTTAAGTTAGATAATTCACTGTGGAGCGTTTCTGCGGCTCTTAAAGGGTTTTTAATTAAAAGCCAAATTACAATTTGAAAATTGTTGCGGAATAAATTAACGGAAATCGACAAAAGTGTTTTAAAAAATGTTTGTGGGTTTTCTAAATTTTTTGAGATTATCACAATCCCAATATTGGTTAATATATATTAAGTCTATTAAAGAGTAAACTGCATTGTCTAACAGCAACACTTATATAAAATTTGCAGGTAACCGTTCACACCTATTTTATTTTACAAAAGGTTTGAAAACTGTTCCAACTTTAAGTCTAGAACACTCCCCGTACCCTTAAACCTTTATATACAAATTTTCATGATAATTGACTGAACAAATTTTAAGCCTATACGCTATAAAAACAAAAAAAAATGTTTGCTTTATACATACATAGATTATAAAATATAAATTTAAATTTTGAAAAATTCCGGGCGACGCCGGGTAAATCTGCTAGTAAATTATATTATACTAGTAAAAAAGCCTGTCGGACGACAGGTATAATTTTAATTTCTCTTTTTATATACATTCTTTTTTCCTGCTATTGCGCTACTGAATCAATAAAAGGAAATTCGTTACCTAAAGAACATTAAGTTAACATTATAATAGTTTGTTTTAGTTTTGTAAGTGATAATAAAATAGAAGTATGCATACTAAAGTGTAAAAATTATTAAAATTTTCTGTATCTACCTGTTAACAGATTTCTCATACGTTTTGATTTTTTTTTTTTCTGTTCATAATTTACATTTTATCAGTTTAATTTTTTCTTTCTCTTTTGCATGTAAGGATTTGTTATTAGAAGTATGTTACATGTGTGAATAACACTTAACATTAACATAATGCAACAGTAGCAGCAGTTTGTCTTTTATTATATTTAGACGTATGTATTTTCTTAAAGACTTCTTATACGTTTTGATTTTTGTTTTCTTTTAAAAAATAAAAACTACAAACTGTAAGTAGTTAGTTATTAGTTCTGTAAAATAAAAGTATACATACTGAAATGTAAAAAATAGCTTTGTACGTTTTTATTATAATTTTCTGTATCTACCTGTTAACAGATTTCTCATACGTTTTGATTTTTTTTTTTTTCTGTTCATAATTTACATTTTATCAGTTTAATTTTTTCTTTCTCTTTTGCATGTAAGGATTTCATGCAAAAGTATGTTACATGTGTGAATATTTATTAGAAGTATGTTACATGTGTGAACATCACTTAACATTAACATATTGCAACAGTAGCAGCGTCTTTTATTATATTTATAAAAAATAAAAACTACAAATTAAAGTTAGTTATTAGTTCTGTAAGTGTATTTAAATAAAAGTATTCATACTGAAATGTAAAAAATTTCTTTAAACGTTTTTATTATAATTTTCTGTATCTATCTGTTAACAGATTTCTTATACGTTTTGATTTTTTTTTTTCTGTTCATAATTTACATTTTATCAGTTTAATTTTTTCTTTCTCTTTTGAATGTGAGTATTTGTAAGTATAAGTATTTTACATGTGTGAATAACACTTAACATAACATAGGGCACGTTGGTCAGCAGCAGCAGCAGCAGCAGCAGCAGCAGCAGCAGCAGTTTGTCTTTTATTATATTTAGATTATATTAGTTTTTATATACAAGCAGTGGTTGTGGATTTGTTAGTATACATACCTGGATCCTTAACCTGAAAAGTAACCTACAAACAAACCCGTCACCTGTCAAATTTGTCAACGTGATTTTATAAATAAAATTACAACAATTGACGTTGTCAGAGGTCATAATTACCTAGGACTTGTAACTGACTCTAAAATAAAGTGGGAAGCGCATGTTCATTTTTTAACAAACCACTCCAATTGATCATAAATCAAGGGAACACACAGGAAATCATAAAAAACACTCTTGCGCCAAATTTGAAGCTTCTACATTTGTTTGAAATTACTATCTTTATTATTTTCGAAGATATTCTTGAAGATCTTCGAAACTATGTGGGTGGTCCCCGACCCACTACTCCAATATGTTTCAAATTTCGAGGACACTAAAAGAATAGGAACGACACCCTGATACCAAATTTGGATGTTCTATCTTCTTTGGATTCGTAACCATGCTCATTTGGCCTAAATTCGAGGAAAAAGTTCCAGGATTGGAATCCATAGTCCGATCTCGAACGCACACAATCCCCGCTATAGTCTCGTTACTAGTAACCTACAGCTCAAATTTCATGAAGGTAGCGCCATTAGTTGTTGAGTTATCCTTATTTTTTTTATATGTGCTTTAGCCCTTAGAACAATTAAAAGGTTCAGAATCCGAACCCATGGGCCGATTTCGCCCTTATGCAATCCCCGCTGTACTTTTAGTCCTACAGTTAAAATTTAATCAAGATAGCTCTATCAGTTTTTGATTTATAGTGTCTACGGACGGACGGTCAGACATGGCTATATCGACTCAGGAGGTCACGCTGATCACAAATATATACTTTTCCATATCAAGCTCGCTTCCTTTAGGTGGTTTCCCCTTTTCCTTTTTCCATAGGTGTAGGGTAAAAAAAAAGCCAAAATAAAAAAATATTGTTTTGCCTGCAAATGATAACTTTTGATTTTTTATTTTCTTAAATAAAACACATTCAACAAAGCATTAATATTTTATTTTTTTATAATTTAACACATACAACAGAAAACATTTAAATGAATGCTTTTGTTACACCTCATTTCCTAGATAAATATATTAATAATTATATTTATTTTATGTACAATCAGTGTGCATGCCTATATTTGTTCCATTAAATTCCAAAACCCGAAAAGTAACCTGGAAAAAGCCCTCAAAGCATTTATATCCTTTTTGATAATAGAAATTTGTACTTATGTATTTACTTATCTTTACTTATAAACCAATCAATTCTTTACATTACATTTATTTTGCTACTATGGGCAAACTTAGTTTGTGTTGAATAATAGCATTAATTTTTCATCCTATGACATATTATTTTGTCTTTTGTACTCTAATTGCGGTACATAACATTTTGTCTTTTTTTATACAATTATATAATGTCTTTGTTTTTAATTATCAAATATCAAATATCGTCAGCATCTGCTAATATTATATTTTTATACCCCTGCATACATATCTGACATCGGGTATATTAAAATTGCTCCTCCGTTTGTAACGCATTGATATAGACAAGCTAGAGATAGTGTCAAGGATCAGCATCGAAAAATAAATCGATCTAGCTATGTGTGTCTGTCCGTCCGTCCGTTTGTCAGCACGATAAATCAAAAACTAAAAGAGCTACAGTTCCGAAATTTTCACAAAATATTTTTCAAACAATTTCTAGGTTTCCTATTTTTTTTTGGTTAAGATCTGACCAAAACTTCGGGTGCCTCTCGAACAACTAACTTTTTTAACTCCAATATGTATTTAACTCAATATATATATAATATGTTTTTTTTTTTTTTTTATTCCTTTTCCAGTCCTTTAAGGAGTATAGGGCATTCACCAAGTTTAAATTTTAAACTAGGCTTCAGTTTCTTTAATCATAATATTCACTAAGCCGTTGATTAGTCGGCTGTAATATAATATGTATATAGGTAATATTTTGCATGCTTTATATTTTGATATTGATAGATATAATCATTATGAATATGATGATTATTATCTATCATGATGATCATTATATGAATATAATGCTTATTTTGTCAAAGTTTAATATTCACATCATTTTGGCACATGGGTTCATTACTATTTCCTGCGCGTCCTCCCAATTTGGGATCAATTGGAGTGGTAGTTCAGTATCTCTCTTAGAACCCCGAAAGTTTAAAAGCTTAAAAATAGTAACTTAAAATTAAGATAGAACGTTCCAATCGTGTACAAGGGTTAGCTAGTATTGAAAGTACGGCGGGGACCGGCGGGCTCTGGAACTTTTAATCGGTTCAAGGACTAACAAATATATAACGAAAAGCACGGTAACTTGAAGACTAATTATTCAATCGTTAATTTTTACGGAATTATTGTATAATTTAAATACTTTAAGTGCAAACATTAAAAATTGTTAGTGGGATTTAATATAATAGGGAGGTAAGTAATCATTTCAAAATTACAAAATATATAATAGAATATATAATAATTCATATTATTACTAATTCGGTAATTATATTTAATTCTTTTATGTTATTTTTTTATGTTATTTTATGTTATTATTTAATATATCATACCATATATACTAGTATAATACACAAGTGTTGACGAAAGAAAGTTGAGAAATTCCGATTTCAAAAAATAATAAACCTATAATGTATAAAATAACAAAGAATTAAGTAAATAAATTTTAAATAATTATAAAATTAAGTTACAAAAATATTTTAAAATATAAAAAATGTACATACCTACACATTTATAACAAAATACAAACAGATTTTTTAAAAAAGTGGCAACAAAAGTATAATTTAATTTCAATTTACTCACACTTGGTACGATTTGATTTCTTACACAATAAAAACATCTAAATATAATAAAAGACAAACTGCTGCTGCTGCTGCTGCTGACCAACGTGCCCTATGTTATGTTAAGTGTTATTCACACATGTAAAATACTTATACTTACAAATACTCACATTCAAAAGAGAAAGAAAAAATTAAACTGATAAAATGTAAATTATGAACAGAAAAAAAAAAATCAAAACGTATAAGAAATCTGTTAACAGATAGATACAGAAAATTATAATAAAAACGTTTAAAGAAATTTTTTACATTTCAGTATGAATACTTTTATTTAAATACACTTACAGAACTAATAACTAACTTTAATTTGTAGTTTTTATTTTTTATAAATATAATAAAAGACGCTGCTACTGTTGCAATATGTTAATGTTAAGTGATGTTCACACATGTAACATACTTCTAATAAATATTCACACATGTAACATACTTTTGCATGAAATCCTTACATGCAAAAGAGAAAGAAAAAATTAATCTGATAAAATGTAAATTATGAACAGAAAAAAAAAAAAATCAAAACGTATGAGAAATCTGTTAACAGGTAGATACAGAAAATTATAATAAAAACGTACAAAGCTATTTTTTACATTTCAGTATGTATACTTTTATTTTACAGAACTAATAACTAACTACTTACAGTTTGTAGTTTTTATTTTTTAAAAGAAAACAAAAATCAAAACGTATAAAAAGTCTTTAAGAAAATACATACGTCTAAATATAATAAAAGACAAACTGCTGCTACTGTTGCATTATGTTAATGTTAAGTGTTATTCACACATGTAACATACTTCTAATAACAAATCCTTACATGCAAAAGAGAAAGAAAAAATTAAACTGATAAAATGTAAATTATGAACAGAAAAAAAAAAAATCAAAACGTATGAGAAATCTGTTAACAGGTAGATACAGAAAATTTTAATAATTTTTACACTTTAGTATGCATACTTCTATTTTATTATCACTTACAAAACTAAAACAAACTATTATAATGTTAACTTAATGTTCTTTAGGTAACGAATTTCCTTTTATTGATTCAGTAGCGCAATAGCAGGAAAAAAGAATGTATATAAAAAGAGAAATTAAAATTATACCTGTCGTCCGACAGGCTTTTTTACTAGTATAAATATAATATAAAAGGAAGCGTGTCATGTGCCTGTATTTCATTTGTCTGGGTTAGTAGAGATTTTAGAGTTGGTTACAAAATCAGGGTTTCAATAATTTATTCAGCGAAGGTTTGGATTCCCTATTGAAAGTTCTTTATTATTGAAAATATATATGAATATAAATTAATATCTAAGAGGAATTTTATAGTTGAAATACAGGCAAATCAAATATAGTCAAAAAAAAGGCAGGCTTGTGATAGTAACCCAATATAAAATATTTTCATAACATTTCTTTTCATTTTAGGTTAATTGATTGAACATTTTATATATAGGTGTTCTTTCCTATTTCGTTCGTGTCTCCGAAATTTGAACTTAATTGGAGTGGGATTGGAGGTACCTCCCAAATAAGAAATCGCAACAATAAAAAGCTCATCTTCGAAAATTATAAAGATAGTAACTTAATATAAAGAAAATAACGTTTTTATCATAAAAAGGTTACGCAATTTTTTGACTGAAAAAGCTTTATTTGTTATTTATTCTTCCTATGTTGTGTCAAACTTAATGTATCTAAATCCACTTTGGAGCGGCTCATCTCAATATTTACTAAAAAAATTAGATATTTTGAATAAGAAAGCCATCAAAACAATACATGGATTGCCAATAAGATTTCCTTCTGCATCGCTTTATACTCATAAATATCTAAGTTTTGCGAATATTTGTAAAAAAGAACTTTTCCTCACTGCCTTTAAAATTATTAACAATAAAATCAAACATCATTTCATTCTCAACCGTATGATCGACATTCACAACCACAATACTAGAAACAAAACCAACTTCTACTTATCACTTTTTAAAACAGAACAACAAAAGAAAAATTGTCTCTATAACTGTTTAAAAGCCTTTAATGAATTGCCTTCTGCTACCAAAGCAATCACTGATATATGTCACTATAAAAAAGAAATAGTACAATATATTCTTTCATCAAATAATCAGTCCTAGTGTCTTAAGTTAATTAATTTACTTTTTAAACATATTCTATTTTTTAATGCTAAAAGAGCGTAGGTAACGTTTACTTAAAAAAAATTTTCTTTTTTGGGAATAATGAATAATATAATAAAATAAGGATTGTAAATATAAAAAAAATTAAATATAAATTTTCAAAAAAAGTATTATAAATTAAAGTCAAACTATATTTTATAAAATAATTAGACTAACAGCATTTAATTATGCTATACAGTCGTAAAAAAAAAAAAAAAAAAAAAAAAAAAAAAAAAATATGTCAAATTTGGTAGAAACGTATTTTTCCTCACCTTACTGAAATGTGGGATTAAAAAGAGTTGTGGTTCGGGTGATTCCAACGCACCTTCAAAGATCTAACAAGCATATCTACAAAATTAATAAAAATAGAAACTTTAAATATCATACACGAGTGTTCTGTTTTGTTTCCATTACGTTTCTAACATAGTGGATTAATTGGATTCCTGGTTCAGATACCTCCCACAGTCTAACAAAGATTTAGCAAGTATATGCTTGAAATTAATTACGATAGAAACGTTAATTTTGGTAAAAGAGTTTTCTTTTCTATTTGCTTTCTTATTTAATACTTTTATATTTTTAAAGGGCTTAGAAGGTAATTATATTTTAATATAAAAAATAACTTGTATTTTATTTTTTAAATTAAAAACTAAAATAATTTTTTTAATAAGTAAAGAAACAGTCAGTCGACTTAAAAATACCCTACAACTATTTGGTTCAAATTTAATTGGAAGTCCATATTTCATTTTAAAACCATTAAAGCTTTTAATAGTTTGATCTTAAGACACAACTAACGCAATTAACTGTATAATACTAAAAATATTTTCTAATTATTTTATCAATTCAAAAATATTAGAAATTCTTAATAATTTATCTATTTAAAAATATTAAACAGCGAAATAACTTGAAATAAAAAGATTCGTAAAATGCAATTACAAAATTACATATTTAAGACTTTTTATACAATTCAATAAAATTTTACACACATGCAACAATTACTTCTTTTCAGGATTTTTAATTGTAATGTATTTACTGTAGAATAATTTGGTACCTTTGATTAATTATTTAAATTTTAAATAATTTTTAAATTTATTCTTTTCATTTACTTATTTTTTAACATTACATAAACAAATATTAATTTGTAATAAAATAAATATAAAAGTTTATATAATGTGATGGTTTTTAATGTTAATTATAATATTTGCCATTATTTTCGAGAAGACAGATAACAGCGTTTTATTGCGCCAGTTATTGCAATGCTTCAGGTTACCTTTTTTGCCAGCTTAACAATAACTCCTTCTTTCCACTCACTTGGATACTTTTCTTCTTTTCATATAGCCTTAATCAATGGGAGAAGTATATCTGCCATTGCGGAGACGTCTGCTTTTAGAAGTTCGACTGGTATTTGGTCAATTCCTGCAGCTTTGTTATCTTTCAAGAGCGAAACGGCGCTTTCGATTTCAGGTTTCGTGGGTAGTGCTGTACTAATAGCTCTGTGTGATCGACGCAACTCAGGTTCTTCAGAGATTTCTGATGCAGATTGCTGTATAAAATTTTCGTTTAGCAAACGGCAAAAGTAGTTTTTCCACCTCCGTAATTGATCATCCATCGACACCAGAAGCCTTCCATTTTCGTCCAAGATAATATTTTGCTGCTTTGTTGAATGACCTGAAATAATTTTTGTTATCTTATATAAGGCTTTGCCATCACCTCTTCTTACTGCTATCTCTGCTTCAGTAGCAAGGTTTTCTATTTGTTTCCTTCTGTCTTGTCTTACACTTCTCTGCGCGTTTCTATGGGCGCTGTTATACTCGCTACGAAGCTCACCCAATAGCCGCGGATCCTGTTCAGAGTTTATTTTGTTTTTTAGCTCTTTACGCCTGGCTATGTTGTCCCACGAAATTCGTGAGATCCATGGGCCTTTTTGCTGCGATAATCGGGGTATTGTTTCTCTTCTAGTTTCTATAAATAATTGTTTTACTTTATTCCACTTTTCATCTATAGAAACTGCCCCGTCCTCTCGTTTATTTCCTTCATTCAATGTTGATGCTCTTTCTCGGAATTTTTGTACAAAATTACCACATGTTGCGGGATTTTTTAACGCTTCAACATCGAAGACGTGCTCTTCTGACAGGTCCTTCATCTTCTGTTTCTTCGGTAGGAGCGTAACATTGTATTATGTTTATATTTCGTTCCCTGGATTTGAATCTGGCAGTCATCAATTTGCGTGATATTGCTTCAGCATTTAGCATAATTTCTACTCCACCACGAATTATTCCTGTTTCTGCTTCATCATCTCCCGAGTACAGCATGTGAGTTAAATTACTGAAAAAATTTCACCACAACCTCAACATTTAATTTCACTGACGCCGAGTATGTTAATATTGAATGATAACATTTAACGCTCGAATTGCTCGTATCGCCCAACACCATATAGTGTTCTCACGTTCCATTCTCCGATTAGCGTCCGCTTCTTGTGGCCAAAAGTTTTCACTATTTCACTTGACCAGTTTCTTGAACTTGTGTTACATGCTCTTATCCTGTTTGTATTTAAAAATGAATTTATCTGCACCCCCAAATTCGATCTGTAGTTTACATTGACTGGAGAAGTCAAAGAAGGATTCACCATATTACTATGACTACCCCTTGGAGGAAATATATCCATTCGCATGTTTGTTCATATTTTCATATTTTATAAATTAGTGTTTTCTGAGATATAGTTGATAACCCCATAAGCTCATGTCTGTAGGCACACTTGCCTTTTGGATGAACAGACACATCTCACACACGTTTATATAGCGAGCCGCTTGTTTCAAGACAGACACCCGCTTGGAGCCGCCAATTCTTGGTACAGACGCTCCTAAATCTAGCCTATGTTTTGAATACATAAGACTCGCCCCGCCAATATCTCGTTGTTTTGTCGATCCTACTTACTCAACCTGGGTTTAGTACCAGATCTTCCGGTAGGATTGCTTGACGTAACAGGGGGGCCATCGTGAAGGTGAGATTTGACTTGATGTAGTAGAGACTAGGCCAACCTGCCAGGATACCTGTCAGCTGTAATCGCATATTATGCTCATTGATCCTATAGAGCTGCCCAAAGG
This sequence comes from Dolichopus griseipennis, assembly GCA_963082915.1. Lineage (NCBI taxonomy): Eukaryota > Metazoa > Arthropoda > Insecta > Diptera > Dolichopodidae > Dolichopus > Dolichopus griseipennis. The sequence continues at coordinate 45,543,026 of OY720444.1, read as the reverse complement.
TGACACTCCATAAAATAATTGATATAATAAGAGTTAAAAAAAGAAATTTACTAGCTTATTATACCCTACACCTATGAAGTAGGAAAAGGGTATATTAACTTAAAGCGGGGTATAAAGCGAGGTAGATATGGAAAAGTATACATTTTTGATCAGCGTGACCTCCTGAGTTGATATAGCCATGGCCGTCCGTCCATAAGCACGATAACTCAAAAACTAATGGAGCTATCTTGATGAAATTTTAACTCTAGGTTACGAGGACTTAAAGTTCGGCGGGGATTTAATATGGACGAAATCGGCCCATGGGTTCGGATTCTGAACCTTTAAATTGTTCTAAGGGCTAACGAACATATAAGTTAATTTCACTTGCTCATATAAACCATAAAAAAAAATAAAGATAATTATTTTTAATAATAAAAAGTTTTGATTTTATGTAATTTACATTTAATACAATTAATGTTACAATGATTTTTTCAATGTTTTTATTACGAAATGCATCTCCGAAATTTGTTACAAAATTAATAAAAAAATTTTAATTTAATATTATTGAAATTTAATATAAAATAAACTTTTCGCGTGTGAAAAATTAGAAAGTAATTATGCAATATAATATGGAAGGTTAACGGTTGTTAACACTCCGCCCCTTAAGATTAAATGTCCCTATTTGGCGTTCGATAATAGAACATACCTTTGCTATGGTTGGTTTTGTATGTTCTTCTGTTATTTTAATTAACTTGATGTCAATGATTTTATCCTCTTTTTAATTTGTAATTGTTTCCTTGCTGTCATGCTACTCGTTGTTGTTGTTTATTGTAAATTTAACCCCTTTCTTTTGAACGATAATTATTTCGATTGTTAGTAGAACAAGTATGATAATGATAGGGAACTCAATTCTAATGGTGCGGTCTATTGTCCTTTCGTCCTTTGTTAATTGAAATTCCTTTGTTTTTTCCTTATTGATGTAATTCTCCTTCCATTAATTTTGGTTGCTGTATTTGTGATAAGATGTTAGTTGTTGAAATCTCTATTGATGTAAAAGTTTGATTGTTTATCTCTATTGTTGGATTATGGAACCTTATTACATAGTTCCGTTGAGTGTTCTATTTTTTTGGTTCAATCGAATTATTCAGTTGAAGTCGTTTAGTAGGAGCATATCACTAGCTATTTCATCTATGTCTGGGATATGATGACTGTTGTTTAAATTGCATTTCGAATTTTTTCCTTCTATGAGTCTCTTTGTGCAAGTAGAATTTACAATTTCAATGTTTTGTATGTTACATATAAATATTTAATTTATTTTTTCTACAACTTCCTTTTATTCCATACATTTTTTTTTGTATTTATTAATACATTTTTAAAATCATCTTTTAACATTTTATTATTTTTTTTACAGGTTTTAGCAAAAGGTTTTTATATTTTTATCTGTTAGGGGTATCTCCACAAGATGGAATAAGCAAGTTTAATGTTTTATAATTTTAGTGTTAGCGAGATCTAATGCTTCTTCTCCGAACTGCTGTAAGGAAAATTTTCGTTATCTAGGACTGCAGTTAAGGTTTCTATGTTGGATTTAGACGTTAATATGGGGTTATAACCCCAGTTTTTTCCAGTGTGTGGCATGCATACTTTATATTTATTATTTCTTCTTTAATTATTTTTAATTTACTTTGTAATCTAATAGCGTTTTGATTATTCATAATCTAATTGGATATTATCGAACTTTGATTTGCAATTTGGGTGATATTATTAATCCTGTCATTGTGGATTTTATTGGTTATTGTCCGCCAATTATTGTTTTAAAAGAAAGTTGAGTGATTTTTTTGCTCTCCGAGATCTGAATTCATCCAGATATTGTTGGATTTGTAGTGCCTCGTACGGTATATATTGATGTAATAGATCAGCTCGTGTGACATCCCTCGTGTGACATCTCTGGCTTCAAATAATTTAAAGAAGTTTGAATTACACTGATATCGGCTATGTATTTCAGTCTGTAATTTCCTTGATGGATTTTTGCTTCTCCCAGTTCAATTTTGATAGGGTATGATCTTGAGTAATACAATATTTGTACTTTAACTAAACTTTTGCCCATTAGAAGCCTACAATAAATATTAGGACTTGAAAATTTAAGAAAATAGAAAAGAGTAAAAAGAAGATTTTTTTTTTGTTTAAAATAATGCAATTATTGACTTATAAACTGGGATTTTATATTTGATTTGTGTTCGATTCTCCCCGACTTAGTTAAAACAGCCGAACTTCGATTTTGTTTAACCATTTCCTTTTTATATCGAAATGTCAATTTTATATCGAGTCTTTTATTATGTTTTACATAGATGGTTTCGAAATTTGAGATCATTGTCTTGTTTCTGCTTTAGAATTTCTATATTTTTGATGCGAGAGGCACACATCAAGCCCGTCGGTGTGTTCAGCTGATAATATCTTTTCGTTCAAATTCGTCTTTAATATCCCTAACCGTGTCATGTGCGAATCTGATCTTATTTTTTGTAAAATGATTCTCGCATAGTATTTGAGTTTGCTCTCTAATACATTTTTCAGCTTTTATGACATTTAAATCCAAATTTAAATATTCTTATTTTTTGTAAAATGTAAAATGATTCTCGCATAACATTTGAGTTTGATCTCTAATACATTTTTCAGCTTTTATGACACTTAAATCCAAATTTAAATATTCTTTTTATTTTTTATACAAAAAAAAAAACTTTTTATTTTTATTAATTTTTGTCTTGCTTGTTCTATGTTATTGTATCTTACCCTATTTTTTTTGAAAGAAGAAAATTCTTTAATTATCTTTAAAATTTGTCAAAACTTTAATATTGTACTTATTTTACTAATTTCATTTTGATTTACGTTACTTAAATTTATTAAACTGTAATTTTTACTTTATATTTTTCTTCCTTATTTTATTTATTGATTTTTGAAATATTTTGAATTGTAATCGATTTGTAAAAAAATTTGCTTTTTGAGATTGAATTTGTTTAATTTATTTAATTTGTTAAAATAAAATTTATGATCCAAAATTTCATTTTAAAATACTTTTAATTTATATACTTTTTTATTTATCTTTTTTAAAATAGGCAAAATATTAAAAAAAAAACCTTTTTCTAATGAAATTTTACTTAATTCTATTTATTATACCCTACACCTATAGAATAGGTAAAGGGGTATATTAACTTTGGTATGGTGTTTGTAACCACCTAAAGGAAGCGAGCTAGATATGGAAAAGTATATATATTTGTGATCAGCGTGACCTCCTCAGTCGATATAGCCATGTCCGCCCGTCCGTCCGTCCATAGGCACGATAACTCAAAAAAAAATGGAGCTATCTTGTTGAAATTTTAACTGGAGGCTACTAGGACTGAAAGTACGGCGGGGATTGGATATGGGCGAAATCGGCCCATGGGTTCGGATTCTGGACCTTTGAATCGGTCAAAGGGCTAACGAACATATATAAAAAATCACAATAACTCAACAACTAATGACGCTATCTTCATCAAATTTGTGCTGTAGGTTACTAATAATGAACCTACTTTGGGGATTGCGTAAGTTCGGGATTGGACCATGGGTTCGGAACCTAGAACTTTTTGATCGAATTTAGGCCAAACGAGCATAATTGCGAAACCAATGAAGATAGAACCTCCAAATTTGGTATCAAGGTGTCCCCTCCTATTTCCTAAGTGCTACACATTTCCGAAGACCTTAAAGCATATCTTTAAAATTAATAAAGATAGCAACTTAAAAAAAATTTAGAAGCTTCAAATTTGGCACAAGGGTGTTCTTTACTATCTCTTGCGTGTCCCCCTAATTTTGGATCAATTGGAGTGGTGGTTCAGTACCCCTCTTAGACCTCACAAGTTTTAAAAGCTTCTAATCGAAATTACTAAAAATAGTAACTTAAAATTAAGATAGAAGGTTCAAATTGTGTACAAGGGTTAACTAGTACTATAAGTACAGCGCAGAATGTATAAGGGCGTAATCAGACCAAGGGTTCGGATTCTGAACCTTTTAATCGGTTTCAGGGCTAACGAACATATATTAAAAATCACGATAGCTCAACAACTAATGACGCTATCTTCATGAAATTTTGTGCTGTAGGTTATTGGTAATGAAACTACGGCGGCGATTGTGTACGGTGAGGAGTGGACAATGGGTTCGGAACTTAGAACTTTTTGATCGAATTTAGGCCAAACTAGCATAATTCCGAAACCAATGAAGATAGAACCTCCAAATTTAGTATCAGGGTGTTGCTTTCAATTCCCTTAGTCTCCTTGAAATTTGAGCCCAATTGGAGTAGTGGGTGGGGACCAGCCACTCAGTTCCGAGGACCTTAAAGCATATTTTCGAAATTGATAAAGATAGTAACTTGAAACAAATGTAGAAGCTGCAAATTTGGCCCATGGGTGTTCTTTACTATTTCCTGCGTGTCCATCTAATTTTGGATCAATTGGAGTAGTGGTTCAGTACCTTTCGTAGACCCGCCAATGTGTAAAAGCTTATCATCGAAATTAATAAAACTAGTAACCTAAAATTAAGATATAACGTTCCAATTGTGTACAAGGGTTAACTAGTATTGAAAGTATGACGGGGACTGCATATGCAAGAAATCGCACCATGGTTTCGGGTCCTGGAACCCTTGAAAAGTTCAAGGGCTAACAAACATATATCTTAAAAACACCATAACTCAAAAAATAATGCCGCTATTTTGATGAAATTTAAACTCTAGGTTACTAGTAAGGAAAGTACCATGGGAATTGGTTCTGGTCGAGTTTAATTTCGAAGCCAAAGAATATATTTCCTATTTCCTATGTGTCCCCGAAATTTAGACTTAATTGTAGTGGTTCAGCTATGTTCAAAGGTACTTGCTGCATTTATGTAAAACTTATTTTTATATTTAAATGAATTATATGAAAAGGTCTAAATGTGTAATTGTATTTTAGAAATATATTTATTGCATATTTTGCTTTTATAAGCTTTTCTATTAGGTATATAAACTAACCATTTAAAATAATTGCTATTTTGAAAAATTTCGATTATTAAATATATTATGCTTTGACTATCTTTTTATCACAAAATTTAATAATTAGAATTTTTTCATTTTGTAATTGAATTGGAATAAATATATTTTAATTTATTTCAAGTTTTTTTGTTTTTTAATATTTTTAAATAGATAAATTAGTAAGAATTTGTAATATTTTTTAATAGATAGTGTAATTAGAAAATGTTTTTAAGTATTATAAAGTTAATTTGGTTAGCTATGTATTATGATCAAATAACAACAGCTTTTATGGTGTTAAAATGACTTATGGATATGTCCTTAAATTTGAACCAAATAGGTTTAGGGTATTTCTAAGTCGGTTGCACCGACTGACTGTTTCTTTACTTGTTTTATTTCTTATAGCACATTTTCAAAAAATTTTGTAAAAATGTGTCTATATAGTTTCACTCTGTCCGTCCGCCCGTCTGTCCGTATGTTTACAAAAACTTTTAATTGAAATAGAGTAAAGAAATTTTAAGCACGTAGATATTACAAAAAAAATAATTTCGTAGAAGAATTTTTTTCTGTAGTCCCACCCACTATGGAGCTAAGGCCCCCCAAATTTGACAATAGCCTTATTTTTAAATTGTTATAACAAGAGTTCTGTTAAGTGTATTTTCAATCTGAAAACGGCAAAAAATAGCTGGTTTTATAAATTTTATAAATGTTTTGGGTTGCCATACGGTACTAAAATTTACAATTATACTAAACTCAATTTTTACAAAATTTTTTTTTAGTAATATACAAAATTGAAAGGTCTTTAATTATATTTCAACATGTGTCAAAGTTTTCTTAATTTTTAAGGGTGCCGAAGTTACAGCCCCCGAAAATTGCAAAAAAGCTCTATATTTAAATGAGTATAACAAGAGTACTGTTAAATGTATTTTCAATCTAAAAACGGTATAAGACAGCTGCTTTTATAGGCTTCACAAAAAAATAAAGCTTAAATGTATAGGGTTGCCATACGGTACAAAAAATTTATCATTAAGCAAAACTCAATTTTTGCACAATTTTTGGCCCCTCATATCTTCTAAACTGTTCAAGCTAGGGTCTTGAAATTTTGCGACAAGTTAGATCCTCCAAAGTTAGTAGGAGTCAGCTAACGACATTTTTTTGTCACGTCCCCTGTTAAGAGCTATAAGAGCTCGAAAATTTTTAACACTTGTAACTTGAATACCTGTTCAAATTTTTTTTCACAAATATACAAAATTTACAGCTGCAGCATTATATTTCAACATACGTTAAAGGTTTTTCTTAAATTTTAAAGGGTCTCTTTAAATTGAAGAAATTGTCTCTTAGTTTAACCATTTTAGTTTAGATAATAAAATTCCAGATTTTGGTGGAGTTCACAATTGATTTCCTAGAACCTAAAAAATTGGAAGGGTGAGGACAGGAGGAGGGTGGGCAATTCCATCATAAGTTTGCTAAGCAAAAATTTGGGAACCTTCTCCATTGAAGGGCTACTAGGTCTTAAAAATTAAAACTTTTATGTTTTTATAAAACAGTAACTTATTAACCAGTGTAAGTTTTTCCAAAATTAAAGGTTAACATTGAAGCTCCAACATCATATTTCGCACTTATTAACAGGTTTTCTTAAGTGTATTTTGGTTATATTCTAAGTATTTCCTTAATAGTCATATAATTAATAAATTATTGAAATAACTAAATTATAATATTATCATTTATTTTTATATATATTTTTATAAAAATAAATGATAAAATACTCAGTAAGAAACCGTATATAATTTTGAAAATGCGCTTTTTAAAAACCCTTGGTTTTTGTCCTCACTTGTTTTTTTTATTATTTTAATATTGTCAAACAAAAATAATTTTTTCTTTCAAAAAATTAATTCGTATAATCGTTTTTTTTATTTTATAGGAAAGAATTTTTTTTTTTTTATTTAATATTGTGCTTGAGGCAGCCTCACCTCAAGTGTCGACGAGAAGACTTGATAACGATATTGTAATTTATTAAATTTTTTTTTTTAGTAATTATTTTAATTTTTATTTATTTATAGTTTATTACTTAAATTTTTTGTAAGAATGACTATTTTGGAAGGAAAAGCAATTTCAACGATTTAATATTTTTAAAAATTTTGTAAAAAATATCTCGCTAAAGTGAAAATTTATTTCCTTTTATATATCAAAAAAAAACTATTAATTTTGTACACAAAACTTAGTATAAAAATTTGTTTTATTTTCTTAGTTTTTATTTTTTTTTTATTTTCACTGACTTACATGAGCACAATTGATCTTATTCAGTCCGCTTTAATTCTTTCCAGCGGAGTTGGCGGCTGTCAACAAATCTTCACGAACCATCTGCGGTAGATGAACCAAATTTTATTGTAACTTTGGCCATTACACAGTTCCGAAGATTATGAAGCATACTTTCGAAATTAATAAAGATACTAACTTGAAACAAATGAAGAAGCTTCAAATTTGCCACAAGGGTGTTCTTTACTGTTTCCTCATTTCCTGCGTATCTTTCTAATTTATAATCAATTAGAGTGGTGGTTCAGGTACCTCTTTTAGACCTCCCAAGGAATAAAGAAAATAAAAGCGATATTATTTTATTTGGAGTATAATAACTCTGATTTTTATTTGAAAATATTGATCCTTATATAGTAATTTGGAATTATTCAAATCCATACAAATTTAATCTAGACTCTAGAGCAACAAATTATAAAAATACTAATAAATTATAAAAATTTATTGCTTAGTTACAATGAATTTTATTTGGGTCAAAAGAGTGCATTACAATATTTATTGACCTAATTCATTATTATATAAATATCATTGACCAAAAATATCAACCAAAAAATATGTGAATCATTACCATTCACTATATTAACATTACAAACAAAAAAATGTAATTTGATCACTAAAATATTATATTTGTATCATACAATGCCATTCACTTGCTTTCATACAAATATTTGTGAACCTAACTAACAAAAAATATTATGTCAGCATTTATGTCTTTTTAAATCATAATATTTAATCGGCTTATTTTTTCCCATACAAATATAAACATCCTTTTTCCGGATAAACTATAAGACCAATTTTAATGAAACAACAACCAAAAGAAAGGTTTTTATTGTTTTCATAGGACAATGATATTTTTTTTTTAGAATATTGCGTTTTTTCAGGTGAAAACCCGTGTTGAATTTAACGTAAATTTGAATTTAACGGTCACGCTGTTAAAAGTTAAGGCTTATGATTCTAATATTATGCGCCGACTTTCTGGGTAAAAGTAATTCATTTTCGGTTGTAACTCGCAGCTCAATCAAACTATTATACATATGCGCCGACTTATGTCTTTCTTTTTTTTTGTTTATTCAAATGTTCAATGAACAAGGAGATTTAATATTTTTTAAAATTGTTTTTTTTTTTGTTTTTGTTTTTTCTTTATCTTAAAAAGTGAACGAAAAAAAATGAATATTGAATGTTCTATTCCAAATGAAAGCAATACATTTGGTTTATACAGTAGTTTTCATTTATAACGAACTCGGTTCAACTTTAATTATAATAAACAACACTTTTTGATAAAGAATTAAATTTTACCTAAAAATGAAAGTTTTTTATTACATTGATATTTCTTTTATTTAAAATTATTATATTTAATTATGTTGCTTGGTGATTAATTTAGTATTTTTTTATTTATTTTTGAATATAAAAAAAATCATAATAACGCATCAAAAATACAAAAAAAATTTCATTAGAAGAAAAAGCTTGAGGCTTGAGGCTGACACATCAAATAAAATTTTAGCAAATGAGTTCGAAGTGTCCATTCTAGAATCAGCACATTCTACAATGTTCAAGCTTTATACTAATTTTTCAAATTCCACAGCATTCTTTTAAAACGACATTCGTTTATTACGACGAATATTTTCCGTCCCATCATGGTCGTTATAACCGAAAAGTACTTTACTTTGTTTTCGTTTGCTTAAAAATTTTTTTTTTTTAAATCGTATATTGTTGTTGGTTTTTGTTAAGTTTTTTGTAAAATAAGAAACCGACTTCTGATAAATAATATTTCTTAAGAAAAATGATTTGTTACTTATGGATCAACCAAATTCAGCGTGTACGGCGTTCAGTTTCTGTCAAAAAATTTTGAAATAAGTTGTTATGTAAATAAATTTACATGAAAGCATACACGACGTACTGTACCTCGGAGTTTTAAAATTTAAAAATTGACAAAGCGTATAAAAATATTGTAATTGTTTTTTCTTATGTTGCTACGATTAAATTTTAAAAATAAATATTTTAAAATAATATTTTTTTAAAATAATTTTTTTTAAAACATATATTCAAAATAATTGAAATAAGTTTGCAAAAAAATTAAAAACGAAAAATCTTTCTTAAAAAAATAATTTGCAATTTAAATGATTTGTTACTTTGGGCCTAACCAAAATCAACGCTTATGGTGTTTTAAATTAGTAGTTAAGTACATGATATTACATGAGAATAACTTACTGTACCTCGAATTTTTAAAATTTAAACATTGACAAAGCATATAAAAAAATTATTGTTTTTTCTTATGTTGTTATTGTTCTAAAAATAAAATATTTTAAAATAATATTGTTTTTAAAAATACCTATATTTTTTTAAAAAATACTTTACATATATTCAAAATAATTGAAATACCTATAGTATGTTTGCAGAAACAAAAAAATAACATTTCTAAAGAAAAATTATGTGTTCTTTACAGATCAATCAAAATAAACGCGTACGGCATGCAGTTTCTGACAAAAAAATTTGAAATAAGTAGGTATGTTGTGTACTGTACTTCGGAATTTAAAATTTTAAAATTTGACAAAGCGTATAAAAATATTGTAATTGTTTTTTCTGATGTTATTTTTTTTTTTAAAAAACATACATTCAAAATAACTGAAAATACCTATAACATGTTCGCAAAAAAAACTAAAAAATAATCTTAAACTTAAATAAAAGTTGACGTATAATTTCTGTCAAAAAATTTACAAATAAATAGGTACATGAATTTTCATGAGAGCAACCAAAATACGCGTAACGCGATGTACTGTAATCGAATTTTTAAAATTTACAAATTGACAAATGGTTTTTGGTTTTTCTTATATTTCTAAGATTATGTTTTAAAAAATATGTTATATTGAAAAAAATTCAAAATATACCTATTGTATGAAATTAATAAAATTTTTTGTTCTAAATTAAAACATTCAAGTAAATTTTAGCAAATGAGTTCGAAGTGTCCAAGTCTTATACTAATTTTTCACAATTCACAAGCATTCTTTTAAAACGACATTCGTTTATTACGACGAATATTTTCCGTCTCATCATGGTCGTTATAATCAAAAAGTACTGTATTTTGTTTTTGTTTGCAATTTATTATAATACAGTAGGTACTAAAAAAAAAGTTTTTTATAACTCGTAAATTGTGGTTACTTTTTGTTAAGTTTTTTGTAAAATTAAAAACCGACTTCTGAAATATGCAGAAACTTAAAAAAAAAAAATATTTCTTAAGAAAAATGATTTGTTTCTTATGGATTAGCCAAAATCAGCATGTACCGCATTCAGTTTCGGTCAAAAAATTTTGAAATAATTAGTTACGTAAAAAAATTAACATGAAAGCATACACGACGTGTAAAGATACATATTGTAATTGTTTTTTCTTATGCTGCTGCAATAAGAATAACATTTACAATAACATTTTTTTTAAATAATTTAGTTTAAAACATACAAATATTCAAATAAATTAAAAATACCTACAGTACAATATGTTTGCAAAACTAAAAAAATTATCTTTCTCAAAAAAAGTTATTTGTTCCTTAGGTCCTAACCTAAATAAAAGCGCGCAGCGTATAATTTCTGTCAAAAAATTGAGAAATTAATGGGTACATAAATTTACATTAGAGCAGCGAAAATACGCGTAACGCAATGTACTGTATCTCGGATTTTTAAAATTTAAAAATATTGACAAAATGTATAAAAATATTATTATTGGTTTTTCTTATATTTCTAATATTATGTTTTAAAAAATAATATTTTTTTACAATAATTTTTATTAAAAAATATCTTATATTCAAAATACCTATAATATGAAATTAAAAATATTTTTTGTAGGTACTAAATTAAAACATTCAAATAAATATTTTTGATAAATTAAAAATTGTACGCGCGTATCGATTTACCGATAATGGATATGTAGACAGACGTATTGACGTACTGCCGTATAAAAATTGTACGTCGTATGTTTTGATTTCATTCTAATAATTGAAAAGTTTATTTCACACTTTCAACATCGAATAATGTTTTTTTATAATTAAAAAAACTATTTTTAGTTTTACTTTGACAAAACGAACCAATTTTATACATCAAAAAGTGTACATGAAGATTAGATAGGCGTAGTTTGTAAATGGAACGCTAATTTTTGTTTCAGGAGCACATAATTGTTAGATTAATCGTCATATATATATTTGACATCTTAAAACTACCTCTCATTTGAGAAGTTAATTATATTTAATAGTATTTAAATATTAATAAAGTGAAAAAATTAAGGCTTATTGCTGATATAAATATAAAGAATATTTATTTAAAATGGAAGGGGGTAAGTGCTTATTGGTTATCAAATAAAAAATATGTTTTAACATAACCTATTCAAGAGAATTTTAATTAAAGCCATCTGCCGGAAATTATTTATCTACTCTGTCAAATACTCTTTTTACAAGGGCTGAAGTAGCTGACAATAGTTGAGAGTAGAAAAGAGTTTACTCCTCATAAAGGAATAAAAGCAATAATATTTATTTGTTTTAAGAAACTTATGAGTCATGGCTCATGACCATGTATAGAAATATATTTTTGTCAATAAAAAACTTAAATAAATAAATATTAAATAATATATTAAAATATATAATAAATAAATAAACTAGACAAAAAGGTATAAAGCAAACTAAAGAATTCAGAATCATTTTTCGCATGTTTTCAGAACTTTAAATAGGCATACATTTGTAGTAAAAATTTACCTATTAAAGTTAAAAATAAAAAAAGGGTAGAAAAAATTTATTGTGTGATTTATTGAAAAACTTTTTTTTTTGCTATAAATCTTAAGATTGAGATTTATAAAAAGACTTCGGTCAACTTGACTATTTTTTGTACTTTTGGCAGCTTCAATATACCTAATATAATACTAAATACTAAACTTATGAATTATGATTTGTTAAATTTTGTTGCACATAATATTATGTATTCATAGAGTTTTTTAATTAGGATACAGAATACGTACAACATTGTTCATATCGTACTAAAATGTTTAGAAAAAAGTACAGTTTGCTATATGAAGGACAGCATTAACTCGAATTTTGGGTTCTTGACTTCAATAAATATATGTATATGTTTAGAATTATGTATTTATTAGAATAATATTTATATGTATTTAGAATTTCAATTTAATTTAACTGTACCAATTTATCCTCTCTTTAAAGCGGCTTAAGCTATAGAAATAAAACTCAAAAATCGGTACTTGACAACGTTTTAATAATTAAAAAAAATTATAAATTTTTTTTAAGCAAATTTCAAGCGCAAGAATTGTTGACAACACTGTTGGCATAACTTTTATTATGTATAGTCTAATATAATTTACACATAACGAATTTTATATGTTAACTTAAAAGCAAAAATAGCTCGAATTTCGAGCACAGGGCGATACTAGTTTTATATTAAATAATAACTTGTATTTTTGGTCATTTACAGTTATGGAAATTTTTTTAAGAACAGTTCAAGATTAAGAACGGTTCTAATTGTTCTCAAATGTCAAGGTCACAAAGAAAATAAGAAGAAACACCTGTGCCTTACACTTTAAGGTTCTATCTTTATTGGTTTCGAAATTATGCTCATTTACGAACCCATTGTCCGATCTCGACCATAAGCAATCTCCACGGTATTTTCATTAGTACATAGACTTTAAATTTCATCAACATAGCGTGATTAGTTTTAAAGTTATCTTGTTTTTTGGATATTTATTTATTTATTTATTAGTTTAACTCAAACTTTACAAAATTTTAACAATTAGTTTCATGCAATATATAAAAAAAATAATTAAGCTTATGAATTAGGTTACAATTTCATATTTTTTAAATTAAAATTTAAGTGAACAACAAAAACAACTAAAAATATATAAAAAAAAAGATTTTATATTTCTATTTATACAATTTAAGTTTTTGTGTTTGTTTTGAAAGTGTGAAGTCGATGTTGTTCTTGTGTTTGTTACCCATTATTAACATCCTATGAATCGGTTCATAATTGCCATAATTTGTTTTATGAAAACTTAACGTAAATAAATTAGTATTACGTAAATAATTATTTGAAATAATTTTAATGTTACTGAGGATTTGAGGAGAAGAAATGTTACATTTTAAAAGTTCAGTAATAAAAATAGCATCAGCAACTTCTCGTCTTAATTTTAAAGTTTTCAAGTGATTTAAATTCAACTTATTTTTGTAAGAAGGTAAGATCAGCGGGTTTGACCATTGAAGATTTCTCAAAGTAAATCTTAAAAAATTTCTTTGCACCGCCTCTATCCTATTAATATATACCTCGTAAAATGGTGACCAAACTCGGCTAGCATATTCTAAATTAGGTCTAACAAGACAAGAATATAAAGATTTAAGAACATAAGGATCATTAAATTCTTTCGACCAACGTTTTATAAAACCAAGCATAGAATTAGCTTTATATATAATATAACAAAAATGAAGTTTAAAAAAATTAAGCTTATCATCGAAGTAAACGCCTAGGTCTTTAATAGAATTCGTTTTAGAAATGCTAATTCCGTTCAAGCTGTAATTAAAACAAATCGGATTAAGACGATGTGTGAAACACATAAGTGCACATTTATTTACATTTAGAAGATTATTGTTTTTACACCAATTAAAAAAAATATCTAAATCATTTTGTAAAAGTAAAGCATCATTTAGTGACTCAATTTTCTTAAAAATTTTCATGTCATCCCCATATATTTGAAGCTCACTATTAACAATGACTGAAGAAACATCGTTTACCGAGATTATTAAAAAAAGAGGATCTAAGTGACTGCCTTGTGGAAGTCCTGAATAGGCGTTTAAAAGTATAGAAGTGAAGTTTCTATATAAAACACTGTAGGTCCTATCAGATAAATATGAGTCAACTCATTTCACAAAAATATCTGAGAAACCAAGTTTCCTCAGCTTTATCATTATTATAGATTGTGGTAAAACATCAAATGCTTACTATAATGTGTAAAGATAACATCTGTTTTAAAACCTTCTTCCACATTTTATGTAAAAGTTGAAACTGACTCTACAAGATTAGTAACTGTTGTTCTTTTATCCATGTATCCATGCTGATTATGAACCAAAAAAGATTTCCAGTGACTATGAATAGAATCATACATTGTTAATTCGAACAGTTTTGGAAGTGAAGAAAGTTTCGCAATTGGTCGATAATTAATAATTTCATTTTTGGAATTTTTCTTATGAATAGGTCTAACATATGGGTGTTTCCAGATAGAAGGGAAAACTTTTCCGAAATATCATCTACTCTATAACTTCCGGAATATCATCAGGTCCGGGAAGATTATTATTCCCAAGTTTGTCTAAATACATTTTAATAACACCATCATTAATATTTATATTAGATCAAGTAGTTTTCGGAAAAGTATCCAAATGAGAGGAATCATTACAATTTGGTGTAAAAATAGAATTACTATAAGAAGAACAGAAATATTCACGAAAGAAATTAGATATTATTTTAGAATCATTACTTGAAACACCATTATACTTCATATGAGAAGGAAACTCGTCACTTTTCCTCGTGGAATTAACAAATTTCCAGAAGCATTTTGGATTTGATACTAATTTAGAAGATGTACTAGAAATAAATTCATTATAGAGTAATTCGGATAATAATTTAAATTCATAAAAAAGAATTTTAAATCTATTATAGTCATGCGAATTCTTCGATTTAAGATAACAACGCCAAGCTTTATTCTTTTTATTTCTTAGTTTTCTCAAATCCGAATTGAACCATGGTGGACTTAATAAAGGGTTTCGATTCTTAGATTTTGGTACAAATTGCCGAAAGCCTTAAAAAATAACTTCATAAAACCTTTTTGTCATTATTTTAACATCTGTATTAAAAAATACAGAATAAAAATCAAAGGAACTAATGGATTGATTTAAAGCAGCAAAGTTAGCTTTGTTAAACACTAAATCAAGTTGTTTACCCTGAAAGCTACAAATTTCTGAGACTTATTGCAAATAATAAGTATTTAGTTTATCAATAAATACATATTCACATTCGGTCCTAATATGTTTTGGAATCATAAAATGTTCCTCGTCATGCTTTACCCATTTAAGATTGGGTAGATTAAAATCACCACATAAAACAATTCATCTTTAGGACTAAAGTCATTGCAAATAAAATCTATCGTTTTACCTACAGAAGTATAAATATCAGAATCAGACGAAGGAGGTAAATAACAGTTAAAGAGATATAAATTTTTAGAAGAAAGTTAAATTTTCACAATAATAAATTTTTCTAATAGAGGGACATTGACTTGATTTGCATTAAAATTATTTTTTACCGTAATTAAAACTCCACCCCCTTTAGAAATTACACCATTAGGGTAAAAAAACTGTGTAACAGTTATCAAAAAGCTCTAAGTCCAATATGGTTGAATTTAACCGCGTTTCAGTTAATGCAAATACGTCAAAATTTAAAATAGAGGAATTTAAAAAAACATCCCTAGTCTTTGTTCTTAAACCTCTAACATTTTGATAATAAAAGGACATATTATATTTATTTAAGTTACGGTTGATAGGTACCTTGAGAAGATTATTTCGAGGCACCATTTGCATAGTTGTTAATATTATTACCATTGTCAATTTTATTATTGTGAATACCACCATGTACAAAATTAGAGTACTTATTTTTATTTTTATCAATAGAAGGAGTTGAACAAGTTACTGAAGTTAAAAAACTATTATTACTATTGTCTGTCCCACTATTATCAGTACTTATAATACTATTATCATTATTTATACTAATAGTATCAATACTATCATTAACAACATTGTTAATATTATTGTTAATCTGTAACATTAAATTAGTACTAATGTGAATTTGTTGAAAGAAGGTAGTAAACAGTGTTTTTCATAGTGTGGTGAGGTGCAGAAAGTAAAATTGTTATCAGATAGAATAGAAGTATTCAAATTAGTGTTGTTTTGTTGTGAAGTTGTAAATAATTCTGTATGAATGTTTGTTTCATTGTGGGTATTAAAACTAACCTGTTTCTTATTTGAACTAATTTTAGTATTTTTATTTAATTTATAACTTCTATTTATTAATTTTTTTTTATTTTTATTTTGGTTTATTTTTACATTTCCAGAATTAAAATTTTTGTTTTTATTTTTCTCATTTTAAATTTGAATAACTATTCTTTTCTATATTTTTACTTACAATTTTCTTTCTTGAATCCTTAAAATCCGTCACTATCGTGCCTGGTTTCCATGCCTTAGATTTTTTGATAGCCTTCACCGTTGACGATGGAACGCTGATTTTATAAGTAAAATATTTCGGTTGAAATTTTAACCCACGTGGAGTAATTGATTTACAGTAAATATCTTCACAATTGAATGTTTTCTTATTAAAATCAACCAAACGCCGTTCTGTAGTGTTGGTGCTCAAATTTGAAATACTTAAATTAAAATTTGGCTGAAGAACTGCATCTGGTGCTTGATCATTTTTTTCAACGGGTATTAACGATGAAAACTGATATCTGGTCTAATATCTGAATTTTGTTTTTTGCAATCGTTTCATCTAAGCAGTCAGCTATCTTTAATTCTTCTAATAAAGATACACTATTAGCCGGTTTAAAGTTGTCCTGAATTATTTCTAGTTTAGTTTTAACTAAATATAAATCAGCTAAGACGATATCCCTAAAACTCATTGATATAGTGAACCCTTGTACACAATTGGAACGTTCTATCTTAATTTTAAGCTACTTTTATTTTAATTTCAATGATATGCTTTAAGGTATTCAGAACTGTGTGAAAGTCCCCCGACGCACTCCTCCAATTGGTCCTAAATTTCAAGGACTTTAAGGACATAGGAAGAAGCACACTGCTACCAAATTTAAGGTTCTATCTTCATTGTTTTCGGAATTATGCTTGTTTGGCCTAAATTCGATCAAAAACTTCTATGATCCGAACCCATGGTCCAATCTCGACCGCAAGCAATTCCCGCCATAGTGTCATTACTAATAACCTACATCACAAATTTCATGAAGTTAGCGCCATTAGTTGTTGAGTTATCTGTGCCACAAATATAAGGTTCTATCTTCTTTGGATTTGAAATTAAATTCGTTTGGCCTCAATTCGATAAAAAGTTTCTAGAATCCGAATTCATTGTCTGAAATCGACCAAAACCAATTGCCATGGTACTTTTATTACTAGTAACCTAGAATTTAAATTTCATCAAAATAGCGTCATTAGTTTTTGAGTTATGGTGTTTTTAAGATATATGTTTCTTAGCGCTTGAACTTTTCAAAGGTTCCAGAACCCAAAACCATGGTACGATTTCGCCCATTTGTAATGCGTGTCATACTTTCAATACTAGTTAAACCTTGTAATACTAGTTCAATACTATTTAACCTATCCTTATTTTTTTTACATCTTGGTTAGTATGTTCAAACGGATATAAATTACTGACAACCGTAAAATAAAAGTATACAAACCCTTAAATAAGTGAATTAAATTTAAAAAGAAAAGATATTAGGATTGTACTTCACATTAAATAATTAAACTGAAGTTTAATATTTAAAATAATAAAAGTTTGACTGAAAACTGAGGTTTTTAATCATACAAACATTGTAACTGAGGTTTAATCATGGTAAAATAATTAAATAAAAATAAAATAAATTAAGAATTAAACTAAAATCAAATGAATAACAAATTTCATAAATCAATAAAGGAATAATTAATAATTATTTTTTGTTATTATTTTTCGAAATAAAAGTTTCTTAAACTTCATAATATTTTTGACAGTCATCAAATTTTTACTAATTTCTAATTATTTTGACAGTTAGATAAAATACACTATAATTCAAATAATATTTTTGAAAACAACCAAGTTTTCACTAAATTCTAATAATTTTAACAGTTAGATAAAAAACACTAAAATTCCACTAAAATTATATTGAAGATAAACTTCGTAATAATTTCTCCCAATAAATGTGATAGACACTTCATTAAGTTGTAAATTTTGCTAAACTAACTTTCAATAAATCAATAAATTTTTTTAACTTGAAACTGTAAAATTTTTCTTTTATTTTCGTTAAGTATCATTTTTTAAGTACAAACGTGTTATTTTTTAATTAAAATATTTATTTAATATTAAACTTCGTGCCAAAAAGAAAATACTAGTAACTAGTCAGCCACATATATTTTAATTTTGTTTGAATTTCAAAACTTTAGCCCTTTTAGTTTTTGAGCTATTGTGTCAAGGACGGACGGACAGATTGACACACATAGCAAGATCGATTTACTTTTCCATGCTGATCCGATATGTTCCTTTGACATTATATCTAGCTCTCCTTCATCGATGTTTTACACACGGAGGAGCAATTTTAATATACCCGAGACCTTATTTGTATGCACGGGTATAAAAATATTTTTGAAGACTGGAATAAAATTAGCGAAGCTTTCAAATTAAATCTGAATATTTTACAATAGAAATTTCAAAATAAAGAAATAGAAGTTTAAAAATAAGAAGAATTATTTTATAGATACCCTTGTTGATGAAAACCTGGATTTAAGAAATGAAAATGTATAATATTAAAAGATGAAATCAACTTTGATCCAGTATTTGATACATAATGAATTTTAAAAGATAGTTAGATAGTGTAGATAATCAAAATACTTAAATTTTGTACTAATTTTCTGTATAGTTTCATTTCTTATTTCAAAATTGTAAATTAAATTTTGTAAATTAAATTTTATATTTGGATATGAGTTAAAAAAAGTATATTATACTAATACAATTAATAAAAAAAAAAAAAAAAAGTACAACTACATAGAACTTCAAAACATCAAGCAAAGCCAATTCGATAACCAGATTGAAATTGTTGGAGCGTTACCTGACGGACTTAGTGAAGTTGATCCAAACTCTGCAGTACTTAAATTAGCGCAGGTTGTAACATAAAAGTTAATGCTAGTGATATTAAAGATGCGTATGTTGGAAAACTATCATCAGATAAATCCGGAGAGATAGTTAAAATTATAGTTCATATTAATAATATAAACAAAAAATGCTTACATATTAGTGCTCTTAAAAGAATAAAACCAACAATGAAAAGTTTTAGCAATAATAAAGATAATAAAAACAAAATAATTTGTGTTAATGGAAAACTGACGTCATATTTCAGTTTGCTATATAAAAAAGCGAGAGACCTAAAATGATAACGAATAATCGAGTTCGCATAGGTTAAGAATGGCAGAATACTTATTCGAAAAATTGCAAAAAGTAAAATAATAAGAATTTTACAAGAATCACATCTAGATGCTGAATATTTTAACATATGAACTGCCACTTAACACCAATGTAATTACAAATTTAATATAAAATTTAATTAATTTAATATAAATTTAATATCAATTCAAATAAAAGAAAAGAATTCTTTTAAAAACTTTTATACATAAATGCTAGAAGTTTAAAATACAAAATTGACGAAACTACGCACTTATTAGATTCACTAAAATAGGCCATTCACTTAATATGTATATCTGAAACTTGGATATTGGATACAGCACTCCATGGAATAAATATTACGGATTATTCTATCATTGTATCAGGAAGATCAAATAGAAGTGGGGGTGGCGCTGCTATATTTGTTCATAAAAGCATAAATTATAAACACTAAAAATTTTTTCAGAAGATTTTAATAGTTTTAAATCTATCGAAATAAACCATGTTAATATCAACACAATTGTTACAGTAATTTACAGACCCCCAAACAAATCAACAATTCTTTAGAATAGTTTTCTAATTTATGTTGACAATTATCTTGCTGATCTAAAACCAAAATATTTATTAGTTATTGGCAATGTTAACTTTAATATCAGAAACAATATTGATAATAATGTGCAACATTTACAGATGTTAATGAAATGGCCAATAAACACTTGAAATAAAAACTGCAATCAATAGAGCTACCTGTATAACTAAAAAGAAACTTAAAAATTTGTGGCACCTTGGATAGATAGTGATTGTATAATATTGTTTGAGCGAAAAAATTATTGGTATAAGAAATATGTAAATAATAAAAATAATGAGTACATCAAATCTAAATACCAAACTAATTCACAAAAATGATAAAATTCTAACATTTAAACTTTTAATAAAATGTAAGCTGTCAACCCCATAAACACATTATGATTAATAATAACATCAATACCATCATGAGACCATCATTGAATAATTTACATCACAATTATGACACTGGAACAGCTGATAATATTCGAAAAATTTCCTCTGCAGTAAGATTTAATAATCATGACGCTATATATAACTTAGAATATAGTTACTATAATAAACTTCCTAGCAATTTGAAATAAAAAAATGAATTACATACTTTTAAACATAATGGTAAATGAATTTTATTTGTCATTAATTTAATGTTTTGTTATGTATTTTGTATTTTTTTTATTTTATTTGAATGTTTTTGGGTTTTTATCTCTTTTTATCTGATTTTTTATTTTGAACTATTTTAATTTTTTCTTGTTTTAACTTATTTAACTATTTCTTTTTTATTTTTAAGCTATTGCCTATTTTTTTTGCACTGTTTTCCAATATTTATTTTTATTCTTTTGTATTTTTAAATTTATAAATATATATATACTCTTTTACGAGCATTTGGACTCACTTTGAGATTACTAAATGAGTATAATAATAATAATAAAAAGTAATATATAAAGAAAAAAAAATAAACTTAAAGGTATGGTTCGGATCAGAATTGATCTAGCTATGTATGTCAGTCTGTCCCCACGATAACTCAAAAAATAAAGTAGCTAGTTTTCTGAAATTTTCACAAATTCGTTTTTATGCTAAAGTCGTCATCGCTATGGAAATCCAGCCAGTTTGCTCCGCGGGTTCGGGTACTTGCCAGACAATTTTTTTATTTTTATAAGAGCATTACTCATATACCAAAGCTGAGTGTCTTTACACAAGTGAGTGAATTTTACACAAAATAATTTAATTTTATGGCCAAAGTTTGTGCAAAATTTAGTTGGGGTAGTGCAATGGGTTCTAGTGGTTAACATTTAACTTCATATTTTAGATGAGCATAATTCTATACCTAATAAAGGTGGTTGACTAAAATTTTGTCAAAAGTAATTCAACGGATGATATAATGTCGATATTACGGTCAAACGGGTATCCCAAGGTTGACACAGCCTACTGTACTACACTCTTCCTCGTTTTTCGTTAGGTTTAGAATGTTCAAAGTCATTTCGTAGCTGTTAGAAATTCTTTTATGAGTTTAATCTTTTCTGAAAGATGATTACGTTCCCTCTAAATCTATTCGATACTATAGTCCACAAAAATATTGCTTGTTGCATTCCCAAAATAAAAAAAATCAAAAAATTGTTTTCTAATGTTTGTTCATTGATTCTGGTGTTAGTTAATTGAATTCTGGCATTAAATTCAATTGATTGTTCATTGGTTACTAGTGTTGTTTCATTTGATTCTGGTGCTAGATCATTTGCATTAGTTCCTTTTTAATTTAACATAGTTTTGAATTATTGAACTGTTAACACCTTAATTTTTCTCTTGTATGAATAAAAAAAATAATGCCATATACTAACTGAATTTTTGAATCATATTATTAATGTTTATTTCAAAAGTATTATAATTTTTCCATGAATATGCTTTGAAAAAAAATTTTTCATATTGAATGTTTGTTCAAAGATAATAGCTTAAAGATATGTTGGAAAGTAATGTGACAAATAAATGGAAATTGCAGATAAATGCAAGATCTAAGTTAGTTTTGTTTATTTGTTTTTATTAATTTCTTAAAGTGCATATTGAATTATATGAACAGGGAAGATGATATACCATTTACTATTGAGTTTATAATTTTATAAACACTGGTATAGCAGCATGCGCGCAGTTTCTCTTCGGCGGGCTCGACACAAGGTTTCGCGCCGTGCCACATCAACCGAACTGTGTGATATTATTTCCTTTTACTCTTTACTGAACCCTGAAATTTTAAAAAATAACCGGTAGTAATTATTTATTAAACGTTATTTATATGATCAGAGTGTCTAACAAAACTGAAAAATACTAGCACTTATTTCAGTATATTGATCTCAAATTGGAACCATAATGAATTATAATTTAGTATGAGATAGGGCTTGGAAAAAGGGCTTGGTCCAATAGTTTTTACTTAAAAAAAAGAAAAATTTGGTCCACCCTAAAAGTTGGTCCGAGTAAAGTCCAACTTTGTTCAAGTAACTTGCCCAGTTTTAATTTTAATCTCGTAGCTTCATTAGACTTACAATTATCAAATAAACAACTTTATGTGGTAGCTCCCCGAAAATGAAGTCGTAACATTTTGAAACTTTACGTAGGTGTAGGGGAGTTGCCATACAACGTTTTTGCATCTATTTCTTCAAAACGAAAAGGATGAAAATTACACAAGATTTATATATATATATATATATATATATATATATATATTTTATAAAAATAAATGATCATATATATAATACACAAGTGTTGGCGAGATTTATATATATTTTTTTATATTATTATAAATATACTTCACACAATAAATAATGATGGCAATACTCATAGCTTAAAATTTATTATTATGCATCCCATACAAGATGTTTTCAACTTGGTGTGCGTACTTGCAAACTTGAATCGTGTATGGGCATGTTGAACCACTTAAATGTCATTTGTTTTTTTTTGTGTTTTTCTTTTAATCACACGAAAGAACGTTGTGATAATTCGATTTGAAAAAATAATCATATATATAATAAACAAGTGTTGGTGAGACCTTGACAACATGTAAAAAGATTTTGACCTACAAAATTATTATATGTAATTATACTTCACACAATAAATAATTAAGGCAGTACTCATAACTTTAAATTTATTATTATGCATCCCATATACGATGTTTTTAACTTGGTATGCGCTCTTGCAAAGTTGAACAACTTAAATGTAATTTTTTTTTTTTTTGTATTCTTATATTGAGACGAAAGAACGTTGTGATATTCCGATTTGAACAAAAAATAAAACTATAATGTATAAAATGAATTAAGTAAATAATTTTAAATAATTATAAAATTAAGTTAAAAAAATATTTTAAAATATAAAAAATGTGCATACCTACACATTCATAACAAATTATAAACCGATTTTTTAAGAAATAGTGGCAAATAGATAAGAGAACCAAAACGTTTAATTTGAATTATGAGTGTAGTATAGAATAGTTCAACGCGCTGTTAATGTCTTTTTTTGTGTAAGACAAAATACAATTTTTTTTTTAAATTTACTCACATTTGGTACGATTTTAGTCTTACACAATAAAAACATGTCATCATATATAATATTAGTCATTTTATAAAACGTCAAATTTTAGAACTGCTCTTTATAAACTTGACAATTGCAAATTAAAAATGATTTTCTTTTCTATGTTTTAACTGAAATAAAATCAATAATTGCTTTGAAATACAAATAGAGGAGTTTCAAATTTTTATGTTTTATATATTTATAAATCAATTCTGTGATATGTTTTCGTTGTGTAAGCCTAATAACAGACTGTCAATATTTTTTTTTGTGATAAATTATAAAAATTAGACTGAAATCGAACCAAATGTGAGTAAATCATAGTATTTAATCGGCTTATTTTTTCCCATACAAATATAAACATCCCTTTTTCGGGTAAACTATAAGACCAATTGTAATGAAACAACAACCAAAAGAAAGGCTTTTCTTGTTTTACAATTATGTTTTTTTTTAGAATATTGCGTTTTTTCAGGTGAAAATCCGTCTTTAATTTAACTTAAATTTGAATTTAACGGTCACGCGGTCAAGTTAATGACTCTAATTTTATGCGCCGACTTTCTGTGTAAATGTAATTAATTTTCGGTTTTAACTCGCAGCTCAATCAAACTGTTATATGCGCCGACTTATGTCTTCCTTTTTTTTGTTTAGTTCAAAAGTTCAATGAACAAGGAGATTGAAATTTTTTTAAAATTTTTGTTTTGTTTTTGCTTTTGTTTTTTTTTTTTTTATTTGAAAAAGTGAACGAAAAAAAATGAGTTCTGTTCGAAATGAAAGCAATACATTTGGTTTATACAGTAGTTTTCATTTATAACGAACTCGGTTCAATTTTAATTATAATAAACTTTACAATTTTTGACAATGAATTAAATTTTACCTAAAAAAATAAGTTGTGTATTACTTTCATATTTCTTTTATTTAAACTTATTATTTCTAAAAATGTTACTTAGTGATTAGTATTTTTATATTTATTTTTGAATATAAAAAAAAATCATAATAACGCATCAAAAATACAAAAAAAATTTCATTAGACGGAATAGTAGTATACATAGGGTTGAGGCTGACACATCAAATAAAATTCTAGCAAATGAGTTCGAAGTGCCCATTCTAAAATTAGCATATTTTACAATGTTCAAGGGTTATACTAATTTTTCAAATTTCGCAGCATTCTTTTAAAACGACATTCGTTAATTACGACGAATATTTTCTGTCTGTTCATGGTCGTTATAAGCGACAAGAACTGTATGTTTTTTTTTTTCTAAAAAAACTATTTTGCTACTTCGTATATTGTTGTTGTTTTTTGTTGAGTTTTTTATAATGATAAAATAACCGACTTTTATATTTTACAGAAATATATTCTGTAGTTGCCATTACGTTTGAGAAATGTATAACAAAAGTTGTTATAAAATATGTTTGCAAAAAATGAAAAACAAAATATTTTTTTAAAAAAAAATAATTTGTAATTTAAATAATTGGTTCTTTAGGTCCTAACCAAAATCAACGCTTATGGTGTATAATTGGTAACAAAAAGTTTTAAATTAGTAGTTAAGTACGTGATATTACATGAGAATAACTTACTGTACCTCAAATTTTTAAAATTTAAACATTGACAAAGCATATTAAAATGTGTTTTTTCTTATGTTGTTATTGTTCTCAAAATAAAATATTTTAAAATAATATTGTTTTTATGAAAAATACATAACATATATTCAAAATAATTAAAATTCCTATAGTTTGCAGAAACAAAAAGAAAGTAACATTTCTTAAAAAAAATGAAGTGTTCTTTAGGGATCAACCAGAATAAACGCGTACGGCGTGCAGTTTCTGTCAAAATTTTTTGAAATAAGTAGGTATGTTATGTATTGTACTTCGCGATTTTAAAATTTGACAAAGCGTATAAAAATATTGTAAATGTTTTTTCTTATGTTGCTACGATTAAGTTTTCAAAATAAAATAATATTTTTCTTTTAAAAAAACATACATTCAAAATAATTGAAAATACCTATTATTATGTTCGCAAAAAAAAAACTAAAAAATAATCTTCAACTTAAATAAAAGCGTTCAGCGTATAATTTCTGTCAAAAAATTTACAAAGAAATAGGTACATGAACTAACATAAGAGCAACCAAAATACGCGTAACACGATGTACTGTAACTAGGATTTTTAAAATTTATAAATTGACCTAATGTATAAAAATATTGTTTTTTTAGCCCCCGATATTAAAATTATTGAAGCTAGATTTCGCATCCAACACTAGAATCAATAGAATGGTATAAGAATTCGGCAAACCTATTTCATACAAAAAATAATTTTTGTGGATTTACTCACCAACCCTATACTTTTATATACATATATCGTTATGTTATGTACGATTGGTATACTTTGTTTGTGCTATGAGTAAAGCTAAAATTTTCATTTGTTTATATAGATTATTTTTTTAATTCTTCAATAATATATTTTATTTTAAATTCTTCAATAATATATTTTATTTAGAAAAGGAAAATATTTTCAAAATTAAATATTTTTATTTACCTATAATTCCAATAAATCTCTCCTAGTGCGCATTTTTCGTGTGCGCATTTATACCAATGCGCATTTTTCCATGTGCGCATTTTTCCGTGTGCGCATTTTTCCGTGTGCGCAATTTTCGTGTGCGCATTTATGTCTGTGCGCAATTTTCTGTGCGCAGTTTTCGTGTGCGCAATTTTCGTGTGCGCATTTATCACTGAACCATATTTAATATATTTAGATAATAAAAAAAAGTGAAAAAATTAAGGTTTATTGTTGAAATATATAAAGACTATTTCTTAAAATGGAAGAGTTAAGTGCTTATTGGTAATCAAATAAAAAATATGATTTAACATAACCTATTGAAGAGAAAATTCATCTATTATAAAAAATTTAATTAAAGCTATCTGCCGAAAATTATTTAATTATCTACTTCTCTCATCTACTCTTTTTCAAGAGCTGGTGTGGTGTAGCTGGCAGCAAATGAGAATAAAAAAGAGTAGTTTACTTCTCCATAAGAACGGGAGAAATAACATTTGTTTGTTTGAAGAAACTTATGAGTTATGACTCATGACCATACATAGAAAAAAATAAGTAAATAAACTAGATAAATAGGTATAATATAAAGTAAACTAAAAAATTCAGAGCCATTTTTTGCACACATACATTTGTAGTAAAAATTTCATTTTATTATTGAAATGTAGCCTACTTGCTTATGTATCTACTAAATTTAAAAATGGAATACATACAACATACAGCATAGTTCAAATCGTACTAACATGTTTAGAAAAAAGTTCAGTTTTCTATATGTAGGACAGCATTAACTCGAATTTTGGCTACTTGACTTCACTAAATATGTATAAGTATTTGTTTAGAAAAAACTTCAAATTTTTAGAATATATATTAGAACGCTATTTATATTTAGAATGTAAATCGCTTTTTTTGTGTAATAACTGTAAAAAATTATACTCTCTTTATAACGCGTTAAGCTCCAGAAATAAAATTCAAAAATACTTAAAAAAGGTTTTGAAATTTTCCGTAGTATAAATAAAATAAAAATGTACGAAAAGTCACTCAAAATCAAATGTAATTTAATTTTGCTGCAAATTGTTCAATACAACAATTTAGACTAGATGCCACACCGCTGCGATTCAGTGTAGCGGTTTTTCATTCTGAACTCTACTATTGCTTAAACTTTTTCGAAGATTTTTACATCAAAAAAGTGTACTTAAAAAATGTAATTATCGGAGTAGGTTATATGCAAAAAAAAAAATAAAACGTAAAAAAGACGTTTTTCGCTGTTTATTTCAAATATTATAAAAAAGATCAGTTATAAATTGAAATATTTTGAACTTGATATACATACATTAATTTTTTTAAAAATTTTTAATAAAATACAATATCTAAATTGCCATGTTTTATTTTTTAAAAATGATAACCAATCAAACTACTAATACACAAATATGATAGCGTGACTTAGCTATTTCACATCACAATTCATTTTCATACAATGAAATTCGATCATCAATGGTAGGTTGTAGGTATTTGAAATAGAATATAGAGGCAAATATAAAAAAAAAATTAATATGAATTGAATTTTTTTTTATTTACAAGTTTTATATATATTTTTACGTAAAGCTTTTGCTATCGCACCTGCAACATTTTCACTTGTTCTTGTGTAATTGGTTTCAATTATATCTCTGCCGCTTTTTCCTTCTCATCTTCAAAATAATAATTATATTTAATTTTATACCGTGGTACATCACATTTTATTTATGATTTCTCTTAGTAGGTATCTAACAGTGTTTTGATGGACTGGATGTAAATCTACTAACAATATTTACGACGAATGCAATATCTGGGCGTGCTGTGAGTGCCGTGTATGGCAAACAACCAACTAGTTCTCTGTATGGAATATTTTTAATTTTTTCAATTTCAGCTTTACTTATTGCTTTATTTCATTTCTGCAATCTTAATTTTTTTTTCATTTTACAGCTTAACATAAAAATATTGATCAGTTTTAGTTTTTTGCAGAACAGCCCTTTAGAAAAATCGTGGTTCGAAAAAATATGATTTATTAAGTATTTTACCATATTCAATATGGTATTCAAAAATATTCCATATTTTTAACATATTAAATTTTTACATTTCTATGATAAAAATACTCAAAAATATGCTACAACTTTATGTTACCATAAAACTCAAAACTGATAAAATTTTTTATTATAAGTGAATTTGAATTGCCTTTATTTTATATACTATTTATATGTTTCTATAAGTTCTGCTAAGTACCTACTTCTAATGGGTTTTTTTATTTATTGTGGTAATAAATTCTTATCAGTCATATTAATTTTAAGCATCTGGATTTATATATTATGATGTTTTTTAAATTTTTCCAGCAGAAAAAGTAGGAAAATAATTCTTAATATAATCCTATTTTTAGATCTAACTCTTCAATTTCAAAATAAAGATTTATTTTTAAATTTATTATATTAAATATTAGGTGAAGTGAAATATCGCCCGACGCAATAACGCCCTAGGATGTAAAACTAAAAGGTTGCCAAAACGGTGCGAATTAACTTTGGCAAAAAAATTGACAAAAATTTTAATGCATAAAGAGGGTTGCCCCTTTTTCTGAAGTGTATACTTTAGAAAAAGGGCAACTCTATACTTTAAAATCATTTCAAATTTCTTTTTTGTTAGAAATTCTTCTTATATATTTAACATGAAAGTAAAAATTAGTTAATTTGGAAGGTTTTTAGAGTTGGATGCATAAAGAAGATTGCTCCCTTTATTATAATTTTATTTATTTGGGATATATGTTTCTTATCTTATTGTTTAAATTAAAAGTAAAAAATTTATCTAGGGTCTTTTTTCATTTTTGAAAGTGCTAAAAAGCCTGAAGATTTTAGTTTATTTTAAAAATGCAATATTACCCGAATAATAGTGAAATAACACCCGAGGGATCTTATTGCACTTTAAAAAGTATTGCATTTTGAAAGTGCTTAAAAACCCTTCGAGCGTTATTTTACCTCACCCAAATATTATTGATTTTTTAGTGTTGGAGAATGTGAAATTCACAAAAAACAGAACGCTCTATAAATAATCAATAAATACTCATTGACATAAATAGCAATCAAAAATATTTTGTTAAATTCTTTTCCAAAGCGCAGTGGTCGACAAATAACTAGCATCATTTTATTATTAAAAAGAAAATGAATCATATGTATAATTAATTTGCTTGGGTATCAAACAAAATTTTTGGAACAAATAACCAGAATAAATATTAAATCGTAGGAAATAAGAAAAGACTTGTAGAAAAATAAGAAAAACTAAAATATTTTATAAGTGCTAGCTATTGGATTATATGTATATATGAGATTTATATTTATTATGATACTTAAGAATAAGAGACGAATATATATATTTCTTATCTATTAAACTAGCAGATTTACCCGGCGTTGCCCGGAAGCTTGAAAATTGTAAAAAAGCAAGTTTCAGCCAATTTTTTGAGATACTACTTTGCCTATAAATGCCACAAAAAAATATTTGTGGAGTTTCGTTAACCCATCGTGGCCCAACAGCTTTTTATAGGTTTTTTCATTGCTTTGCTATATATTAGAAATGATTTAACAGATTAACTTCAAATTTCGTATATGTGTTCTTCTTTGAAAATGAAGTTCAATTTACTAACAGACTTGAAAGTTGTTAACCCCTGCCGACGATTGTTCAAAAAAAAATTTGTAAGTAAATTACGTCCAATTTTTGAAAGTAGGTACAACTTCTTTGAATTAGGGGAATACTTAAAAAAAAGGTTTGTCGAGTTCTTTTAATCGATTGCGAAACAAAAACTTTAAAAAACAGTTTGCAAAACAATTTGAACGATTATCTCTAATTTTTCTATACATGCTGCTTCTTGACAATATGGTGCTCCTTGACGATGTAGTTGAGGATGGTAGGTTTCCGGTGAACAATGTTAACTGAATTAAAATGACTATAGGTCAAAAGGGGATTTTCTTGAATTGACAACGCTTGAATAAAATATAGTCGATGGTTTAGAAAAGGTTTAAAAATTCGCTTTTCAACTTATATTTTGTTTAGTACTCACCTGAAAGTTGTAATACGCTCTTCCTCGTTTTTTTATGATTTTATGAGAGAAATGTAGGCTTATTTTTTGGAAAAACTGTTTTAAAATACTATGTATTTAAGCATAATATATAACAAATTGAATTTTTTGATTTTTAGATTTCATTTGAAGAAAACTGAAAATTTCATTGAATCTTTGTTCAAAACGCACAAACAGGTCAAAACCAAATTAACCCTGTGGGTTTTAATTAAAATGCTGGTACAAAATTTTCAATAAAATACTTTTAATCGTATAAGAAAATAAAATATATAGAAAATTTCATATCATCGTCGTGGAAAATGGGTTAATCGAACTTAACTAAAACTTTTTGCAGCCTCTCTTTTAGACTACAAAATTAACCTGCAAAATTGGACACAAATCGAAAACACAAAATTTTTTGAAAGTCCGTCAGGCCGAAATGGGTTAATTTATTCCAACCAAATTTATACAACTAAATGCGGTTGCTAAGAGGAACATTTGTGCAAAATTTCAAGTCAATCGGTCAAACAGTTTTGACTCGACATCAAAAACATTGAAAAAGCTTCTTTGCACCCTCGTGCCCAAACGGGTTAACCGAACTCAACAAAAATTTGTCCCAGACTTTATTTTCGACTGCGAAACATCCTTGTAAAATTGGACACAAATCGGAAACACAAAATTTTTTGGAAGCCCGCCAGGCCGAAATGGGTTAAATTATTCCAACCAAATTTATGCAACTAATTGCGGTTGCTAAGAGGAACATTTGTGAAAAATTTCAAGTCAATCGGTCAAACTGTTTCGGCTCGACATCAAAAACATTGAAAAAGCTTCATTGCGCCCTCGTGCCCAAACGGGTTAACCGAACCCAACAAAAATTTGTGCCAGCCTCTCTTTTTGACTGCAAAACCACCCTGTAAAATTGGACACAAATCGGAAACACAAAATTTTTTGGAAGCCCGCTGGGCCGAAAGGGGTTAATTTATTCCAACCAGTTTTATACCATTAATTCCGTGTAATAAGAAGAACATTCGTGCAAAATTTCAAGTGAATCGGTCAAACCGTTTCGACTCGACATCAAAAAAACAAAAAAGCTTAAAATGGCTCTGGAGCCGCAACCTGCTGACTTATAAAAATGCGACATAGCCTATGTCACCCGCCGGACTCCCAAAATTATTCCTCTAAAATTTGGTGTCAATCGGACCAGTGGTTTTCACGTGAATCCTGGACAAACAAACAAACAAACAAACAAACAAACAAATAAACAAACAAATTTTCTTCTTTATATATTAGAAGATAATTTCATATTATGTGTGCAATAAAAATTTCTGAATTTCTTAAACAATGATAAATATAAATGTATTTTTGTTTAATATTAAATAAGAATTAAATTTATTAATTTTTTAAATACATTCTGTTTTCTTTGAGTGAAGCAAATTATAATTAAATAAGAAATGAAAAAAGCCAAGATTTTTGAAAGAGCACATTTTATAAATTAAAAAATATTCCATAGTAAGTTTTGTGTTAATTTGTAAGAGAGCATCTTGAAAAATAGTTTAGAAAAATTTCTACATTTAAGGTTAACATTAAAATTGTATTTAAAGATTGTTTGAACCACAAAAATTAAATGAACAAAAAACCGCTTATTTAAGTTTTGAATTTAAATATTTTACTTAAAATTACGTCTTTGAGTACATTTTTTATTTCAATAATAATTATACATTATGCAACGAAATTAGCTGACCCAACAAATATTTAATTTATTTTAAAATAATTAAAATTATGAATGTAGGTCAGTACAATGACTTTAAAAGGTGTTTTATTTAGTTTAGTTCAATAAAACTATATTATAAAGAAATGTGCATCATAAGCAAAAATGTATGTACGTTAAAAAATTATTAAATCAATAATATTAAAGTTAGTTCTAAAGTTGTTATATATATTAATATTAAGTTTATAATGTTAAAAACTTATGTTCTGTGATGTATCTGCCCCCGGAATAAATTAAATGGATGTTCACAAGCAGTTGACGAAATATTGCTATCTGTAGGTGATACTGCAGGTTTTGAATTGGGTTTTGCATCAACTGATAGTTGTGGTGTAGATAATACAATTCGTTTATAGCGTCTAAAGAAACAATAGTGAAAATAATTTAGTAAAACATTTTGAGGTATGTCTGCTTCTATAAAAAAAGATGAAGTTATGTTTCCTGTAAACCTTTGAGTAGATGCTATGAACATACTTGAATATGTAAGTGTACAACCCGGTTCTAACCAAAGAATCCCATTTCCATTTAAAGCTATTTTTTCTGAATGACTACGACATGTTAATTCAAATATATTTTTCTTATCTAACGTTTAAATCCAATGATTATAGCTATGCATCTTTGTCCATCTTATGTCCATTGAAAAACCTTTTATCTTTTATAATTTTGGTTCTAATGATAATAATTCCATTTCGCAACGACTGATATTAGATCTCAATCCATATATTGGTGAGTTAAATCTACATAGAAAATGACCAGATTTCCCAGGTTTACATAAATTTATATCATTCTCCTTTATAGTTGAATATCTATCTCGTTGTGTATTTACTAATAGATATTTACTAAAAGTATATAACATATATATAAGTTTATTGGATTTAACAGAGTAATTTATAATTATAGTATATTATAGTAATTTATCTTTAATAACAAGATAATTTATCTTTAATAATATTTTATTTTAAAAACGAGGAAGAGTGTAGTAGAGTAGACTGTGTCAACTCTGGGATACCCGTATGACCGTAACATATACATTATATCATCCGGTTAATTACTTTTGGCAAAATTTCAAACATTCAGCTTTATTAGGTGCAGAGTAATGCTCATATAAAAGAAGGAGTTGTATGGCAGCTACTCGAACCCTTTGCAGTAGACCAACCAAATTTTGCAGTAACTTTGGCCATTACACTAAACTATTTTTGGCAAAATTTCAGATACCCAGCTTTATTTGGTGTAGTGTAATCCTCATATAAAAGAAGGAGTTGTATGGCAGCTACTCGAACCCTCAGCAGTAGACCAATTAAATTTTGCAGTAACTTTGGCCATTACACTAAACTATTTTTTACAAAATTTCAGACACCCAGCTTCATCAGATGTAGTGTAAAGCTCATATAAAAGAAGGAGTTGTATGGCAGCTACTCGAACCCTCTGCAGTAGACCAACCAAATTTTGCAGTAACTTTGGCCATTATACTAAACTACTTTTGAAAAAATTTCAGACACGCAGCTTCCATAGGTATAGATATATGCTCATATAAAATTAGAAGTTGTATGGCAGGTACTGGCAGGCAGGAGTTGTATGACGGACGGACATACATAGCTAAATCGATTTATTTTTCGATTCTGATCCGATCCATACACTTGAGTCTATATCTACCCCCCCTCCTTCTCTGCGTCACAAACGTAATGGCAAATTTATTATACCCTTGGACTATATAGTCATACGGGTATAATTACGTTGTGTTCAGTAACTCGTGTTTTAAGTTGGATTAAAAAATTTTATGTCAAAAGTTGGTTTTGATATTTCAGTATTTATTAATTTGCTTGGAACGGTATAGTTTTAAGTTGTAATTTTAATTATCCAGGAGTTAGTAAAAGCATTTTAATTCGTCCATGACGTGTGTCAGTTATCAAAGAAAGTATTGACTGTTGCATATTTCTCATACTACTTAGATCCAGAATTTCATTATCTTAGAACAGAACGCTGAAAAAGTAGGACTTAAAATCAATGAAAATAAAACTAAATTCATGGCAATGTCCAGAAGGGAAACAAGTAGAAGCCGGCAAAATTTCCAAATAAGAGACTATAATTTTGAAGGGGTGAAGCAATTTTGTTACTTAGGTGCCCAGATAAGTAGCAATAACCTAACGAGCACCTGCATTCAAGAAAAAATACAAGCAGGATACAAATGTTATTTTGCTAATGCAAAAATGTTAAGATCAAGAATCTTATCAAGGAAGGCGAAAATGACAATATATAAATCTATTATAAGGCCTGTTGTGACATATGGTTCAGAAAGCTGGACTATGACGATGCAATATGAAAACGCCTTAAGAATATTTGAAAGAAAAATATTGAGAAAAATCTATGGACCTATCAGAATAGACGAAAATAATTATAGAATTAGAACAAATGCAGAACTGAATGATATAATTAATAATGCGGACATTGTGAAATTTATAAAATCGCAAAGAATTAGATGGATAGGCCATGTACAAAGAATGGACGACAACCGTATGCAAAAAAAATTATTAAATGGGCAACTGAGTGGTACAAGGGCTAGAGGGCGACCACGGAAAAGATGGTTGGACGATGTGAATGAAGACTTAAACACAATCGAAGTCAGAAATTGGAGAGATGCTGTGAGAGATAGAGATATCTGGAGAAGAATTGTGAAGGAAACCAAGGTCCACACAGGACTGTAGCGCTACTGATGATGATGACTTAGATCCAGTGTTATTAGTAACACAGCTGAATTGAGCTTTTCGAATGATCTCTGTGCTTGCTTTGTTCGATTTATATAATCTTGTAAAGAAGATAGTTGTCTATTCAAGCTTAAATATTGCTGATGCCCGTGTTATTGCTCACGTTTAATTATGTTAAGTCCTGAAAATCGTTGGATATAAATGCTGATCCGAATTGTCAGAAATAATTCTTCTTGGATTTCCAAATGATGTTGTTTGCAGTTCTAATTTTTGCAAAGTTTCTGCAGATGTTACGAACTTTACTGGATATATCCAGGATTTTGTGAATGCATCTACTATGACGAATAAATGTTTGTAGCTTTTTGCTGTTGAAGTTAGTGGACCAACATGATCAAGATTGTACGTGTTCAATGGAGTGTCACCTTTGTCAATTCGATTTAAAAAACTTTCCTTTTTGCCGGCTTTTCTTGACGCCAAAATACAAGGTATAAAATTTTTTACAAATGTCTCTACTTTTGAGTTTAAATGTCATTTAAAATAATCTTGTTTTAAAATTGTTTCTTCTTGTTTGCTATTGATATGACCTATGTTATGCAAACGCTCAATTAACTTATTGGATAAATTGTTTGGTACCACCAACAAATATGCTCGATAAAAATTTGTACAAAATGTTGTACCTTAATTTAAAACTATCATACTCGCGTTCTTTTAGGATTGTAATTGTTAGAGAATTGATCATTTCTTGTGCCATTTCGATTCGCTTGAGCATTCCATCCTTAACACTACTGGTTGTCGGCTCAAAGCTTCGGCGTGCCTCGTAGCAGATCCTGAACGGTGTAACACAGTACAGTCAAAATCTTGCAGCATAATCGCCCATCTTGCAATTCTCGTTATTATTTCCTTTTTATTCATCGTCGCTTGGAATGCCTTACAATCTGTAAAGATTTTAAATTTTATACCTAAAAAGTATACGCTTAGTTTTTCCAAACATTTTACAATCGTCAGTACTTCATGTTGATAACTCGTGCAGTTCTTTTTTACACTTACACACAGCTAATTATCTGACTCAGACGAATATGAATAAGTGCTGCTATCGGATCTGAATCATCGTTGACCAAAGGTTTCATATAATTAGCAGCTGTTGAAGTTGTATTATACGCATTATGATTTCCAACCTTTGCTACTTCGTATATATTGTGTCCCTTTATTTTGGTTACCTCATATGGTCCAAGGAATTTTGGGTATAACTTCAGACCATTTCCAAATTGTGTTCGTTGTTTATAAACTCTGATATTTTAAGTTTTAAATTTGGGTGATAGAATTCAATAGTTCGTTTTGGATCAAAATTCTGGATAATCAATTTTATTGTGAATACGTCTAAGACTTTTGTGGATATTGTTTTAAAAGTTTTCTTAAATATATTTTGTGTTTTGATTTGC
Organism: Dolichopus griseipennis; assembly: GCA_963082915.1. NCBI lineage: Eukaryota > Metazoa > Arthropoda > Insecta > Diptera > Dolichopodidae > Dolichopus > Dolichopus griseipennis. Next base: position 45,506,880 of record OY720444.1, on the reverse strand, counting down.
CATTATTATAATTTGATTTTTGTATTAATTTAAAGGTGTAACTGTTTCTATAATATTAATTTGGAATGGTATTTTTTCGATGGTTTGTTGATTATTAACATCCATGGGTTCTTATTATGAATTGTTTTGATATGTGGGGTTGTGGTGAAAATTTCTGTTCTGGTTTGGTTGCCAAATATTGTAGGATGGTCAATGATTATTTAGATTATAGTACCCGCCAGGTTGGCTTCTATTATTATAAAAATATTGGGATTGGAGATACAATTTTGGTACGTTGTATTTGGATATATTGTGTTATTGTTGAAATACTTGATACTGATTGATCAATTGTCATTATTATTATTATTATTAGAGGGGTTTCGAATAGGATTACGATTATTATTACTATTTGAATTGTCTTGAATATTATTTGAACGATTTTGGGATGTTTTGTTACTAATGTATTGATTATTGTTATAATGCCGATTACGATTATTGTTATAATTATTTTGGGTATTGTTATGATAAACATTAATATTTGAAAAAGCAAAGCCCGAACCTTATAAAATTTTCATTACATCTTCTAACGTCTTAGGATCGATCTACAAGATAAGATTGATTTCAAGGCTTCAGGAACTTTATTTTTGGAAGTGTCCACTTTTAACTTTAGCTTGTAAATATCTTTCTAATTCGTTGTTATTTTTATGGTTTTCCAACTGTGTTTTTAGCTCATTTTTATAAAATTTTGTAAAAATGTGCCTGCCTATATAGCTTCACTCTGCCCGTCCGTCTGTCCGTCCGTATGTTTACAAATACTTTTACACCGTTTGAAATAGAGTAAAGAAATTTGAACCAGTTATTGCAAAAAAAATAATTTCGTATAAGAATTATTGAAGTTAGGTCCTTGAGAAAATTGGCAACCTTCCCCGTTGAAGGGCTATTAGAACTTTAAAACAGCAGTAGTTAGCAGTAAATTTTATAAGTAAACAGTAACTTAGTCACCAGTGTATGTAATACCAAAATTAAACTCAGTATGTTATACAATATAAATTTGAAAATGTGCTTTTTTAAAAAGCATTTGTCTTAAAAGTTTGGCCTCTTAACTGGTCAAAAAGTTGGTCAGCGGATAGCCTATCGCCAAAATTGTTATGAAGTACTTTTTCAATTTCACCCCAGGTTGATGATTGATTTCGCTAAATTCTCTGGCACTTCCAGTTAATTTTGATTTAATTATTTCAGAGAAAAATCTTTTTGAGAATTCCTCATATTGGAGTAGTAAAGGTGTGATCCAATCGACTAAATCGATAAAAGTTTTTAGAGTACCGAATTTCTCATTAAATTCGTTCTAAGTATTTAAGAGGGTCAGTTGTAAGGCTTTTTGGTTCTGTAATCATTCGATTTTTTATATTTCTAATATCTTAGGATTTCTACAAGAACAATTGAAAGTTTAGAACTATGAAAAGGAAATTCGATTTATACAAAATTTATTTTTGTTAATTACTATTAAAATGTAAGTTTTATTTAATTGGCTGGTTTTAATGCTTGTTTGCCTTACATCAAAAGTTTAGATTTAAAATTAGATATGTTATGATTTTTATTTCTTAAGTTGATATTTTTACCCAAACATAAAATTTTAATATTTAAAAAAAATATAGTTGTTAAAATTTAGAATATATGAGAGAAATATATTATTTAATAGTACAAGGAAAATATTAGGGTTTTTTTTTATTAATTTGATTTATTTATGGATTTTTTCCTTTCTTGTTTTTGTTTAATAGTTTCTAATTCAATAAAAATTATTTAGTGCATATTTTTTTCTATAAGTATATAATTAATTTTAGTAGTATTTATTTAAATTTTGTTATTTTTGGTAAATTGTTAATTTTCGAACTGATATATCTGTTTATATTATTTATTAGTTATTACTAAATATTTATATTATTTTCGAAATTCAAATGTACATATATTTTGGAATATGTATTTTAAAGTAAACAAAATTTTTATATTAATAATAGTACGAAGAAAACATTGTTTTATCTATTATTTGGAAGTTAATACTACTTATTTCTTTTATTATTTTTTTCACTTCTTCCTTTTTCGCACATTTTCAAAAAATTTTGTAAATATGTGCCTATATAGTTTCACTCTGTCCGTACGTCTGTCCGTCTGTCCGTATGTTTACAAAAACTTTTACATCGTTTGAAATAGAAAAAAAAATTTTAACCAAGAGTAGGTATTACAAAAAAAATAATTTCGTAGAAGAATTTTTTTCTGTAACCCCACCCGTTACGGAGCGGCAGCCCCCCAAAGTTGGGAAAAGCCCTATATTAAAATTGTTATATCAAGAGTTCTATTGGGTGAATTTTCAATCTGAAACATGCAAAATATTAATAGACAAATGTTTAGGGTTGCCATACGGTACTAAAGTTTACAATTATGCAAAACTCAATTTTTGCAAAATTTTTGGCTACACATCTTTTAAACGGGCCAAGCTAAGGTTTTGAAATTTTGGGAGTAGTTAGATTCTCAGAAATAAATAGAAGTCGGTTAACAAATTTTTTTTGTCACGTCCCCTGTTTTGCAGCTATAAGGGCCCGAAAATTGAAATTTTGCTATTTTTAAACACCTGTAACTTAAATACCTCTTCAAATTTTTTTTTTTGTGAATTACAAAATTGAAAGCTCTTTAATTATATTTCAACATGTGTCAAAGGTTTTTCTTAATTTTGAAGGGTGACAAAGCTACAGCTCTCGCAAATTCCAAAAAAGCCCTATATTTAAATTAGTATAATAAGAGTTCTGTTGGGTTTATTTTCAATCTAAAAACGGTAAAAGAAAGCTGCTTTCTTAGGCCTTACAAATATATATCACTAAAATGTACAGAGTTGCCATACGGTACTAAAATTTAACATTATGCAAAACTCAATTTTTGCAAAATTTTTGGCCCCACATATCTTCTAAACGGTTTATGCTAGGGTCTTGAAATTTTAGGAGAAGTTAGATCCTTAGAAATTAGTAGGAGTGGGTTAACAAAATTTTTTTGTCACGTCCCCTGTTTGGCGGCTATAAGGACTCGAAAATAGAAATTTTGATATTTTTAAACACCTATAACTTGAATACCTGTTCAAATTTTTTTTTGTTAATATACAAAATTTGAAGGTCCAATATTATACTTTAACATATGTTAAAAGATTTTCTTAAATTTAAAAGCGGTTCTTTTTTCAGGTAAGAATACATTCACTTAGAAAACATTTTAAATAAAAACTCACGTTTTGTTGGTTTTTGGTGGTTGTTTGTTTGGAACTGATAGTATTGTTGCTTTCTCTTTTTTTTGTTGACTTGGTTCTCGTTAGATTCAGCTTCGTTGTTCTTTAGATCGGATAGTTGCTAATTTTTTGGCGCCCTTCAGTATATATATGTAGTTTCTTTTACTACAATATTTAGTTATAAAATGTATAAATTTTTTATATATAAAATAAAACTATTTTTTTATTTAATAAAAATTGATTAAAACAAAATATAAAAATTAAATATAAATTCTTCTTCTTTTCTTAAATAGACTGCTTTTCCTTTTTTTTTGTTTAAACTACTTTTCTTTTCTTAAATATAAAATTTTTCTCCTTTTTTTTTAATAAACTGATTTCTCCTTTTTATACCCGTGCATACATATATGAACATCGGGTATATTAAAATTACGCATCAAAATATACGAGCTAGATATAGTGTCAAGGGTACGTATCGAATCAGCATCGAAAACTGAATCGATCTAGCTATGTGTGTCCGTCCGTCTGCCCGTCAGCACGATAACTCAAAAACTATAAGAGCTAGAGTTCTGAAACTTTCACAAAGTAATTTTTAGACAATTTGTAGGTTCCCTTTTGTTTTTGGTTAAAATCGGACAAAGGCTTCGGGTAGCTGCCATACAAATTTTTCGAAATTATATGAATATTTTCAAAATTAATAACTAAATAGAAACCGAATATAAAAACAAACAAAATGTAGTTATATTATTAATTGATTCATGGTGTAGTGGTTAGGACATGTTACTTGTAGCCAAAATGTCTCGGTTCGAATTCAGGCTAAGAAAAAATTTTTTTTTTTTAAATTCAATTTTTGTTATCTACTTTCTTTTTAATAAAATATATATATTTATTTATGTATGAAAAATTTTATTTTATAGAAAATTTGACAGAAAACTCTCATTTATATTAAAAATAATTAATTTTTTTTAATATTTTTATAAAAAAATTCAAAATTGTTATTTAAAACAAACAATTGATAGCATAGCAACTACAATTATTTAAAAAAAAAAAATTAACATAATTGTTTTATGGTGTAGTGGTTAGGACATGGGACTAGTAGTCAAAACGTTTAGGTTCGATTCCATTCTCATTAATAAATTATATATTTTTTTTGATACATTTTTAAAAAAATTCAAAACAGTTATTCAAAACAAACAATTGATACCATAGCTACTATAATAATTAAAAAAAAATTGAGATGAACAAAAAGTCGATGGCTTAGTGGTTAGGAGTTAGGACGTCGACCTTTTAATTGAAAAGTGTGGGTTCGAACCTCGTTCAGAGCATATTTTTTTTTTAAATTCATAATTTTTTTAATTCATTTTTTTTTTTATTAATTTTTTTTGTAATTAAATATAAAAAAACAAATATTTTGAATTTTCTGTCAAACAGTTTAATTGCAATATATGAAATTCTTATTTATTTAATACACGCACGGGTATCTAAAAGTTGACAAGAGCAACTATAATCTTCCTCGTTTTTTAATAAACTGTTTTTTTCCTTTCTCTTAAGTAAATTGTTCTTAACTGACTTTCTTTAATTTTTTAACTTTTCCTTTTCGACGTACTATTCAAGAGTGAAATTATAATAATTCTTACGCCTCTATTTATACTAAGTTAACTAGTTGTTTTAAATCTTATTTACTTTAGTACATAGTATAAAAAATGTAACGACTATTTCAACTTTGAAAATTGACAATTAAATAATATACTTTAAATTGAATCTTGGTTTTTTTTTTTTAACAAAAAAAAAAAAATTGAAAACTACTGATTTGTTTCGTTATAATTTTATCGATTCGATGTAGGTATGTTTATTTTTGACCTTTAGTTTTGACAATTCCATTTAGTTTATAAAAAAAAATAAAAGTAAACAACACGTTGTAAACAACAACCCAAATGTTTACAACAGTTTTTAGCACTTTTTCAAAAAATTTTGTAAAAATGTGCCTATATAGTTTCACTCTGTCCGTCCGTTCCTTTTAACCTTAGGCTGACTAAACGGGTAGGTATTGCAATAAAAATAATTCAATGTTAAAACATTTTTTTGCAGCCCCACGCGTTACGGAGCTACAGCCCCACAAAGTTGGAAAAGCCCTATATTTAAACAGTTATAATTAGAGTTCTATAAGGTGTATTTCAACCTGAAAACAGTGACTGACAGCTGTTCTTACAAATTTTTCATAGCCAATTGTATAGGGTCACCATATGGTACTTTACCATTAGGCAAAACTCAATTTTTGCAAACTTTTTGGCCCCACATATCTTCTAAACTATTCAGCTAGGGTCTTGAAATTTTAGGAGAAGTTAGATACTTAGAAATTAGTAGGAGTCGGTTCACAAAATTTTTTGTCACGACCCCTGTTTAAGAGCTATAAAGGTTCGAAAATTGAAATTTTGCTATTTTTAAACACTTGTAACTTAAATACCTGTTTTTACCTAAATTTTTTTTTACATATATACAAAATTTCAAGCTGCAGCATTATATTTCAACATTTGATAAAGGTTTTTCTGAAATTGAAAAGGGGTTCTTTAAATTGAAGAAACTGTCTCTTAGTTTTAAACATTTTTGCTTAGATAATAGAATTGTAGGTAAAATTACAAAAATTTTGGTGGAGTTCACAATTGATTTCCTAGAACTTATAAAAATGGAAGGGTCAGGACAGGAGGGAGACGGGCAGATTCTCGAGAATCATCATAAGTTTCCTAACAAAAATTTGGGAACCTTCCCCATTCAAGGGCTATTAGGACTTAAAAAATAAACTTTTATGTTTTTGTAAAACAGTAACTTATTCACCAGTGCATGTTTCACACTTGTTAACAGGTTTTCTTGGGTGCATTGGGATTATATTCTAAGTATTGATTTCACTATTATTCATAATTAGCAGATTTACCCGGTGTTGCCCGGAAGCGTGCAAATTGTAAAAAAGCGTTGGTTAAAAAGAAAGCCTCAAAAAACACACACTGCGGCCCAAACCCCCACTTTAAAAAACAGTTTGCAAAACAGTTTTAACGATTATTTCTAATTTTGCTATACGTGGTGCTTCTAGATAATTAGTGCTCCTTGACGATAGAGTTGAGGATGAGGTTAACTGAATTAAAATTTTTATTTTTATTATTATTTACTAATTAGGAAAGGTTTCAAGTGAAATTTGATAAATTTGTTGAAAAATTGCTAATAATCCTAAAAAAAATCGTTTTAAAAAACTTGCTTTATTGTTTGTGTATGTTTGTGTTAACTTTTTTCAATAACATCAACATAAATTAAAACTCCATTGAGAGGCGGAGCAACGTGCACCGGGTAATAGTTAGTTTACATATAAGTGTTATTATATCCGTTTGGCTATAGGTCAAAAGGGTATACTAAATTTGCCTTTATGTCATTATACTATGATTTTTAACTTATATTGTTTTCTGTACTTACCTAAAAGTTCTACAACGCTCTTCCTCGTTTTTTAAAGATTTTAAAAGAGAAATGTAAGCTTCTTTTTTGGAAAAAATGTTTTAAATACTATGTATTTAAGCATAATATATACAAAATTAAATTGTTTGATTTTTAAATTTTATTAGAAAAAAACTGAAATTTTACACAGAAATCAATTTTTAAGGAACAACAACTGAAAAGTAGATAAAAAATAACAACGAAAAAATGTAGAGAAGGAAAATGTTATGTTATTTAAATTTAAGGATATTATTATTCGGATTCTTTATTAGCCTTATTTTTATTATTATTAATATAATCTCATTTAGCTTTGGCACTATTGGAGGAAAGCAAAAAAAAAATAGTCTTATTTATTTATTTATTATACTGCTTAACACAAACAGTTTACAAAAAATCATACAAATAACAATTAAAATTATACAATTAAAATCAATATAAAAAATTACATATTTGACTAATTATAAATATGTTAAAACTAAAATTAAAATTAAAAGTTAAAAATTATAAACTTTACATTACTACAAGAAAAAAAAAACAAAAATAATCCTAATAATAGCGATTGTATAATTTTTGTTTTTGGGAGTGTTTTGAAAGTGTAAAGTCAATATAATGTTTATGTTTATTACCTATAATAAGCATTCTATTAATAGGTTCGAATTTGCCATAGTTAGTCCTATGATTATTAGTTTTAAATAAATTGCAAGAGCGAAGGCGTTGAAGATTTCTAATAATAATTTTACTAGAAATTAAATTAGATTTAACGTTACCCTTGACAATTTCTGTAATAAAAATGACATCAGAAACTTCACGTCGAAAATTTAAAGTACACAAATCAATTAATTTTAGCCTTTGTTCATATGGTGGTAAAATAATGGGATTCGACCATGGCAAATGGCGTAAGGCAAATCTAAGAAAATTTTTTTGTATTGCCTCAATCCTATCAATGTGTACCATATAAAACGGAGACCAAACTTGACTAGCATATTCCAAGTTTGGTCTTACAAGACAAGTGTACAACGATTTAAGTACATAAGGATCTGAAAATTCCTTTGCAGAACGTTTAACAAATCCCAATAGTGAATTAGCTTTATTTATAATATTATTATAATGGATTTTAAAGCTAAGTTGGGAATCGAAGTACACCCCTAAGTCCTTTATTGAGGTAACTTTAGGTAAACTAATACCATCGAAGTTATAATTGAAACAAATAGGACTAGATCGGCGTGTATAAGATATCAGTGCGCATTTATTTACATTAAGTAGTAAACAGTTATTAACGCACCAATTGTTAAAATTTTGAAGATCATTCTGCATAAGGATGGCGTCATTATAAGATGTAATCTTTTTAAAAAGTTTCATATCATCAGCGTAAACTTGAAGCTCGCAATTAGAAATTATAGAAGAAACATCATTTACAGAAAAGATAAAAAGTAGAGGGACCTTGTGGAACTCCCGAATTTGCCACGAAAGGTTCTGAAATCACATTTTTAAATATAACACTATAGGAGCGATCACATAAATAAGAATGTATGTATTAATTAAGTAAGCTTTTGGAATAAGGGTTAACTTGCGTTAACGCCAAAAATTTGAAAATTTCATTGAATCTTTGTGCAAAACACGTAAACAGGTCAAAACCAAATTAACCTGGTTGGCTTTTATAATTAAAATGGTGGCAATGGTGGCAAATAAAATTTATAGAAAACTTTGTGGCGTCGTCGTGGAAAATAGATTATTCGAATTTAACTAAAATTGTTTGCAGCTTCTTTTTGGACTGCAAAATCAACCTGCAAAATTGGCTTAGAGGAACATTTATTAAAAATTTCAAGTCAATCGGTCAAACTGTTTCGGGTCGATATCAAAAACATTGAAAAAGCTTCATTGCGCCCTGGTGCCCAAACGGATTAACGGAACTCAACCAAAATTTGTGTCAGCTTCTCTTTTCGACTGCAAAAACACCCTGTAAAACTCGACACAAAACGGAAACACAAAGTTTTTTAGAAGCCCGCCAGGCCAAAATGGGTTAATTCATTTCAACCACATTTATACAACTAATTCCGGTTGCTAGGAGGAACATTTGTGCAAAATTTCAAGCCCATAGATGAAACCGTTTTGATTCGACATCAAACAAAGGAAAAAGATTAAAACGGCTTTGAAGCCGCAACCTGTTGACTTATAAAAATGTGACATAGCCTATATCAACCCTCAAGCTATCAGAATTATTCCTGTAAAATTTTGTGGCAATCGGACCAGTGGTTTTCGCTTAAATCCTGGACAAGCAAACAAACAAATTTTTTCTGATTTTTCTGATTATTTATAACTGATTTTACTATGATTTATTGTGCAATTGCACAGGGGTTTTCCTAGTTATTAAAATAAGTTATTTGAGCAATAATTTTGTTTAAAACAAGAAAAAAAAAAGAATATTAAATAATGTACTTATATTGAATTAATGACAAATATAGATATGTATGTCTTATTAAAGAAATTCTCTTGTAGGTTAGTGGTAAACTCGAATTGAATCAGGGCTGAACAGTGTTAGCTGATCATAATATTTTTTTTATTTCCCTTCGTTTGGTGTATAGACATGCGATCCGACTCTATGCCTGCTCCGCCTCCGTTGAATTACTAGAGCAGATACAGATGTGCGACCTATCTGGGAGAAGAATTGGGTCGCTCGAAGTACAGACATGCGGTTTAATCCTACTCCTGGAGCAGATGTTGTCCGGTCAAGGCCTCGGGGTTGAGCCGAAGTAGAAGCGAATCTAATATAGGCATCTTCAGCCTGATGCTAGGATTACCAATTCTCGGCACAGACGTTGCTGGGGCTCAGCCCGTGTGCTTTCAACTTCCTCAGCTTTGATCTTTCGTTGGATTCGTTGGATTACTGGTGCTCCTTACAGATGTTATCGAGATCACGTCCCGAGTCCAGTCGAGGTTTTGGAGACGGTTGAGGTTATATGAGGCCTAGTCACATAATTTAGTTATTAAATTTTTTGAAAATTGGAAATAATTTAAATTCTTAAAATATGTACCTATTGGAAAGGCGAGACCTTGCCAACATATAAAAAAATTTTGCACAACAAAATTATTGTAAATATATTTCACACAATAAATAATGATGGCAATACTCATAACTTTAAGTTTAGTATTATGCATCCCATACACGATGAACCTGTTTTGTTGTTATGCATCCCATACAGGATGTTTTCCACTTGGTATGCGTACTTGTGAAGTTGCATCGTGTATGGGCAAAGTGAACAACTTAAATGTCATGTTTTTTTTTTTGTAATTTTCTTTTATTAAAGAATGTTGAGATATTCCGATTTGAAAATATAATAAAACTATTATGTATAAAATAAAAAAGAATTAAGGAAATAATTTTAAATAGTTATAAAATTAAGTTAGAAAAATGTTTTAATATATAAAAAATGGACATATCTATACATTCATAACAAAATACAAACCGATTTTTTAAGAAATAGTGGCAAACCGATAAGAGAACCAAAACGTTTAATTTAAATTATGAGTGTAGTATAGAATAGTTCCACGGGCTGTCAACGTCTTTATGTAAGACAAAAGTACAATTTTATTTAAATTTACTCACATTTGGTACGATTTTAATCTTACACACTAAAAATATGTCATCATATAATTTATTTGTCATTTTATTCGCAACTGTCAAGTTTATGTATATAGCGCATTTCCAAAATTTGCCGATTTATAAAATGACATAGCAAAATGACAATAAAAAATAAAAAAAAAATCATTTTTAATTCCCAACTGTCAAGTTTTTGTATATAGAGCAGTTCCAAAATTTTCCGTTTTATAAAATGACTAATAAATTATACGATGATATGTTTTTATTGTGTAAATTTAAATAAAATTGTACTTTTATCTTACACAAAAAAAGACGTAGACAACCCGTGGAACTATTCTATACTAAACTCATAATTCAAATTAAACATTTTGGTTCTCTTATCTGTTTGCCACTCTTTCTTAAAAAATCGGTTTGTATATTGTTATGAATTTGTAAGTATGTACAATTTTTATTAACCAACTAATTTACTTTGAAAAAAGTAAATACATGTACAAACACTACCAGAAGCAAATTTTTCCTTTCTCGAAATTCAAAACATAAAATTTCAGGAGCACATTGATACATTATAGAAATTTTAGAAATAGAAAAACTCTACCAGTAAATCATCTTTCAAATAGGAAACCAGTATTCAATGAGCCACAACAAAGAAATTCTAATTACCGACAAAGTGGCTAAAATAGACCAACCTGATATAAACTAAAAAAAATACTCAACTAAAAGCACGTGTTCCGATGGACCTTGGCCAAAATGTCCAAACAAAGCTAGCATATTAGATAAACCGTCTTAACCTTTAAGGAAGCAACGATTGAAATAGCTTCCAAAGTAAACAACAAGGAATGTTTATTTTACAAGTATTCAAAAACGAGCCATATTACGAAGAACAACCAGAAGTTACGTATGAGCATGAAATACCATCAGAGAAAGAAGATGAGCTTAATTTTATACTCCTAGTCTTTCAAGCATACGTTACTTAATATACACAACATCCCAAAATAAATCGCTTAAATTTCTAATAGACACTGGAGCAAACAAAAATTTTATAAAATGTGAACATGCGCGAAAGCCAAGATAAATCTACGTGCATTTACAATCCGTTTTGCTGGATTTATCACCGTAACACAAAAAGCTCTCAGAAGGCTATTCAAGCCATTTGGGAATAATACTAAATTAAATTTTTTCATACTATAAGAACTAAAATCTTTCAATGGAATTATTGGCGACGTCACCCTCTAACTGCTAGAAGTAATCATTGATCGCAAGTAAAACATACTAACGATATCAGCAAACATTACCATACCAATAAGAGGGAAAAAATCAATTCAAGTCAATAATATGGAATAACAGAACTTTTAAGGAAATACTTTTTGGTCTAATTAATAACATCAAAATTATTGATACCAATATTCGAGCAGAATAAAAACAAGCGCAACAATGTACTCAAAACTTTATCCATATCTAGTGAACATTCGAAAGAGATAGAAAATCAGATACAAAAACTCTTAAAAGAAGGAATAATAATGACTTCCTAAACCCCTTTTAATTCACCAATTTGGATCGTAGAAAAGAAAATGAACTCATCAGGAACAAAACAGTATAAGATGATCTTTGTGTTGAAGAACCTAAACTCTGGGAACATTTTGGATGCTAACCCCATCCCTGACAAAGTAAAAATTATATACTACTGTTGATCTGGCTTCCGGATTTCATCAAATTAAAATGAAAAAGAAAGATAATATAAAATCAGAATTCTTCAGCCTAAATGTATGGTATTAATTTACCTGCTTACCATTCGGATTAAAAAACGGGACTTACATTTTCTAAAGGATTATTGACTGCGTGATAAAAGAATCCATTGGCAAGATATGTAACGTATATATTGACGACATAATAATCCTCGGGGGAGAAACAGAAAAACAACACATAAAGGACGTGACAAAAATTTTTAACAACCAATGAAGTTTTTGAATAAATTACCACCAAAGAAATAAAAATGTATTCAGAAAAGATTTCAGCTATTAAGAATATAAAACCATCTCAGTCCTTCTAGAACTAGTATCCTACTACAGAAGGTTCATCAAGGACTCCTCACAAATAACCAAACCACTCACAACTTTGACTAGTGGAAAAAAAAGCCCAAACGAGGGGAAACAAATTCAAAGATGTTATCTTTACGGATAAAAAAAAAAAAATTCTAACAAATGATCAGCGTCTAACATTCAGTTTGGTATGCAAAACCACTAACGACAAACTAAAACGATGGAAGTTCAGGATCGTGGAGTATAATAATGAGCTGGTCTACAAACCAGGTATTAACAATAAGGTTGCAGACATAATTTCAAGACTTAGGTAAGAAATAAACATTTCAGAAACTGGAACTGCCCACAGTGCCAAAAAAGATAGTAGCGATTTGCTCAATGTCTTCAAGAACAAAGTAATCATTTCATAAGAACTATTGCTTTTGCATATGAAAATCCTCACAATAACAATCATCTTCACTATATTAACCTATAAGACGACACCACGCCAGCATTGAAGAAAACACTATGATACATAATTGAAAATGGAATCAAAATTCTAGAAAACCGAATTTCAGCCCCTGATATAAAATTGATATTACGCAAAGAATAGTGCAGAAAACAAACATCAAATTATTAGTCACGAGCACAAAGAAGCACATAGGAATTGGAAGGATTACGAAAAACAAATAATGATTTAATTTTACTTCCCTTAAATGGCCACCTTTATAAAAAGATACACATCCAATTGTGAAATATGTCATACTAGCAAATACATCCGTCATCCTAATAATCCACAAGTATTCGGGACACCGATACCAACATATCAATCCGAGATCTTACAAATTAATCTTCCTTATAACACAATAGATAAATTTTCTAAATTTGCCAAGTTATTTAGAATCAAGAATAAATCAGTATAATAGTCATGGACAATAAAACATTGCGTATAATAGTTATAGACAATGAATCAAGTTTTGCAAGTTCAGTCATCATCGACTACCTGAGAACAGTAAAAATCAAAACTTATGTGATACCACCGCAAAGGAGTGAAGTTAATAGTTAAATCGAAAAGGGTTCAATATACAATAGAAGAAGTATCATTTATTGAAATATCTTTTTGTCGGTATTTACAACAAGAACATAAAGACTTGAGCCTGAAAGAAATAATTATTATAGCAGTCGATCCCTAAAATAACATCATTCATTCGGTAACTGGAAAAAAACCTTCAGATACCTTTTATGGTATCACAACAAATCAAATACCAAAATCATGAAAAAATTCATGAAGATCTCACAAAAAAGATCCAAAAACACTTCACGATATAAATAAATAACTCACGAGGAGTTTTAATTTTTACTACACTGAAACTCTCCATTGTTGTCGTTTTTATAGCGCGTTGAAACGTCGAATTTAGTACTTGTTGAAACCGGAAGACCGGGTAACAATTCTCTGGATCGTCCGAAAACATTTGGTATGAGCAGCAATAATTGTTCGATCAAGGCTACTTACATGTCCCTTTTAATAATCTCGATCCTTACAAAAATCCTGAAAATTGTTAGATCTATGTCTGATATGACCTGGTTTGGACATCCAAGCGTTCCTGAAATTATTTCCAGTTTTTGGTTTTCCGCTTTGTCTTTCAGTAAGATTACACCACATGCATCTTGCAATACAATTGTCTACTTTATGCTTCAGAATAACATACTTTCTTCTTTTTTTTATCGTCATTTATGAATCGTTTGTCTTAATACAAAAGCTGTAGAGTCCAAATATAAAAAAATAAATAGCAAACAGGAGCATCGCCAGTTTTAAAATATGTATTTTACCATCAAACGAAGAAAGAAACAAGTTTGAGTATCTACAGCACGTGCTTATTTTTATATGGAGCTTAATGAAAGGTTTAACGGAGTATCAAAAGGATATTACGGTAAAGTAAACAAAAGAAAATTGAAATTATTTGGTGGTTGGTGAACTGCAGGTTTTTATGCATTCACTTATAATCAGTGAATATTTTTTAAACGAAAAATAGAAATAATAAAAATTAAAACAAAAAAAACATATAGCTTTGTTTAAAAAACAAATTATTTTCTTTGTCGAGACTATTAAAATTTTTATTTTAATATGTGAAGGAGTAATAGGTCCAGAGGCCTATGCCGCAATATGTACGATATCATTTGATGTCGGAACATATGGTAATTCAACTGGAGTATGTCATGAGTATGTGATATCATGGTTGATGTAGTGTAAAACTCAATTTTTCTAATTTTGAAAATTTAATCAAAAAAATATTCGGACGATTAGACAGTTAACATTAACAGCTGGATGGACGAATTTCAGCAGTATGCAGAAAGGTTTAAAAGGAATGGATTACAACGTTTTATTTTTGCTTCTCAGCTAGCTACTAATATAGAAATGGATGAGTCATCATCACATGGTCGAATGAATAAAAGTACCTGAAGTAGTAGATAGTTTTACTACTTAAACAAAATATATATATGGAGTAACAAGTCTTGAATTTCTGAATAAAAACTATAAGCGAACAACAGTTGAAAAATTCAGTAACGCTGAAATATTTCGGAACCCAGGTTCATCTAGAAGATTTGGAAGATAACCCAGACCAGCCAAAAGGAAAAAATACTGTTTCAATTACGGTTCTGTTCAACATGAAGCTCAAGCATGTTCATATAAAGACAGTGGTTCAAAATGCTTTAACTGGAATGATTTTGGCCATAAACGTACTGAATGTCTAACGAAATTACAGATTTCACACTTTTCGCAAACCGAAGAACTCTACTTCCCGGTGAAAATAAATAAGAAAAGGTTGATAACCTTAATCAACAGAATCATGAGAGGTTAAGATGAAAAATGGGTTTAAAACGAGCATAACGAAATAAGCCAGTTAAGCGATGAAAGAATAAATTTTTATTGATTTGGAACAAATGGAAGAGCAAGATGGCCGAATGTAGGAATTCAATATTTTCTCCGAACAATAAAAAAATATTTAAATAACATATTTTTATTGAGATGTAGAAAATATAAAAAATAAATAAAAATAACAAAAAAAATTAACTTAAATTATAAAACTTAATTTAATGAACTTAAATAAATGGAATCGAATTTAAAAATATTTAAATTGTGTTTTAAATTCAACAGCAAACTCATAGCGAATCAGACGATTAAATGCGTGTAGTGACGCTAAAACCAAATTTGGAATATTATAACGCCCGATTAGTGAAATATGCCTACTATCCACACAATAGAATCATAAGAATCCACCACTCAAACTAATCAAAATGAAATCTAACTTAAAAATCTAATAAGAAAACCAAATTATCATCTAAATTACGAGCTAAAAAACATCTAACTAACTAATTAAAACATATTTAAATGTTACTTAACCATCCATATAACTTAAAATAACACTCAATATACTTTAATCATCCAGCCGATGGCGCAGTGGTTGAGCCGTCGCCTTTCATGCGAAAGGTCCCGGGTTCGATCCCTGGCTGGGTAAACTCAGTAATTAGTATAATTAGTTTAATTAAAACTTATAAATTATAACTTATAACTTATAATTTAATAACTAATAGTCTAAATAGAAAGTAATAATTAATAATAAATAAAAAATAAAAATATTACCAATAATCGTGTTCCTGAAACAACCTATAGTTTAATATTAAATAAATAATAACATTATCTATATAAACATATGCACATGTCAAAATGACACCAATGACATTTGCATATGCGTGGAATCTTCAATGCCAGAGATAAGAACAAATGACATCGTCCCCCTATTAGGCGTTATGTAGGAAAAAACAAAATAGGCAACTTCTACAGTAGGATAATCTCCTGCTTAGAAAGACTAAACTGAATACAGAAACTGAAATTAGATAAATCGGATACAATAGGCAAGCTAACGCGGCAACAACCTTCGGCTCTCGACAATGACTAGAATTGCACAATGGAATGTCCGAACAATGTGAGAAACATCAAGGCTTGCCCAAATAGAAAAACAAATGGCACATTATAGAGTTCAAGTTATGGGTTTAAGCGAAATTAGATGCGTAACTCCCTGCATAGCTGGAAGGCCATATCAGATAGGATTATTGCAGCCCGTTTCAGATGTAAAATTAGAAATATCTCCCTAGTACAATGTTATGCACCAACAGAAGATGCCGAAGATATAGCGAAAGACAAGTTCTACGAACAGCTCACCCATACCCTCAACACTCTCCGGAAAGGAGATATCTTGATTCTAATGGGCGACTTAAATCCAAAAGTGGGAAATCTAAATACTGGATTAGAGAAAATTATGGGAAAGCATGGATACGGAACAAAGAACAAAAACGGAGAAAGGCTTATTGAGACCTGTCAAACATTTCAACTGACCATTGGCGGCACCATCTTCTCCATAAGGAAATTCACAAGTATACTTGGACCTCACCGAATGGGAAAATACACAACCAAATAGACCACATCTGTATTAACAGTAGATGGATGCTAGATATGCGAAATAAAAGCGGAGCCGACATAGATAGCGACCGTGAACTAATCATAACCGACATCAGATTGAAATTGAAGTGCATCAAAAAGAGTCATGACAGGAAACAACAGTTAAATCTCCGAAACCTCCAACATCCACACACCAAAAGCAGTATGATAACCACAATTCGGGAGAGATGCCTAAACAATGAGCAAGACTGGAATCAAGTTAGCAAGGCCGTCTATGAGATTGCGAAAAACAAACTAGGTAAAAAGAATAGAGAACAAACGCCATGGATATCAGAAAGCACATGGGAAGTCATATCACAGAGACAAGAGTCTAAAAAAAAGCTAGAAAGCAAAGTTGTCACCAAGGAGCAATACAAAGCGCTAGCAAAGAAAGTAAAACGAGCCTCCAGGAGAGACAAGAGAAAATTCCTTGAGAAGCTAGCCTCAGTTGCAGATATAGCTGCTGGACAAAATGATGCAAGGAAACTCCATCAAATTGTGAACAAGCTCATCAACAAAACGAGCACAGCATCAATTCCCATTAAAGATAAAATTGGCACAGAAATTATAACGACCGAGAACAAACGAAAAGATGGAGAGAACATTTCCAAGAAATAAGCAACAGTGAAATAAACGAAACAGAAGATATATCACTAGCGGAAAACAATACAAACAATCTGCGCATTAGCACTTCCACAGCAACTATTACTGAGATCAAAGAAGCCATCACCAAGTTGAAAAGAAACAAAGCGGCTGGGTCTGATGGTATTCCGGCAGAAGTTCTACAAGCCTGCCAAAATACCTCAGCTGAACTTCTGAGACCTCATATCATAAAGGCATGGGAAAACGAAGAGCTACCTCCATCTTGGAAAAACGGCACAATAGTCAAGCTACCGAAGAAAGGCGACCTCAAAGATTGCAACAACTGGTGCGGTATCACTGTCCTCAACACAGTGTATAAAATCATAGCAACTATAATACAAGACAGAATCCAAGAAAAATACGAACCAGAGTTACGCGACGAGCAAGCAGGCTTCCGACCCCACAAGAGCTGTGTAGACAAATCAAACACACTTAGAATCATCATCGAGCAATCGATCGAATGGCGGACTCCCCTCTACCTGCTATTCGTGGACTTTAAGAAAGCCTTCGACACTGTGAAAAGAGTTGCCATATGGGGAGCATTAAAAGAGAAAGGTGTACCATGTAAGATAAATAGGATCATAAGAGAGCTGTACGAAAACTCCGAACTAGCGGTCACTCACAACGGAGGAATCAGTGAGCCCTTCTAAACTAACATCGGCGTCAAACTATCAGTATGGAGGACCACCAAATCTCCAAGAAAACAAAAATAAGGATCTTCAATGCTTCCGTAAAGACCGTACTAATGTATGGAAGCGAAACATGGATGATATCCAAAAACATCGTCCAGAAGATACAAGTCTTCATTAACCGTTGTCTGCGCATAATCTGGAGGATATTCTGGCCTAGTAGAATAAGCAACGAAGACCTATGGAAACTTACAGGAGAGGAACCCATACTGAGGCAATTGAGAAAGAAAAAATGGAGGTGGATAGGAGACACGCTAAGAAAAGATCAGAACAACATAAGCCGTATGGCCTTGGAATGGAACCCCCAAGGAAGCAGAAGACGCGGGCGTCCAAATAACAGCTGTTGGCGCACCATAATAAGTGTTCTGAATCAGTGCAACCTCATCTGGGAGAATGCAAAAACAGCAGCACGAAACCGAGTGAGATGGAGATTGTAGTGTATCTACATTCAATTTCATAATACACTGCAATAAGTTGTATTCCGTGATACACCATAAATTTATTGTGACAATTCTTATAATTAAAATAATTATATGCTACAAATTAAAGGATCATGTTGCATTCTATATTTTTGTTTTTCTTTCTCTTTTCATTTCGTTCGTAATATGAATATACCATATGTTACTAATAATAATTATAATTATATGCATTACATTGTGTGTGGTATATTCTAAGTGTTAATGAACAGGTGTACAGAATACCAAGTGACCCACTTAAAGAGGTTCTTGGAATGCACTATGTGAATTATTATTTGTAGCATACCAATATATAAATAAATTTGGGTTAAAGTAACTAGAACCAAATTTTTAATGTAAGAACTAATTTGTATAATATTAATTGTATTAGTAGAAATTAGTAATCTTTATTGTAATTAATTTATATGCATTTGTAATTGAAAAAAAGTATAAATACCAAGGGTTTTTGGTAAAATAAAAATAATGTTATTCTTGGCTTTGCCAACAAAAGCAATAATTGTTTTATTATTTTTACACTGGATAGCGGCGAAACACGCCTAAATGTTTGAAAATGTGCATTGGCACTAATGCACTAAAAATTATTTTTTTATTTTTTTTATTTTTATTTATTAAACCAAAACAAGGTTTTTACAAAAAATATCTTACAGCTATTGAAAAAAACAAAAAAAAAAAAAAGCTAACAAAATGCACAAACAAAAAAAAAAAAAAAATACAAATTTGATTACTAAGTTAAAAATTTACAATGAAAAATTAAAAAGTTGTACTATATACTAAATTTTAAAACAAAAAAACAAAAATGCTTACAGAACAAAAACACAGTATGAGATATAAATAATTGGAATGTATGTGATATGTATATGAACTTGAACTTGAAATAATTTTAAATGTTTACAAAGTAATTAGGTAATTTAAGTATTTAGGTCAATTAGGAATTTCTGTTTTAATTTATGTTTAAAAGAGTTTCTTGATATGTCTGATGAAAAAAGATGACTGTGTTTGTTGAATATAGTGCAACATCTGTTTATTGGCTCATTTCTTCCGTATTCTGTTCTGTGTGTATTTTCTTATAAAAATTTAGTGTTTCTTGTATTTCTGACTACATTGTTTAGTCTAATCTTTTTTACTAAGAATTGAACGTCAATACTTTTTTTTATGACGTCAAAGGTAAAGCAAGATGAAAGCATTTGCCTACGTGAAGATAAGGTTAACATATTCAATAAATTAAGTCTTACAGCATAGCTTGGAAGAGTAGAATAGTCTGTAGGATTATATTGGTTTCTCAAGGCAAACAAAAGGAATTGTTTCTGAACGGATTCTATTCTATTGGAATGTAATTGAAACGCTGGATCCCATACGATGTTACCGTATTCTAGAATAGATCGAACTAACGAGCAATAGAGAGCTTTTGTTACTGTTGGGTTATTAAATTCTTTAGCTCTTCTCTTAATAAAACCTAACATTTTGCTTGCTTTGGAAATCATATGATTATAGTGAAGATGGAAGTTAAGCTTATAGTCCAGAAGAATGCCAAGATCGGTTATACTGGACACCCTTTCAAGAACTATGTTATCTATTGCATAGTCGAAAAACATAGTACATCTTTTACGTGTGAAGCTTATGACCTTTCATTTCGCTATGTTAAGTTCTAATTTATTGTAGAAACACCATTCTTGTAAAGAATGTAAATTTGATTGAAGTAATGCCAAATCAGAACTGTTTTTGATAACGTGGTAAATTTTAAGATCGTCAGCAAATGCAATATGTGATACACCCTCTAATATTCTAGAAAGGTCTGAAATAAAAATGTTAAATAGATGTGGGCCTAAATGGCTACCTTCCGGCACTCCTGAGGTGACATTAATTGTGTTTGATAAATAACCTTGAAATTTAATATTTTGAGTTCTTTCAGTAAGATAAGAACAAAGCCAAGCGAGAAAAGAACCTGAAATGCCTAAAGTTTCAAGCTTTTTAAGCAAAATATTGTGATCCACACGATCGAAAGCTTTGCTAAAATCCGTGTAGATAGCATCAACTTGATAACCATTTTCCATTTCATTTAGTATTTCCGATGTGTAAACCGTAAGATTAGTTGTAGTAGAACGACCTTTTCTAAATCCATGTTGTTGTTCGTTTAATTTTGTATTTATGACGGGTGTAATTTTACTAACTACAAATTTTTCGAACAATTTTGGAATAGTGGATAAGATAGCTATACCACGGTAGTTTTCGACGGAAGCTTTGTCACCCTTTTTATAAATGGGGTCAAAAAAGAAGATTTCCACGCATACGGAAAATTGCCTGTCGAAAGCGATAGATTAAAAATAAAATGAAGCGGTTGCGTCAAATAATTGGCACAATTATATAAAAAAGAAGGTGGGATCAAGTCGGGTCCTACACCTTTTTTTGTATCAAGGTTGGTAATTGCTTCAAATATTTCGTTTTCAGAAAGATATAGATCTGTAATAATTGAATTAGATCTATTAAGTGAGATAGGAAAAGCGAAATTGATACGCGAATCTAATGGCCTATAAACTTTTTGAAAACAATCTGCAAAGAGATTACAGATTACATTAGGGCAAGAAGAAAAAACATTATCTTTAGACATAGAACTTGGATATCCATATGTTTTTCGCTTTGTATTAATGAAGTCAAAAAATTTTTTTGGATCTGTAATTAATTTATTACCAATTTCATTGACATAATTATCGTATGCTAGATTTGATTTCTGTTTAAATTCTAAAACAAGGTCGTTGTACCTGTTCAGTAAAATAACATCAGAGTACTTCGTAGCTTTAATTTTTTTGTAAAGTTTGTTGCGTTGATTACGCAATGTCCTAATTTCTCTATTAATCCAAGGTTCTGTTGTTTTAACTTTTTTACGAATTTTTGGCACAAAACAGTTAATTATGTCAAATATTTTTAAGTAAAAGATAGAGATTGAAGAGTTAATATCCTGTTGTATTAACAGGTCGTCCCAATTTAAAATTGATAAAGCATTGTTAATGCTTTGATAATCAGCGTTAAAAAAGTCATATACAATATTATTATTGTAAGATTTCGCGAATTGAGGCATAGAAGTGGAAATTTCGAAGATGACTGCGTTATGATGAGGAGTGTTAGTGAACAGGTTGACTGCATCATCAGCGAGTTTTACCACCACTCTGTCATATGCATTTGAAAATGCAAGATCTAGCCACTTATTGTTTTTATTTGGAAAATAAAAAAAGTGCGAATTTTTTCTTGCTTAAAAATTTTTATTTTGTTTTTTATAATAAATTTTTAAAATACATAGTATATTACTTTATCGTATATTACTTCATTAATTTTTTAATATAAATTTTGAGAATGTCTAAATGTAATATTTGTTCCTATAAAGTGGACAGATTGGATTTAAAAATTCACTGCGTAAATTGCAAAAAAATTTTACATGCAAAATGCGCCAAAATCAATAAAAATGATATTGAGTATTATGAAAAGAGTAAGCAGGGTTTTAAGTGCAACATTAGTTTCATCTGCTTTAGTAGTTGCACCTGACGACTCTTCTTTTGCGTCTACTTCTACTTGTGGTGGTGTTACTCAGCATTCAAGTATTTCTTCACCAGTGCAAGCAAATGAAAAAGAGATCACTCTACTCACACTATTTAATGAGATTAAAATTCTACGTAAGATGGAAGAATTAGAGAATAAAAATGCAACACTGTTAAAAAAAGTTGACTCTCTTGAAATGAGAATAAATCAATTAGAGCAAAAAGAAAACCGTAACTGTGTTGATATTATTGGTATTCCAGATATTTCTCATGAGAATGCAAAAGAGAAAGTTGTTAAACTTTTTAAAGAAGGTTTGAATGTAGATTTTTCTGTAAGTGACATCGATAACTACTACATCAAGAAACCAAAAACTTATTCAAAAATTCTCTCAGAGAAAAATCTATCTAACTCTCCCACGCTTTCTACTGAAAATAGAAATATTGTTTGTATAAAATTTAACTCGGCTGCTATGAAAGAGAAAATTATGAAGAACAACAGACTACATAAAAATCTTACTGCTGGCATATTTGGTAATACTAATACTAATAACATCTATATTAATAATACGCTCACTAAACATATGAGAGATTTATTTACCAAAGCGTTAGAAGTTAGAAAGGAAAAGAAATACAGGTATTTATGGACGCAAAATTCTGTAATATTAATAAAGAAAAAAGAAGGTGATAAGGCAATAAAAATTAGTAATTATAATGATATTTTTAATCTTAATTAATAGTTCTTTCTTATTTTTTTTGCATAAAAATTTTGATAAATGTCTCTAAATAATAATATTAATAACTATATTGATTTTGATAATTTGCCTTCTTTTAACTTAAATAATTTGTTTAGTAATGTAAGCCATAATAATTCAGTAAATAATTCTGTAAATAATTTTTTCGTTTCTCATCAAAACATTAGAAGTATGCGAAGTAACTTTGACTCTTATTTAGTTCATTTACAATCTTTAGAAATAATGCCAAGTATAATTTTTTTAAGTGAAATTTGGATCTTTGATCATGAAGTTAATAACTATAAAATTCCTAATTTCGAAATGTTTCATCGTTGTAATAATAATTACGCATCAGGTGGTGTTATTGTTTACGTTAGTAATGACATTAAATGTGTTTGTAAAGAAGTTAATTTTGTTAGCGCTGATATTATAAATGTAGTGTGTGAAATTGACAATATTTCTTATTGCTTTGTATGTGTTTATAGACTTCAAGAACATAAAATTAATGAATTTCTTATTGAATTCTCTAATTATTTAAATAATGTTAAGTACAAAAATTGTATTATTTTAGGTGATTTGAATATTGATATTCTTGGTAAATCAAAAAGTAGTGATGATTATCTTTTTCTTATGGCTTCAAACGGTTTTGAATCTCTTATTAATGAACCTACTAGATCTACTACCACTTCATTTTCATGTATTGATCAGGTTTTTTGTAGAACTCAAAAAAATAATAATAATAAAATTAAAAGTTCTGTTTATGATATTCAAATTACGGACCATGTTATGATTATTATCAAATTTGAATTAAACACGTGTTTGCCAAAATCTAAAACTTTTAGGTTTAATTATAATTATATTGATTATGATAAATTAATTTATTTATTAAATTTAGAGTTATGGGAAGATGTTTTTTCTGAAAATAATCCCTCTACAGCATTTGACAAATTTTTAAAAATCCTAAATAATTATATTATGTATTGTAATATTATTGTCACTAGAAGTCGTAAGAAATGTAAGCTTAAACCATGGATTACAAATTCGTTATTGAATAATATTAAAAGAAGGGATAAAATTAGAAAAATTACGCTAAAACATAATAACAATATTCGTCTACTCAACTATTATAAGAAAATTTGCAATGATGTAAAAGTAAATATTACCAACTGTAAGAATAGTTATTATATTAATAAGTTTGATTCTAATAGGGGTAATATTAAGAAAGAATGGAATATAGTCAATAGTATATTAAACAAAGATTCTACTTATGATAATAATATAATTAATCTTAATATCAATAACGTTATTACAAATAATTCTTTAGAAGTGGCTAATCATTTCATTCAATACTTTGTTAATATTTCCCAGCAACTTGATACGGATAATTATTTTAGTGCATACTTATCGGATAAAGTAGTCGAGGAAAGTTTTGAATTGAGAAGTTTCTTTTTTGACCATATTTCAGCTTATGAAATTTATAAAATAATAACTGGCCTAAAAAGCTCAGATTCTACTACTTCAGAAGATATTTCTAATAATACTTTAAAGAAGATATCATATCAAATTATTGATATTTTGGCTCATATTTTTAATAATAGTGTAATTTCAGGCATATTTCCTGAAAAATTAAAAAATGCTGAAGTTATTCCTCTATTTAAAAAAGGTGATAGAACTGATGTCAACAATTATAGGCCTATTTCTCTTTTATCCTCTTTCTCAAAAATTTTTGAAAAAGCAATAAAATGTAGAATTTTAGCTTTCCTTGACAAAACTAATTTCTTTAGCTCGAATCAATTTGGTTTCCTGAAAGGCAGATCCACTGAGAATGCTTTACTCAAATTCTGTGGGGAACTATATGAGTCAGTAAATAAAGGTCACACTACAACTGCGTTGTTCATTGACATTACTAAAGCCTTTGATCTTGTGGACCACAATATTCTTTTAAAAAAGTTGTTTAATGCTGGATTCAGAGGTTTTATTCTTAATTGGTTTAATTCATATTTAGCAGGAAGAAGGCAAAAAGTAAAGATTGGAGAGATTTTAAGTTCCGACCTTAGTTTAATATCTTATGGTGTTCCTCAAGGGTCGGTACTAGGGCCTATCTTGTTTTTAGTTTTTATAAATTCGCTCTTCTTACAACAATTTAAAGGATCAATAACTGCATTTGCTGATGATACTGCTTTTACGTATAGTTGTAGTAATAGTTTTGATGTAGCTGTCAACTTGAACTATGATCTTGATCTTATCAGACACTGGTTTAATAAGCATAAATTAATAATTAGTCCTAAAACAAAATATATGAATTTTAGTATCCATGGTCCGGCTTATAATAACTTAGATATTTTCTATCATGCTCCTAAGTGTGCAAAGTTTTTAATTAATGCGTATAATTCTGATTCTTTAAGTTGTTACTATATGAACCACCATTGCGATACAAACTGCTTCCTGATTGAAAACGTTAATTCGTTTAAATATCTTGGTATTTTAATTGATTCAAGATTATGTTGGTCAGATCATACGTCCTACGTTAATAAGTATCTTAAGAATATTATCAGAAATCTTTATCACGTTAGTTTATATTGCTCTCAGAAAATTTCATGCACAGTGTACTACGCAATGTTTCATTCTAAACTTCAATATGGTATATCATGTTGGGGTGGGGCATATTTTAACAAAATACATCCTCTATTAATAGCACAGAAGCATGCTATCAGAATTATTTGCAAGAAAAACCGTAATTATCCTTCTTTTGTGCTTTTCAATAAGTTAAAAATACTTCCCATAAGAAACTTATATTATTATAAAACCCTAAAAGTTTTTTTCTTGAAATCAGGCTATTCAGCTTTAAGGTATATTAATAATTACAATTTAAGAATTAATTCTAGAAATATTGTTAAAGTTCCGCGTTTCCGTAAATTACATTTTTGTCATTTCTATTTTATAGTAGCTCCCAGAATATTTAACAAACTACCTGATTATATTAGACTTACTAGAATTTTAACTAAGTTTTTAAAACTTTTGAAATCTTGGCTGTTAGAAATTAACTTTGTAATTTGTGAAGACCTACTAAAGGTTATTAACTAAATGAGTAAAGTTCCTTCGCTTTTTTTTAAGATAAAATTAATTATTTTTTATGTTGTTTTCTACATTTTTTATTTTCATTTTATTTTATTTTTTTGCCTTTCCCCACTAATGTTTAAATTAAAATAAAAATTTTTTGATAATTTGAAAAACATATTAAAGTAAGTAAATTTATATTTAGTTAATGATTTGTATGATGCGCCATTCGATACTTGTCTCTTCTTTTGCGAAAGAATGGTAGCTAACTATTTTTATTATTAAAAATTTTGTACTACAATGTAATTTTATTGTATATTGAAAATCAAAATAAAAATATTGAATTAAAAAAAAAAAAAAAAAAAAAAAAAAAAAAAAAAATTTATAATTTGTTGTAAATCATTACCATAGAACTCCGAAATAATGTCAAAATCAATTTCATCATGAAAGTTAATTGGTACTAACAAATTATCTGAATCATCTTCTATAAAAGATAATGATGGACGATTGAAATCGCCAAAAATAAAAATTGAATCATCCTCATTCATTTTAGATATAATATCGTGATAAATATCGAAAAATTCAGAATATGAGGAATTGTCAGAATTTGGTGGAAAGTAAACAATTCCTAGGTAAAGAAAATTATTACCTAAGTTTACTCTAATAAATTGGTGATCGAAAGTGTGGGAGGTCCTAGTGATTAGTGGAATACTAAAAAGGTTATTATTTACTGCAAGTAAAACCCCGCCTCCACGGGTGCAGTTTGTAGAGAAAAAATCCCTATCCTTTCTATAAATCGACCAATTATTGTCCAGTATTTCTTCATTTATGAAGGAATCGTTTAGCCATGTTTCGGTAATAGCAAGCACAACGAAGTCACAAGACTTAGCATCAACATATAATTTTTTTAGTTTTTTTTAGATTACATTTATTATCTGTTGGTTTTAACTTCTTAAAGCTAGATCTTGTATTTACTAAAATAAGATTAGTGTTAATGTTATTTTCTTCCGCTAAGGGGACGAAAAAAATCATTACTACTTTTCCTAATTTTTTGTAGATAATCGATTCTCTTACTTTTAAGGTGACTACAATAAGCTTGTAAATTCATGATATTTTAAGTATAATTTCATTAATTCCTTAGGGTTAGAAGGCAAACCTTCTTGATCAATAAAAATTTTAATATTGAGTTTGCTTTTACCATCTACCAAAGGTCGTCATCCTCCTTATGTAAGTAAGCTAAATATAGCCTTACATTTTCGTATATTTTTTGATCTCTAAAACGTGATAAAACATAAGTATGATCGTCATTAGCTACAGCACTTTTCGTTAATCTGACTATAGGAGGTAACATAGGATTAACAAAACTTGCAATAGATTGGGATGAAACCAATGCAATTGGCTTATCGTTAATTGAAGTCGTGTTACAGTTTACGTTTAAGCTCTGAGTACACGGAGTGCCAGCATTAAAGGTTTGTCCCTGAATGAAGTTAGAATATTTTTGTTTAGACGTAATTGGTGTTGTTGTAATTAAATTTGAATTTGAATTTGAAAATGAATTTTCAGAAATGACTGAATTGCACATTGTGCTAGACAATGCACTTGAACTTGTATTAATGGCTGGAATCTTAATTAAATTGGGCTTATTTAGTGAATATGTAACTAAGTTCGACGGAGGCAAATAGTTTTGAAATTTTATAGGTGTTTGAGTTAATAAAATGGAGTGTGTTTTGTTTGAATTTAAAATATTATTATTATTATTTTTATTATTCTTATTATTATTATTATTGTTATTATTGTTATTATTATCCTTTTTTTTGATTTGTTTATTTTTTGTTTTAATAATTTTAGGCAAATTAGTATTTCTATTGTTTGAATTTTTAGTGTTTGTTTTATTATTTTTAGAATGTTTT
The DNA here is from genome assembly GCA_963082915.1 of Dolichopus griseipennis. NCBI lineage: Eukaryota > Metazoa > Arthropoda > Insecta > Diptera > Dolichopodidae > Dolichopus > Dolichopus griseipennis. Next base: position 45,479,019 of record OY720444.1, on the reverse strand, counting down.
GTGTTTATTGAATGTTGTGTGTTTGTCCTTAAATTATTTTTACCTAAATTTTTGAAACTGCTGATATTGGTTCCTATTCCAATCCAAATCAATTACGGAACTATACTGTGTCATAGGCCAACCTCTGATAGAAGATCACACAGTACCGTATTGATTTATCATCTTTTATAATAGCCACCCAAAATTTCACCAGGAATAGACAGTGTCGTGGGCCAGAATCTATAATATACATTACATAATATATATTATATGGCAAAAAAATAAAAAATATATTATAAAAAAAAAGAAATATTATAAAAAAACGAGGAAGATTATAGTTGCCCTTGTCAACTTTTAGATACCCTTGCATGTATTAAATATATAAGAAATTCTTATATTGCAATTGAACTGTTTGACAGAAAATTCAAAATATTTGTTTTTTTATATTTAATTGAAAAAAAATGAATAAAAAAAAAATGAATTAAAAAATAAAAGATGAATTTAAAAAAAAAAGTGCTCTCAACGAGATTCGAACCCACACTTTCCAATTAAAATGTCGACGTCTTAACCACTAAGCCATCGACCTTATGTTTATTTCAATTTTTTTTTTAAATTATTATAGTTGCGATGGTATCAATTGTTTGTTTTGAATTTTTTAAAAAATGTTTTAAAAAAAATAAATAATTTATAAATGAGAATTTTAAGATGAATTTAAAAAAAAAAAAATTTTGCCCCAGCCAGGAATCGAACCGAAACGTTTTGACTACCAGTCCCATGTCCTACACACTATACCATAGAACAATTAATAATTTGTTTACAAAACGAGTTTTTATTTATCTCATTTTTTTTTTTTTAAATAATTCTAGTTACTATGGTATCAATTGTTTGTTTTAAATAACAGTTTTAAATAATCGTAGTTGCTATAGTATCAATTGTTTGTTTTAAATAACAGTTTTGAATTTTTTTATAGAAATATTAAAAAAAATTAATAATTTTTAATATAAATGAATCTTCTGTCTAATTTTCTATAAAATAAAATTTTTTCAAACATAAAATAAATACATATATTTTATTAAAAAAAAAATAGATAAAAAAAATGAATTTAAAAAAAAAAAAATATCCGTAGTCTGAATTCGAACCGAAGCATTTTTGCTACAAGTAACATGTCCTAACCACTACACCATGAATCGATTAATAATTAAACAACAATTTGTTTGTTTTTATATTTGGTTTCTATTTTTCGTTATTAATTTTAAAAATACCTACTCATAAAATATCGAAAAATTTGTATGGCAGCTACGAAGCCTTTCTCCGATTTTAACCAAAAACAATAGGGAACCTACAAATTGTCTAAAAATTACTTTGTGAAAGTTTCAGAACTCTAGCTCTTATAGTTTTTGAGTTATCGTGCTGACGGACGGACGGACACACATAGCTAGATCGATTCACTTTTCGATGCTGATTCGATACGTACCCTTGACACTATATCTAGCTCTTATATTTCGATGCGTTACAAACGGAGGAGTAATTTTAATATACCCGATGTTCATATATGTATGCACGGGTATAAAAAAAATTTTATATAAATATTTTTCTCTCTTCAATGTCCAACGATTCTATAAAAATTAGAAAGCGTAGAGGTGGCAAATTAGCCAATTCAAGGAGAAAACTAGCTGCCCTGTATCGCATACTAAAGGAGGGCGAAGGTATTTTATCATGGGACCAGAGCTGCGAAATATGGAATAAAATCCATGAAATCCAAGATCTTAAGAACAAGGTTCTACATAAAAAAAAAAAAATAATAATAATATTGTAAATTAATATTTTTTTTATATATACTTATTTAAAGTTAATAGATGGGGTGGTTTAATTCGGTAGTTAACACCACCGAAAACGCAATCATATCCATAAACCATTCTTCTTTGGGTTTGGGTATAATTATTACAGTAATAACTGTATACATTTTGTTTAAAGTACATAAAATGTACAAAAATTTTATAAAAAAAGCCGTAATCGGCAATATAACTAATGTCTAAATTTGTTTAGACATATATAACTAATGTCTAAATTTTAAATTTCAAAAATAAATAAATATATATATGTTTGTAAAATAAATTTTTTTTTAAAAATCTTAAAAAAAAAAAAAAAAAAAAAAAAAAGAATAATATAAATAAATAAATTTTAAAAAGGAAAACAATAATATTTTTTTACTGTATAGTTGTTTGGTTTTCTCTTTCAAAAAAAAAAAAAATTTTTTTTTTATATAGTCTAATTAATGGAAGAAATCAATTCTATTTTAGATATATTAGGAAATTTGCATACTAATTTAAGAAAAAAATAACAGATTGCTAGCCAAAAAGACAATAGAAGAAAAAATTAGCATTATAGCTAAATTGAAATTAAAATTTGAAAAAGAAATTTTAGCAATAGAAAAAAAACTATAACTCTTTCATTTGAAAAATTATATGACAAGACTAGGGAAATTTTAAATCAACAGTTACAGTACTACGAAAATCCTAATCCTAATCCAACTATTCCTGACCCAAACATAGATTCAAACATGTCAGAGTTTAATTTAGATACTGCCAGTAAAGCAATTCCTATTTTTAAAGGAGATTCCAAGGAACTCCACTCATTCTTAACTATTTTGCAGATAATAAATGATACATTATCTGCAGTTGATCAAGCAACACTAATTAAATTTGTTATAAATGTGAAACTCAGTATAATAACGTGAGAACTGCCATTGGTTCAACTCCCGAAATTACGACCTATTCCGATTTAAAAAATGCTTTAAATTCAAGATATAAATGCACCAAAACGGTTCCTCAAATACAAAATTTACTAAATAATATAAAGCAAAATAATTTCTCTATACACTCGTATAAAGAAAAAATATTATCCTTAACGACTGATTTGAATCAACTGCAAATTGAATCATTAGGTACAACTGCTACAACACAAGAAAAAGATGTTGTAACAAAATTAAATGAAAAAAATGCACTTTTTGTGTTTAAAAATGGTTTAAACGAACCAAATAAAGGTACGATATTTGCTTCACAAGCAAAGAGTTTCACGGAAGCTGTAAATCTCGCTTTGGAGTTGGATATTAGTAATGGACAAAACCAAAGCAAGGTATACAATTTTAATAGTCGCAAAAACAATAATAATCATAGGAATATAAATAGTAATTTCAACTACAACAACAATTTTCGTTCAAATAATAACAATCAATTTAGGAATTACAATTCTAATAATAACAATTTTAACAGGAATAATAACAATTTTAATAATAACAACTACAATAGGAATAACAATTTTAGAAATAATAATAGGAACAACAATTCTGACAGGAATAATTATAATAACAATAATTTTAATAGGAATAAGAATAATAACAATAATTCCAATAGAAACAATAATAATAACTCTAGGAGAATAAGTATAATAAATAACCAAGAAGAGGACCAAAACCAAAACTATTTTTTAGGTATAGAAGGACCGACAGTTTATTAGAAAATTCAACTGATCGGATATCCTCTCCATTAAAGATATATAATTTTAATCATGATTTGACAAACTTTATAATTTTAAGATATAATAATAAAGATTTAAAATTTTTGATAGACACAGGTGCTGACATATCAATTTTTAAAGAAAAATATTAGTCGAATAATAGCTCATACGAAATTAACGAAAGAGCAAAATGTAAATTAACAGGTATAACGAGTGAAGAAGTATGCTCACTCGGTACAATAAATATAAAAATAGATATTTCTATTAAATTCATATATAATACTTTTCATCTTGTAGATGAAAATTTTCCAATATCTACTGACGGTATAATTGGTAGAGACTTCTTAATAAAATATATGTGTAAAATAGACTATGAAACGTATACTTTAACATTAGATATCAATGAAGAAGAAATAATCATTCCAATTAGAACTAGACCTTTGAACATAAAACATATTACAATTCCCGCTAGAAGTGAAATCATACATCTAATAAAAATTAATATTAAAGAAGATAGTATAGTCTTAAATAAAGAAATAAAAGATGGTGTATTTATAGCCAATACGATCATACCATGTAAAGGGATTAGTCACATAAAAATTTTGAACACCAATAACCATGAAGTAAAAGTACTTGATTCTGAAATTAAAACCCAATGTAATTCTTTAAAACAATATGACATTTTAGTCAATACAAAAACTATAACAAAAGATAAAAAACGATTAGAAGAAATCTTAAAACTAATAAATATTGAAACAAATGATGTTCATGCAAAGGATACTTTGCTAAAAATATTTGAAAAATATCATAATATTTTCCATTTAGATAATGAACCACTATCTCCAAATAATTTTTATACTCAAAATTTAAATACCGTAGACAACAATCCGGTATATATAAAGAATTACAGATTACCTCAATCACAACAAGAGGAAATCAAGAAACAAATTCAAAAATTATTAGATGATGACTTAATAGAAACATCTATAAGCCCTTACAACTCACCATTATTACTAGTACCTAAAAAAAGTACTAATGATGAAAAGAAATGGCGTTTAGTAGTTGATTTTCGTAAACTAAACGATAAAATAGTAAGTGACAAATTTCCTTTAACGCGTTTGGAAGACGTTCTCGACAAATTAGGAAGAGCCAAATACTTTTCAACTTTAGACATGACTAGTTCTTTTCATCAAATTAAACTAAATAAGGACTCTAGACCACTAACCGCATTTTCGACCCAAGATGATCATTTTCCATTCAAAAGGTTACCTTTTGGTCTAAAAATTTCATCAAACAGCTTTCAAAGAATGCTGACTATAGCATTAACCTTTTTAAATTCAAATGCTTTTCTTTATGTCGATGACATAATTGTTTTTGGTTGTAGTATAAAAAATCATAATGAAAATTTAATAAAAACTTTTGAAAGATTAAATAAATACAACCTAAAACTAAATCCAAATAAATGTTGTTTTTTAAAACCCGAAGTTGTGTACTTGGGACATTTGATAACAAGCGAAGGTATAAAAACCGATCCCGCAAAACATAAAGCAATAAAAGAATACCCGGTACCCAAAAATGCTGACGAAGTTAGACGATTTGTAGCTTTCTGTAATTATTACAGAAGATTTATTGCAAATTTTGCAGAAACAGCTAAATGTCTAAATTCGTTATTAAAGAAAAATCAACCATTTATATGGTCAAATGAATGTGAAAATGCATTCAAAACTTTAAAAAATAAATTAATGAGTCCACCTATTTTACAATATCCTAATTTTGATAAAACTTTTGTACTTACAACCAATGCTTCAGATTTTGCACTGGGCGCAGTTCTTTCGCAAGGAGAAATAGGAAATGACTTACCTATCTCTTATGCAAGTGAATCTTTAAATAAACATGAAATTAACAAACCAATTATAGAAAAAGAGCTATTAGCTCATTGGGGAATAAATTTTTTTAGACCTTACCTTTACGGTAGAAAATTTATTGTGGTCACAGATCACAGACCTTTAGTTTCGCTCTTTTCACACAAAAATTCATCTTATTAACAAGAATAAGACTAGATTTATCTGATTATGATTTCGAAATAATTTACAAGCAGGGAACAATAAATACTAACGCTGATGCGTTGTCTAGAATAAAAATTGACTCGGACATACTTAAGCGTATGATTCCGAAAAATAATGATGAATCCGTGAAAAAGATGTTAGTATGAATAGGGGGATGTCTGCTATAAAAAATAGAGGCATTGATAATAATAAAAATGATAAAAATAAAAGGGATGACAGTTTTCAACCGAAGCCTGCGCAACTTCATATCTGGGCCTGTACATCCATATCTGACGTCAAAAATTTAATAAAATTAAAATTTATAGTTGATTCAAATAATAAGGTACCTAAAATAAATAAAATTAAAAATGAAGTATTAGTAAGATGTAGTGATAATCATGCGAAATCCGTTTCGACAGTTGAGAAGCTATTATCTGAAATATGCAAATTAAAAATAAGCAACCTTGCATTAAGTGATACTGATGATATATTCCAGTATATTCCGAAAATGGAATTTAAAAATTTATATAATAATCTGCAGAAAAATATATTGAATAATAAAAATAATATGAATCACTTTTCCACTAACATACTTATATATATACTCCCACAGAAAATAAATGATGCTATTATGCAATATAAATTAATTGATGAATACCATAATGCACCACACGGAGGGCATTTGGGAATAAGAAAAACCGTCATAAAATTAAAACAAAGATATATTTGGAAAAAGATGTCTAAAATGGTAAAAAAAGTACATTTCTAATTGCAAACTATGTGCTTATAATAAACAAGTACGAAACGTAAAAGAAAAAATGGTGATAACTGATACTCCAACAACAAGTTTTGAAATAGTATCTATAGATACAGTCGGACCGTTAAGAATGTCTAATAATTTTAGATATATATTAACAATACAATGTGACTTGACAAAATATGTAGTAGCTTATCCAATGGAAACAAAAGAAGCCGTTACAGTAGCTAAAACACTGGTAGAACAATTCATTCTTAAATATGGATGTTTCAAAATATTAAAATCAGATAGAGGTACTGAATTCAATAATGAATTAATGGAAAATATCTGTAAAAGTTTAAATATTGAACAAAAATTTTCAACTCCATATCACCACTAAACTTTAGGTTCAATTGAACGGAACCATAGAGTTTTAAATGAATTTCTACTTACATTCAAATGACAATGACTGAGACAAATGGATACCTTACTACACTTTTGCATACAATACGACACCACATATAGACACAATTTACACACCATACGAATTAGTATTTGGAAAAATTGCATATTTACCAAATGAATATTCATATTTACCATATGAATTAAAAGTTAGACTCCGTGAATCTATAAATAGAACACGAGAGATTATAAATAAAGTAAAAATAGATAGGAAGGAAAAATTTGACGAAAATGTCAACTCTTCAAATTTTAAAGTAGGAGATTTAGTATTAGTTAAGTTAGGTAATAGAAAAAAACATCAAACACCTTATCAAGGCCCGTACAAAATTATTAAACGATATAACGAAAATTCGATTGTAGAATTGAACGGGAAAACCAAAGAAATACATAACAATATGCTAAAGAAATTTACAGAAATTATATAAAAAGTATTGTTTTTTTTTTTTCATTCTAACGATACTAACCTACATCAATTATAAATAATAAATTATTTGCTAAAAGCAAAAAATAAAAAAAAAAAAAATAAATAAAAATTTATGTAATTTAAAAGACATTGAAATATCACAATATTAAGTAATACAAAACAAAAAAAAAAAAATTAATTTTTAAAGACATACAATAAAATTTTTTTTTTATTAGTTTATAAATTAATTGAGATATCAAATTAAACTGGTTGTACTTCACATTATAAAGAAAAACATTTTACTATTGAAAATAATAATATTAAAATAAATAAATTACTTATTAACTCTAAAATAAATATTACTTTAAAATTAATCAAAATAAAGATAAATGTAAGAAAAAAAAAAAAAATATTTTAATAATACAATTTTAAATAAATTTTTCATTTAAAAATAAAAAAAATTTCAAAATAATTTTAACAAAAATAAAATAATAAGAATTTGTACTTGTAAACTATAATGCTTAAATACAAAATAAAGAGTTATTTTCTATTCTTTCAAAAACAAAATAACTTTTCTCATAAGGGTGAGGGTGTAGTGTATCTACATTCAATTCCATAATACACTGCAATAAGTTGTATTCCGTGATACACCGCAAATAATTGTTTAAGCATTATTGTGACAATTCTTATAACTAAAATAATTATATGCTACAAATTAAAGGATCATGTTGCATTCTATATTTTTGTTTTTCTTTCTGTTTTCATTTCGTTCGTAATATGAATATACCATATGTTACTAATAATAATTATAAGCAATGCATTACATTATGTGTGGTATATTCTAAGTGTTAATGAACGGAGTGTACGGAATACCTAGTGACCCACTTAAAGAGGTTCTTGGAATGCACTATGTGAATTATTATTTGTAGCATACCAATATATAAATAAATTTGGGTTAAAGTAACTAGAACCAAATTTTTAATGTAAGAACTAATTTGTATAATATTAATTGTATTAGTAGAAATTAGTAATCTTTATTGTAATTAATTTATATGCATTTGTAATTGAAAAAAAGGATAAATACCAAGAGTTTTTGGTAAAATAAAAATAATGTTATTCTTGGCTTTGCCAACAAAAGAAATAATTGTTTGATTATTTTTACACTGGATAGCAGCGAAACACGCCTAAATGTTTGAAAATGTGCATTGGATAATGCACTAAAAATTATTTTTTTATTTTTTTTATTTTTATTTATTAAACCAAAACAAGGTTTTTACAAAAAATATCTTACAGCTATTGAAAAAAACAAAAAAAAAATAAAGCTAACAAAATGCACAAACAAAAAAAAGAAAATACAAATTTGATTACTAAGTTAAAAATTTACAATGAAAAATTAAAAAGTTGTACTATATACTAAATTTTAAAACAAAAAAACAACTATGCTTACAGGACAAAAACACAGTATGAGATATAAATAATTGGAATGTATGTGATATGTATATGAACTTGAACTTGAAATAATTTTAAATGCTTACAAAGTAATTAGGTAATTTAAGTATTTAGGTCAATTAGGAATTTCTGTTTTAATTTGTGTTTAAAAGAGTTTCTTGATATGTCTGATGAAAAAAAATTATCCAAATCAATTACGGAACTATACTGTGTCATAGGCCAACCTCTGATAGAAGATCACACAGTACCGTATTGATTTATCATCTTTTATAATAGCCACCCAACATTACAAGATGTCAAATGGAAGCCTTATATTCCCTCGCGTAGTGAAAGGACAAAAAAAAAAATGTAAGGCTTTGCCATCACCTCTTCTTGCTGCTATCTTTGCTTCCGCAACAAGGTTTCTATTTGTTTCCTTCTGTCTCGTCTTACACTTCTCTGCGCTATTTTATGTGCTCTGTTATACTCGCTGCTAAGCTCACCCTATAGCCGCGAATCCTGTTCAGAGTTAATTTTGTTTTTCAGCTCTTTACGTCTGGCAATGTTGTCTCACGAAATTCGTGAGATCCATGAGGCTTTTTGCTGCGATAATCGGGGTATTGGTTCTCTACCAGTTTCTATAAGTGATTGTTTTACTTTATCCCACTTTTCATCTATAGAAACAGCCCCGTCCCCTCGTTCATTTGCTTCATTCAATGTTGATTCGCTTTCTCGGAATTTTTGTACAAAATTTCCACGTGTTGCGGGATTTTTTAACGCTTCAACATCGAAAAGTGCTCTTCTGACAGGCACCGGATTTCGTTTTTGGACAGCTGCTATTCTTAACTGCATTAGTGCAAAAACTAAATGGTGATCGCTTCCAACGTCACCGCTCCTCTTATTTCGAAAGTCGCAATGAGATTTCCTCCACTTCTGCTGGTTAATGAAATGGTCTATTTGGTTTTCAGTTTGACCATTTGGGAAAACCCATTTTACCATATGACATGACTTATGTGAAAACAACGTACCGCCAATGGCTAGCTGGCGGGAATTGCAAAAATCCACGAGCCTTTCGCCATTGTCGTTTCTAACCCCATGACATGCCGTCCCATGACTCGTTCTAAACCAGAGTTTTCCGTTCCGACTTTCGCGTTTAGATCACCCAATATAATCTTTATGTCGGCTCTGGAAGCGTTATCATATGTTGTCCCAAGTAGAGTGTAAAAATTCAGTTTTTCTTCATCTTCTGCTTCTTTGATAGGAGCGTAACATTGCATTATGGTTATATTTCGGACCCTGGATTTGAATCTGGCAGTCATCAATTTTCGCGATATTGTTTTCCAAGAGATAATACTGCGTCTTGATTCAGCACTTAGCATAATTCTTACTCCACAGCGCCTTATTCCTGTTTCTGCTTCATCATCTCCTGAGTACAGCATGTGAGTTAAATTACTGTCTGAAATAATTCCACCACAACCTCTCCATTTAGTTTCACTGACGCCAAGTATGTTAATATTGAATCGTAACATTTCACGCTCGGCTTGATCGTATCGCCCAACACCATATAGTGTTCTCACGTTCCATGCTCCGCTTTTTTAGACGACGATTAGCGTCCGCTTCTTGTAGCCAAAAGTTTTTAAAATTTGACGTGATCGGTTTCTTGAACTTGTGTTCGATTCTCTTATCCTGTTTGTATTTAAACATGAATTTATCTGCACCCACAAATCCGATGTGCAGTTTACATTGACCTTGGGGAAATATATCCATTCGCATTTTTGTTCATGTTTGCATATTTTATACAGTTAGTGTTTTATGAAATATAGTTGATAACCCGATAAGCTCATGTTTGTACACTTGCCTTTTGGATGAACAGACACATCTCCCACACGTTTATGTAGCGAGCCGCTTGTTTCAAGACAGACACCTGCTTGGAGCTGCCAATTCCTGGTGCAGACGCTCCTAAATTAAGCCTATGTTTTGAATACATAAGACTCGACCCGCCAAAATCTCGTTGGTTTATCGATCCTACTTACTCCACCTGGGTTGGGTACCAGATCTTCCGGTAGGATTACTCGACGTAACAAGGGCGACCAACGTGAAGGTGAGATTTGACTTGGTGTAGTAGAGGCTAGGCCAACGTACCAGGATACCCGTTAGCTGTAATCGCATACTACACCCATTGATCCTATAGAGCTACGCAAAAGAGACACTCCATAAGACACCCCACCAATGAAGCTACTAGCTTAAAATTAAAATAGGGCAAGTTTCTTGGAAAAGTTAGACATCCCTCAGACCAACTTTTAGGGTCGGCCAATTTTTTTTAAAGTTCGATTATTTTTCAGGGATGAATACCTTACTGAATGATATAGGTAAGGCAAAAGTTAAAGATATTTGAACATAACATATTTGAATATACAAAGTCTACATAATAAATTATTAAATCTAGAACTATTACAACAACTCAATATAGAAAGAGCAACAATATGGTTTGTATTTTAACACAGTTGACTCAATAAATGATTTGAGTAAAATAATATCACGAAATGCTAAAATTCTCCCAATTAAGATAGAAAGAAAGAAACAAGAATGGATTACTGACGAGATAATTGAGAAAATAAAATTTAGAGAATCGTATTATAAATACTCCAAAAGATATAAAGATAATTCAAGAATTTTAGATTTTTATTATAAATATAGAAAAGGGGTACCGACTTTAATACGTAGGACAAGAAAATAATTATATTCGAGGGAAATCTTGAGAGAACCAAAAAATAGAAGGAAACTTTGGAATATTTACAAAAAAATTATGTTTAATAAAAACCCAAATGAAAGTAATAGCATTATTAAAATTTTGAAAAATGACGATATTACATTACAACACTCATTAGATCAATTTTATTGAGAAATTAAAAATCTCTGTCAATCAAACAAGCACTAAAAATGACTCATTAGCTAGAACAATTCATAACAGTTTGGATTTAAGTCCTACTAATGCTCAAGATGTTATTGAGGTGATTCGGTAAAATCGGCTGCTAGTACAGATTATGATAATATCTCGACGAAATTTATAAGAAAGTACTGCAATAAATTAGCTCCACTTTTCGCGAAATTAATAAATTCTTCTTTTCGAGTTGAATTTTTCCAAAATCGCTTAAAATGACTATAGTGAATTCAATCTTTAAGAACGGTAGTTTGATTGATCAAACAAACTATCGCTAAATTTCAAGGATTTGGATGAAGGAAAATATGGGGCATGTGTGTTCTTGGACTTGCAGAAGGCATTTGATTACATGCTGAATTTCAATAAAATCAAATATCCATTTTTGTGTATTATTTAACTAATCGGTCGCAAAAAGTTAAAATTGGAAATATATTTAGCACTGAGAAAATTAATTTAAAAGGCGTTTTTGATAATACTCCATTAAAGAAAGTAAAAAATTTCAATTATCTGGGGTTGTGGATTGACAATAAATTGAAATGGGTTGATCATTTAATAAAAAAGAATTACTCCATACCTGTTCATTCTCCGGCGACTTCGAAATTACTTACCAAAAGAAGCATTCACTATTATTTCCAATTCATACATAATAACGAATATTACTTACCTCAATCCTATTTGAAACAGGGCCAACCTGTCGGTGATCAATAAATTATGTTACATTTATATCCATCCACTTATCCTACTATTATATTCAACACTATTTTTTTTTTTAATCACAAGTTTTAAAATACTATTTTTATCTATACATTTACTAGAGAAATACTATTCATAAAAAGTTTAGTTTACCAGTACCAATACCAGCCATTTTGCTCCACGGGGTCGAGTAGTTACATACAATTTCTTATTTCAAATGAGCACTACTTGTTTTTTTTTCCTTATTAAATTCATATAACATAAAACCAAAAACTAATTTACTAGTACAATATTAAAAATTATTATTTTTTGCGATCTTGTTTTAAAGCTTTAAAATCTTATAATTTACTTGTATTCAAGCTGTTGGGATTTTATCAAGGGCTTAAAATTTGAAACAATTCAATGTTAAAAAACTTTAATTAAAATTAACTTAAATATAAAAATATAAATAAAATTATATTAAAAAAAAAAAAGATCAAAATAAACAAATATATAAAAATTGGAAGATTTAAAATTTTAATTTTTACATACATTTAATTTCCTTTTCTCGTTTTTGTTTGCTCGTTAATTTTTATACCCGTATGACTATATAGGCAAAGGGTATAATAAATTTGCCATTACGTTTGTGACGCAGAGAAGGAGGGGGGGTAGATATAGACTCAAGTGTATGGATCGGATCAGAATCGAAAAATAAATCGATTTAGCTATGTATGTCCGTCCGTCCGTCCGTCCGTCCGTCCGCACGATAACTCAAAAACTAACGGAGCTAGAATCTTGAAATTTTCGCAAATTGGTTTTTTTGCAATAGCCGTCATCGCTATTTAAATCCAGCCATTTTGGTCCATGGGTTCGGGTGGCTGCCATACAACTTCTTTTTTTTTATGAGTGTTTCTCTGTACCTATTACAGTTACGTGTCTGAAATTTTGGCAAAAGTAATTTAGTTTTATGGCCAAAGTTTCTGCAAAATTTGGTTGGTCTGTTGCAGTGAGTTCGAGTAGCTGCCATACAACTTCCTGTTTTATATGAGCATTACTCTATACCTATTAATGCTGGGTGTCTGAAATTTTGCCAAAAATAGTTTAGTGTATTGGCCAAAGTTACTGCAAAATTTGGTTGGTCTACTGCAGAGGGTTCGAGTAGCTGCCATACAACTCCTTCTTTTATATGAGCATTACACTACACCTAATAAAGCTTTATGTTTGAAATTTTGTCAAAAGTAATTAATGTTTATAAATAATATAATATTTATAAAACGGTCATACGGGTATCCCAGAGTTGACACAGTTTACTCTACCACACTCTTCCTCGTTTTTTTTAAAAGTTAATGTTTTTCTAATTTGCATTACTTTGTTAAGATAAACTGCTGTATTTCTTTCTTAAATTAAGATATATTTGTTAATCCTTTTATTTTATAAAATAACTCATTAAACATTTTTATACCCTACACATATAGAATAAATAAAAGGGTATAATAACTTTGGTATGGTGTTTGTAACCACCTAAAGGAAGCGAGCTAGATATGGAAAAGTATATATATTTATGATCAGCGTGATCTCCTGAGTCGATATAGCCATGCCCGTCCGTCCATCCGTAGGCGCGATAACACAAAAACTAATGGAGCTATCTTGGTGAAATTTTAACTGTAGGTTACTAGGACTAAAAGTACGGCGGGGATTGCATATGGGTGAAATCGGCCCATGGGTTCGGATTCTGGACCTTTTAACCGATAGAAGGGCTAACGAACATATATGTAGGTTATTGGTAATGAAACTACGGCGGCGATTGCGTACGGTGAGGATTGGACAATGGGTTCGGAACTTAGAACTTTTTAATAAAGATAGTAACTTGAAACAAATGTAGAAGCTTAAAATTTGGCACATGGGTGTTCTTTACTATTTCCTGCGTGTCCCTTTAATTTTGGATCAATTAGAGTGGTTGTTCAGTACCTCTATTAGACCCCCCAATGTGTAAAAGCATATCATCGAAATTAATAAAACTAGTAACTTAATATTAAGATAACACGTTTCAATTGTGTACAAGAGTATTGCACTGAAAATACATTGAAAATTGCATGCATTGCTTTGAAAAGCTCAAGGGCTAAGAAACATATATCTTAAAACACCATAACTCAAAAAATAATGCCGCTATTTTGATGAAATTTAAACTCTAGGTTACTAGTAATGAAAGTACCATGGGAATTGGTTCTGGTCGAGTTTAATTTCGACGCCAAAGAATATATTTCCTATGTGTCCCCGAAATTTTGACTTAATTGTAGTGGTTCAGCTATGTTCAAAGGTACTTATTTTTATAGTTAAATGAATTATATGAAAAGGTCTAAATTTGTAATTGTATTTCAGAAATACATTTATTGCGCATTTTGCGTTTATAAGCTTTTCTATTAGGTGTATAAACTAACCATTTAAAATAATTGCAATTTTGAAAAAGTTGGATTATTAAATATATTATGCTTTGATTAGCTTTTTCTCACAAAATTTAATAATTATTATATATGTGTACCGTTTTATATGGTACACATTGATAGGATTGAGGCAATACAAAAAAATTTTCTTAGATTTGCCTTACGCCATTTGACATGGTCGAATCCCATTATTTTACCACCATATGAACAAAGGCTAAAATTAATTGATTTGTGTACTTTAAATTTTCGACGTGAAGTTTCTGATGTCATTTTTATTACAGAAATTGTCAAGGGTAACGTTAAATCTAATTTAATTTCTAGTAAAATTATTATTAGAAATCTTCAACGCCTTCGCTCTTGCAATTTATTTAAAACTAATAATCATAGGACTAACTATGGCAAATTCGAACCTATTAATAGAATGCTTATTATAGGTAATAAACATAAACATTATATTGACTTTACACTTTCAAAACACTCCCAAAAACAAAAATTATACAATCGCTATTATTAGGATTATTTTTGTTTTGTTTTTCTTGTAGTAATGTAAAGTTTATAATTTTTAACTTTTAATTTTAATTTTAGTTTGAACATATTTATAATTAGTCAAATATGTAATTTTTTATATTGATTTTAATTGTATAATTTTAATTGTTATTTGTATCCTTTATTGTAAACTATTTGTGTTAAGCAGTATAATAAATAAAAACGACTTATGGATATGTCCGTAAATTGAAACCAAATAGGTGTAGGCTATTTCTAAGTCGGTTGCACCGACTGACTGTTACTTTTTTTGTTAAACATGTATGCAGGCATTTTTTTTCTGGTTATTTTTTCTAAGTAGTGTTAAATAGAAATTTTGTTTTATTCCGTGTGTTATAAGTGTGAATATCCAACATTCTATTTAGAATGTAATAATAAATTATGTTTTATTAGGTTATTTTTAATTTTGAAAGCTGTCATATTCATTGCTTTTCTAGAAATATTTTCTAAGCTTTGGTATTGTTTTAAATATAATGACACAGTAGGATAAGTGGGTGGATAGAAATGAATAAACTTAATAGCTTTTTTGTGTATTGTATTTAATTAATTGATCACCGGCCCTATTCCAAATAGGATTGGGGTAAGTAATATTCGTTATTATGTATGAATTGAAGATAATAGTTAATGCTTTTTTTGGTAAGTAATTTCAAAGTCACCGGAGAATGAACATGTATGGAGTAATTTTTTTTATTAAATAATCAATATGGTCAACCCATTTCAGTTTATTTTCAATCCACAATCCTAGATAGTTGATTTTTTTTACTATCTTTAATGGAGTATTATTAAAAACGTCTTTTTAGGACAATTTCAAAAAATTTTGTAAAAATTTGCCTATATAGCTTCACTCTGTCCGTCCGTCCCTTTTAATCTACGGCTAACTAAACGGGTAGGTATTGCAATAAAAATAATTTAAAATTAAAACTTTTTTTGTAGCCCCACAAATTCGGAAAAAGCCCTATATTTAAACAGTTATAATTAGTGTTCTATTAGGTATATTTTCAACCTGAAAACGGTAACAGACAGTCTTATAAGCTTTACAAATTTTTAAAGCCGATTGTATAGGGTTACCATACGGTACTTAAATTTACCGTTATTCAAAACTAAGTTTTGCAAAATTTTAGGTCCCTCATAACTTCTGAACGATTAAATCTAGAAACTTGAAATTTTGGGAGAAGTTAGATCGTCAGAAATCTGTAAGAATCAGTTAAAAAAATTTTTTTATGGTTTCTTTAGCAAAAATTATGGGGTAGGATGATTTTTTTTAGCTATTTTTGTTTTTATATTTTTTTTTGTAATAAAATGTAATAGCACGTAAGGGAAGTAAATATCGATTTACTTTATTTTATACATCATAGTGGGTATGCACGGGTTATAAATGTGGACAAGGGCAAATATAATCTTCCTCGTTTTTATTTATTTTTATTATAAGTTCGCAAATTTACTAATTCATTTGTTTAAAAGAAAGTTCATTTTGTTTAAATTTTCAAAGTCTATTAAGGGTTTAAATTTGAAAGTTTTAATTTAAGTTAGATTTAATTATTTTTTTTTTTTTTTTCGTCCTTTCACTCCGCGAGGGAACATGGGGCTTCCATTTGACATCTCCATCTCACCCGGTTTCGTGCTGCTGTTTTTGCATTCTCCCAGGTGAGGTTGCATTGATTCAGCTCACTTATTATGGTGCTCCTACAGCTGTTATTTGGACGCCCGCGTCTTCTGCTTCCTTGGGGGTTCCAATCCAAGGCCATACGGCTTATGTTGTTCTGATCTTTTCTTAGCGTGTGGCGTATCCACCTCTATTTTTTCTTTCTCAATTGCCTCAGTATGGGTTCCTCTCCTGTAAGTCTCCATAGGTCTTCGTTGCTTATTCTACTAGGGCAGAATATCCTCCAGATTATACGCAGACAACGGTTAATGAAGACTTGTATCTTCTGGACGATGTTTTTGGATATCATCCATGTTTCGCTTCCATACATTAGTACGGTCTTTACGGAAGCATTGAAGATCCTTATTTTTGTTTTCTTGAAGATTTGGTGATCCTCCATACTGGGTACAACCGTCCGAATGATGCACTTGCTTTACTAAGTCTGTTGTTCACATCTGCCTCCGCATCACCTTCCATCATTAGTGATTATGCTACCGAGATAGTTGAACTGGTTAACATATTCGACTGGTTGCGTTTTCAGCATGATGAGTTGGTTGTTGGAGAAGTTGATTTTCATCGCCTTGGTTTTACTGATGTTAATTCCAAGGCCTGCGTTAAGTGCTAGTCTTTCGAATTGTTCGAGTTTGGACTGCATATCGCTGACCTTGTGCGCTAGAAGTAATATGTCATCTGCATAGTCTAGGTCTTCTAAGTGGCGAGTGAAGCTCCACGTAATGCCTCTTTTTTGCTTACAGACTTCGAACATACTATCTAGGATGATTGTGAATAGCATTGATGATAGTGGACATCCCTGTTTGACGCCTATGTTAGTTTAGAAGGGCTCACTGATTTCTCCGTTGTGAGTGACCGCTAGTTCGGAATTTTCGTACAGCTCTCTTATGATCCGAATTATCTTACATGGTACACCTTTCTCTTTTAATGCTCTCCATATGGCAACTCTTTTCACTGTGTCGAAGGCTTTCTTAAAGTCCACGAATAGCAGGTAGAGGGGAGTCCGCCATTCGATCGATTGCTCGATGATGATTCTAAGTGTGTTTGATTTGTCTACACAGCTCTTGTGGGGTCGGAAGCCTGCTTGCTCGTAGCGTAACTCTGGTTCGTATTTTTCTTGGATTCTGTCTTGTATTATAGTTGCTATGATTTTATACACTGTGTTGAGGACAGTGATACCACACCAGTTGTTGCAATCTTTGAGGTCGCCTTTCTTCGGTAGCTTGACTATTGTGCCGTTTTTCCAAGATGGAGGTAGCTCTTCGGTTTCCCATGCTTTTATAATGTGAGGTCTCAGAAGTTCAGCTGAGGTATTTTGGCAGGCTTGTAGAATTTCTGCCGGAATACCATCAGACCCAGCCGCTTTGTTTCTTTTCAACTTGGTGATGGCTTCTTTGATCTCAGTAATAGTTGCTGTGGAAGTGCTAACGCGCAGATTGTTTGTATTGTTTTCCGCTAGTGATATATCTTCTGTTTCGTTTATTTCACTGTTGCTAATTTCTTGGAAATGTTCTCTCCATCTTTTCGTTTGTTCTCGGTCGTTATAATTTCTGTGCCAATTTTATCTTTAATGGGAATTAATGCTGTGCTCGTTTTGTTGGTGAGCTTGTTCACAATTTGATGGAGTTTCCTTGCATCATTTTGTTCAGCAGCTATATCTGCATCTGAGGCTAGCTTCTCAAGGAATTTTCTCTTGTCTCTCCAGGAGGCTCGTTTTACTTTCTTTGCTAGCGCTTTGTATTGCTCCTTGGTGACAACTTTGCTTTCTAGCTTTTTTTTAGCCTCTTGTCTCTGTGATATGAGTTCCCATGTGCTTTCTGATATCCATGGCGTTTGTTCTCTATTCTTTTTACCTAGTTTGTTTTTCTCATAGACGGCTTTGCTAACTTGATTCCAGTCTTGCTCATTGTTTAGGCATCTTTCCCGAATTGTGGTTATCATACTGCTTTTGGTGAGTGGATGTTGGAGGTTTCGGAGATTTAACTGTTGTTTCCTGTCATGACTCTTTTTGATGCACTTCAATTTCAATCTGATGTCGGTTATGATTAGTTCACGGTCGCTATCTATGTCGGCTCCGCTTTTATTTCGCATATCTAGCATCCATCTACTGTTAATACATATGTGGTCTTTTTGGTTGTGTATTTTTCCATTCGGTGAGGTCCAAATATACTTGTGAATTTCCTTATGGAGAAGATGGTGCCGCCAATGGTCAGTTGAAATGTTTGACAGGTCTCAATAAGCCTTTCTCCGTTTTTGTTCTTTGTTCCGTATCCATGCTTTCCCATAATTTTCTCTAATCCAGTATTTAGATTTCCCACTTTTGGATTTAAGTCGCCCATTAGAATCAAGATATCTCCTTTCCGGAGAGTGTTGAGGGTATGGATGAGCTGTTCGTAGAACTTGTCTTTCGCTATATTTTCGCATCTTCTGTTGGTGCATAACATTGTACTAGGGAGATATTTCTAATTTTACATCTGAAACAGGCTGTAATTATCCTATCTGATATGGCCTTCCTTTTATCAAATATCATCTGTGATAGAATAAAGCCTTATTACGAAGAAAGTGTAGGAGAATACCAGTGTGGCTTCCGGAGGGAACGATCTATCATAGACCAAATTTTTTTACTTAAACAGATAATGGAAAAGTGTTATGAGTACAACGTCGACCTGCATATTTTATTCATAGATTTCAAACAAGCATTTGACAGTATAAATAGAAAAAAATATTCCCAAAGCACTAGCAGAAATAGGTGTACCTAAGAAATTAATAGATGTAATAAATATGACCACGAATAATTCCATAGGCAAAGCGTTAATACAAGAAAATGCATCGAAAGAATTTAAAATTACGAGTGGGGTTAGACAAGGTGATGCGTTATCCGCTGTTATATTCAATATGATACTTCAACAAGCGATTGGCAAACTAGACAGAGGAGGACATATATTTTCAAAAGCATATCAAATAATTGCATACGCGGATGACATTGCAATTGTTTCGAAAAAGCTAAAGATATGATAGATGCCTTCTCTATGGTCGAAAAAGAGTCTAGCAAGGTAGGTCTTCAAATAAACGAAACCAAAACGAAGTACATGAAGATGTCAAGAGATGAAAGAAGAAGGCAACTGCAAGATATAACGATTGATAGATTTACTTTTCAGGGAGTAATAAGCTTTGAATACCTTGGAGTAATGGTAAAAAATGGCAATAGTATAAAATATTGTATTCAAGAACGTATTAAAGCAGGAAATAAATGCCTATTTGCATACAAAAAATTAATACAATCACGTCTCTTGACAAGGGAAACGAAATTATTAATTTATAAAACAATAATACGCCCTGTGGTAACATACGGTTGTGAGGTATGGACACTGAATATGGCTGACGAAAACGATCTCCGAATTTTTAAACGGAAAATACTAAGGAAAATTTATGGCCCTATAAGGGTAGAAAATGGAGATTACAGGAGAAGGAATAATGCTGAACTAAATGAACTTATAAAAAATGAAGACATTATTCGTTTCAGTAAATCACAACGCCTAAGGTGGTTAGGGCACACAGCGGGAATGCAGGAAAATCAAATGCCATATAAGATATTACATCTAAGACCCATATTAAGTCGAGCTAGAGGAAGACCCAGGACAACATTGAAAACGATGCTTCAAAATTACAAGTGAGAAATTGGAAAACAACGGTGAAAGACCGGGAGATAAGGAGGCAAATAGTTATGAAGGCCAAAGCTCACACCGAGCTGTAGAGTCATAGAAGAAGAAGACGATATGGCCTTCCAGCTATGCAGGGAGTTACGCATCTAATTTCGCTTGAACCCATAATTTGAACTCTATAATATGCCATTTGTTTTTCTATTTGGACAAGCCTTGATTTTTCTCACATTGTTCGGACATTCCATTGTGCAATTCTAGTCATTGTTCGAGCGTCGAAGGTTGTTGCCGTGTTATCTTGCCTATTGTATCCGATTTGTCTAATTTCAGTTTCTGTAATCAGTTTAGTCTTTCTAAGCAGGAGATTAACCTACTGTAGAAGTTGCCTAATTTGTTTTTTCCTACATAGCGCCTAATAGAGGGACCGTGTCATTTGATCTTATCTCTGATATTGAAGATTCCACTCATATGCAAATGTCAATGGTGTCATTTTGACATGTGCATATGTTTATATAGATAATGTTATTATTTATTTAATATTAAGCTGGAACACGATTATTCATAATATTAATTTTTTTTTTTAATTTATTATTAATATTATTATTTTCTATTTAGACTATTAGTTATTTAATTATAATTTGTAAGTTATTTTGGTTACACTAATTATACTAATTATTAAGTTTTGTTGAGTTTACCCAGCCAGGGATTGAACCCGGGACCTTTATTATGAAAGGCGGCGCCTCAACCACTGCGCCATCGGCTAGATGGCAAAGCTTTATATAAGATAACAAAAATTCTTTCAGGTCATTCAACAAAGCAGCAAAATATCTGGAACGAAGATGGAAGGCTTCTGGTGTCGATGAATGATCAATTACGGAGGTGGAAAGACGACCTTTTCCGTTTGCTAAACGAACATTTTATACAGCAATCTGCATCAGAAATCTCTGAAGAATCTGAATTGCGTCGATCACACAGGGTTTTCATGGCACACACAAGAAATGGTCTGGAATCCACAAGGCAGACGACGAGTGAGTAGACCAAGAAAAACATGGAGAAGTACAGAACCACCCACGAAACCTGAAATCGAAAGTGCCATTTCGCTTATGAAAGATAACAAAAATCAGGAAAACATGGAGAAGTACTGTTTTAAAAGAGGCAGAAGCGCAACGCAAAACGTGGTTACAGCTAAAAGGAATTGCTAAGGATGGTGAAAGGTGGAGAGAATTTATTGACGCCCTATGCCCCACCAGGGGTTCTAGGATCCAGTAAGTAAGTAAGTAAGCTTCATTAGATTTATAGTTATTGAATTGAAATTTTGTATGGCAGCTGCCCGAAAATGGGGCCATAACATTTTGAAACTTCATATAAGTGCTCGATTTATTATACAACTAGCCGTGTGTAATTTTCATCCTCGCAGTATAATTAGTTTTGAAGAAATTCATATTGGTGCAAAATAGTTGTATGGCAGCTCCCCGAAGCCTTGGTCCGATTTTAACCAAAACAATAGGAAACCTAGAAATTGTCTAAAAACGACTTTCTGTGAATTTAAAAACTCTAGCCCTTTTAGTTTTTGAGTTATCGTGCTAACACACGAATGGATGGACGGACTGCTCCCCGGAGCCTTGGTCCGATTTTAACCAAAAACACATCCGTAGTTAATGTAAAATGTTTTTCGAAATCAGGTGGTTTTAATATAGGGTCACTAATAAGAAGTATTTTTAGTTTATTAAATGCATTTATATAATTTTTGTCTTTTGTGTCTATTTTTTCGGTTTTCTTTAAATATTTGATTAAAGGATAGGCTACTTTTGCGTAGTCTTTAATAAATTTCCTATAATATCCGGTTATACCGAGAAATTGACGAATACCTTTAATAGTTGTGCGGATTGTTAGACTTTGTATAGCTTTTACTTTCTCGTTATCCGGCTTGATTCCTTTATCAGTTACGACATGACCCAGAAACTTTGTAGAATTGTTAGCGAAATTACATTTATCTATTTGTATCTTGAGGTTAGTTTCCCTTAGCCTTTGCAAGATTTTGTTAATAGATAGTAAATGTTCTTCGAAACTAGTAGAAAATATTAGTATGTCATCGAGATATACTACGCATATGACATTAATGAAATCTTCCAAGACGTGATTCATTGGTCGTTGGAATGTGGATGGTGCATTTTCCAGTCCAAATGGCATCCTAAAAAATTCAAAATGACCATTGGCGGTTGAAAAAGCAGTTTTGGGCTGATCCTTTGGATCCACCTTGATTTGGTGAAATCCCTTCGGCAAATCGAGAGTTGTAAAATAATTACATTTTTCTTAATTTGTCGAATATATTTTCTATATTCGGTATTGGGAATTTATCATTTATAGTTACTTCATTAAGTTTTCTGTAATTCACCACAATCCGCCATTTTTGAGTTCCTGTATTATCTAATTTTTATGGAACCACCCAAATTGGTGAATTGTATGGGCTGTTACTATGCTTTATAATTTTTTGTTCCAACATTTCCTGAATTTCCTCTGTTCTGTTAATTTCAGGGTAACGGTATAATTTACTAAAGGTGGGTATTTCATTTTGAGTTTTTATTTCGTGCTTTATTTCACACGTGAAAGAGAGATTATCTCCTTCTTTAAAGAAAACATCCTGATATGAATTGAGTAAGTATTTTAGTTTTTTTTTCATCTACATTATTTAAGTAATTGTTAGAGTAACATTCTTTTAGTAAATTGTTTTGAAAGTATTCGTTGCTAAAAATATTAATAGAGTCATCTCTATAGCAATTATTTGAATATATCTCTTCTTCTTCATTGAGATAAATTTGAATGATTGCATTTCTTGTTTTCACAACTCTGTTCTTAAAATCAATAATTGCATCTAATTCGATTAGAATATTATTTCCGATAATACCATCAAATTGATTATGAAAATCAAATTCAACGAATTTTACTAGAAAATTTTTGGGTTCATTAAATTCATTAAAAATAGGGAATTTGTAACAGTTTGGAGATTTTATAGTGCGATTTAAAACGTTCATTATAGTGTGTTGATTTGGAATTTTCCATTTGGGATTACAGATGTTAGTAATAATCCTATCCCATCCCATTTGGGATTACAGATGATAATAAAACGCAAATTTTATAATTTGTGGCAACGTCCATTAGTTCTGGACTTGGTCGTCTATTTGATGGGTTATTATTATTACGGAAAGAAGTATTACCAGTATTATTAAATCTGTGATTGTTGTAATTGAAATTATGGCTATTATCATTATTTCTCGTATCATTAAATTTGTGATTATAATTTTGATTATGGTTGTTACTATAATTAAATTGGTGACTATTATTATTATTATTATAATTAGGTGTATTACTCCTAGAGGAATTTATGGTGAATCTATTTGATTTATTTTGAAAAGTAAAGTTTTTTTGGTTATTTCCATTCTGAAACCTATTTTTATTTTTAAAATTGTTATTATTTTGAATATTTTTTGATTCTGATAAATATCCAAATTTATTCAATAAATCTAAGGCTTCATCAATGGTAGATGGATCCTTACATCCTATCAAATTTTTTGCTAATGGTGGGAGATTTTCTGTAAAATGGTTTAAAACCATTCTTTGATTATCTTGGATTTGGTTGGGTGTGCCCTGATTATTTAGGACATAAGCGTTATTTAATTTGCAGAGTAAACTACTAATTTCATCATAAAAATTTTTGACTGTAGTATTACATCTACAAAATTTTATATCATCAATTATTTCGGGAATAGGGGTACGTTCTCCGTGGTTCCTGATTAAAACTTGCTTAAGTTCAAGCCAAGTTGACATAGGACCATATTTACATAATTGTTCTATAGTTTTACCTATTATTTTATCCTTTATGAAACCTAATATAACTGGTAGATAATTTGCATTCAGTGAGTCAATAGTGGGTACTAGTATGTCTACACGGGCAATAAAACCTGATAGGGCAAACTTTTCTCCATTAAATGGGGTAATATTGCTAATATTACTGGACAAGAAATTTATTACTTGGAGTGTTTGAGCGTCCATGGTTATAAAGAGAGAAGGAAGGAGAAAAGAAAATTATACTAAAAATTTGTAAAAATTTTTTTGAACTAGCAAATAAATTGAACAAAAAAAAAAAAGAATAATGAACGGAATTACTAAAAAAATTTTTTTTTTTTTTTTGCTGAGTCAATAAAAATTATTACGTTTATTTTATTATTAGTAATGATTTGTTCAAAGATAACAACAAAAAAAATTTTATTTAATAAAAAAAAAAATGTAAACAAGGAAAATTTTACTAGAATCAGCAAAAATTATAAAAAAAAATATTTTTTTCTTTTTTTTTTGTTATAAAAAAAAAAATTCACCAATAGTAATACTAATAACATTTATTATAAAAAAAATTTTTATATAAAAAAAAAAATATTTTTACCGTCAAAAAGAAAGTCTCTTGTTGTGCTGTTGCTGTTGGATTGAATTAGTTGATCTGAAGTCTTGCTTGATGTTCTTGGTAGAAACTTTAATTGATGTTCTTGGAGTTTGGAAGATATTCTTGATGGTTATAAATTGTTGATTTGAAGTTGATTTTTTTACTAATTGTTTTCACTTTTTTTTTTTTGTTGGGTTTTTTTTTTTTTTTTTTTTTCACCAATTGTTTTTATTCTTTTTTGTTTCGAAAAAAAAGAATCTAAAGTTTTTATTAACGGATTTACACAAGCATTCCGTTATTATTGAAAACAACTAAAAAAAAATGTTATCACTTTACTTATTTATTATTTAAATTCAATCTTTTAATTTTATTAAATTTAATCTTTTCGATTAATTTTTAGTTTTATTAAATTTAGTCTTTTCGATTAATTTTTAGTTTTATTAAATTTAATCTTTTCGATTAATTTTTAGTTTTATTAAATTTAATCTTTTCGATTAATTTTTAGTTTTATTAAATTTAATCTTTTCGATTAATTTTTAGTTTTATTAAATTTAATCTTTTCGATTAATTTTTAGTTTTATTAAATTTAATCTTTTCGATTAATTTTTAGTTTTATTAAATTTAATCTTTTCGATTAATTTTTAGTTTTTCGCGATACGTTATTAAGTGTTGAACACAAGTACATAAGTTTGATATCGTTCAACCAGACTCAATTGAACTTTAAGCTAAGAAGTCTTTTGCAATATCAAAATGTACTTAACGTATCCTACCGACTGCGCCAATTTTATGTTAATATTATTTTAATAATTTTATTTGTTATTAAAAGATTTCTTTTTATTTTAATTTTTATAAAATTTATTTATTGATTTTTTTAAAATACAAATTATTGATTTTTAAATACAAATTATAATACTTTTTACAAGAATATTTCGTCTTCACAAGATCTTAACCAAAACTCAAATTTTAATACAAAATTATGTTACTTAAATACTAAATTATTATATTACTTAAATCTAAAAGATCGAACTGAACCAATATTGTTTTATCAGCGTTACCAATAAATAATCTAGTTTATGAACATTCAACTTAAGAATTTCTTAAGAATTTCTAAAGAGTTTGTAATATTGCAATATTAACGAAACTCATTTTCATTTAAATGAATACAAGTCATAATTAATAATTATTGAAAATGACTTTTGTTGTCACTGCATTTATTACAACGAGTGAAAGTATAAGTGGAAATATTCTTAAGTGGGTTAAATATTACTTAAAATTATTTTTAGTTGAAATAGTTTTTCGTTATAAAAATTTTACTTTAGAAAGAAAACAGATAATATTTCCAAGTAAATAAAAATAGATTATTTTAAAAGATTAAGATAAATATCGTTTTAGATAATTTATAAAATGTATTAGATAAAATATGACCACTTTAGGGTCTTATATTACTATATATACAAAATTTGAATATTCAGGTTAAAAAAATATTCCCAAGTAAAATAGAGTTAAATGATATTATAAGATAACGAAATACAACCATATGACACTATTCTACTGCATTCTTTAATGAGGAGTAAACTATTCTTTGCTACTGACAACTACTCTCAACTGAACCAGGCTTTGAGAAAGAGTAGATAATAGAAGTATAGGTAATTTCCGGCAGATAACTTTAATTTAAATTTTCTCATAATAGATGGATTTTCATTTGAATAGGTTATATTAAATCATATTTTTATTAGGAAACCAATCAGCACTTTCTTCTTCCATTTTAAAAACTATTTTTTATATATATCAGCATTAAAACTTTATTTTCAATATTTAAATATATTAAAATTGATAAACTTCTCTAATGACAGATAGTTTTAAAATGACAATTAATCTAACAATTATCTACTCCTGAAACAAAAATTTTCGTTCCAATTACAAACTACTCCTATAGCATATAGCATTCACTATAGGCGTTTTTTATACCCTACACCTATAGAATAGGTAAAAGGGTATATTAACTTTGGTATGGTGTTTGTAACCACCTAAAGGAAGCGAGCTAGATATGGAAAAGTATATATATTTGTGATCAGCGTGACCTCCTGAGTCGATATAGCCATGTCCGTCCGTCCGTCCGTCCGTAGGCACGATAACTCAAAAAATAAGGAGCTATCTTGATGAAATTTTAACTGGAAGTTACTAGGACTGAAAGTACGGCGGGGATTGCATATGGGCGAAATCGGCCCATTGGTTCGGGGTCTGGACCTTTTAATCGATCGAAGGGCTAACGATTATCACAATAACTCAACAACTAATGACGCTTTCTTCATCAAGTTTGTGCTGTAGGTTACTAGTAATGAAACTACTTCGGGGTTTGCGTAAGTTCGGGATTGGACCATGGGTTCGGAACCTAGAACTTTTTGATCGAATTTAGGCCAAACGAGCATAATTCCGAAACCAAAGAAGATAGAACCTCCAAATTTTGTATAAGGGTGTCCCTTCCTATGTCCCTTCCTTAATGTCTTTGAAATTTGGGCCCCATTGGAGTAGTGGGTCGGGGACCAGCCATACATTTCCGAAGACCTTAAAGCATATCTTTAAAATTAATAAAGATAACAACTTAAAAAAAATGTAGAAGCTTCAAATTTGGCACAAGGGTGTTCTTTACTATCCCTTGCGTGTCCCCCTAATTTGGGATCAATTGGGGTGGTGGTTCAGTATCCCTCTTAGACCCTCTTAAGTTTTAAAAGCTTATAATCGAAATTATTAAAAAAAATAACTTAAAATTAAGATAGAACGTTCACATTGTGGGTGTCGCTTTCGATTTCCTTATTGTCTTTGAAATTTGAGCCCAATTGGAGTAGCGGGTGTGGACCAGCCACTCAGTTCCAAGGACCTTAAAGCATATTTTCGAAATTAATAAAGATAGTAACTTGAAACAAATGCAGAAGCTTCAAACTGGGCACATGGGTGTTCTTTACTATTTCCTGTGTGTCCCTCTAATTTTGTACCTTTCTTAGACCCCCCAATGTGTAAAAGTTTATCATCGAAATTAATAAAACTAGTAACTTAAAATTAAAATAGACCGTTCCAATTGTGTACAAGGGTTAACAAGTATTGAAAGTATGACGGGGACTGCATATCGGCGAAATCGTACCATAATTTCGGGTTCTGGAACCTTTGAAAGGTTCAAGGGCTAACAAACATATATCTTAAAAATACCATAACTCAAAAAATAATGCCGCTATTTTGATGAAATTTAAACTCTAGGTTTCTAGTAATGAAAGTACCATTGGAATTGGTTTTGGTCGAGTTTGGCCTCAAATCGATCAAAGCTTCTAGAATCCGAACTCATGATTAGCTTTTTATCACAAAAGTTAATAACTAGAATTTTTTCATTTTGTAATTGAATTGGAATAAATATATTTTCATTTATAACAAGTTTTTTTGTTTTTTAATATTTTTAAATAAATAAATTAGTAAGAATTTGTAATATTTGTTAAGAGATAGTGTAATTAGAAAATGTTTTTAGTATTATAAAGTTAATTTGGTTAGCTATGTCCTACATTCAAATTAAACAGCATTTATGGCGTTAAAATGACTTATGGATATGTCATTAAAGTTGAACCAAATAGGTGTAGGGTATTTCTAAGTCGGTTGCACCAACTGACTGTTTCTTTACTTGGTTTTTTTTTTTTAAATCTGAGCAGAGCATGGATTGTCAAAAAAAAAAACGTGTTTTTTTAGCTCTGAAAGCTTAGAGCGTGTGATTCATGTTTTTTTTTTTAAAAGCATTTTGACGTTTGTTTAAGATTTTACTTGTAAAATAAAAGTCGAAATGTTTTAATTTAATTTAATTTTTCGTGTTTTTTTATTAAATCTAAACGCTCTGAGCGTACTCTGTTCATGCTCTGAACGTGCTCATGTTATTTAGAACGTGCTCAGATCTCTGTTCTGATTTAACAAAAAAAAAATGCCTCAAAGTAAAACTAAAAAAAGTTTTTTTTTTTCATGAAAACATTATTCGATGTTTAAAGAATTCTATACTAGCAACTAAAGCAACGATATAAACCTAAAAGTAATGAATTAAATTGTCTGTATACAAATGTTCAGGGTTTAGCTAGTAATTATAATAAAATTGAACATATGAATGATGGAAAATTTTTTGATGTGCTATTATTAAGTAAAACTCATTTAACTAACCAAATAGCAAATAATGAAATACAAATGGATGGGTATAATATTTATAGATGTGTTTCGGCTTCAAGACATACGGGGGGAGTATCAATATTTATAAAGAACTCAATTAAAGTTATGGAAGAAAAAAATTTTGTTTATAATAATAAATTATGGATATTACAAGTTAAAATTAAGTTGAAAAAGGAAATATTTCACTTGGCGGTTCTGTATAAATCGCCCACGCAATTTGCTACAAATGAATTTATTGAAATTTTTGAAAAATGGTCGGACGAAAATATTAACCCATTAAATAATAACATCTTATGTGATGATTTTAATATAAATTTATTTTGTGAAAATAACTTTACTTTAGATTTAAAAAATTTGTTTAATGTTTTAAGTCTTCAACAACTTGTAGATTTTCCGACAAGAATCACAAATAGTTCGGCAACTTTAATTGATTATGTTTTTACTAATTACTCGCAGTTAAATAAAATAATAATCAAAAAAAGGATAGATTGCAATATAGCTGATCATGACGCTATTGGGATACGAGTGGTGGGAGAAACAAAAAATACTTTTAACAAAACAGAGATTACATATACTATATAATAAACTACAAATGGCAGAATTTTTAGCAAGGAAAAATTTGAGTGGATGTAATGAAATAAATGAAGGTATACAAATGTTTCATAAAACTTTAACAGTGGATGTAAATCAACAGGAGTGGCTCAACAATGAATTATTTCAACTAAGAAGAAATAAAATATTAGCATATCGGCAAGCTTCATTAGGTAATGAAAGCAATTATTGGAGAAAATATAGAGAAGTGCGAAATAAATACAATTTAGAAATAAAAAATGCTAAGAATAATTTTATAGAAAATAAATTATCTAGTTGCCAAGGAAGTTCTGAGAAAATATGGAAAACTATTAAAAAATATGTAACAAAATCAAATAAAAATGATATAATTGAAGAACTCAACTTAGAGGATGGAGCGAGTATAACAGGTTCGTTAAAAATTGCCAATGAATTTAATAAATTCTTCATTGACAGTATTGAATGCATTAACAACAGCATTCCAGTTGTCGAATATGAAAACAAGATAGAAACTAGAAATTGTAGTTTTAATTTTCGAAACATAGACAAGGAAGAGCTAATGTTAATAATTAAAAGTATGAATAGAAAAAGACTTTATGGGCATGAATACAAAAATGTTAATTGATATGTTTGATGTAGTTGGTGAAATAATGGTACATATTATTAATAATTCAATGATACAAGGTACCTTTCCGGAAACATGGAAGGAAACCGTAGTTAGACCAATTCCAAAAATTGGGAAGCTCGCATCTGATTTTAGGCGAATAAACATGAATCCAATTTATGAAAAAGTTCTGGAAAAAGTAATTAGTCAGCAGTTTAAGAAATACCTTATCGAAAATAATATTTTATGCCAAGAGCAGAGTGTTTTCAGAGGAAAACATTCGTTCAAAACTGCACTAAATCTAGTTTTGTATGACTGGAAGCGTGCTAAGGAAGATGGATTAATGGTGCTTGCGGTTTTTTTGGATTTTAAAAGAGCTTTTGAAACTGTTGATCGCGAAATCTTACTATTAAAATTAAATAAATATGGCGTAGTTAATAAGGAATTAAATTGGTTTAAAACATTTTTAGAAAACAGAAAAGAGTAATTGGTAAACAATAATCCGATACTAATAGAGTAAATATTGGAGTTCCGCAGGGTGCCATTTTATTTGCGGATGATGCGTTATTATATATAATTTGTCGTAACTTTGATGAACGCTGCAATAAAATTAATAGTGACCTAAATGAATTATATGCTTGGTTATGCGTGAATAAACTTAAGTTAAATTTAGAGAAAACTAAATGGATGCTGTTTAATGACAGAACCGGGTATCAAAATAATATATTTATTGGAGGAGGTCTAATAGAAAGAGTTAATATAATTAAATATTTAGGAGTACAAATTGACTAGAAATTGGATTTTAATCAACATGCCGATTATATAAGCTCAAAAATATCAAAGAAAATTGGGCATTTAGCCAGAATACGAAATCAAATAACGCAAGACTGTGCTGTTATGATTTATAATTCCACAATTCTGCCACACTTAGATTTCTGTTCATCTATTTTATTTTTATGTAAAGAAGGAAAAAAAGCAAAACTTCAAATACTCCAAAATAAAGCGATGCGAATTATGATTAAATGAAGACAGAAGAACAAATATAAATTTTATATTAGGATCTTTGAAATGGATGTCAATACGTCAAAGAATAAATTTTAATATTTTAGTTTTCATATACAAATTAAAAAACGGTATGCTGCCCGAGTATTTGATGAAATGCGTAAGATACGTGAACGAACGCAATTTAAAATCTGCAACGACTGGAATGTTCTGCTTGCCGCTTTTCAGGAGAGAGAGCACCAGAAAAAATGTTTTTTACAAGGGATTAGATTTATTTAACAAATTACCAAATGCACTTAGATTAATTGATAGATTGAATATTTTTAAATTAGCTTTGATAAGCTTTCTTATGTACAATGAACTATAAGGATAAATAATATAATGAATTAATGAATTAAAAATTAATGTTAATATTTTATAAAATATTGTTTATTTTGTTTTTCCTTTTTAATATTAATTTAATTTTAATAATTTTAATTTAATTTTAATAATGTTTTTTCTTTCTTTTGTTCTCTTTTTTTATTGATATTGAATTTTGTAAATGTTAAATTTGGATATTGAAATTATTTAAATTTTTATTAATTTGGTTTTATTATTTTTTTTGTTTTTTATTTTAATTTAATTTTGAATTTTGTATTGTACTTAATAGTTAATAAACTAATAAATAAATAAAAAAAAAAAAAAAAAATAAATTATTAAGAATTTGTAATATTTTTTAATAGATAGTGAGTGTAATTAGAAAATATTTTTAGTATTATAAAGTTAATTTGGTTAGCTATGTCTTACGATCAAATTAATAACAGCTTTTATGGTGTTTTAAAATGACTTATGGATATCTCATTTAATTTGAACCAAATAGGTGTAGGGTATTTCTAAGTCGGTTGCACCGACTTACTGTTTCTTTACTTGTTTTCATATTACAATGATATTTTTTTTTTAGAATTTTGTGTTTTTTCAGGTTTAAACACGTCTTTAATTTAACGTAAATTTGAATTTAACGGTCACGCGGTTAAAAGTTGAGGCTTATGACTCTAATATTATGCGCCGAATTTCTGTGTAAATGTAATTCATTTTCCGTTGTAACTCACAGCTCAATCAAACTATTATATGCGCTTACTTATGTTTTTCATTTTTTTGTTTAGTTCAAATGTTCAATGAATAAGGAGATTGAAATTTTTTTAAAATTTTTGTTTTGTTTATGTTTTTTTTTCTTTATTTTTCTAAAATTACGGTGAAAAAAATTAGTTCTCTTCGAAATGAAAGCCATATATTTGATTAATACAGTAGTTTTCATTTATAACGAACTCTGTTCAATTTTAATTATAATAAACGTTACACTTTTTGCCAAAGAATTAAATTTTACCTAAAAATGTAAGTTCTTTATTACATTCATATATCTTTTATTTAAACTTATTGTATCTAATAAGGTTGCTTGGTGATTAATTTT
Source organism: Dolichopus griseipennis (assembly GCA_963082915.1). Taxonomy (NCBI): domain Eukaryota; kingdom Metazoa; phylum Arthropoda; class Insecta; order Diptera; family Dolichopodidae; genus Dolichopus; species Dolichopus griseipennis. Next base: position 45,446,291 of record OY720444.1, on the reverse strand, counting down.
GTATTTTTATATTTATTTTTGAATATAAAAAAAAAATTATAATAATAGCATCAAAAATACAAAAAAAATTTCATTAAAAAAAAAAACAGTATATATAGGCTTGACACTGACACATCAAATAAAATTCTAGCAAATGAGTTCAAAGTGTCTATTCTAGAATTAGCACATTCTACAATGTTCAATTTTTATACTAATTTTTCAAAATTCATAGCATTCTTTTAAAACGACATTCGTTTATTACGACGAATATTTGCTGTCTCTTCATGGTCGTTATAAGCGAGCTCTACTGTATGTATTTTGTTTTGTTAAAAAAAAATTATTTTGCTACTTCGTGCATTGTTGTTGCTCTTTGTTAAGTTTTTTATAATAAGAAAATAACGGACTTTTGAAATACATTCTGTAGTTCCTATTAATTACGTTTGAGAGGTGTATAAAAAAAGTTGCTATAAAATATGTTTGCAAAAAATTAAAAACGAAAAATCTTCTTAAAAAACTAATTTGTAATTAAAATCATTGGTTCCTTGGGGCTTAACCAAAATCAACGCTTATGGTGTATAATTGCTAACAAAAAGTTTTAAATTAGTAGTTAAGTACATGATATTACATGAGAATAACTTACTGTACCTCGGATTTTTAAAAGTTAAACATTGACAAAGCATATAAAAATGTTATTGTTTTTTCTTATGTTGTTATTGTTCTAAAAATAAAATATTTTAAAATAATATTGTTTTTATATTTTTAAAAAAATACATTACATATATTCAAAATAATTGAAATATCTATAATATGTTTACAGAAACAAAAAGAAAATAACATTTCTTAAAAAAAATGATGTGTTCTTTAGGGATCAACCAGAATAAACGCGTACGGCGTGCAGATTCTGTCAAAAAATTTTGTAATAAGTAGGTTCGTTATGCACTGTACTTCGGAATTTTAAATTTTAAAATTTGACAAAGCGTATAAAAATATTGTAATTGGCTTTTCTTATGTTGCTACGAATAAGTTTTCAAAATAAAATATTTTAAAATATATATTTTTTTAAAAAAACAAACATTCAAAATAATTGTAAATACCCATACATATTATGTTCGCTAAAAAAAACCAAAAAATAATCTTCAACTTAAATAAAAGCGTTCGCAGTATAATTTTTCAAAAAATTTACAAATAAATAGGTACATGAATTTACATGAGAGCAACCTAAATACGCGTAACGCGATTTACTGTAACTCGGATTTTTAAAATGTACAAATTGACCTAATGTATAAAAATATTGGAATTGGTTTTTTTTATATTTTTAAGATAATGTTTTAAAAAATATCTTATATTGAAAAAAATTCAAAATATTTCTATTATATGAAATTAAAAAAATTTTTTGTACTAAATTAAAACATTCAAATAAATATTTTTATATATATTCAAATAAATATTTGTAGAAGCGCGTATTGATTTACGGATATGTAGATATACATAATGACGTACTGCCGTATAAAAATTGTACGTCGTATGTTTTAATTTAGGTTAATTTAGGCCCTATTAAATGAAAAAATTATTCTACATTTTAAACATATGTTTTTTTTTATAATAAAAAACTCTTTTTAGTTTTATTTTGACATAACGCACGAATTTTATATAAAGCATGCGTTCCTCTTACCAAAAATTGTTTATAAAGAGTAGGTAGAAGTTGTTTGTAAATGGAAAGCTATTTTTTGTTTCAGGAGTATGTAATTGTCAGATTAATTATCCTACATAATATTTGACATTTTAAAACTATCTGTCATTTGTGAAGTTAATTATATTTAATATATTTAGATAACGAAAAAATTTAGGTTTGTTTATTGCTAAAATATATAAAGGCTAATTTTTTAAAATGGAAGAGTTAAGTGGTTTTTGGTAATCAAATAAAAAATATGATTTAACATAACCTATTCAAGAGAAAATTCGTCTATTATGAAAAATTTATTTAAGCTATCTGCCGAAAATTATTTAATTATCTACTCCTCTACTCTTTTTCAAGAGGTGGTGCGGTGTAGCTGGCAGTAGGTGAGAGTAAAAAAAGTAGTTTACTCCTCATATAGGAACGCAAGTAACATTTGTTTGTTTGAAGAAACTTATGAGTTATGACTCATGACCAAACATAGAAAAAAATAAATAAATAAACTATATACAAATAGGTATAATATAAAGTAAACTAAAGAATTCAGAACCATTTTTTGCATATATACATTTGTAGTAAAAATTATTGAAATGTAGTGCCTACTTGCCTATGTAGCTACTAAATTTAAAGATGGAATAAGGGGAGGAAAAATTTATCATTTTATTTTTAAATTGATTAGATTTTGTTTTAATATCTTTGTAGATAAGTTATAAATCTTAAAATTGTGATGTTAAAAAAAATCGCGACTTCCGTCAACTTAACTATTATTTTGAACTTCTGGCGGCTTCAAAATAATATAATACTAAGTACTAAACTTATGAGTTATGACAGGTATGTTAAATTTTGTTGTATATATTATGCTCTATGAATAAGCTTTTTATTTAGGATACAGAATACATACAACATGGTTCAAATCGTACTAAAATGTTTAGAAAAAAGTACAGTTTTCTATATGTAGGACAGCCAGCATTAACTCGAATTTTGACTACTTGACTTCATTAAATATGTACATATATGTATTTCTTTAGAAAAATCATCAAATTTTCAGAAAATTATATATTAAAACACTATTTATATTGAGAATGTAAATTGCTTTTTTTGTGTAATAACTGTACAAAATTATACTCTCTTTATAGCGCTACAGCAATAAAATTCAAAAATACTTAAAAACATTTTTATAATTGAAAAAATTATAAATTTTATTTCTAAGCAAATTTCAAACGCAAGAATTGTTGAATATAATATTAGTCGCGTAATATTAGTCTAATATAAATTACACAAAGCAGATTTTTTATGTAAATTTAAAAGCACAAAAAGCTCGAATTTCGAGCACATGGCGATATTAGTAAAAAATTATAAAATAAATCTTAGTGAGAAAAAAAATTAAAAAGTGTGTTTTCACTTTGAAAAAGTTTACAATATTAGTATAATGTACAAAAAGATAAAATAGAAATTTACCGGATTAATCCATAATGTTGAGTGCTTTTTTAATAAAATCAATGCCATTAAACGACAGAATCTTATAAACCTTACTTGTTTTCGTCTTTCTGATTAAAATTAGATAATTTTTAATCCATAAAAATTCAAGATTTTGTGTTTCTTTGATTTTTTTTTTTTTTTTTTTTTTATAAAAGCACCAATTGGTGTATTTATTATATAACAATCTAGTAAATTAACACTAATAAGTAATTTGATTTTATCATACTAATTTGCTACGTTTAAAAGTTTACAAAGTATTTATCCTATGATAATTGCTTTTCGTTTATAATTATGAAATATCAATTTTTACAAAAGTTCAAACGGTTTTATTCGTTTTAACCTTCTAGTTATACCATCATTATCTAGGAGTTGAAGAGCCTCGACATTGATGTGTTGTTCTAGTCGTTTTTGGTGACTTTGTGCATACTTTTTGATGACGTTATATATCATTTCTACTTCTAAGTCCTTGTGTAGATTGATATTTCGTATATACCATGGTGCGTCGACTATGCCTCGAAGTACTTTATTTTGGAATCTTTGTATAATTTTTCTGTTATTTTGACTGGTACAACCCCAAAGTTGTATACCATACGTCCATATTGGTTTCAGGACTTGTTGATACAACAGAAGCTTGTTGTATGTTGACAGGGTAGAATTTCGGCCTAAAAGCCAGTACATTTTTCGGTACTTTAAGTTTAGTTCTTCTTGCTTTTTTTTCACATGAGGTTTCCACTTCAGCTTTGCGTCTAAGGTCATACCAAGATATTTAGCTGTATTTTCGAACCGAACTATCTTTTCATTGATATACACTGGTTTATGAATTGTACGTTTATTTGTAAAATCAACATGTACAGATTTTGTTTCATTTAGTTTAATGCGCCATTTATCAGTCCAGCTTTGCACCTCGGTGATAGCTGCCTGTAGTTTGGTTGTTGCTTCAGTACTATTATTTCCAATAGCCAATATTGCAGTGTCATCAGCAAATGTTGCAATAATGTTTTCCTCAAATATCGGCAGATCACTTGTGTATAGGAGGTAAAGGATTGGTCCCAATACACTACCTTGTGGTACACCTGCCCGGATTTCCTTCAATTCAGAGTAAGTATCTTCCTGTTTGACTCTGAAATATCGTTCTGTTAAATATGACTGTAATATTTTTGCATATTGGCTCGGAAGAAATAAATTTAACTTATGCTTTAGCCCTTCTTGCCAAACTTTATCAAAAGCCTGTGCAACATCTAAAAATAATGCAGAACAAACTTTCTTTTCTTCTAAAGTATTTTCAATAACATTGACAATGCGGTGTACCTGGTCAATAGTTGAGTGTTGATTTCGGAAGCCGAACTGGTGATTCGGGATCAGTTGTTTTTCTTCAATGATTGGATTTAGCCTTTTTAGGAGAAGTTTTTCGAATAATTTTGACATTACCGATGCAACTTCATGTGGCGGTTTTCCAGGTTTGGGTATCATTATGACTTCAGCTATTTTCCATAGCTGTGGCACATAGTGCATTCGAAACGATGCATTAATCAGGTAAGTTAATATTATTAGTGCTTTTTCAGGAAGTTCTTTCAAAATTTGACCGGTTATTAGATCGAACCCAGGAGCTTTTTTTGGTTTTATATTTGTTAATATTTCATTTCTAACTTCAGCCAATGTAACAGATGGAATATTATTGTTTTCTTGCCATAAAACCTCTGGAAGTAATTCAAGGTTTTCTGTAGAATTAGGTTGGAAAGTGTTTTCTAGGTGATCAGCAAAAGTAAATGCTTTTTGTCTGTTATTTTTGGACCAACTACCATCACCATTTTTTATTGGAGGCGTTTGTGTGATTGGTCTTTTAAAATTCTTGGTAGCTTTCCAAAGAGAGTATTCAGTACTAGAATCGTTATTTAGGTTCTGCAGAAATTCACTCATTGTGTCGTTCTTTAATTGTTTAATTTCATGTCTCAATTGAGCTGTAAGATTATTTAATTTGGTTTTATATTGTGGTGCTCTGGTCTGTTGCCATTTCTTTCTCATTTTTCTTTTTTCAGAAACTAGCTCTAATATTTCTTTGGGATAATTATTACCTTTCAATTTTCTTGTTATTAATGGGGTACTTTTCCATGCTGATAACTGGATATCATTGATTAGCTTTTCTACCTCAAAGTCCAGTTGCTCTTCATTTCTCAGTGGTATATTTAAATCAATTCGGTCTTCTAATGTTTTTTTAAAGCATGCCCAATCAGTTTTTTTATTAACCAGGCTGGGATTAGTTGGTTTAGAGATAATGTGTTCGCTAAGTAACAATATAATCGGAACGTGATCTGAATTCAGCTCAAAGTTTTCTTCAATCTGTATATAATTACTGGATATATTTTTAATGACAAAAAAGTCTATTAGGTCAGGAATCTTATTTGGATCTGTAGGACAGTACGTAGGTTTGCCTGTTGAGATAGTCTCACATCCATATTTCTGAACAGCTTTTAACAACTCTCTACCTTTCGTTGTAACAAGTCTCGATCCCCAGTGGGTGTGCTTTGCATTGAAATCACCACCAATGATAAATCGTTTTCCAATATTATTGGAGAATTCTTCATACCTTTCTGACTTGATATTATGTTTTGGAGGACTATATAAGCTAGTTACTAAGATACTATAATTTTTGGTTTTAACACTAACTGCCGTCGCCTGTATATCTTCCGAACAGAATTTGTTTTCTTCGTAGTGGGAGATATTTTCTTTAACTATTACTGCACTTCCACCCTTTGCTGCATTTTCTGGATGTATTGTGTGGTAAACTTTATATCCTTTAAGTTTATTAAAGGATTGCTTTGTAAAATGCGTTTCTGATATTAAACACACGTCAATATTATTTATATCAAGGACTGCTTCCAGTTCATTTTTGTGTTTAAGTAATCCGTTTGCATTCCATGTCATTATTTTTAATATGTTAGCCATTTCACTTATTTTTTTTTAGATTTAGAAGCAGATTTTATATTTCTACTTTCAAGTTTTTTAACTCTTTCGGATAAGTTAGCTATTTCTTTAATAAGAAGTTGAAGATTTTTGTTTTGATTTTTTAAGACTAAAAATATAACTTGCTCTGGAATGAAGACAGCTGGTTCCATAAAATTATTTCCCTGTTTCCCTCCTGTATTAGCTCAATTTCTTAAGTAAATAGTAGCTGGAAATTTAGCTTTTTTGACATCAATTCTATTTTAGCTGACCTAGAGTTAAGTTCTATCACGTATAACCGGTTAATAATTTTACCAATTTTATCTTTTTTTTTCTATTGATGTTACATTTTTATATCAGTTTTAGTAATATTAGCATTTATTATATTATTTATATATAATATATATTTTTTTTCAGGTGTTCTTGCTGGATCTCATCCAATTTGCTCTCTAGTTCATTTATGTTCCAGCGTTTTCGATTTATTTTCAGTTTATTCTAAGCGTTTTTTTAGTTTTTTATTTTCTTTAATTATATTTTTATTTTGCTTCAATAAATCATCTATACTGTTCGAAAGATAATTTTGGGACTTTATAATCTCAGCTGTCTGTCAGGTGTCTTTATTTTTGTTTGAAGAAACTTGCTTTGTATTTTTAAAAATTTGTTCTAACCCTTGTTCTTTATCAGTCAAATCTTCATTATCAGTATCACCATCACCGATGACTAATATTGAACTACCAATTTTAATAGATTCAAATTCTTCTTTAGATATGGATGCGCACCACACATGAAAAAAGGGCCGACATTCTCCACTGCACAAGATAGCAGTAGTTTTACCTCTGATTATGGTTTTACAGCTTGCATTGCACAATGTTTCGGCATAATTAAATTTATATATAGTTTTATGTTGTTTATTTGAGTTGTTCTTACAGACTGACTTAATACAAAATTATTTTATAATTCAATTTGTTTTATGTTTGAATGGATAAAATACTACGTAAACAAAATTCTAATACATGACAATATTTAACTTGATTAGAATCATACGATTATAATCAAGTTGGTTTTTTGTTTTGTTATTTTCGTAAATTACCCTTTACGAAATTTGATAGTTAAAGTACAGTTGGAATGCGATTAAAATTTAAAATTACAGTTTATAAATTGACTGTTTAAATAAATGTATGCATTTTGCTTACGTAACACCTCCATCCCTAAGAGATTTTGGTCTCCAAAATTTAAAATTTAAAAAGGACTTGTTTCAAGTTCCTTTGGTTTTACATCTGATTGATTTATACTTATTTTAATATTTTTTCTTGATTTTAAGTGTTTATAACAATAGCTTAATATAAAAGTTAAAATTATAATTAATACAAGAATTTTAGTTTTTAGTAGGCTGTAAAAATTAACATTTAATTTATATTCCAAATATTCGATAGCTTTTAAGTTTTCAATTTGGTTTACATGAATTTGCTTAAGAGTAAAGTTATTTATAGTTTTTGCTATATTTAATTCATTTACAATTGCTATAATAGGTAAATCTTTAAATTTTACAATTTTATTAGAAAATTCATTGTTTTTAATATTCAAATTACAATTGCTAAATTTATAATTAAATTATTTTCTTTAATAATTATTTCTTGGTTAATACAGTTTTGTACAATTTTTGTTCTTTCTAAGTTTAAAGTTACAATTAATTCGTCGTTAATTATACCCGTGCATACATATATGAACATCGGGTATATTAAAATTACTCCTCCGTTTGTAACGCATCGAAATATAAGAGCTAGATATAGTGTCAAGGGTACGTATCGAATAAGCATCGAAAAGTGAATAGATCAAGCTATGTGTGTCCGTCCGTCCGTCAGCACGATAACTCAAAAACTATAAGAGCTAGAGTTCTGAAACTTTCACAAAGTAATTTTTAGACAATTTGTAGGTTCCCTATTGTTTTTGGTTAAAATCAAAAAAATTGTTGTCTAATTATTAATCGATTCATGGTGCAGTGGTTAGGTCATGTTACTTGCAGCAAAAATGTCTCGGTTCGAATTCAGGCTAAGGAAAATTTTTTTTTTTTTTTAAATTCATTTTTTTTTATCTATTTTTTTTTTAATAAAATATATGTATTTATTTTATGTTTGAAAAAACTTTATTTTATAGAAAATTTGACAGAAGACTCTCATTTATAATTATTAATTTTTTTTAATATTTCTATAAAAAAAATCAAAACTGTTATTTAAAACAAACAATTGATACCATAGAAACTACGATTATTTAAAACTGTTATTTAAAACAAACAATTGAAACCATAGCAACTATAATTATTTAAAAATAATGAGATAAATAAAAACTCGTTTTGTAGATAAAAAATTAATTGTTCTATGGTATAGTTAATAGGACATGGGACTAGTAGTTAAAACGTTTCGGTTCGATTCCTGGCTGGGGCAAAGTTTTTTTTTTTTTTAAATTCATCTTAAAATTCTCATTTATAAATTATTTATTTTTTTTAATACATTTTTAAAAAAATTCAAAACAGTTATTCAAAACAAACAATTGATACCATCGCAACTATAACAATTTAAAAAAAAAATTGGGATGAATATAAAGTCGATGGCTTAGTGGTTAGGACGTTGACATTTTAATTGAAAAGTGTGGGTTCGAAACTCGTTGAGAGCATATATTTTTTTTAAATTCATCTTTTTTTTTAATTTATTTTTATACCCGTATGACTATATAGTCAAAGGGTATAATAAATTTGCCATTACGTTTGTGACGCAGAGAAATAGGGGAGGTAGATATAGACTCAAGTGTATGGATCGGTTCAGAATCGAAATAAAAATCGATTTAGCTATGTATGTCCGTCCGTCCGTCCGTCCGTCCGTCTGTCCGTCCGCACGATAACTCAAAAACTAAAGGAGCTAGGATCTTGAAATTTTCGCAAATTAGTTTTTTTGCAATAGCCGTCATCTCTATTTAAATTCAGCCATTTTGGTTCATGGGTTCTGGTAGCTGCATTCAACTCCTTCTTTTATATGAGCATTACTCTTCACCTAATAAAGCTGTATGTTTGAAATTTTTCCAAAAATAATTAACCAGATGATATAATGTATATGTTACGGTCATACGGGTATCCCAGAGTTGACACAGTCTACTATACTACACTCTTCCTCGTTTTTTTATTAATTTTTTTTGTAATTAAATATAAAAAAACAAATATTTTGAATTTTCTGTCAAACAGTTCAATTGCAATATAAGAATTTCTTATTTATTTAATACACGCACGGGTATCTAAAAGTTGACAAGGGCAACTATAATCTTCCTCGTTTTTTCTATAGATTCTATTTCATTTATTTTATAGTTACATGTACTGTTTCCTTTTAGTAAGTTTTTTATACAATTATTATTTGGATATTGTAAGTTTTTCTTTAACAGTTCCGTTTTATTATTTTGTTCAAATATTTCCTTATCTTTTAAAATAATATTTATTATAGGTGTGTCTAATTGCACATGTTTATCGTTCGGGAATGGTATGACTAAAGCTTTAAAATAGGTTTCGATACTGAAGTTTGGAAGGAATAGGACGATTATTATAAGGCCGTCCTTAAATAAAATAGTACTTTTTATGTACGGCATCTCTTCGATAGTTAGGTTGTATTTTTGAATTTCGTCGTCTGTAAGTATGTCGTGAGCAAGAACTTCCAGACGACTTAGCAAGATAATATCTTTAATTTGTTGTAAATGATTATTAATTGAGGTCATTTGTGCCAAAAGTTGGAGTGTGAAAGGAGTTTGCGATATTTTTGCAATAAAGTTGTTAGTTTGGTTTTCGATTTTTGTTAGGTATTGAGTAGTTTCCAGTTGCTGGTTGTTCACGTGTTCGGCTATTAAGTGGATATTTTTCTCAAAATTTTTGTTAACAATTACTTGGTCGTTAATTTTATTAGTTACTTGTCTGGTGTTAAAGTTTAAATTTTGTAATTGCTTGAATATTTGTTCTGAGTCATCGTTATATATTGTGCCTGTCAAAAATTTCATTGTTGTACCCACGGCATTAATTAGTCCACGTTTATTTCTAATTTTCCCGTCAAGTTTGGGTATCAGTGAGTTCAGGGTGTGTTGTAAATTTAACAATTCTAATGTTAAAATTTTGTGTTCTGTGCTTGTTTCTTTTAGATTAAGAAGATTGAAATTATGGTAAAAGTTTCCAATTATTTCTTGGTATTCAGTGAGGTTTACAATGAGTAAAGTTTTTGTGTAGTTATTAATAATTTTTTGTTCTTCCAATTTTATAATAGCAAAACCATTTTCATCCTTGAGTTGGCTTATTTGTATAGATTGGAGCGACGCTTGTGGAATAGAGAGAATGAGTAGAAGTAGTAGTTCCATTTCCTAAAATTATAAAAGATGTTTTTATTGGATTTGGAATAGAGAGAAAAACAATAATAAAAATTAACTTAAGAAGTCCACCTCGAAAGAGAATTCTATATTTTCATTATAAAAATAATAATAAAAATAAAAATTGATGGTGATTATAAAGCATCTAATCCTTGGTTACAATAAAATCGTAATAAAATAGTTAATAGGTTTTATTGAAATTTAAACTTTCGTTTTTGTTGCTTTTTGCAATATTTAGTTTTCCTTTTATTGCTCGTATCGACTATGTATTTGCCGTCTACTTTAAAGTTTCTCAGAATTTTATACTTAAGTTTACATTTACCTACATCTCTATTAACGACAATGTTTGCATGTAAATTTTCATTTAAAGTTTTATTCTTATTTAAGTTTGCTAACCTTCTTCTTTTTTCTTCTTCAAATCTTTTTGCTAAAATTTCGATCTCCTCTTTTTGAATGTTTTTATTTAAAAAGTCTATTGGTCTACGTTTCGTGGTAGAGTGAATTGTTCTATTATATATCATGATAATTTTAAAGATTTTATCGTTTAAGTCTTCAGTTTCATTAGTTTTGTCAATTTCTAAGATTCTAATATGTTCGTTTAGTGTGCCGTGTAACCGTTCAACGTCTGAGTTGCCGGTTTTATTCCCAGGTGTAGTTTGGTGAAATTCGATTTAGTTTTCTATAAGAAATTGTTCTATGGCACTGTGTATTATGCACTTTTCGTTATCTGTTATTAATTTTTTCATGTTTCCCAAATAAATTAGCCTTTCTTTTAGTGCTTTTAAAATAGAGATCCACGTTCTATCATTAAGTTTGTGGATGGTAGCATGTTTAGAGAATTTGTCTATCATAGCTAGATACATAACATTCCTGCATGGAAACCAAATGTCCATGTGGACGATGTCATTAAATTGTATAGGAGATTGTGTGATCTCAAATGGGAGTTTTAAAGGTCTCCTATAATGTTTCGCTAAGGTACACACTTCACAATTGTTTATGAATTTTTGTATTTGTAATTGCAGTTTAGGGTAATGGTACATTTCCTTAAGTTCGGAAAAAATGTCCGATATACCGCGGTGGTTATTGCGAAGGTGTTCAACTTTTGTTATTTCAAGAATTTTATTTTTATCCGTTATATCTTGTAATTTTTTGTTAGATTTTAATATTTTTAGACGTTGATTATTAGCAAAGAATTTAAGATAGATGTTTTGAAAGTTGAGATAGATATCAATGTTATCGCTGTATATACATACTAATCCTTTTTCGGGTAGACAGCGTTTCATCTTTTCTAATAAGTTAGTATCTTTAGTAACATAGAGAAGATTTTGACATTTTTTATTTATAATTTTCGTGGTGAATTTTTCGTTATTACTTAAGATTAGGTAAATTTGATTTTTGAATAAGTTAACAGGTTTTTCTGTTATTTTAATATGATATAGGTCATCTTCATTTGCGCTATGTACTGTAGCTGCAGTAGACATGATTTCATCATCATTATCATTGTTCGTTGTAGAGTGCATCGTAACGTTAGTGGTCATAATTTTATCATTATTGTCAATGTTTGGTGCACTATGTGTCTCTACTTCGTTTAAAAATTGTAAAATTGAGGGCTCGATTATTGATTCGCTTTTGTCGCAAGAGTTTTCATTTGTGCAAGGGAGTCGACTTAAAGCATCAGCGATTTTATTGTCTTTCCCTTTAAGATAGTTTATTGTAAATTTATATTCGTTTAATTTGATCTTCCACCTTTGTAGTTTCATGTTTGGTTCTTTAAGATTGTTAAGCCATACCAAAGGTTTATGATCACATTGAACAGTAAAATTTCTACCGTAAAGGTAAGTATGAAAATGTTTGGTAGCCCAAACGATAGCGAGAAGTTCCTTCTCTATCGTCGAGTATCTTATTTCATGGTTGTTCAGTGTTCTCGAGGCATAGGCTATCGGGTGGTTATTTTGGCTTAGTACGGCGCCTAAAGCGAAGTTAGACGCGTCCGTGGTTAGTGTAAAATGTTTAGAAAAGTCTTGGTTTTTTAGAATGGGTTCTGTTGTTAATAGAGTTTTTAGTTTTTTAAAAACCTCGATGTATTCTTTGTCATTTTTACTAATTTAAGATTGTTTTTTTAAATAACGTATTAACGGATAAGCTACTTTGGAGTAATCCTCTACAAATTTCCGGTAGTAGCCGGTTAATTCTAGAAAAGATTTTATCTCTTTTTGTGAAGATAGAAGAGGAATATTTTGAATAGCGCTGATTTTTGATGGATCAGGTTTTATACCTCCTTGGGTGATTACATGACCCAAGAAGTTAGTAGACAGTTGAGCAAAATTACATTTGTCTATTTGTATCGTTAAGTTAGCTTCTCGCAATTTGGTTAAGATTTTTATTATTGAAACTAAGGGTTCTTCGAATGATGACGAGAAGATTAGGACGTCATCCAAGTAGACAACGCATATTTTATTGATAAATTCGCTTAATACATGGTTCATTAATCTTTGAAAGGTGGAGGATGAGTTTTTTAAGCCGAAGGGCATACGAGTGAACTCATAATGGCCACTTCTAGTTGAGAATGCTGTTTTGCAACGATCATCTGGGTGGATTTCAATCTGATGAAACCCTTTCGCCAGATCTAACGTGCTGAAATAGCGACAATTTCCCAATTTCCCAAAAAGATCCTCGATGTTGGGTATTGGAAATTTGTCATCGACTGTGTTATCATTAAGTCGACGATAATCAATAACAATTCTCCACTTTTGTTTATTAGAATTGTCCATTTTCTTAGGAACAATCCAAATAGGTGCGTTGTATGGTGACATGCTATTAACCATTATACCTTGATGTAACATTTCTTTAATTTGACGATCGACTTCGTCTCTATGGATTTCAGGATATACCTTTTGAATAAACTGGTATATCGTTTTTTGTTATTATTTTATGTTTAATTGCACTTGTAAAATTAAGTTTTTCATTCTCTTGATGAAAAATATCTTTAAAATAATTTAAGAGCGATTTAATTTGTGCAATATTGAAAGCCGTAAGTGAGCAGGTTTGATTACGGTTTTCCATTTAGGATTACAGAGGTTGGTATTAATGATGCTATACTCTGCACCGGTATCGATAATGAATCTAAGTAGTCGATTTTTTTGTTTAATTATCATATAGGGTAGTTATTTGAGGCGTTGACGCGAAAATTAGTTGAGTCAGTATTTGTCTCATTATTTGAGTTCATAGAGATGTCCATTGGTTCTAGATTTAGATTTCGGTTATAATTGTTTGAATAGTTATTTGTTCTATTAAACCTAGAAGGTTATATGTTAGATGGATGACTTGATTGAGAATCATAATTATTATACCTATTCTGATTTGAATAATTATGATGAGTTTGTTGTGAGTTTCGTTTATTAAAACTATTATTGTGATAACTATTTGTAGGATGATTTGAATTCTTGAAATTGTTTTGTTGTTGATTGTTAAAATTATATGAGTTTCGTTTATTGAAACCATTGTTGCGATGGTTATTTGTAGGGAAATTTGAAATTTTAAAATTGGTTTGCTGTTGATTATTATTAGGGTTGTAATTTTTCCTTAGAAAATTATTCCCGGATAATTATTTTTATTTTGAATACCTTTGAAGTATAAGTAATCATTTTGTGCTATAATCTCGTAAGCATCAAATAGCGTTGTAGGGTTTCTATTAACAATAATTCCCCTGACTGGTTCGGGTAAATTATCTTTAAATGTGTTTAGAGCAATTCTTTTATTTGCTTCTATTTTTTCTTTATTGTCTCCCCCTAGGAGCAAATACGCGTTGTTGATACGTGTTAGTTTAAAGTTAATTTCATCACAGAAATTTTTTATTGTGGACGTACACCTAACTAATATTAGGTTGTCTACAAGACGTGAAACTGGGACGGTGTCTCCGTGGCTTTTTATTAGTATTGATTTTAATTCGGCCCATGTTTCGACTGGCCCGTGAGAAAGTAAGATTTGTTTAGCTTTTCCTATTATTTTATCTTCGATATGTCCGAAAAGAATTTTTTTATACTGAGACCCTGCTAGATCTTCTTTAAGTGGGATAAAGGATTCTATCCTTTGTATAAAGTTAGTTAGGTCGCGTTGATCGCCAGTAAAAGGTGGCAATTGGGCGATGCACTTCACAATTAGGTTGAATTTAGGAATTTCGCTTTCATTGGCCTTAGACATTTTAAAATTGTTTAGGTTTAATAAAATAAAATAGTAGTAAAGCAAAGAAATTTTTTATTCAATGCAATTTATTCTAATAATAGCTAAATAAAATAAAGAGCCTTATTATTTTTTATATAACGATTTTGTTCAAAAAAAAAAAAATAAAAATTCGAAGTAGTTACGTAGAAGTTAAGGATTTACTTGAACCTATAAACTGTAACTAAAACAAAGTTTTGAAAGATTCACAATTCGTTTTGATGAACCAAAAGGAAAAATAACTGTATTCGAAGACAATACATGTAACAAAATTAAAATTGTAAATTTGTCAAAAGAAGACGTTAGTAATAGAGAAATATAATAAAAAAATTTAATGAAGACTTATAAATTATAATTAAATTAAAGTAAGTTTAATATCCTGTTTAGAAGTAGGATAGATTTAAATTGCAATTAAAATTCAACAATTGTAGAAAGAATTCACAATTAAACTTTAATTGAACTAGAGTTAAAAAATTTAAAAGATTGAACTCAAATTATAAAAAGGATTATAATTGAATTCAAATCATAAAATTCACTATAGAACGATTTACTTTTATTTTTGTAATTGTTGTTGTACTTTGAAATATTTTAAAAAAGAGATCTTATCTATAATATTTTTTGAAGTTTATTTAAGACACAAATTTTAAGAATATTTATTTCCTCTATTTGAAATATTATTGGGATAAAACATTTACACTTTCATAATAATAAGGTTTAAAATTTTAAATAATTTTTTTTTTTACAGAAATAAATAAAAATTTTATTAATTTAATTAGAAGAGAAGTTAACACTTCAATTTATTTTTTGTTGTTTTTTTTTTTTTTTTTATAATATTAAGTTTTAAGGATTTTTATTTTCCTTTTATTTGGAAATTTTAATAGTAAAAATTTTAAAATATTACTTAACTTTTGTTTGGTAAATGTTGTTACAAATGTAGCTGCTACCAATGTTGTTGTTACCAATGCTGTTGTTACCAATGTTGCTGTTTCTTGTCCCTGTGAACCAATTAACTGGCTATTTGTTGTATTTGTGGTTTGTTGAAATTGTTGTTGTAAATGTTGTCTTTGTTGTTGCAAATGATATTGCTGTTGTTGCTGCTGTTGCTGTTGATGATGATGATGATCAAAATATGATCCGAAATTGGTGGATGCTGACACAGATGAATTATTTGTTATGAATGCTGTTGCTGCAGGAGATCCAATTGTTGTTGGTGATGATTATAATTTTTTTATTATTTTATTTTAATTATAATCTTTTATAATTTTTTTATTTTTTTATTTTAATTATAATCTTTTATAATTTTTTTATTTTAATTATAAGCTTTTATAATTTTTTTATTTTTTTATTTTAATTATAATCTTTTATAATTTTTTTATTTTAATTATAATCTTTTTTTTTTTTTATCTTTTTATTTTAATTATAATCTTTTATAATTTTTTTATTTAACCGACTGCGCCAGTTTTATTTTGTTTATTTGAGTTGTTCTTACAGACTGACTTAATACAAAATTATTTGATAATTCAATTTGTTTTATGTTTGAATGGATAAAATACTACGTAAACAAAATTCTAATACATGGCAATATTTAACTTGATTAGAATCATACGATTATAATCAAGTTGGTTTTTTGTGTTGTTATTTTCGTAAATTAGCCTTTACGAAATTTGATACCTAGTTAAAGTACAGTTATGCATTTTAAGGAATGCGATTAAAATTTAAAAGTACAGTTTATAAATTGATTGTTTAAATAAATGTATGCATTTTGCTTACGTAACAATATATTGTTTTAAAAATTTTAAATTAAATAAATTTTGTATTTTCGAGTTGCTAATTTTTTTTATTTTCCTTTCTTATTTTTTTCCAATTTTAATTTTATGTTTTATTTTATTTATTCTGCTAAAAGCTTTACGCCTAATCACTACAACAGTTTTGACAATTTATTTCTATACATAATAAAGCTGAATGTTTGAAATTTTGCCAAAAGTAATTAGCCGGATAACTTATATTGTTGTTATATTTATATTTTTTATAATTATATTGTTTTAAAGATGTATTAGTATCTGTTATATCTGTTTATGTTTTTTGTATTATAAAAATATATGAAAATTGAAATCCTAAAATTTTTATTATGTACCTATCAAGTTTTTTGAAATTTAAAAACTTTGTCTTGAAATTCAAAAGTAATAAATTTGATACCCAAAAATTGACAAGCATTACTGCTGACAAGCATTACGATTTGTTTTTTGTTATGATCGACATATTATAATTTTTCAATAATTTATTTATGTGAATATAAATATTTTGAGAAAAAACTCAGCTTTTATATAGAGTGTTGGATATGTGATATGATTTTCAAATAATCGAGCTATAGTTATTTTTATATAGATATTTCTTACTTTTATAAGCCGATTCCAAAAACTGAAAGCTTTTCAAAAATTTCAATTGTCTTATAAATATTTTTCTTTAGTATCGATAAAAATAAAAAATTCTTAAAAATGTTTGAAACAAAAATAATTATTATAAAAAATTTTGATATATGTTATAAAATTTAAAATAAAATACCTAGAAAACCGTGTATAAAACTCGATTTAAGATTAAATTTCAGTTTAAAAATCTATGTCGAGTCGTTTTCAGAAATTCAAAATAACACTAGTCGAACGAGCATTTAAAATTTTGGTAAAAAAATTATTTCCATTTTATTATTCAATAATCAACTACATACTCTTATACGATTATTTAATTTTTAGCACATTTTCAAAAAATTTTCTAAAAATGTGCCTATATAGTTTCACTCTGTCCGTCCGTCCGTCTGTCCGTCTGTCCATCCGTCCGTATGTTTACAAAAACTTTTACACCGTTTGAAATAAAGTAAAACGATTTTAACCACGGGTAGATATTACAAAAAAATAATTTCGTAGAAGAATTTTTTTTTGTAGCCCCACCCGTTACAAAGCTACAGCCCCCCAAAGTTGGAAAAAGCCCTATATTTAAATTATTTTAACAAAAGTTCTGTTTGGTTAGTTTCAATCTGAAAAATCGGCAAAAGATAGCTGGTTTTATAAACTTTATAAATTTTTAAAAGGCAAATGTTTAGGGTTGCCATATGGTACTTAAATTTACAATTATGCAAAACTCTATTTTTGCAAAATTTTTGACCTCACATATCTTCTAAACGGTTCACGGTAGGGTCTTGAAATTTTGGGAGAAGTTAGGTCCTCAGAAATTAGGACATTTAACAACATTTTTTTGTCACGTCCTCTGTTTAGGAGCTATAAGGGCTCGAAAATTTAAATTTCCCTATTTTTAAAGACCTGTAACTTGAATACCTGCCCAAATTTTTTTTTAGTAATATACAAAATTGAAAAGTCTTTAATTATATTTCAACATATGTCAAAGGTTTTTCTTCATTTTGCGGGGTGCCGAAGCTACAGCCCTAAAAAAAGCCCTATATTTAAATGAGTATAACTAAAGTTTTGTTAAATATATTTTCAATCTAAAAACGGTATAAGAGAGCTGCTTTTATAGGCTTCACAAAAATATAAGGCTAAAATGTATAGGGTTGCCATACGATACTAAAATTTTACTTTAAGCAAAACTCAATTTTTGCAATATTTTTGGTCCCACATATCTTCTAAACGGTTCAAGCTAGGATCTTGAAATTTTGTGAGAAGTTAGGTCCTTAGAAATTAGGAGTCGGTTAACAAAATTTTTGTGTCACGTCTCCTGCTTAGGAGCTATAAGGGCTCGAAAATTCAAATTTTGCTATTTTTAAACACCTGTAACTTGAATACCTGTTAAAATTTTTTTTTACAGATATACAAAATTTAAAGCTGCAGTATGATATTTCAACATGTGTTAAACTAAAAAGGGGTTCTTTAAGTTGAAGAAATTGTCTCTTAGTTTTAACCATTTTTGCTTCTAAATTCTAAGTAAAATTCTAAATTATGGTGGAGTTCACAATTGATTTCCTAGAACCGAAAAAATGGAAGCGTGAGGACAGGAGGAGGGTGGGCAGATCTATCATAAGTTTGCTAAGCAAAAATTTGGGAGCCTTCCCCATTGAAGGACTATTAGGTCTTAAAAATTAAAACTTTTATGTTTTTATAAAACAGTAACTTATGAACCAGTGTATATATTTTCCAAATTAAACGTTAACATTTAATCCCCAACATTATATTTCGCACTTATTAACAGGTTTTCTTGAGTGCATTTGGGTTATATTCTAATTATTTCACTATTAGTCATATAATTAATAAATTAATAAAATAACTAAATTATAATATTATCATTTATTTTTATATATATTTTTATAAAAATAAGTGATAAATTACTCTGTAAGAAACCGTATATAATTTTGAAAATGTGCTTTAAAAAAAATTACTCTGTAGGCATAACAGTACTAAAAATTGTTAATTAAATCTTAAATTTTATTAATATATATATAGGTATTTGTATCTATTTAAATATGTTTTTTATGAACGCAAGGGTTGTCGATGTTAATAAATATGGTTTAAAATTTTTTCTACCCATAGATTTGCATATTAATATGTCTATTAAGATACAGATTATTTTAACATTGTTCAATATTTAAAATTAAAGTTGATATTGAATTGTTAAATTTGTGTGTAAAAATATATTAAATTGAAATAAACATCCATATTTTTTCTTAATTTTAAATCGAAATCTATGCCAAACAGTTTTAGAAGTAATAATATTATTATAAATAATAGGTAAGTTTATAAAACCATAAATTAAAAAGAATCATTTTTAATCATAAACGGGAAATTTAAAGAAATAAAACCAGGACAGACCCCAATATTATAAGAGCACTTTGCAATAGTGTTAACTATATATCTGTTGTATCTATAAATCATTTTTTACACCGGTACTTAAGAAGACATTTACAAAATCTTGAAAAGAAAAGTTATATTGAGAGTTTGGATCTTTCATTAGCTTAAACAACCGAAAGGTATTAAAAAGGTAAATAAATATCCAAAGTAAATTATATGACATAATGTTTTGTAAATAATAATATCACTTTTATATCCCTTAAAAACTTTTACCTCATATAAATGATTGGAAGAAGGTTTGAAACTTTGTTTTAAACAAAAATTTGCCTCTACCAAAATGTAAAATTAATTTAGGATATTTACCATAATTTTTATTATAATGGATTAAAATTATATTTATAAGAGGGTAACTGATTTTTAAGGTAGGCAATGAATTAAAAATAAGGTACCGTTTTAAAATTTCTGTTTTATTTATTGTTGTAATATTTTAAAAATTTCAGGTAAGAAAATGGGTATACGTTAATATTTATATAGCGTTGATATTTTCATAAATAGTTCAACAAACCAATTTCTAAATCTAGTGCCTATATAAAAAACCAATTTCTAAATCTAGTGTATATAAATAAAAAAATATTCATTTGATACCAAGTAAAATTAATTTGAGTTCATTAAAAATTAAATATATTGCTCCATTTAATGGAAAATCTGAAGAAAAATAGTTTTTTATTTGATTTTATAAAATACACAATAGAAAATCCCGGGTTTATTCCCTGACTGGGTAAACTCAATAAATGGGATATAACAATATAAAAATCAATAACTAAGAATTAAATATCTATCAGCTGGCCCACATGTCTATTTGGCAAATGGTCCCAAAATTCCGTGCAAATATTTATAACTAGCAGATTTATTCGGCGTTGCTCGGAAAATTTCAAAATTTAGAATTCTATTTTATAATCTATCTAATATATAAAGAAGAAAATTTGTTTGTATGTTTGTTTATTTTTTTGTATAATTTTCTAATAAGGACCCCGAATAAAAATATACTTAAATTTAAGTAACATGACGTTTTTGATCTCTAAATTTTTTCGAAAATCTTTATTTTTTATCTACTTTACATATGTTGTTCTTTAAAAATAGATTTCCATATCAAAATGCAGTTTTCTTTTTTTTCAAATAAAATCTGTAAATCAAAAAATACGATTTCGTATATATTAAGCTTAAACACATAGCTTTATAAAACCTTTTTCCAAAAAAACGCTTATATTTTCTTCAAAAAATCATAAAAAACGTGGAAGAGTGTAGTAGAACTTCCAGTTAAGTACAAGACAAAATATAAGTTGAAAATCAGCTCTTTAAACTTCTTCCAGTACATCGACTATATTTTATTCAGCCGTTGGCCATTCTAGTTAGCTACTATTGACATAAAATAATGCTCATATAAAACATAAAGTTGTATGGCAGCAAACCGAACGCACTGCACTACTCCAATTAAATTGGCCCGACTGTCGGACAAAATATTTTGGGAGCTAATATTGTCAAAATTTGCGACGTACAGCTTTGGATAAAAGAAAGCTTAAAAAAAAATTTTGTTGAGTTCCATTAATCCATTGCGGCCCAACAGCTTTTTAAAAATTTTTTGGTAACTTTACTCTAAATTATAAACGGTTTAACCGATTTTCTTCAAATTTTGTATATGTGTTCCGTTTTGAGAATGGAGTGAACTCTTTTAACAGACTTGGAATTTGTTAACCCATGCCGGCCCGACGATTGTCAAAATAAAGATTTGGAAGCAAATTACGTCCAATTTTGCGCAATACTGCTTTGCCCAAAGAGAAAGTTGAGTTCCGTTAATCTATTGCGGCACAGTGGCTTTTCATAGATTTTTGCGTTACTTAAATTAGAAACGAATTGATCGGTGGACTCCAAATTTTATATGCGTGAAGCAACTTGAAAATTAAGTTGATTATGTTAACAGTCTTGGTGTTTAGTAACACATTTCGGTCTACGATTGGTCAAAAAAATTTTTTGGAAGTAAATTACGTCCAATTTTGGAAAGTAGTTTGTACTGTTTTGAATTACAGAAAGTTTCAAAAATTACTAGAATAATCCTAGAAAAGTCGTTTAAAGATATTGCTTTCATACATTTTAAAATATACATTTACACCGTGTGTAATTTTTGTGTTAACTTTTTGCAGTAACATCATCTTAAATTATACCTCCATTGAGAGGCGCAGCAACGCGCACCGGGTATTAGCTAGTTATTTATATACATAAATTAACAATTTGTATTTAACATTTATTTCAAGTTTTATTGTCTATACCCGTATAACTATAATCAGAGGTATAATAAATTTGCAATTACGTTTGTGACGCAGAGAAGGGGGTAGATATAGACTCAAGTGTATGGATCGGATCAGAATAAAAAACTAAATCGATTTAGCTATGTATATCCGTCCGCACGATAACTCAAAAACTAAAGGAGCGAGGATCTTGAAATTTTCGCAAATTCGTTTTTTTGCAATAGCCGTCATCGCTTTCCAACCATTTTGGTCTATTGGTTCGGGTAGCTGCCACACAACTCCTTTCTTTATATGAGTATTCCAGTACACTTAATAAAGCTCTATGTTTGAATTTTGAGATCGGATGATATTATGTATATATTACGGTCATACGGGTATCCCAGAGTTGACAGAGTCTACCTTGCTACACCCTTCCTCGTTTTAAATATTTTTAAATAGATAAATATGTAAGAATTTTTAATATTTTTGAATAGATAAAGTAACTAGAAAATGTTTTGAGTATTATAAAGTTAATTTGGTCAGGTATGTCTCAAACTAATAAAAGCTTTTATGGTTTTGAATGACTGTTTCTTTACTTTTTTGTTTTAATGTCTAAAAAAACTGAAGAATGCTATAAGCGTTAATTTGAGTATATTGATAATAATATTCTTAAATTGAAACCACAATCAATTATGACTGATTATGAGGTGGGGCTTAGAAAAGCGTTAAAAGTAATTTATCCAAATGCTGAGCATAATGGTTGTTGGTTTCATTTCATTGTGCTTTGAGGCACAGGTTACAAACTCAAAATAAAATTTTGTTGAAATTAATTAAAGAAGAGGAAATCGCAAAAATTGCAAATAAAAAATTACCATTCCTTTATTGTCAGCAACTAGTGTTATAAAGACTTTTGAAAAAATTTAGAGGTTCAAATGAAAAATTAAAGAATTTTTAAAAAATATTTTTATTATTTATTTTGTTTTTTCAGAAAACCAAATAATATTTCCCTTTTTAAGAAGGAAACTAGAACATCGCCACCAAGCTAGGCATATATTGGCCTCATAGGCCGCGTAATTTCGGAAAGGGGAAGTTTTATAAAGTTTATAAAGTTAATTCAACAAGAAGAGTACACTAAGAGCAGAGATTTTCAACAGGTTATTGATAACGGAGGCTTTACAATAAAGAAACAAAAAAATTCAATTTGAAAAAAATTAAAAACTTATGAATGCTTCGGTTGCCTTAGAAAATGGCCTTATTACACCAATATTATTCATTAATAGAATAATTTCAGAGAAAGGCGACATTTATAATTATAATTATTAGCAAATGATTCCCAATTAAAAAGCTAATAATGAAGATGAAAATTTAAATAAAGATGACAACGAAGATGAGTTTATTGATAAAAATATTAACCAATCTTCATCGGAAAACATTGTTAGCGTTATCTAAATTATAAACGGTTTAACCGATTTTCTTCAAATTTTGTATATGTGTTCCGTTTTGAGAATGGAGTGAACTCTTTTAACAGACTTGGAATTTGTTAACCCATGCCGGCCCGACGATTGTCAAAATAAAGATTTGGAAGCAAATTACGTCCAATTTTGCGCAATACTGCTTTGCCCAAAGAGAAAGTTGAGTTCCGTTAATCTATTGCGGCACAGTGGCTTTTCATAGATTTTTGCGTACAAAACACCAATATTATTCATTAATAGAATAATTTCAGAGAAAGGCGACATTTATAATTATAATTATTAGCAAATGATTCCCAATTAAAAAGCTAATAATGAAGATGAAAATTTAAATAAAGATGACAACGAAGATGAGTTTATTGATAAAAATATTAACCAATCTTCATCGGAAAACATTGTTAGCGTTATCTATTGCGCTATTTGCCATGAAAGACAACCAAAAATACTACCATGTCGACATTTTGAAATTTGTTCTGGATGTTTTGATGAATTGGAAGCTAGATTAACTGAAGAGCAAACATTATTATGTCTTTTTGTCTACAAAAATTTTCAATTTTTTGATTTTTCGTATAGCCTTAAAATAAATATAAACACAAAAAATTTCAAATTTAAACAAATGTTTATATTTTCTAACATTAGTCATTACATTCTGACGTTAGTTCATTTGATTCTGGTGTTAGTTCATTGTATTCTGGTGTTAGTTCATTGCATTCTTGCATTAGTTAGTTTTTTACCTTAAGTTAACTTATGAACTAACGCTAGAAAAATTAGCTAGAATTCGTTTGGCGTTTTTAGTTCTGGTGTTAGTTCATTCTGGCGTTTGCACAGCCATGGAATATTAAAACTGTTTTAATCATATTGAGATAAAGACACTAAATTAATGGCATTTACATCACATTAATTTTGTCAATGCATTTAATATGATCTATTCTATATATTTCCAGTATAGATGTGAAATATTTTTTATTTAAAAAATTGCCTTAGAACCCCAACAATTTTTAAGCGTCTTAAAAGTAACGACATCGTCTAGTTGAAGTATGTGAGTTGCATTATGATACAAAGCTATTAAAATAAAGCAAAATTTACTTACATTCAATGTTAGATGAGTGCTGAAACCGTTCACAAAATAAATTATTGGAAATTTTGCCCCTGTTTTTATTACATGTCGATGAAACACGTTGGATATGTACTCATAGAAAATGACTTCGGTTATCATTCCATTTTCGGCGACGATAGGACCCGCGCTTTTGGTAAAGATTTGCTTATATCTTTGGATCCTCTTCTGCATAAATTACCAAAGGTGGAACCATTTCACGAGAAGCTAAGAAAGAGAACATCGCGGTTAAATTGGCCTTAGCTACTACTTCGTCTTACTTACTTATTTAGGTGGCGCTACAGACCATGAAGGTCCTGGGCCTGACGTAGCGTTCCTCTCCACCTCGTTCGGTCCCGAGCAGATTCTCTCCAGTTGGAGATTTGGAGCCTTCTGATGTCTGTCGAAATCTCGTCTCTCCAACGAAGGTTTGGGCGACCTCTGCGACGTGTTCCCTCTGGCCTGGCTTCGAGTATCTTTTTAGCTGGAGCATTGTTGTCCATTCGCTCAACGTGACCTAGCCATTGCAGCCTTTTGATCTTAATTTTTTGAACTAGGTCTACGTCACCGTACAGCTGATAGATCTCGGCATTGTATCTTCTTCTCCAGGTCCCATCGTCGCAGTAAGGACCGAACACTCGACGAAGAATCTTTCGCTCGAAAGTTCCAAGTGCTTGCTCACTTGCTCTGGGCAATGTCCAGCATTCTGCTCCATATAATAGCACCGGAAGTATGAGCGTTTTGTACATTTGCACTTTGGACTGCGCGAGAGGAGTTTTGAACCCAGTTGTTTTGACAAACCGAAGTAGCAGCGGTTTGCTAGGTTTATTCTTCGTCGGATCTCCACATTGATGTCATTTGCGGAGTTTACATTTGTACCTAGGTAGACAAACTCCTTAACTACCTCAAAGTTATATGTACCAACAGTGATGTTTGGACCTGCTCGATGTATTCTGGCCTCTTTATTTGTTGATAACATATACTTCGTTTTGTTCTCGTTCACTAGAAGACCCGGACGAAGGCTTCGATGACGGCTCGTTGTGATGTTGTTATTATGTCGACGTCGTCCGCGAAGCCTAATAGCTGAACAGATTTTCTGAAGATTGTTCCTTCGGTGTTGACACCAGAGCGGCGTATAATCTGTTCGAGCACTAAATTGAAGAAGTCGCACGACAGTGCATCACCTTGACGGAAGCCGGTGCACTACTTCGTCTACCTCATATATATTTCCGGATCCTTTGGCAGCGAGAACAACTTTGTTTTTTGGACATAACAAAAAATTGGTTTCATCATCATTAAGCACACGGTCTGCACCATTCAAAATACTCAACCAATTATTTTCCACTAAAAATTTTTAAATGCAATCAAACCATGACCTTATGTCAACAAGAAATCTGCATAAATGTATACACTACCAAATGATTATTGAATAGAGTAAATGAAATACAAAATTATTATAGAATAGAATGAATATGTATTTGTTTAATTTTGTGTACACGAAAATAGAGAATAGATTTTGTGTAAAAACGAGGAAGATTATAGTTGCCCTTGTCAATACCCGTGCGTATCCACTATAATGTTTTAAATAAATAAGAATTTGATAAATTACAAATAAATTGTTTGAAAAAAAAATTCAAAATATTTTTTTTTTTTTATATTGAATTACAAAACCAATTAATAAAAATAGATGAATTAAAAAAAGAAAAGATGAATTTAAAAAAAAAATATATTCTGAACGAGGTTCGAACCGACACTTTTCAATTAAAACGCTGACGTCCTAACCACTCAGCCATCGATTTTTTATTTGTCTTAATTTTTTTTTGATAATTATTATAGTTGCTATGGTATCAGAAAAACAGTTTTGAATTTTATTATAAAAATATTAAAAAAAAAAAAATGAATCATTTTTTAAATAAATGAGAGTTGTCTGTCAAATTTTCTATAAAATCGAATTCTCATACATAAAATAAATACATATTTTTAATTAAAAAGAGAATAGATAAATAAAGATGAATTTAAAATAAAAAAAAAATTGCAGCAAAAAAACATAAAAGTATTTATGAAAGCCAAGCTTTTCCATATTGTTTGGAAAACAATATACAAAGAAGCTCTCTTTACTTTCTTCTAAAACAGTTGAAGGATCTGGATGAGTTTTAATAAATTTAAGGTCAAGACGAAAGATTAATGGCGCTTTAAGTATCCTATATACCTCTGCAGTCTTCTTTTCTGACATTCCATTTTTTTATTCAGTGAGTGCTTTTTGAAGTTGATCCTTATCATATTTTAAAGATTTTGTTGGCATTTTAGCAGCAAAAGTAATATCAAAAAAAAATTTTTTTTGTAATTACAAGATATATTTTTATGAAAGATTTAATATGCCCACATATATTGGCACATGATCCATTATTGGACTTTTACAGATAAACTATTGACACCACAGCCAATAATAGAAAAAGCAGTAAAAATGCATACAATTATTGAGACCGTACTTTTTTACTAATCGTATAAAAAACAAGTAAAGAAACAGTCAGTCGGTGCAACTGGCTTAGAAATATCCTACACCTATTTGGTTCAAATTTAATGGGAAGTCCATAAGTCATTTTAAAACAATAAGAGCTGTTATTAGTGTGGTTGTAAAACATAGCTAACCAAATTAACTTTATAATACTAAAATCATTTTCGAATTAGACTATCTATAAAAAAATATTACAAATTCTCACTGATTTATCGATTTCAAAATATTAAAAAACAAAAAAACTTGAATTAAATGAAAATATATTTATTCAATTACAAAAGTGGAAAAATTTGAATTATTAAATTTTGTGATAAAAAGCTAATATATTTAATAATTAAAATTTTTCAAAATTGCAATTATTTTAAATTACTAGTTTATGTACCTATTAGAGATCTGCACAAATATATTCCTTTATTAAAATTATCGAATATATTCAAATACTATATTCTAATTCAATTCATTCGTTCTAAAAAGCTTTAAATATGGTATATACTCAAACTACAACTTAACTATATTTAATCTATTCGTTTTATTTCAAATAACAAATTGAAAAGCTTTTTTTTTTCATAAATACTTTAATGTCTTGAAAATCAAATTTCAATTCTTCCAAATCTTTTAAAATACACCAAGTATACCGAGTACTCTAAATATAATGACAAAGAAAAAGAAAAAAAGAAAACAAAAAGAAGATAAA
Source organism: Dolichopus griseipennis (assembly GCA_963082915.1). Lineage (NCBI taxonomy): Eukaryota > Metazoa > Arthropoda > Insecta > Diptera > Dolichopodidae > Dolichopus > Dolichopus griseipennis. Next base: position 45,418,768 of record OY720444.1, on the reverse strand, counting down.
AAAACAAACAAAGCAGTGACAAAACAAACAAAGCTACATATTACTCATCGATATAATACATACTGGTTATACGTACTACATATTAAAATTTTTTTTATTATATTTGGTGTACTCGGTATATAAATACAAAATAATAAATATTCTATTTTCGTGTACACATAATAAATCAAATCCATATTCATTCTATTCTACAATAATTTTGTATTTCATTTACTCTATTCTATAATCATTTGTAATGAATGCATTTGGTTTGAAAGCTTTCAAAACCGAATATGAAAAGTTTTACTTATTATAGAATGATTTGAAAGCGCTTTTGAATACAATTATGCAGATGTCTAGTACCTATTAGAAAAGCTTATAAAGGCAAAATATGCAATAAATGTATTTCTAAAATATAATTACAAATTTAGAACTTTTCATATAATTCATTTAAATATAACAATAAATTTTACATAAATGCACAAGTATCTTTGAATATAGCTTAAGTATTGTACACAATGTTTTAATTATATATCACCTATGGTAATAATTCAATAAAATATATGATATAATAAAAATTAAAAAAAGGAATTTAATCGTTTATTAAAAAAATATTTTGTTTTTAATTTACAAAATATTATACAAAATATGTAAAATTCTAGCCTTTTAAAAATATAAAAGTGTTAAATAAAAACGAAAAAAGAAAAGAACCCTCGTGTATCAAATTTAAAGTTTTTATCTTCATGAATTTCGAAGATAAGCTTTTTAATTTTGGGATTTCTTAGGAGCCACCTGAACCACCCCTACAATTAAGTCTAAATTGCAGGGACACATAGGTAATAGGAAATATATTCTTTGGCTCCGAAATTATAGTCGTTTGGCCTCAGATCGAACAAAAACTCATTGTCCTAACTCGACCAGAACCAATTCCCATGGTACTTTCATTATTAGTAACTTAGAGTTTAAATTTCATCAAAATAGCGGCACTATTTTTTGAGTTATACGGCTTTTAAGATATATGTTCTTTAGCCCTTGGCTTGGACTTTTCAAAGGTTCCAGAACCCGAAACCATGGTACGATTTGTCCATATGCAGTCCCCGTCATGCTTTCAATACTAGTTAACCCTTGTACACAATTGGAACGTTCTATCTTAATTTTAAGTTACTATTTTTATTAATTTCGATGATAAGCTTTTAAACCCTGGGGGGTCTAAGAGGGGTACTGAACCACAACTTTAATTGATCCAAAATTAGGAGAACGCGCAGGAAATAGTAAAGAGCACCCAAATTTGAAACTTCTAAATTTGTTTGAATTTACTATCTTTGTTAATTTCGAAAATATGCTTTTAGGTCTGTGGCTGGTCCTCAACCCACTACTCCTATTGGTCCCAAATTTCAAGGACACTAAAGAAATAGAAAGAAACACCCTGATACCAAATTTGGAGGTTCTATATTCTTTGGTTTCGGAATTATGCTCGTTTGTCCTAAATTCGATCAAAAAGTTCTAAGTTCCGAACCCATTGTACATTACCCACCATATGAAATCACTGCCGTAGTTCCATTGCCAGTACCCTACAACACAAATTTTACACAACAAATAGAAAAATTAGAGATAATCGTTCAAACTGTTTTCCAAACTGTTTTTTAAAGTTTCTGTTACGTAATCAGTTAACAGAACACGGCAAATTTTTTTCTTAAACATTCCCCTAATTCAAAGAAGTCTAACCTACTTTCAAAAATTGGACACAATTTACTTATAAAATTTTTTTTTCACCAATCGTAGGAATGGCAAGTATATAAATTTACGCATAAAAAATTTAAAGTCAATTTGCCAAACCTTTATGCTTAAGAATAAAGTAACGAAAAAATCTGTAAATCTGTAAAATCTGTTTTTTTGAGCCTTTCTTTTAAACCAATGCAGTATTTCGAAAAATTGGCCAAAACTTGCTTTTTTACAATTAGCACGCTCCCGGACAACGCCGGGTAAATCTGCTAGTAATACATAAACTAAAAAAACAAAATAATTAAAATAATTAATATTTAAATAAAAATTAAAAAAATTAATGAAAATGAGTGAGTTAAAAGTAGTAAAATTAAACGCGTTAACAAAATATAACAAGGTAATGCAAAATTCAATAATTGAAATGGATAGGGATTCCTTCTCTAAAATAATTGCCGCCCGAATACTATGTGTTAATTGAAAAAATGTAAAGTGTTTGATGCTATCACTGTAATGCGATGATACAAATGTAAAGGTTTCAATAATAAATCGGCTGATTTTACAAATACAGAAAAGTGATTTAAATGACACAAAAACCATAAGACATCTGATTGTGATAAGCAGCAAGAAGTTGATGAATGTATCAATTGTAAAATAACCAACGAAAAATTCAAACTGTTTTTAGAGATAAATCATAAGACATTTAACAAATTGTGCTCAGTGTATATAAAAAACCAAAGGCAAGAAAACCAAGAGTGGGCTACTAGCAATTAAAGAAAGTTAGAGGGGATGGCAAAATACCAAATGTTCGTGTTGAAAATAATAACAATAGTAATGGTAATAATAATACTAATAACAATAACAATAATAATATTAATAATAATAATAATAAAAATCATAATATTAATTTAAATCCTTGGTATATGCACCTATTAGAAAAGCTTATAAATGCAAAATGTGCCATAAATTTATTTCTAAAAAACAATGACAAATTTAGAACTTTTCATATACGTAATTTATTTAAATAACACAACTTTAGTAACATACAGAATTTCTTTTTTTTGTATTACCTATGATTATTTTATCAATGAAATATATGATACAACCAAAATTAAAAAAAATAAATTTGGTTGTTTTTTTAAAAAATATATATTGTTTTTAATTTATAGAATGTAATACATAATAATATGTTTTATAGTAAAATTCTTATGTATTTTATAGTATGACTATAGGTCAAAAGGGTATACTAATTTTGCCCTCATTTTATATGGGCATTGCTCTATACCTAATGAAGCTGGGTGTCTGAAATTTTGCTAAAAAAGTTTAGTTTTATAGCCAAAGTTTGTGCAAAATTTAGGTGGGATATTGCAGTGGGTTCGAGTGGTTGCCATACAACTTCATTTTTTACATGAACATTACTCTATACCTAATTAAGGTAGTTGACTAAAATTTTGTCAAAAGTAATTCAACGGATGATATGAGCCGATATTACGGTTATCCGTAAATTCCAGAGTTGACATAGTCTACTCCACTGCGCTCTTCCTCGTTTTTGTTTTGATTTTATCCTTACCTGAACTGGACGTATTAGTTAAAATTTCAAAAAGTTTTTAAATTGCTTCTTCGATTACTTTTTAACTTTGGTATGGTGTTTGTAACCGTCCAAAAGACAGCTGCTAGATATGGAGAAGTATATATATTTCTGATTAGCGTGATCTCCTAGTCGATTTAGCGATGTCCGTTAGTCCATCCATAATAACTCGAAAACTAAGAAGCTATATTAGTAAAATGTTAACTGTAAATTACTAGTATTGAAAGTACGGCGGGGATTGCGTATGGCCAAGTGGCATCGGATCCTAGAAGATTTGGATCAAAGTTAGGCCAAACAAGCATAATTCCGAAACCAATGAATATAGAACTTCCAATTAAGGTGTATCTTGCTATTTCTTTAGTGTTCTTGAAATTTGGGACAGATTGAAGTTATGGTTCGGGGACCACCCGCACACCTCCCAAAACCTTAAAGCATATCTACGAAATTAATAAAGATAGTAACTTGAAACAATTATAGAAGCTTCAGATTAGATACAAGGGTGTTCTTCACTGCGTGTCCTCAAAATTTGGATATAATTAGGGTAGTAGCTCGGGTACCTTCTGAGACCTACTAATATTTAAATGCTTGTCTTCGAAATTAATAAAGATAGTAACTTTAAATAAAGATAAAACCTTTAAATTTGGTTGAAGGCTTTTTTCCTCATGTTCCTGAAATGTAGGATCAATTGAAGTGGTGGTTCGAGTATCTCCCACGAACCTCCCAAGATCTAACAAGCATATATTTTCAAAATTAATGAAGATATAAATTTTAAATTTGGTACACGAATGTTCTGTTTTGTTTCTTTTGTTCCAAACATAGGGGATTAAGTAATTTCGTGGTTGAAGCGCCACACCCTTTAGCATGCATATCTTCGAAATTAATAACGATAGAAATCTAGAATTTGGAATAGGAGTGCTCTTGTCTATTTGCTTTCTTATTTAATATTTTTATATCCTAATTATATTTTAATATAAAAGATATTATGTATTATATTTTATAAATTAAAAACTGAAATATTTGTTTAATAAACTACTAAATTTCTTTTTTTTCTATATGATTATATCAGATAATTTTCTCAATTATTAGCTAATATATAATTACGGTAATATATAATTAAGAATCGCGTAAATATTGTTATTCGTTAATGATTTAATTAAAAAATATTTATTTTTTTATTTTAAAATTTAAACACTTTATTTCTAATTTACAAACGTAGTTATATTGACTTAATATTTTGACAGCTTGAACAATAACGCTGTATTTTTCTTAATACAAACTATTTATAATTTTTGTCTTATTACTTAAAGAACCAATAGAAGATTAGCATCATATGTAATGTTCATTACTAAATGATCAATAGAAAATTAATATATTATATAATCTTATCCTTAATAACTTTTATTACTTTTCTAGGAACAGATTATACTGTACTTTCACATAATAATTATAACCACAAACATATGTTTCTTAGAATATTCCTTATTTAGATTTTATTATTTTTGACCGAAATGGCCTTTAAAATATTATTAAAATTATTATCTGATAAATTTCTAATTCTATTTGAGAAAAGTATTTTAAATATTTTTCTTAATACTTTATCGTATTAAACAAAAATTAAATCAAATACTTTTATTCATGAAAAGTATTTGAAATATTTTGCACGAATACTATACTAGTTTTAATTGTATTTAAAACGAGGAAGAGTGTAGTAGAGTAGACTGTGTCAACTCTGGGATACCCGTATGACCGCTATATAAACATTATATCATTATTATTATAAACATTAATTACTTTTGGCAAAATTTCAAACATATCAGATTTATTAGGTGTAGTGTAATGCTCTTATAAAAGAAGGAGTTGTATGGCAGCTACTCGAACTCTTGGCAGTAGAGCAACTAAATTTTGCAGTAACTTTGGCCATTACACTAAACTATTTTTGGCAAAATTTCAGACACCCAACTTCAATAGGTATAGAGTAATGCTCATATAAAATAAGAAGTTGTATGGCAGCTACTCGAACCCTTTGCAGTAGACCAACCAAATTTTGCAGAAACTTTGGCCATAAAACTAAACTACTTTTGCCAAAATTTCAGACACTTAGCTGTAATAGGTACAGAGAAATACTCATATAAAAAAGGAAGTTGTATGGCAGCTACCCGAACCCATGGACCAAAATGGCTGGATTTAAATAGCGATGACGGCTATTGCAAAAAAACGAATTTGCGAAAATTTCAAGATCCTAGCTTCTTTAGTTTTTGAGTTATCGTGCGGACGGACGGACAGACGGACAGACGGACGGACAGACGGACGGACGGACATACATAGCTAAATCGATTTTTTTTTCGATTCTGATCCGATCCATACACTTGAGTCTATATCTACCCCCCCTCCTTCTCTGCGTCACAAACGTAATGGCAAATTTATTATACCCTTGGACTATATAGTCATACGGGTATAAAAATTAAGTCAAACTTAAGAAGTATTTGAAAATTTTATTTGAAATTATTTTAGTTAAATAATTTTACTCAAATACTTGAAAATAAATATTTTTACTTAATGTAGGTGTATAGTATTTGAATTTGACCCAGCTCTGCCCACTGAAGAGTCTAATAGTGTGGATGAAACATTCCAATTTGACTTTCTTTTATGAAAATTTTCTAATTACAAAAAAACAAGTAAAGAAACAGTCAGTCGGTGCAACCGACTTAGAAATACCCTACACATTGGTTCAAATTTAAAGACATATCCATAAGTCATTTTAACACCATAAAAGCTGTTATTAATTTGATCGTAAGACATAGCTAACCAAATTCACTTTATAATACTAAAAACATTTTCTAATTACACTATCTATTAAAAAATATTAAAAATTCTTACTAATTTATCTATTTAAAAATATTAAAAAACAAACAAACTTGAAATAAATGAAAATATATTGATTCCAATTCAATTACAAAATGAAAAAATTCTAACTATTAAATTTTGTGATAAAAAGATCATCAAAGCATAATATATTTAATAATCCAAATTTTTAAAAATTGCAATTATTTTATATGGTTAGTTTATATACCTAATAGAAAAGCTTATAAAAGCAAAATATGCAATAAATGTATTTCTAAAATACAATTACAAATTTAGACCTTTTCATATAATTCATTTAAATATTCAAATAAATTTTACATAAATGCAGCAAGTACATACCTTTGAATATAGCTGAACCACTACAATTAAGTCTAGATTTCGGAGACACATAGGACATAGGAAATATATTCTTTGGCTTTGAAATTAAACTCAACCAGAACCAATTCCCATGGTACTTTCATTACTAGTAACCTAGAGTTTAAATTTCATCAAAATACCGGCATTATTTTTTGAGTTAGGGTGTTTTAAGATATATGTTTGTTAGTCCTTGAACTTGTCAAGGGTTCCAGAAACCCAAACCATGGTACGATTTCGCCCATATGCAATCCCCGTTATACTTTCAATACTAGTTAACCCTTGTATACAATTGGAACGTTCTATCTTAATTTTAAGTTCGATGATAAGCTTTTACACATTTGATGGTCCAAGAGAGCTCCTGAACCACCACTCCAAATGATCCCAAATTAGGGGGGCACGGAAGAAATAGTAAAGAACACCCTGGGCCAAATTTGAAGCTTCTACATGTGTTTCAAGTTACTATTTTTATTAATTTCGAAAATATGCTTTAAGGTCCTCGAAACTGAGTCCCCGACCCACTAGTCCAATGGGGCCCAAATTTCAAAGACACTTACGCAATAGGAAGGGACACCCTGATACCAAATTTGGAGGTTATATCTTCATTGGTTTCGGAATTACGCTAGTTTGGCCTAAATTCGATCAAAAAGTTCTCAGTTCCGAACCCATTGTCCAATCCTCACCGTACGTAGTTCCCGCCGTAGTTTCACTACCAATAACCTACAACCCAAATTTCATGAAGATAGCCTTATTAGTTGTTGAGTTATCGTGATTTTTAATATATGTTCGTTATCCCTGACACCGACTAAAAGATCC